>CM038050.1:168134497-169334497 GCA_021397845.1 Areca catechu
CTCTCTCTCTCTCTCTCTCTCTCTCTCCCGTTTCCCAGGGATCCCAAATGTATGGGAAACCAGTGTTTCTGTTTGCATCGCCGGTGGAACCACATTGGGAGATCGAGGGAAACGACGATATATAGAAAAAAAGAAGAAGAAGAAGAAGAAGAAGAAGAAGAAGAAGAAAGATAAACGGTTCTCGAAGAAAGAAGCAAGCATAAACTAGGGAAAGTTATACAGGAGCTAATCATGTCCGGCGGGGCTGCAACTTGTATTTGGATCTTTTCGATCAAAAGCCGCACTGAACGGACCAGAACAATATTATAATGTCCCATAAGAGGCAAAAAAATTATGATAGGAGTTCATGACGCTTCTAACAGGTTTGGATTCTATCCTTTGCACAAAAGAATAATTGACCGTTGAATCGTATCTTACACGGATTTCCAAAGACTTCTTGTTGGGTTTTATATATAGGACGTCTTTCCTATTTAGAGAAAGTTGAACAATTAGAAGAGCCCATTAGGGTTAATTTTTGGCCCATCCGTAATGTTATATATATTCTTGATTAGGACAAAAACAAGAGGGTGAGAGGCAGAGAAGCGAGAGGCAGCATCGGCATTCAAAGAAAGAAAGAAAAAAATAAAAAGAAAAGAAAGAAAGAAATGAAGGAAGAGAGAGAGGGCGAATCTTTCCAATTGGTTGCACCTTGATCGATCAACCTAACAATCGGGTGCTCACTCGTGGTCCGATCGGGCTGATTTCTTTTTTGAAGATAGAGGACTCATAGTTCTTGATATTCTGTGGTTGATTTTTTATTTTCTATTCCAGAAGGCTATTTTTTCGGTCATGTGAATAGAGGTCTCAATTTTTTGAAAACTATTAAAATTTCTGGCAAAACACGGCTGTGATCAAATTGATGATCGGAGGATCATTTGTGGTCTGATTGAGCTGAAATTTTGATAGGAGATACACAACTCACCGATCTTCATTCTGAATGGTGGAGATGTTTTTTGAGATCCGTAAGGTTAGTTTTTAGCTCAAAACCAATAACTCTATTTCGAAAAAAAATTATGTATCAGTCATTCCTATTGAGTAGTTGATTTATTGGATGAATTGGAGTTGTGTACCTATTTGATCTGCTGGAACTATCTCTTGTATCTCATCTTGAAGTATGGTAGAGATTTTGGAGTAGACTTTGAGTTCCATAATTTTTTCCCTCAAATTTTTGGGGTTGCCATATTAAAATCATATGCATTCATCGTATTTGTTGTTTTTGATCGATTTCATGATTATCATTGGTGCTGGTTTGTGTGTTGGAATATTGTCTCCTCGTATGTTCATTCAAGCAAGAGAGATTTTTTTGGTTGTTTTAGCACTTATTTGTACATTTTATGTTTTGTTGAAAATCATTTTTTGGTTAGTTCCCTCCCAACATGGTGGTATCAAAGCTTTGGTTAGTGTGAGTTTGGCTTGATTGAACGATGGAGAGCAATTTCACTAAGATGGTTTATTTGAATGGCACGAATTATCACATATGGAGAAATAAGATGAAAGATTTATTGTTTGTGAAGAAACTGCATCTATTGATGTTTGATACTGAAAAGTCTAAATCTAAAAGTGATGAGTTATGGGAGTTTGAGCATGAACATGCATGCATTTATATTCGACAATTTATAGATCATGATGTTTATAATCACATCTGCAATGAGACACATGCACGGACCTTGTGGAATAAACTTGAATTGACGTTTGCTTCGATGACAGACAATAATGAGTTGTTCTTGCTTATGAAAATGATACAACTAAAATATAGACAGTGAAGTTCTGTGGCTGATCACTTAAATAAATTTCAAGGTGTGGTTGATCAATTGTCTAGAATAGGTATAAAATTAGATGGTGAGGTTCGTGGGCTTTGGTTGCTTAACACTCTGCCAGATTCATGGGAGACATTTCAGAGCTCGCTTACTAATTCGGCCCCAGATGGTGTTGTCTATAGAACTTGCTAAGGGTGGTGCTTAGAACGAGGAGATGAGAAGAAAGTCTTAGAGTTCATCATCACAAGCAAAGGTTTTATCCACTGAAAATAGGGAGAGAAGTAAACAGAAATTTGTGAAGGGTAGAGATAAAAGTAGAAGCAAGTCCAGATCAAAGTATAAGAATGTGCAGCATTACTATTATGGGAAGATGGGCCACATCAAAAAGTATTGTTATCAGTAGAGAAAAGAGAATGAGGATAGCAATGACAAACAAGAAAGAAAAAATATAAAAGTTGATCGAGTTGCCACCACTTCCACCGGTAATGATCTCATTGTTATTCATAAAGAAAAGAATGTTGTAAACTTCACTCGTGATGAGACAAGTTGAGTGGTAGACACTACTACAATACATCATGTTACACTTTGCAAGGAATTCTTCTCATCCTACACATCTGGTGATTTTGGTGTACTGAAAACGAGTAATGATGTCGAGTTACAAGTTGTAGTTACCAGAGATGTGTACTTAAAGAGTAACAATAGAGTACAATTTATACTGAAAGATGTTAAACATGCACTTGATATTTGCCTTAACTTGATTTCAGTGGAAAGCTTGATGATGAGGGATACCGCAATGATTTTGGAGGAGGTACATGGAAACTTATCGGAGGCTCTTTGGTTTTGGATTGAGGAAAGAAATGTTCAGATTTATATTGAACATAGGCTTCGATCTCCAAAGCTGTAGTAAATATATTGGAGAATGAAGAATCAACAGAATTATTGTACAGATGGCTCGATCATATGAGCGAGAAAGGGCTTGATTATCTAGCCAAGAAGAACTTACTTCCAAGAGTAAAGAGTGCAAAGTTGAAAAGATGTGCTCATTATTAGGCATGAAAGTAGAGTAGAGTCTCTTTTTCGAGTCATCCCCCTTCCAGAAAGTCAGACCTACTAGAGTTCATACTCTCCGATGTTTACGTCAATCGCTTGGTGGTTCACTATATTTTATCATCTTTATTGATGATCATTCGAGAAAACATTGGATTTATACCTTGAAAAGAATGGACCAAGTAGTTGATATGTTCAAGCAATTTCAGGCTTTGGTTGAAAAGTAGACGAAAAGAAGCTGAAGTATATCTACACTGATAATGGTGAAAAATATGGAGGCCGAACCTTTTGATGATTATTGTCGGTTACAGGGTGTTAGGTACTAAAAGACCACTCCCAAAATATCTCAGCTTGATGGCTTAAGCTGAAAGGATGAACAAAATATTGATCGAGAGAGTCAGATGCTTGCTTTCATAAGCAAAATTACCAAAGTCTTTTTTGGGTGAAGCATTCAGTTCGGTGACCCATCTGATTAATTTGTAACCCAGTGTTCCACTACAAGGTTTCGACAGAGTGTGGTTTGGTAAGGATGTTTTTTACCACCATTATTCTATTTTTAGTTGCAAGGCATTTGTACATGTTCCAAAAAATGAAAGATCGAAGTTAGATGCTAAGATATGTCAGTTCATTTTTCTTGGTTATGGTCAAGATGAATTTGGCTATAGGTTATATGATCCTGTAGAAAACAAGCTTGTCAAAAGTAGAGACATGGTATTCTATGAGGATCAAACAATTAAAAATATTGAGAAGGTGGAGAAAACTTTAACAAGGAGTGATAGTGCGAGAGATTTGGATATAGTCTCTTTGATGCCTTTGCCTGATCCAAATCAAACTAATATAAATGATGTTGTTCAGAATGGCTATCAACATCAGGATGAAACAATAGGGCATCGTGGATAATAATGCCCCCATAGTTGAGATTATTGGTGTTAGTTGCAGGCACCTATTGATCCATCTTGAAGGTCTGCTAGAGATCGATGACCTTCCATTCGGTATTCATTTGATGAGTATGTACTCCTGACTGATGGAGGGGAGCTTGAGCATTATGAAGAGACCATAGAATGTGACCAGAAGCAACAGTGGATTGATGCTATAGAAGATGAAATGAAGTCTCTGCTGCATGACAACCACACCTTTAAACTAGTACAACTTTCGAAGGACAAGAAAGCTTTGAAAACTCGTTGGATTTATAGGTTGAAGCCAGAAAAGAACTCATCACATCCATGATAAAAAGCTAGCTAGATTAGTTGTCAAAGGCTACGGTCAAATAAAGAGAATTGATTTTGAAAAGATCTTCTCACCTATTGTGAAAATGTCTTATATCAGAGTTGTATCAGGCTTGGCTACAAGGCTTGATTTAGAGATTGAGCAATAGATGCGAGGATAGCATTTTTTTATCATGATTTTGAATAAGAAATTTACATGGAGTAGCCATCAAATTTTATGGTGAAAGGAAAAGAAGATTATGTGTGCAAATTGAAGATGAGCTTGTATGGTTTGAAAAAAGCTCCAAGTCAATAGTGCAAAAAGTTTGAATTTGTTATGGAGACTAGAAGACTACTTGTGGCCATTGTGTTTTCACACAAAAATTCTCTGCCGATGATTTTATTGTGTTGTTGCTTTATATTGATGCCATACTTATTGTTAGTTAGAATGCTTCTCAGATTGACTGGTTGAAGCAAGAGTTGACCAAGTCTTTTGCAATGAAGAATTTAGAGCCAGCAAACTAAATTCTTGGCATGCAAATTACAAGAAATAGAAAGGCAAGAAAGTTATGGCTGTTGCAAAAAAAATATATTGAGAAGGTACTTTAGAGATTCAACATGTATCAAGCTAAAGTAGTTAGCACTTTTCTTGCTTCCCACTTTAGGCTTGGTCAAAAGCAAAGTCCTTTCATATAGAAAGAGAAAGAAGACATGAGGAGAGTTATGCATTTGCAATTAGTAGTTTAATGTATGCTATGGCATGCACGAGGCCAGATATAGTCTATATTATGGGTATAGTCAATCGATTTCTTTCTAAACAAAGTAGAGAACACTGGAATGCATTGAAGTGGATCCTGAGATATCTCCGAGGCACGGTAGATTTAAACCTTTGTTTCGAGAATGATGAGCCTATTCTTGTTGACTATATCGATTCCGTTATGGCCGAAGATATTGACTCTAGAAAATTAACTTTAGGTTACCCGATAACTTTCACAGGTGAAGCAATAGCTTGGCAATCGAGACTACAAATTTGTGTTACACTATCTACTACCGAATCTGAATTAATTGCAAAAACCGAAGCATGCAAGGAGTTGCTTTGGGTGAAAAGATTTATGAAGGAGCTCGGCTTTACTTAGAAGAGATATATATTGTTTTGCGATAGTCAAAGAGCCATTCATCTTGGTAAGAATCAAACTTTTAATGCTAGATCAAAATATATTGATATGATGTATCATCAGATATGCGATATTCGAGATGATAAGTTGCTAGAACATGAGAAGATTTATACTAATGATAATTGTTTTGATATGTTGACAAAGCCCGTACAAAAATGAAAGTTCAAATCTTGTTGCTTGATCATCGGATTAGCAAATATCTCCGCGTAGTCAAGAAGGAAAGAATTGTTGAATTTTTTAGATCTCTCCTATGTGGAGAAAGCCCAACAATTAGAAGAGGACATCAGGATTAATTTTTGGCCCATCTATAATAATATATATTCATCATCTATTGATGAGAGAAAAAACAAGAGTTTGAGAGGTAGAAGCAAGAGGCGGCATCAGTATTCAAAGATAAAAAAGAAAGAAAGAAAATAAAAGAGAGAGAGAGAGAGAGAGAGAGAGAGAGAGAGAGAGTAGATCTTTCCAATAGGTTGCAACCTTGATCAACCTAGCAATCAAATAGTCACTCATGGTCAGATTGGGGTGATTTCTTCTCGATAGATAGACAACTCATAGTTCTTGACATCCTATGGTTGATTTTTGACTCTCTACTCCGAAAGGTTTTTTTTTCTATCACCTGAACATAAGTCTCGATTTTTTTTGAAAACTATCAAAATTTCCAACAGATTGCAGTGGTGATCAAACTATTGATCGGATGTCATTTGTGGTATGATTGAGCTGAAAATTTGATAGGAGATAGACAACTCGACAATCTTCATTCTGAATGGTGGAGATGTTTCTGGAGATATGTAATGTTAGTTTTTAGCTCCAAACCAATAGCTGTGTTGTAAGAAAAATTTATGTGTTAGTCTTTCTTATTGAGTCGTTGATTTGTTGGATGAATTGGAGTTGTGTACTCATTTGATCTGCTGAACCTATTTCTTATATCTCACCTTGAAGTATGGTGGAGATTTTGGAGTGGACTTTGTGTCCCATGATATTTTTCCCTTGGATTTTTGAGATTTCCATGTTAAAATCATGTGTGTTTACCATGTTTACTGTTTTTGATTTTGTGGTTATCATCAGTGCTAGTTTCTACGCTAGAATATTGTCTCCTCGTAGGTCCATTCAAGTAGACGAGATTTTCTTGGCTATTTTAGTATTTATTTATGCATTTATATTTTGTCGAAAATTATTTTTCAGTTAGTTCTTTCCCAACACTTCTATCATGCTCGCAATTCGGGATTCAAATATCGAAGATGTGAATAGGCACGATATACTTACAGGAAACTATCTCTATAGTTATGCAAATCTTTCACCTATCAACAAATGCAATATAACCTAGAAATTATATAATTCAAATATCAAAGATAGTGAATATCAAAGATAGTGAATATCAAAATACCAAACTTTTAAGTCAAAACATTGCATATATTACAACATCACCAAAACCGCACCCGTAGGATTTATTATACACGACCGGTCTCCCTCCAAACCAGACCGAGTCCGACCGACCCAGTAGAGATCCGACCGACCCACCAGAAGTCCAACTGACCCGTCAGAGGTCCGACCGACCAAGCAGAGGTCGGACCAACCGACCCGCCAGAGGTCCGAACGACCCACTTCAGCTAGGCCCATATCAGTCCGAAACGGGCTGCTCCAAGGATGCCCCAGAGGTCCCAGAGGCCCCTTCCAACTGGTACCAAAATTTTGTTATAATAGATTCCTGACATTTCGATGCCATTACTTTGCAGATCCCATGGTGCCATTCCCTCTTGGTACCATCTGGCCACTACCGAGATTCCTCCAAGGGCAAATCGGTCATTTCTAGCCTGACCTCTAACAGATTTTGATAAAGCTCTGTACCTATATAAGGTAAAGGGGGATCCCGAGGTAAGCAGGCTCTTCCTTCCCCACGAGCTATCTCCTTTGCGATTCCTCCATTTTATTGCTCCAAGTCTTCTACTGACTTAGCCATCGGAGTGTCCCCTGCCGGAACACCACCGGCTCGTGGAACTTTTTTTGCAGGAACTGGGAGACGCGCACTCCAGCAAGGCCGATGAGGAAGCCCGGTCAGGGAGATTCAGTAGCAACAGATTGGTGCTAGAGGAAATGGGCCTGAACCTTCGCCCTTGTGTTCCTTCTTCGAAAAGAGGGATCCATCGCTAGACAAGATGATGGTGAAAGGAAGAGCTCAGAATACCTCCAACAGGAGAGGCAACTTCTAGGTGAGCTTAGGAGAACCTCTTAGGGAGAACGATGCTGCCCAGCCTACCATCATCCTGGGATATCAGCAGTTCTAGACCCTTCTGAATCGCGTCGACATGCTTGTCGCCGCGGTTCAGAACCTTCAAGATGCGGCCAATGACAGATAGCAGCCGCTCACGGCATCCAGGACCAATCATCCACCTGCTGCCAAAAGAAGTCGACAGCAAGAAGTCCCTCGACACCGCTCCCACACGATCCCGGAGCCCCGAAGGTCACAGAGGACTCATGCCGACAGGAAAAGAGCGAGGTCCGCCTCACACTCTTACACGGATTTGGTCTCCGACGATGACCAGCGACGCGATGAAGACCCGAGGGACTACACCAGTAAGCTCCAATGCATGGAGGAACAAATTGCCGAACTGGTCGACCAGCAAAAAGGAGAAAAAGCGCTGGCGTACGACTCCCGCCTGCCATTCTCCTCCAAAATTATAGGGGAAACTATCTCCTGTCACTTCAAGATCCCCCAGGTGGATGCTTACGATGGCACCACGGACCCTCTAGATTACTTAGGCACTTATAAGGCCCATATGATGGTACAGGACATCTCCGACACCCTCCATTGCAGCACGTTCCCTGCAACACTCAAGAAGGTGGCTCGGATGTGGTTTTCCGCTATCCGATCAGGTACGATCCATCCTTTTCCTAGCTAGAAAAACTCTTCTTGTCCTATTTCAGGACCTGCAGCTGGGCGCCGAGGAACACAGCCTCTTCCTCGTGCAGCAGAAGGAAGAAGAAACCCTCCGGGAATACATGGTCCAATTTAATTCGGCCACCATGGAGATCCCGGACCTCAACGAGCACGTGGCTATGTCGGCCTTCAAGAAGAGGCTGCGATCGTACAGGCTCACTTTCTCACTAGATAAAAAGTTCCCGACAAGCTACTCCGAACTACTGGCCCGGGCCCAAAAATATGCCCTGACAGAAGAACAAGCGGCAAGCTGATGCCAGATTGAAGGGAGGTCAGCTCCCAAGAGGAGTGATAGGGCTCCCGAAGTCCGACCCCCAGCGATGGCACCAACCCGGCCCGACGCCGCAGCCCTAAGTCGAAGGACTTCACCAGGAAGTTCGAGACTTACACACCTCTCTCCCTCCCGAGGGAGAAAATCCTTATGGAGATAAAGAAGGAAACCTTCCTGCAAAGGCCTCGCCCGATGAGGAGTCCCCCCACATCGAGGAGCAGGGATAAGTACTGCCGATTCCATCGCGACCACGGGCACAGCACAGAAGATTGCCTCCAGTTGAAGGATGCGATCGAAGATTTGATCAGGCAGGGATACCTATATAAGTACGTCCGATCCCAGAGGAGCCATGCTAAAACTTCCACTGCCAGAAACCCCCTAGAGGAAACGAAGCTGCCCAACCAATGCCCCATCGATGGAAATGTCGACATGCTCTACCGCCAGTTCGATTGAAGGGACGAGGGAGGTCGGGACATCTCAAAGAGGCCCCGGGGTTCTAATGTAATTAGTTTCTCTAACGAAGACCTCCTAGAGACCCAGGTCTTTGAGAACGATCTCATCGTTGTGTCGGCAGTAATTGCCAATTATGATATAAGGAGGATCCTCATTAAATATGGAAGCTGTTGCCTAGTGAAGAAGCAACCTAGAGGGGGAGTGAATTGGGTTTTATAAAATTTATTGAACTACTTCAAAAATGAACTAAAACAAGTATATGCTAATTCAATTCAAGTGCTTGTGTTTTGCCAAAGTGTTTGTGTGCTTCAAAATAATATGCAACGAAATTAATAAAGTAAATGCATAAGAGTAAATAAGCAATAAAGAAGCAAGCATAAACACAAGAATATATAGTGGTTCGGTGCACTCCAAGGCACCTACATCCACTCCCCAAGATTTTCTCGGGAATTCCATTATAATTACCAAGATTATAGTTGATTAGTTTTCCGGGCTCACTAATCAAAACCCAAGTTGGTTTTGTCACCTAGGCTCACCAACAACCTATACAACTTGTTTTATCTTCGAGCTCACAAGTAAAATCCTAGTTGATTTTCTAACTTAAGCTAACCAACAACCTCCCTTCGTTTTACGGGCTAACCAATAACCTAATTTGTTTTTCAAGGCTCACCAAAAACCTCTTTGGTTTTCAAGGCTCACCAAAAACTTTAAGTAAATAATGTAAGAGCAATAAGAAAGAGTACAATAAAAGCTTTCTAAAATAAAGCAAATATCTCTTTGAAGCCCTTGATTGTTGATGAAGAACTTGTCTTCAAGATGTTGAAGCCTTGAATGATGCTTGAGGATGTGAACTTTTGGATGCTCTCTTTGAAACTTGGAAGCTTGAAGGCTTGAACTACTCAACTCTTGAATCCTTGAAAGATATTCAATAATCTCACCAAAGGATTACGTCCCCATCTGATTTTTGATGTTTATATAACTCTCCAAATCATAGATGACCGTTTATGACCATTGGGGATGAAAATATGGCCATTGGAAGCAAGTTGGAGAAGTTTTAAACATTTTGGACTAAATGGTAAAGGAATGATTATATATATTGATAAATTCTAAACATTTCCTTCCATAATTGAAAATGTAGTTGAAAGTATCGTCAATTTCTTTTCAAGTATCATTCCCTTTCGGAAGCAATGGGACAGTTTTATGAAAAATAACATAGAGAAGGATCGTGCACCTCGCGCCTCAGTGCTATGGAAGTATTTCAGAGGATATCTTAAATTGATAAAATCCAGTTTGGCATACTTTTTGATAAGCAAAAACTTAAAAAATTTGGTAGAACTCATAACTAGGTAAAGCATAGCATCTTCTAGGAGTTGCCATACTAATGTACCAATTTGATTCATTATAATCTTGATGCCACGCACATTGAAAAGAATGTATTTGATAATTAATATTTTTTACACTGTTATGAATATCAAAGGTAAGATGAAGGATAACCCCAAGGCCCGAGCAGATATATAGAATATATGCAGGCTCCTTTATTAGAGTTGGTTGAGATGTCACCAGAAAAATTTTTGAAGTCGAATGCATTTTACACCTTAACGAGAGAGTAGTTGAAGGATATATGTGAATGGTTTTAAAAACTTAAATTCCCATATGGTTATACAAGTAATCTAGCTCGGTGTGTCAATATCAAAAATTACAGGTTTTATGAGCTAAAAAACCATGACTGACATATTTTCATACAATGATTACTATCATTGGCTTGGCATGATCTCTTTCTGAACTCTATATAAAGTACTTTGACCGAGCTTAGTCTTTTCTTCAGAGATATTTGTACTATCAAATTATTCACTAACCACATCTCTAGTCTTGAGGCAGCAATGTATGGACGATATGCAAGTTGGAGAAGAAATTTCTTCCTAGCTTCTTTTGACTCCATGGAGCACCTCATGATTCATCTAACATATGAAGCTAGGATGCAGAAACAATTATAATATAAATGGATGTATCCATTTGAAAGATATATGCATAATCTCAAGAAGAAAGTAAAAAATAAGGCCAGAGTTAAAAGTTCTTTTATGGAGGCTTATATAATAGAAGAAATTTTAAATTTCAGCCAATACTATTTTAATCCTAATATGCAGATAAAGTTGACTTAAGTTGACTGAAATAATGATGGTAGAGGTGAGGGATCAAAGCAAGAGATCCCAATATTTGCCCATCCTACCATGAATTTCGACTGTCACATATATATGTTTTGCTAAACTATAGCGATGTTGATTTGTACATTGAGTAGGTGTCTATCACAATCCAAACTCTTTAATCACTTATTACAGTATACTAATCTTATGCATGTTTAGGGATTATGATCAAATATTGAAACAGGATAACCTGAAAATAAGTGAGCAAGAAATTTCTATAAAATAATACGTGTCGTTGCACACCAAATTGAAATGCCTTATTTTCACTACTTACTATAAGAATTTTTTTTTTCTATGAACGAAGCCCTGATCCAATTTCTTTGGTAGACTGTAGTTAATGGCACGTGGACCGTGCCATTCGTTTCCTGGACCATGTGTTTGTTTCCTGGACCATGTGTTTAGTTAATGCTCGGTGGAAGGGAGAGGAGTTAGACCCCGAGCATCAGCGAGATTTATTATATATCCCTATATAACTTTTTCACTACCACCAACCAACAGGGACTCCATGATTATTTTATTAATTTTTTCTTTTTTTGATTTTATTTTAGATTATTTTTTTATTTTTTATTTTATCTCCGGACTTTTTCGTCGAAATATGTCTAAACCAAGACTCGAACCCCTGCCAGTTGGTTGTGAGAAAAGTCTCACAACCAACTGCACCACTCACTAGTGATAAATTTCAAAATTCTATTAACCAAATGCAACTTACTTTCTTGGTTCGCTCATTTAAAGTTTATAAATTATTTTTTTTTTTCTTGGTCCCATTCAAATGGATTCGATCTAGTTTTGAGCTAAGATAAATTACCTGCAAAAAAAAATTAAAAATTATCAAATTTTATTAATTAAATATTAATTAGACAGGATTTCATATGTAATTTAGATATTCATTACATGACATTCACAAAACTTTACAGATTGATTCCATGAGCTAGTAAGCATTCATTGACATTTCATTTATTTCATTTTTTTAATTTATTTTTTATACTATGCAGATTATGCAAAAAGGGGACTCTATTCTTAAAAAGCTAAGACTATTAGCTTTTAGGCTAGCAAAATACACATGTTACAATGACTGTAATGTTAATGATTTTAAATTTTATATCTACAAATATGGATATCATAAAAGTACAATGAATAGTGATGTGTGTGTAAATGATAGCCGGTGGGAAGGGTCGAAAAGTGACTATTATGGAATCCTCGAAAAAATATCAAGTTGATCTACATTGGAGGTGATAATATCATTCTATTTAAGTGCTAATGGTTTGATAATAATAACAGTATAAAGGTTGATCCATGGCACAGGCTTATTAAAATTAAATATGGATCAAAAGCATATATCGATGATCCATTTAAACTAGCCCAACAAGATATCCAAGTATATTATACTTCTTTACCATTAAGGGAGAGAGGAAGGAAAGATTGGTGGGCAGTATGCAAGATTAAGTCTCGAGCCGTTCATAATGAGCTCAAAGAAGAAAAAGAAGAACTGCCTCATTTACCTTAATGCTTTCAGGAGGATAAAATACTAAGAGTCCATCAATCTTATATCGATACAGAGTTAGATGCTCTAGAAATTCTTTTACATAATGGCCAGCATGAAAGGATAAATCATATTGAGTTAGTTTTAAAATGTAATCCTATCCAAAAAGCAGGGAAAGAAGAGAAAGAAGAACTAATGGAAGAGGAGAATGAAGATGATGAAATGGAAGAAGAGCATAAATCAGAAGAAAATTTTGAAGGGTATCAATAATTTATAGAGGCTTACGAGTAGTGCTAAGTATATAATCATTGAATCATTTTAAATACTTGCCTCTATATATTTTAAATCTTTCATTGCCTGCACCCAAAATTTATAATTAATTTGATGAATCTATTTATTTTTATTTTTAAAGATTATACATCATGTCTTTTAAAGATCGTAGCCATACCAGCTGAGGATAGAGCTTTCGATGAGAGAGAGACCATGGTGCCAGCACTTATGACTTGACACCACTCATATCACATGGTAAACTCTAAAATTTTTAGATATATATTTTTTTATATTCTTTTATATTTTATTATCTAATATAATATTCTTTATTTTAGATGTTCTTCGATCAAGTTTGCAAGATATGGGGTCACTAGTGATCCCATAGTTACGGGGTGCAGAGACCAGCTCATCTCAGACTTGGCATCATGGTCAAGGACCTGCCTAACTCACAACACCTTCGACTTGTCTAGAAGATAGAGAGCTCATCCATGTCTAGAGCCACTCATAAGTATTACATTTTTATATTAATTATTTAAAATCTAATCATTTTAGAGTTAACATTTATTATTAAATTTTAATATTGTAGGATATTTGGAGAGCTTGGAGTTTTTTGAGTGGTTAACAAGATCATTCATCGATTGATATTAGGACCGGTGAATGAGTTCTCTTGTTGGCCATTGGGGGCTCGAGATATAGCCTAGCAGATATTTCGAATAAGTCAAATATGTTTAATTTTTAAAATTATGAAATTATTATATTTTATTTATTTAAATAAGTTTGCTTTTACTTGCATGAGTATTGCTAGTTTGACACTTCTCAGACTGAGAAGGTTGGCAATCCAATCTTCAAGGAGGTGGCCACATATCAGTTCCAATATAGGCTACATGATCTTAGGTAGAGAGCCACAGAGCACACCGGTTCTCAATTAGTATCTAACTGGAGGATTTTTAGGGATCACTGGATGCAAGCAATGTATGGAAGGCCCTCTATGCATGTGGAGCACCTAAGAGTGTTTCACTAGATGATAGAGGGCATGACAGAATTGTTAAGCTTGGCAGGATCTGATCAAGTATACTGGTATATTTATTGGCATGCATGTAGTGGCTAACAGATTGATAAGAATTCTACACTTAATTATATTAATTAATTTTAATTTTAAACTAATATTATATATTTTAATTAAATTATTTTTATTATTTATTTATTATAGACATGGTAGCTGGGTATGTACTGGGATAGCTATAATTTTTGGAGGCCATACATCGATCCAGGAGGATTGATGATTATTTAAATGAGAGATCTCGATATGTTGTAGTAAGAACTTAAAATTTTAAGTATTAATTTGCATATATACTGATCTATATAATTAGACTAATTAATTTGTAAAATGTATAGTGGGTTATGCGGAGTATGTCGTAGTATAGTACAGTGAGGATCCATTCTCTCAGCCCCTTCTTGATCTCGAGGGTGGCTTAGGGTCACATGAGGGGTGAGTAAGAGCTTGAACCTCGGATTCGGCCACAACTTCAATCCTTCAGCAGCTCGGTACTCTTCAACATCTTTTTCTTAGGCTCTGATGACCTAGAAGTGGAGTGATACACACATCGAGGATATTGTAAGCCATATTTTGGCCCAACGACCTCAGTGCCTCTAGGATATCATTTGTGATATGGTTGTAGGCTTTTCCGAAATGCGCATCTATATAATCAGCTAGCCTTGTTATCATAACCATCGCAACAAGTAAGTCTATTAATAAATTTCTTTATTTATTTTAATTTTTTATTCTTATAAATTCATTAATAATATTTTATCTCTTCGTTATAGAATACTGGGACATCCGGCACTCATCCATTAATTGCTAAAGAGGACATGCATCAAGAGGAGGAGGATGACGACATAAATATCACATGATTTTTTATTTTGATATTATGTATTTTTTTTATTTTTTAGTAGTGTAAATTTATGAAATTATAAAATTTATACTTTTTAATATAATATAATTAGATTTTTGCCATCATATAATTATATTTATTAATTATTATTTTATTTTTAATATTATTTAAAAATTCTAATTATTTATTATTATTATTAAAATTAAATTTAAAAAAATTAATTATTAATTTTTCAAAAAAATTTAAAATTTATTAGCGACGGCATTATTGATTACATTTATCTTCACTAAATCACTATTATTGATGGCATTCTTTTACCGACAAAATATTTTTTGTCATTAATATTTTATTTAATTATTTTTAAAAAAATTTAAAAACTCATTAGCGATGGCAGTCATGATAGTAATTGTCGTTGCTAAATGGTTAGTACTAATGGTATTTTATTATCGACAAAATTTTTTATGGTCACTAATAAATTTTTATTTTTTTTAAAAAAAATAAAAATTTATTAGTGATGGCATACTTTTATCACTAAGACCGTTGCTAATAATCTTTATTAGCAATGGTTTTAATCACCATCACTAATAAGAGTTATTAGCTATCAGAATTTAACCGATCGTCAATTAACGACGATAAAATGCGTATTATCGATGGCATTTACCCATCAGTATAGTCATTGTTTTTGTAGTGTTTCAAGATCTAAATAGTCATTCCTAACTAATCTTCCATTCAATATAAATAGAATAAATTTCAACAAATCTTTAAAGTCTGATGCAGTCTCGATAAAACTAGAAATATCATTTTAGATAGTTGGCATAACCAAACTCTGTACCAACCCTCAAAGGATCATCTTCCTAAACATAATTTATTTTTTAATAGCATTACTTTAGCCATCACAAGATTAATTCCTTCCAAAAAGAGGTGATTCTATTTTTAATTAGCACATATCTCAACTAGCATCTAATAATCATTCATTTCTAAGTCTCCACAAGTCCAAAACAAAGCTAGATCTAATTCTAATTTTATTTTTTTTGTCAATATGTTAATGTCCAAAAATACCTCCAATTTAATTACTTGTATCCACATTTGTTAGTCTATATACTAGTACTTACTATTCTATTTCATTCAAATTAATCTAGTCAACTTGCATGACATCTAAAAAGTTCTTATCAAGAATTGTTCCAATCATTTATTACCATATACACATTGAGGACACCTACTCAAGTATTAGATCCTTAGATTCATGGATACCACCTTAAACCTTTATGTAGGGTGAAGTCTAGAGATGATAGATCTAAAATTAAAACTAGTGCAATGTAAATTCTAAATGCATAAATGCAAAACTAAAACTTGAATTTGATGCAAGTTGATCTTATTAATAAAATCTTATAAAAAACATACCAATAGGAACCAGAGAGATAGAATTAAATAAGAAAGATTTGAAAAGGCTGAAAATTTACTGGCTTGCAAGGATTATTGTCAATTCTACTATATGGAGTTCGTTTAAATTCTTGCAAGATTAAAGCCTCTACTTTTCCAATAGATGTTGGATCCAAATGTGGGAGGGTTCAATGTTTTCAGAATTGATGATCGAAATCAAAAAAGTCAGCTCGACAAAAGTTGTTAAGCTATAATTGGAATGGCACGATGGTAGGTTGGCATCGGAATTGATGGTGGATGCTACTCTATTGAGGGGAGAATAAAGCTAATAGAATAGTCAAAGCAAATTTAGAAATCACTCCCATACGGCTTCACATTGTTCGACACAAAGTACAAAGTCAAACATTTAATATTTTTTTCTTTTTTCTTTTTTTATTCATGAATAGAATGCACCCTTTTTTATAGACCATTATCTTAACAAATTTATAAAACTAACTAAATAACAACTATACAAATTTTAAGATATCTTAAAACAACTAAATATCCAAAAATAACAACTTGAAACAAATCTCTAACAACTAATAGATATGGTCACATTCATTGAATATGGATAGACTCAACTAGGGATAATGGATGCAAGCCCGTCATCAAGTAAGATACTTGAATTTCAAAGGCAACAGTGCACGTAGGTGCGAAACGTGCTCGAGTTTGCATCAACTCTTGTAGGCTTCAAAAATTCAGCTCCAACAAATGGATCATAATATACTACTCATAAAGCTTTGGACTAAATTGCTCAAGCTCGGTCTATTTTATCCAAGTTATGTCTTCTTCAGGCTGATACAACTATTTTATGAGAAAACTTTGTTCCCTGCCATCTCGCATTGATATAACATGATCATCAAGAATCACCTCAATGTCATCTTTCTTTTATAAAGAAGTTCTAGGGACAAGAGGTAAAGGTGGCAAATTACCTCCTCAACATTAAAAATGGAACTAATTTCCTTGTCGGATGGCAAATCTAAAAGATACGCATTAGACTCACTCCTTTTAAGGATCTTAAATGGACCTATATTTTGTGCATGTGACTTTCAAATGGCTCCTTGTGGAAACCTTCCCAGTTTAATCCTCATAATCACCATTTCACCCTTGCCAAATTCTTTTTCACACTAGCATTCATCGGCAATCCCTTTATACTTTTCATTGTTTAACATTATCTTATGTCGAATTTCATGATGTAGATTTTGTATATGCTATCCAAAAGATGATGCATGCTCACTAATTCTATGTTCTATTGAAAGTTTTTGCTAAATCAATCGATTTCTGGGATTATATTCCATCACAATTTCAAATGGGCTTATCCTAGTAGTTCAATTTAATGAACTATTATAAGTAAATTATGCTTGTAGCATGATAATGTATCAATATTTACATGTTCACTGATAAGACATCTCAATAGAATCCCCAAACTCTTATGTACAACTTCAGTTTGACCATCAATTTGGGGATGGTGTGATGAAGATGAGAAGAAATTTTATACCCATGATTTTTTACAATTTTTTCAGAAATAGCTAACAAGTCAAATGCCCCTATCAGTCACTATCATTTTTGGTAAACCATAAAGCCTAACAATTTTAGATACAAAAATTTTGCCGTACATGTGTAGTATTAGAAGTTTTTTGATACGAAATAAAATAAGCCATTTTTGAAAATTGATCGATAACAACAAGGATGGAGTCATTTTTCCTTGGAGTCTTTGGAAAATCCAAAACAAAAATTCATACTAAGGCCTTCCCATGGTGCATATAGCACGGGAAAGGACATGTACAAATCAGTGTTCTTTCTAGTTCCTTTTCCCTGTTGGCATGTCCTACATCAGGCAACAATATGTGCTACATCCCTTCTCAAGTTCATCCAAAACAAATAATCCTCAACCATTGAGATAGTTTTGTTTTGCCCAAAATGTCTCGCTAACCTACCAGAGTAAAGTTTCCAAATGATCAAATCTTGCATTGACCTGTACAGAATACACAATCTGCCTTTAAAAAAAACCATCCCAAATTAAATAGTCCATGTTTGTAGGTTTGCCTTCTAAAATAGAAAATTAAATTTTACTAAAATATGAGCAAGTGAGGTGTTCATCCTCAACATATTCAAACCCAACTATACTAACACCCACATTGTTTAAGGTGGCTACGACTCGATTTAAGGCAATAGCAGCTTTATTTTTTACCCTCACTTTATGTGTTAACATGAAAGTGTATTTTTGAAGGAACTCGATCCACTTTGCATGCCTAAGATTTATTTTTTTCTGTGACTTTAGGTATCTAAAAGCTTGATAATCAAAAAATAAAATAAACTCTTTAGATAGTAAGTAATGTCGCTAATATTTCAATGCATGAACTATCGTGTATAATTCTTTATCATAGATGGAACATTTATCTAGCCTAATTCGGTTTCTCGCTAAAACAGGCTATTGGATGATTTTCTTAACTTAAGAATCCACCTATTCCTTCCCTCAAAGCATAGCATGAAACTTCAACAATATTTTTAAAATTAGATAATTTTAAAGCTGGTGCTTCTATCATCCTTTCTTTTATATCTTTAAAAGCTTTGATTGCAGATTTAGTCTACTTGAAATCTTCTTTTTTTAAATAATTTGTTATTGGGGCCATTATGGTACTAAATCTTTTAATGAACCTATGATAAAATGTAGCTAGGCCATAGAAGCTCCTAGCTTCATAGATATCCTGGGATTCAGGCCACTTGTTAGTGGCTCTCACTTTTTCTAGATCTGCTAAAATACCATCTACGAATAAAATGAATCCTAGAAAGGTGAGTTGGGGTTATATAAAAGTATATTTCTTTAAATGGATGAAAAAAAATTCTATTCTCAAAATTTCGAAAACTTATCTAATGTGTTCAATGTGTTCCTCTTTGGCACAATTATAAATTAAAATATCATCAAAATAGATAACTAAGAATTTTTCAATGAAGGATCAAAAGACTTGGTTCATGACTCTTATGAAGGTTCCTGGGGCATTCGTCAAGCCAAAGGACATGACTAGCCATTCATAAAATCCTTTTTTTTTGTTTTGAAAGTAATTTTCTACTCATCCCCGAGCCTAAGTCGAATTTGATGGTAACCACTACAAAGGTTAATTTTTATGAAGATGGATGACCCAAACATCAGGTCTAACATGTCATCATCTAAGCATAGAAAGAGAAGTTGATACTTGATTATGATTTTATTAATTGCACAACTGTCAATGCACATCCACTAACTACCATTCTTTTGGGGGATGAGAAGCACCAGGACCGCACAAGGACTCATGTTTTCCCTCACAAACCCTTTTCTAATCAAATCCTTAACTTGATGCTTTAACTCTATATGTTCTTTTGGATTCATCCTATATTATGAAAAATTAGGTAAGGATGAACTAGGGACAAGGTCAATCGTATATTGTATGTTTCAAAGAGGTGAGAGTTCATTATGTGGTTCTTCAGGTGATAGGTCACTAAATTCGAAGAGCAAATTCTTAATAGCTAAGGTGGTCAATCGAATCAAGAAAAATAGGTATACCTCCCTAGCTACTAAGGCATAAACAACATCGAGGTCAATTTCTTTGCATTTTTTTAATTTAAAATATTCAAGGGTTTGGTGTTTTTAACATGGCTTGGCAGATTTTTGAATAATTTTGATGAGCTTGAACTTGGGTCAATTGGAGCTTGGGGTGCTGATTTTGCTAAAATTGGTTTGATAGGATTCAAAACAACCTTTTTACCTTGATGCTCAAAAACATATATTCTTGGTCAACCATAGTGCATGGTAGACAAATCATAAAGTCAAGGTCACCCAAGCAACACATGTGCAACATCCATTGAAAGGACATTATACCAAATTTGATCATAGTAAGTTACAAAATTGAGAGGAACTATACATCGCCACATAATAGGCATCATTGTCTTATCTACCCAGGCAACCTTATATGGACTAGGGTGTTGTTTGGGTTCAACACCTAGGCAATTAGTTGTTGATTCAAAAATAACATTAATATAACTTTTACCATCTATAATGATTATGCAGCTTTTATCGCCATATTTTATGTAAGTATGAAAAACAGATGACCATCGCCAATCATCTTCTCTCATAGGGTGAGCTAGGATATACCTCATGACTTGTAAAGACATGTTTTCATTAAATTGATCGACCTGATTGAATACTTCTTTGTTACTAAGGACATCTATTGTCGTGTTCTCAACTATTTCTATGTCTTCAACATCCTCAATATCTTGTTGAACCATAAGGTTCCATTTAGGACACTCGTAAGCATAATGTCCTACTCGATGACATTTGTAGCACTTGCCCAGTATATTTTCTTATTAATCAAAGACTACCCCCTTCCTTTTAGAGTTTGTGTTTTGTTTATTTTGTGTGCTACTCGAGTTTTTTTGTCTCTGCTAGACATTTCTTGGGATTTAACTCCCCAATTTGGGAAGTGAACCTTCTAGCATGTGTTCAAGGAAAATTTTTGTATTCTAATTCAAGTTGGAAAGCCTACTTAACGTTCTCAGTCCCATGTGGTGTAACTTCACACTACAAGTCCTCTTGTAGCCTATTACAAAATCGAGAAAGGGCTATTTGCTTATCCTCTCATAGATTGCAATGAATACATAATTCGTCAAACTTGTTCATGTATTCTGATATAGAAAATAAATCTTGTTTGTTAGCAGTTGATCGAACATATTTTGTTTATAAGTTGGGGAAAAGTACTTTTTCTCTTAGTTTTGCCTTCATTTCAATCCACAAGGTAATAAACTCTTGACCGATTTGCTCTAAATGATGTTCAACACCAATCCAAAAGTGCTTGGTAACACCACACCAATTAATTTCATTTTCATAAGCTGAACTCAACATTTATCGAACATTTCATATCAGTCAAGAAACTAGTCCATGTCAATAAGCTAATCAGTAAAAATTTTGGGATCTAATTTTTCATCAAAAGTATGAGCATCTATTTTAAACCTATTTTGGGAAGAGTGGGTTATTTCATGGAGGAGTTTTTATAAGTTATCCTCTAAAATTATTTTCATTGTGACCTACAGTTTTATTAGCATTTCCTTCTGCTACATTATCTAAGGTTGATTTATTTTTGTGTTCCTAAGTTGCTTCTAAAATGGTGACTCTACCTTTGGTGTGTTACCTGTCGATAGATAGTTCATTCAATTTTAACAAAATCTTACTAAATAGTTCTTCGAAATCTTTAGGATTGTTATTTCTAAACTGTCTCCGCTCTTATAAAAAACACTAATAGCATGAACCAGAGAGATAGAATTAAATGAAAAAAGATTTGGAAAGGTTGAAAATTTACCAAGGCTCATAAGGATTGTTGTTAATTTTGCCCAAATATAGAGTTCAATTAAATTTTTGCAAGGTTCAAGCCTCTACTTTTCCATTAGATATCAAGTCCAAAGGTGGGAGGGTTCAATGTTTCCAAAATTGGTGATCAGAATCAGAGAAGTTGATTTAGCAAAAATTGTTGAGCTATAATCGGGATGGCATGGCAGTAGGTCAGTGTCAAGATCGATGGTGGATGCAACTTGCCTGAGGGGAGAACGAAGTGAATAGAATAGTCAGAGTGAATTTGGGAATTACTCCCATATGGCCTCACACTATTCGACACAAAGTGCAAAGGCAAACATTTAAGAAAAAAAATTTCTTTATTTTTTCTACTTTTTTTAATAATACAATGCACCCCTATTTATAGACCATTAGCTTAACAAATTTATGAAACTAACTAAATAACAACTAAATAAATTCTAAGATATCTTAAAACAACTAAACAAATTCAAAAATGATAACTTGAAACAAATTAACAACTAAACAAATTTATTGACTCGTGGATGATTTTGATGACTAACAAAATACTTAAGTATATTTGAGTACTAACTGTGTATTGAAAGTGTGTTTTATCATAATAGGGTACTTACCAAAGCTGTTTTGTGTTGAAAGTTTGATTGCTTGTCATTTTTGTTGAAGAAATCTCTTTCATTAATGAAAATTTCAAGTTAAATGGACTGAAATACATAAGAATTACTTGGAATGACTCAAGGTTAAAGTTTGAAGAAGATTCAGCAGAGTTTCAGTTAAGTTTCAGAAAATTTCAGCCAAGTATCGACTCATGAAAGTGAAGTATCGACTTACAGTATTGACTCATAGAAGCTTGAGCTGATACGTAGAAGAAGTTTCAGATGGCATGCTTCAAGTATCGACTCATGTGTCGACTCAAGGGTCGACTCAAGGCCTGAGATAAAAATTATACAGAACATGCTAAATTTCAAGATTTTTCTCAAGTATCGACTCAAGTATCAACTCACCAGAAGAAGTGTCGACTTACCTGAGATTTTCAGAGAGCTTCAGAAGACTCTTTTGAACTAGTATTGACTCATGAGGATGAAGTGTCAACTCAAAATGTCGACTCATGACCTGAAGTGTTAATACTTGCAGTTCTGATGAACAGTAATGGCTAGTTTTTTGAAGCACAGAATTGATTCTTTTTATCCCCAATGACTATTTTCTCCTCTCCAATGGTCAAAAATTGACATTTGAAGCTTGGAAAGGTATTTAAAGTGGACCAAACTTAAGAGAGAGAAGAGAGATGAAAAGTTAAGTGCATTCACTCAAATATTTATTGAAGAACAACTACTTTCAAGTCAAGTTGAGCTTTCAAGCATTCAAAGCATTCAAGAACGTTCAAGTCCAATCATTTAAACATTGATTAAGGCTTCAACAAATTGAAAACAAGCATGTTCAACAGCAATCAAAGAGCTTCAAAGAGATATTTGCTTTTAGTTGAAAGCTTTTTGTATTTCATACATTATACTTGAATCTTGTCATTGTTTCTAGTTTCAAGGGAATTGAAAATAGAGTTGAGGTTTGTTGGTAAGCCTTTGTATTATAACCAATGGAGGTTTTTGGTTAGCCTAAGTGACAAAACCAAGAAGGTTGTTGGTGAGACTAAGTTACAAAACCAACTAGGTTTTTGGTTATCACGTAAAACCAAAGGCGTTTTGACTTGTGTTCCCGGTGAAAACAAGTTGGGTTTTGATTAAAGAGCCCGAAAAACTAATCGACTGTAATCAAGGAAGATTATAGTGGAATACCCAAGTAAACCTTGGGGAGTGGATGTAGGTGCTTTGGTGTGTACGAACAACTATATTCCTTGAGTTTGTGATTGCCTGTTCTCCCATTACTTGCTCTTACTTACTTTGCATTTACTTATTTATTTCCGCTGCATACTCTTGAATAGCACACAAGTACTTGTAATTCACTAGGACCTAAGTTGTTTTTGAATTGGTACATACTTAAAAAAGTTTTTAAAAATCCAATTCACCCCCCCCCCCCCCCCCCCCCTTTCTTGGGTTGTTTGCTAGGCAACAAAATTAAAAAATTACAACTTGAAACAAATCTTCAACAACTAATGGATCTGGTCACATTCATCAAATGTAGATGGACTCAACCAGGGGTAAGGGGTGCAAGCCCGTCATTAAGCTAGATGCTCGAATTTTGAAAGCAACGGTGCACGTAGATTCAAAGCATGCTCGAGTTTGCATCTAACCTTTTTCAAAACATACAAAGATATTTAACTAATTATGAATGTTTTCAACAATACAATTCAAAATTTATTAAGAGATATACAAATGCACCTTTGATGTAATAACAAATTATACCTTTTTCTTAGTAGCCTTCCCTTTTCTTGCCTAAATCAATTTCCTCTTGCCAAAGGCTCGGTACTTGGTGGGGGCCTTTGCCTAGCCTTCTTATTTTACATGGCAAAGTAAAAGTAGAACATTTATCTATGTGCCTCTAGTTCCTATTCCTAAGCAAGTCATATTCCCACCTTAGATGTTGATATTATGCTCTCAAAATCTCATGACTGGCACCCACTCTTTGATAGGCATGCTTATAATATTCCTTATCCAAGTAGTTTAAATCTTTGAACTCTAAATTAAGTTAATGCCTAAAGGTGTTAAAAGTATAAGCAGCAGCCCTGTCCTCCAATTCCTATTGGTTTACATCAATAGGTCCACATTCTCTTATAACTCTAGAGATTGACCTTCTCTATTTACCACTATCTCTATATAAGATCGGTACTACGGTCCTTTAATTTCTCTATTTACCATGAAAGATCAATTATCTATAAATAGATGAATTTCCAATCAAATTATAAACATATACAAAATAATCATTCTTACTAGATTAATCATCATAGAATCATACATCAAGATTTTTAAATAACCTAAATTTAAATTTCCATCATACTTTTGCAGTGCTTTACAAACTCTCTTGATCAAATTATTTGAATAACTGTAAATGTTTTATTGATATAAGATCACTATATAAATTCCTTTATTACTTGGAACAATAATGCAAGAACCAATACAAATGTAGTTGAGATGACATACTCTCTTAACTTACACCCAATTGCAATTAACCATTTGTCATAACAGAAAAAATATTCAAATAAGAATACTTCCTTTCTCACTAGAGCCATTAACCATATAGATGTACTCTCCCAATTTATTAAGCAAAATACCCATAATTCATAGTCATTTGAATTGCTTACTGATAATAAACAAATAACATTCCATATGGTGATAAAATGAAATGATCAAAAAAATACTTTCCCATACCAAATTCATCAGCATTACCGGTAGCATTTATACCACCACCGATATCATTTTTAATTATATTAAACCATCATCAAGAACTTATTATGAAATTCCAAATAAGTCAAAAATGTAAGGTCAATAAATATTCATAGAGTAATCAAAAATAATCTTATATCCTACTGCCTCATAATTACCGCTCTTTTGCTCATCATATACCACATTGTGGGATCCAAAAAAATAAAAAAAAATTAGTAATCACAAACCCAAATCCTAATACTATTTAAATCACAGTTCCTATTTATCATAACCTATACTCTAATACTACTTTAACTATCATGTCCCCAACCTCAGATTCAAATATCGAAGACATGAGCAACCACTATATAGTTACAAAAAATTATCCCTATAGGTATGGAAGACATCCACTTATTAATGATTTCAATATAACCTAAAAATTATACAATTCAAATATAAGAGATAGTGAATATTAGAAATACTGAACTATTAACTCAAAATATCATATATATTACAAGCCCACTACAACCATGCTGCATGATTCTTCTTGCAAATTTTACATCCCAAACTTGAATATCTAGATCATCTATACATCAAAGCTAACATAAATACATATACTAGTTTCAGGAACCATCTATCATCTACGGTTCGGCCTTGCCTATAAATACATAACTAAAATACTGATGAGTGTCTCAAAATCAGTTCCTTGTCTCAACATTTACAACTATAATACTGAACAGTCATGGAAAATTTTCATAATCAATAGGCAAATATTAATTTCCAAACCAATACATTTACCTTTACCCATATATAGTTTTTAAAGATTCACAACAGAATTTTCAAGGTTCAGCTGATTGAAAATAATTCTAATAATAACATAATTATCAAATTACAAGGAAATCATAATATTTAAAAGCTCAAGGATACAATAACTTCATACTTGATACAATAAATTCATGCTTCCTGTTGGACCCATAGTTCAATATATCAAACCATTTTCAAAGTATTTAGCTATAAATAATTCAAAGTATCCCACCAAATTATATTTATAAATTTTTTGATTGGCGAAGGTTACTTACCATCCAATTACCGACAACCCGGTTATCCAATGCTTCACTCAATTTCTTATGGACCTAATAATCCCAAAACATGTATAAATCTAAAATCAATACCATGCTATTGCTTTATAATAATCCACAAAGTTTCTTAAAAAATATTAAAATTTTGATTTCTAGCTGGCTACCCTTTCATGCACAATTATCTAATTTTGTGATTTATTTATCCTAACCGATGATTTTTTTTTTTTTTTGGTAAGGCATCCTAACCAATGATATTCAAAAAATTTTAAATTTTGTAAATAGATCGAGCAATAAGTTGACAGTTCCTAGATAAATTTCAGGATTAAACTACTTTGTCATTAGAAAGTTAAAAATCCTGGATTATCACATGGTAGAATTTATTCGGCCCAAGATTAACATCAATTCCTCCTAATATTTCTTTCCTCCAATTCCTTTCCTATCCCATATTTCTAGGATTTAAACCCTTATCTCACATATTATCTTAAACCATCCAATGATTAAATATAAAATCCGAATAAAATTAAATGAGAAGAGGGATTTAGATTTTATCCAAGTTGAGGAGAGGGAAGACAAAGGATTGCAAGTAGTGCGAAAGAAAAGAAAACAAGAAGGAGAAGAAGATGAGGGAGAGGAAGAAGAGAAAAAAGAAGAAGAAGACAGAGGCAAGCAGGGGCTTGGGTTGAAATTAGCCAGAATAAAGGATTTTTCTCCCATTTGGTTTCAGATAGAGATGGACATCATCTCAACGGGTGGGCCTAAGAAGTTGGGCCAGCTAGGCTTGGATCGGGATCTCACAATTTCAATTCCTCTTTGTTTTGAGAAAGTTTTTGTATACCATCTCCGGTGAAGAAAAAATACATTACACAACCTGATTGGACCATGTAAGTCCCACTTTTCAACGTGCATTCAATATTACAGTTTTACCTTTTTTTAAAAAAAAATTTGAATGACAAAAATATTCCTTCCTTATAACAAAATTATGATACTCATCGGCTTGTATTATATGATATCCCTTGACTTAGATCATGATACCCATGTATTATAAGACCGAGGGATATTTTCGTTATTGAAAAATGTTCAAAAATTTTTAAAAAAGAAAATATTTCTCGTCTTATAATATCTGATGAATAGGGTCATGACATCCTATTCATAAATAAGTATCATATAAGAAAGACATTTTCATCATTCAAATACATATTTAATGCCTGCAATTTATTTTTTATTAAAAATTTTGAATGATGAAAATATTCTTTTCTCGTGACATTCGTTTGCGAACAGGAGTTATAAAGCCAAGAATATTTTCGACATTGAAAAGGTTCTACATTGCTCGTGGTAGACATAGATCACAAAGTGGATGTTGTGCAATCTAACGGGTGACATCACAAAATGAGGGGAATCATTCTTTGGCACGGAGAATGCAACCGGAACTGCACTTCTAATACTTCCTTTCAATTACTTTGGTCTAGGTTCGAAATTTGCATGCAGTGGTGTTGCATGTTAATTGCTGTATTTTTGGTTCAAAATGGCATCTCTTAATCACCAATTATGACAAGCCATGTTTTTGCAATAAAAAAAAAATAGAATTGTCACCATTAGAATCTTGGATTGATTAGAATAATGAAGATATTGTTTTTATTTTATATTAAAAAAAAACTCTAATAGCAAAGCTAAACACTTTTTTCCAAGTACAAGTCATTGGCACTTAGGTACAAATCCTAAAATGATAGATCCAAGTCGGCTTGAGAAATATCTTTGCATCAAGATTTAGAGCATGTAACCTGCAGTGAATAAATTAACTTAATTTAGCCAAGTTTACGGTAAAATAATTTTTTATTGCATATATACCTGTAAAAAGGCATCACATACCTTTCAAAATCACTATGACACACACACAAACTAATTCTTGTTTTCAGGGGTAATAATGTAAAAGAAAAATAGAGTAATTACATGCTTAAATGGTTGCTTGTTAAGCTAATAAACAAAATTTAACAATAGGGGAATCATTGTAAAAATATGATGAATTGAGGAAACATATGTAAATAATGATTTTTAAGCAATACATGTGCACATGTTTGCAAGAATATATGCATAAAAACTCCCTCGATAAAATAATAAAAAATGCATGTTGATCATGAAATAATACCAAAAATACTAAAAGTTTTTAGGGTATTAATGAAAAAAGGGTAAAAATTGCCATACAATTTGGGAATATTCAATTTTAGCATATCGTTTTAATTTTTTCAATCAATCATGTATACTTTCGAATTTATTTCAATAATATCATGCCATCAACTAGCATGATGTTTCGCTATTAAGATACCGACGTGAATATGTGTTGGTACCTAATATGTCATCTAGGTGGATAGATGGGTTTTAAAAGCCTTCCTATTCCAATAGGAGAGAGTTTTCTTCTCTAATTCCGTTCTTCTCTTCTTTCCTCAGATAGGTCTCAGGTCAGCCAATTTTTGGTCAAAGGTTGAGTACGAGGGCGACGAAAGGTAGAGATCATAGGGTGCCCAAAGATGATCGAGAGGGCAAGGTTAGATGGTATCGAGGCGAGCCCATGGCTTGCACTTGCCGCTCTTATGTATGAGGATCGCCAACCTTGGGTGGAGCGGCTAGCAATTTCCGAACAAGTCGCCACCGAGGCCGTGCTGGTTCCAATGGTGGCCCATCCCCTCTACCTTGCTGACAAACACCAGCAGGAAAGGTGGCAGCAACCCTAGCTCGTAGAACCACCATCCTTTACCGGCATGTAGTCTAGGGAAACATCCTCCATAATAGGCTGGCTTGCATCGCGGGGCTCCTGGCAAGTGACACCCGATGGAACCCCACTCACTAAAGCTCATCCCCCCACCTTTCAACCTTTACCTCCCCCATCCTCTTTGGGCCCCCAATTGCCACGATGTTCTTAATCTCCACCACCAGGAGCTGCCACTCCTCGCTCTCCTCGAACAGCACCGAGTAACAGTGCAGCACCTCCATGAACCTCTCCAAGAAATCTCCACCATGGTTCAAATCTTGCTCAACAACAGTGACGAGCTTTGATCGGAGGGCTTTAAGGAGGTGGACGGTTTGAGGTCAGAGTGATGACATCGTAGAGGCAGTGGTGCATCCAATGGATGATGGTGACCTTGCAGGGGTTGAGGGGGCCGAAGATGGCAGGGTTAGTGATGTGGCTGATCTTGGCCTCGAGGGCTCAGAATGTAAAAGGGAGCCTAAAGCTGGTGGTGAAGTCTAAGAGCCAACAACCAGTGGCCTCTAGCTGCTCAAGAGACAAACTGAGGCCAGTACCGCGGACGAAGTAGATTTTGTTCAGGCGAGAGGCAAGGATGTGAAAGAGGCCCTAGCCACTGGAGGCCTTGCATGATGTCGAGGTCGACCACGTGGACCTGATCCTCACCATCGAGTGCATCCAAGATAGCTTGGTTGGTGGTGAAGTGCGAGAATTTAATGAGGGGGGTGATGGAATTATAGGCCTGGAAGGCCTAAATGATTCATTGGTTCTAGGCAAAGGTTAGGGATCTGAGGGCAAGAGGGGAGTAGGCACCGAGGAAGGAGCTTATAATCCGGCCATGGAGGGTCTCAGTGAAGTAGGCAGCGATGCACTCCAATGAGGAGCCAAAGGGAGAAGCTAGCTCTAAGATCTTCGATAACATATCGCAGGCCTCTGCGAGGTGGTCCATCGCCACTGCCTCTGTGCACTAGAGCAGTAGCTTCAGTAGCCATAACCCCTTTGATTTTGCTCCTCCCCCACCATCGCCTCCTCCACCTCCTTACTGAAGGGCAAGGCAGCCTGGTGCTACCTCTTGTGCATGCAGTCGTCGTGCTTGCTCCTGGAGTGCTTGGGTCTTAAGGGATCAGTGGAGGTTGGGTTCACATCGATGGGGGGTTGGGGGAGGAGAAGGGTCTGGAGCATCATGAAAGCAAAGCTATTGAAGAGGGTGGCACTACTGTAAAGGTTTATGTCAGAGGGCTCGAAGTCATTGAAGAGGAAATCTATGGTGGAGGATGGAGAATAGGAAAGGACTAAGATTAGGTGCTTTCTAGCCCATCCACATTGATGATACACTAGGTGCCAACACATATCCACGTCAACATCTTAATGGTGAAATATTACACTAGTTGCTGACATGATATTATTGAAACGAAAGTACACATAATCGATTAAAAAAATTAAAACGATATACTAAAAATAAAAATCTCCAAATTGTATAGGAATTTTTTAGTCATTTTTCCATTATTTTATACTTATATGAATAAATGTTTAGCAAATCATGAAAGGTTTTGCAAAAACATGATGAATAGATGGTATAAATATAAATAATAATTTTTTAGCTAGAATATGCAATATTGTATATTTGCTAGCTATACATCAAAAAAATCCTTAAATAAACTATTAGAAAAATATATTTCAATCAAAAAATAATTAAAAAAGTAAAATTTATTGAGGGGCATGAATGCAAAATATTAATAGAGTCATTTTATACCAAAAAAAATGTTTGTTAAGATAATCAATCAAAAATCTAACAAGAAAGGTATCATTGCAAAACTATAGTTGTCACACCTCGGCCCGATGTCCGAGCAAGGTGTACGATAGACGGCTGCATCTCCTCAAGCTTCACTCCCAATGAAAAAGTAAGGCCTATCCTTCAAATCAATATCCAGGTAATGATAGAAAACAAATTCACTAATTATTTATTATTTCTAGAATTTTTTTATCAAGATTAACAAGTAGATAAAATTCAACTAAAGTTTAAGATAAAACATTAACTAAGGGATTAATACCTAATGAAAGCTTGGTGCAATATGCACAATCTTTATTGGCTCCTCTTCCTCTCCAACCTCAAACTCTTCCATCCTTCCCGCCATCCCTCCTTTCCTTAGGCCATCCTCCTCGCTTACCACCTTATCCTTTGTCAGCCTCCTCTCCCCTTCCTTTAAATTTGAAGGTGTGTCGCGTTTGTGGTGATTTGATTTATAAATCATGCTCAATCTAATATACCATTAGAGCTTTGTTTGAGGCAGCAGATCCTAAGAGAGCAGGGGTATCAAGGGAAACATGGAGTTTTGAAACCATCTTTGTGTTGATTTGCGAGTTTTTTTCATGAGAAAGTAGAATTTATGATGTTTGAGCTATTATTATTTGAAAATTTGGATGAATTTTGATGCTATTTGTGTAACTATATCAGGATTATATTTCGATCATTGAGCTTCTTTCCTTATTATATATCTAAGTTTCTATAAACAATCGTAAGTTCTTCATGGTTTTCATTTAGAGCATGTGGAAGCCTGGGGGAGTTTATCCATTTGCCCGGGGTTTGAAGATTTCAATGTTGGAATTGATGTTGGGAGACCGGTGAAAACTTTTGCATTTGTCTTGATTAGGAAGTTGGCCCTTTATATGTAAAGATTTTAGGTTATATTTCATTAATATATTCAAATTACGAATAATTTAAAGGAATCCCATCACATTACTGTATTTGATACATTTTTTTCTTTATAGCAATTCAAATTACCTGGTAATCTAGATTGCCTTCCCAAGACAATCTCTAGAAGGGGTGGTAATCCATATTATCACCTCCGAGATAATCTTTTAGACATTATTATCCTTTCCTTCTCCCTTTTCTTATATTATAATAGAATAGAATATATAATATAATAATATTATATTATATTATTATATTATATAATATTATTATATTATATTATATTATACTATAATCTAAAGAATAATATTATAATATAAAATATTTTATATTATATTTAATATAATATAATATATAAATTTAATATATTAAATATATTATCTAATTAATATAAAATTCTTAATATTAAATTTATTTAATATAAAAAATAATTTTTATTTATATGTATAAATAAAAATATAAAAAAATTATATATTTAATAAATAAATGAAATATAAAAATATATTTTATAAATATAATATAAATTAAATTTAGGGATAATTTGGTATTTTGATTTTATAATATATAATATTACATGCATATATCAAATATAATAATCCACATTGCTGACAATCTATATTACCAGCAATCCATATTACTAGCATCCACATTACCATTCACAATTGCCCAGTAATATACCAAATGCAACCTTAGACCTAGAGACAAAGGTAGATGTAGATGCATTTGTTTAATTAATGCTATTTTAAGGCTTCAATTTTAACGGGTCTAGCAGATGTTTAGTTTTGAATAGTCTACAAAATAGGTGGACTAGATGCAAGGCATTGCTTCTAATCCAAACAAATTTGACCAGATGAATGTTAGTTGATGAAGCCATATCCCACAAAAAATATGGGTAGTCCTTGTCCAACAAGGAAAATGATGTTATTTGTAATGTATAGATATATATATATATATATATATATATATATATATATATATATATATTTTAAAATATTTGAAAAATAATTTTTTCGTGGTATGTATGACAGAATAAATTTTGTATATCAAAATAATTTAGAAATACAACAGAATAAGGTTATGAAGTCTGGCATGGGAGGTGGATAGAACCACTATCCTAAAGAAGATTTAGTTTCCTTCTCGTATAAAGAATGATTGGGCCACATGCTTTTCTCCAAGGTATAACCTGGAAGGCAATACTCCAATGCCCGTCGATGGCATAATCTCGAACGGATACCGATCAGCTCATCTTCAGCCCAAAATTTTAAAATAAAAAAATATAGGAGAGAGAAATAATTTTAAAAAATTTTACAAGAAAGAAATGAATGAGAGGGAGAGCTTAAGATTCTTGGATACCTTGTAGGGCTGGGATAGAGACTTATTTATAAGCTCAAAATTCTAGAGAAGATTTCAAAAAAGCCCTCAAACTAGCCGTTATGACATTAAATAAAAAAATAACCATTTAAAACTTAAATTTCATAATAAATAAAATAATAATAATAAAGGGTAAAATGCATGAAAATGCATGAATGTTGCATACACGGGGGAGTAGGCTTTTTATTTTATTTTTTGTAATGATAATATCAACAATCTCCCATAAAATAAATTTAAAATTAAAAATTTAATATTATTAAACTCGATAAACAATTTAAATTTTTTGAATTTTTACCGTATTTAGTACAAAAACCTTCTAGGTTTGAACTTGTATTTAGTATAAAATACACATAATATAAAGATGAACTAATCATGATGCAGGGTAACACTACCTATGCCATGTGCTTGCATGATTTTCATGAGAGTTACTAAGGATTCATCCTGATCCCATAGTCGCGGCCTCATAACTACTCTCACTAAGATAGATCCTATGTATAATGGAATCGTACATCGCTGAGCTCATAGTCTTGGATCTATTAAGAATTATACTTAACCTAACCATCATAATAGAGTACTACACTATAGGAATGGGGTGAAGACAGACTCCAAATCGATGCTCCTAGATATCATCTCAGAGGTCATTTTTTTGAACCTTTACTATGAGGTTGCCATGATGATAAGGGTCCACTCTGGTGACTAATATATGGCCTTAAGCCCTATTCTCCTTCATGTCTCGGATATCATAGTCTTCAAAAGGCCTTTGATCAAAAGATCAGCTAAATATTTTTTGATCTTATAAATTATAATGATATCATTTTTTTATATTATTTCTTATAACTTTATACATGATCAGGATATGGTTATTCATCTTTTTATTAGTTGTCTATTGATTTAACATATCAATTAAAGCTCTACAATCATAATTTTAAAAATTTTTTAAGATTTTTGGTGAAAAAATTTTAATATCATTTATTAAATATTTTAGTCATTATGTTTTAGTATATGCAATGTCAAAAACAATTAATTCAGATTCTAATATATTTCTAGTAATTATAATTTATTTACAAGAGCCCCAATATTCTGCAACTCCTCCTAACAAGAAGAGATATCTTGTGGTGGACTTAACATCTAAGTTATCTATTATCCAACTAGCATCACTATAACCCTTAAGTACTTCTGGGTAACTAGAGTATACTAGAGAGTAACCTACTTAGTCTGTCTATTGCATAAGCTATATTTGAATGGATTCTACTTAAAATATATAATGGGGATCCTATCTTCTAAGAATATCCTAATTAATTAACATGTTCTTATAAATTTTTAATTAAGTGAGAGATATAATAATAAGGGATATAGATAGGATTTAAATCAAAATATTCAAGCTTTTTAAGCTTTTTCTCTATTGAGTGTGCTAGGCTTATTGCTATTCTATTATCTACTCTTTTAAGCTTCATTCTTAAAATTACATCTACTTCTCCTAAGTCTTTTATATCAAGATTATTTGATAAATAATTTTTAGTTTTTTGAATTATTTTCATTGATATTCCAAATAGTAATATATCATCTATATATAAGCATAGTATTATATAATCAGTATCGTATCTTTTATAATATATATTTATCATATTCATTTATTTTAAAGTTATTTTTTAAGATAATTTTATCAAACTTAATTTGTCATTGTCTAGGAGCTTGTTTTAAACTATAAAGTGATTTAATTAGTCTACATACTTTATATTCTTGTCCTTTTATTTCAAATCTTTGAGATTAGTTTATGTAGATTTCTTCTTCTAATTCTTTATTTAATAATATAATTTATATATCTATTTAATGGATTATTAATTTATAAATTGAGGCTAAAGCTATTAAAATTTTTAAGGTAGTTATCCTAGCTACAGGAGCATAGGTGTCAAAGTAATCTATATCTTTTTTTTTGTTAAATCCTTTTACTATTAACCTAGCTTTGTATCTTTCTATTATTTTATCTAGACTTAATTTTCTTTTAAAAATCCATTTGATTCCTATAGGTTCGTTTTCTAGAGGTAAATCAATTAAAATCTAAGTTTTATTTTCTATGATTGATTGAATTTCACTATCTATGGCTTCCTTCCAATATGATGATTCTGATGATGACATCGTCTCATCATACATAGAAGGTTCATCCTCAGTTAAGTATGTGAAGAAGTCTTCTTCAAAATCTTTTTCAACTCTTTTTCTTTTACTTATTCTTAATTCAGGTTCAGTTTCTAGTTCTAGTTCTATAGCTCTAAAAAAAGATGGTTTACATTCTAGGAGTTTAGAAATTTTAGTCTTAAAAGAAAATATATCCTCGAAGAAAGAGATATATCTAGCTTCTAAAATTGAGTTGCTTGTTATATCACTAATATCTAATTTTATTACTAAGAATCTATATGCATTGCTATTTTGGGTGTAGCCTATAAATACAGCATCTATGGTCTCAGATCCTAGTTTTTTCTTTTTGGATTCAAAGATATTAACCTTAGCGAGGCATCCTTATACATTGAGAAAATCTGGATTAAAAGTCCTTTCTTTCTAAAGTTCATAAAGAGTCTTACCACTATTTTTAATATGTATCCTATTTAGGATCATGCAAGAAGATAGAAGAGCTTTCCCTCACAAATTTTTGGATAAGCCAGAGCTGATAAGCATAGCATTTATCATATCCATAAGGATACAGTTTTTATGCTTAGCTATACCGTTAGACTATGGAAAGTAAGAAGCAATCACTTGATGAATTATATCATGTTTTTGACAGAACTAGAAGAATTCATTCGAAGTATACTCCCCTCCTCTATCAGATCTAAGAATTTTAATCTTCTTTTCTTGTTAGTTTTTTAGTTCACTCTTATAAATTTTAAACTTATTGAAGGTTTCATTTTTAGATTTAATTAAGTAACGATAGCAATATCTAAAAAATCGTCTATAAAGGTCATTATGTATCTATTACCACAATAGGTTGTAGTCTTGGTGGAGTTACATACATCACTATGTATTAACGCCAAGATTGAAGAATTTCTTTTAACTGATTTGAATAGTTTTCTTGATTGTTTAGATTCAGCGCATATTTCATACCTAGATAAATTAAAGTTTAATTTAGCAATTAGTTTTAATTTCATCATATGTTTGACTTTTTCTAAGTGTACATGACCCAACCTATCATACCACATATTCTGTTTAGACTTATTTATAAAATAAATTTGATTCTTTGCTTTATTAATGAAAGGGTTTATTACATTCAGTTTGAATAAGCCTTTACTTACATATCATTTTCTTATAAAGGCATTTATTACAATCATGGATAATTTTGTAACTCCTCTGAACTAGCTAAGATCCACTAATAAGGTTCTTCCTAAGATCTAGAACATATAACACATCTGTCAGGGTGAGAACTTATTTTAATATTATCTTCAGGTTGACTCGACCTTGTTCCATAATCTTGGCAGCTATGTTGTTCTTTAGAATTACACCTCTTCCACTTAAGTCCTAAAAAGTAGTGAACCAGGAGCGATCAAAATAAATATGAATATTAGCTCCTAAATCCAACCATCAATCAAAGTTGAAAGAAGTAATATTAACTTTAGGATTTAAGCTTACTAACCTAAAGGAGTCTTCTGGAGCTTCAACTACATAAGCTTGGGATCCGGAGGAAGCGGAAGATTTGCAAAGAGACTTCTTTTTCCGATGAAAGCTATCTCTTGCAAGATGATTTGTTCTCCCGCATACAAAACTGAACCTTTCAATTGGACTTTGGACAAACTTATCGGATCTAGTGTTATTGGCTTTAAAAGTTTTACCTTTGAATTTGAACTTATTTGGGTTAGGACGATAAGGTTGGTTTGACTGGTATTATTAGTTTAGTTGAAATCTAGGCTTTGATTTTGGTTTGGAACTGTTGTTTATCCAAAAAATAAAAATAATTTTCTTATTTTTATTTATTTATTTATTTATTTTGTTTTTTGTATATATTTTTAAAAATGTCTCCTATTTTTTTTTGAAAAATTAAAGTTTTATTAAAATAATTATCAATGTGATCGAACATGTAGTTTGTTAAGATTTTTGTTTAAGTTATTTGTCTCTAAATCCTAAAGACGTTGATTAATTTATTTGTGTAGTCTTTTAAAAATTATTTTACATGCTATAGTATAGAATTAGTGGGATCTTCAATTAATTTTGTACAATACAAAAGAAATAGATATTATGCTAGAAATAATAAAAAAATATAATTATAATTTTTTATATATAATAAAATATGCAAGATAAGTAACTATAATTAAGTACAAATAATTATATTTATATATATGTATTACAAACTATGTCAAATCTCCTTTGGACTGTTACTTGTAATGTATGGAATATATATATGTATTTATATATTTTGAAATATTAGAAAAATATTTTTTTCATAATATGTGTGGCAGAATAAATTTGTTGTGACAAAATAATTTAGAAATATAACATAACAAGGTTAGGAAGTCTGGCCTGAGAGATGGATAAAACCACTCCCTAAAAAATATTTGCTCTCCTCCAAGATACAACTCGAAAGCCAACACTCCAATATCCATCGATGGTACGATCTCGAACGGATGTCGATTAGCTTGTCTTCAATCCAAATTTTTAAAATAAAAAATATATGAGAGAGAATTTTAAAAAATTCTAAAAGAAATAAATGAATGAGAGGAAGAGCTTGGAATTCTTGGATACCTTGCAGGGGCTGAGGTAGAGGCCTACTTATAGGCTCAAAATCCTAAAGAACATCCCAAAAAAGCCCTCAAACTAGCTGTTATGGCATTAAATAAAAAAAAATTGTTTAAAACTTAAATTTCATAATAAATAAAATAATAATAAAAAATGGTAAAATGCATGGGTGTTGCATGCATGGGGGAGGGAGTAGGCTTTTTATTTTGTTTTTTTTGTAACAGTAATGTCAACAAATGATAGAACATGGATAGTCTTTTTCCAATAAAGATAATAATTCTAGTTCTTATTTAACAAAAATAATAATTATAATTCTTGCCAAACTCAACAATAATTGTCTACATATATACCCATTGCCTTCTATTCTTATAAGAAGGCATCTAAGGTTCTAACTCCCCATGGATTTCTTTTTTTCTTGTATTATTGGAATTTGTGTTTTACAACCTTCTTCTCATTAGAGAGAGAGAGAGAGAGAGAGAGAGAGAGAGAGAGAGAGAGAGAGAGGAGGGTGAGAGATTGGAGATTGTTTTCTTTTTGTAATTATTTCCTACTATGATTTATAGAAAACGAGTACGCATGTCTTGCCCAAAGATATAGGACTGGCATATTGTTCTCCGAATATTATAAATTATTTGCATTTGTTCTCTACTTTTTTTATGCTTTACTTTTTTTTTGTAGTTTATCTCTTGCTAACGAAGAAGCTGGAGAACATTTTGAAATAAATGATCTATATTTTGATGGTTTATTTTCATTCTATTTGTGTAGGTGAGGATATTTGAGTCTTTTTCATTTATTTCTTAGCATCTAGCTAAATCTATTTTTTTTCAAAAATTTTTGATCAAGCCTTTGATAAACTCAAAATTTAGGCTAATCTAGTCCGATCAATTGACAATCACTCTACCACTAAGTTAACAAGGAGCAATAAATGATTTGTAGTTATCTATTTAATAAAATAATCAGGTTCGGGTCTAAATTTTTGATCTATTTAATAAATAAATTAAGTTGAGATCGGTAGATTTTTAACTTAATTTGTATCCAACCTAACAATAATTTAGTCTGGCGGACTCGATTGCCATCTTTAATTAAAATATAATTTTATTAAAATAGATAAATATTTCAACATCTGGGAGGTAAATCGATTGACAGATTTTTGCTCCTGCGATCGGGTTGGGAGTTTAGCCCAGTCCATATAGGTCCCGAGGAGCTCCGGCTTTGCGTTGGGGCCATGGTTTATACTTCGCCTCTGGCCAACGCCCAATTTGCAACGCTATTATGATTTCACCGCGCGCTGGGCCGCGTTGAAATATTTCTCTCTCCTCCCGCACTCTCGCGACGAAGTGTTTGTGGTTTCAAGTGGTTTTAGGGTTCCGATTCGGCACGATCTGGAGTTGGGTTTTTAATAGGAACTGCGATGTGGGCTCTTCGAAGAGCTTCAAACTCTTTGAGGTGATCATCTCCCCTTCCCATTTCTCCGTTTTGATAATCTCTTTCCTGGACGTGATCCAAAAGTAGCCTTTTTGAATCTTTTATTGCGATGTTGGTGAACTGATTACTGAATTTTAGGATCATTTTAGCACTTATTTTATCTTTTCTTAGCCCTCTAGTGAGAGCAGCTTTGATGCGTGCGTTTGGGCTCCGCCTATATTTTGTGTGGAAGTTGTTTTTGTTCCTCATTACATGATAAATTCATGATTCGTGATTGTTAATGGGGTGGGTTTTACATTTATTTGAAGTTTAGCACGGTGTGTTGGTCATGTTTTTGTAATTATACTTGTTCTTTTTTTTGTTGCGAAACAACTTGCTTGTTCTAGTTTTATGTGATTAGAGAGAGGTAGGAACAGCATGCGACATTCATGAGTTTTGTAGTTCATTATTTTGCTTGGTGATTTCTTGTTCCTTATTTTGTATCGGACTGTTAAATTTAAAAGGGAAACAAAAATCAATTTTGATATTGTAAATGAAGGGATCATGGGGTCAACTGGATTTTCTTTGAACTTTTCTTTGTGATTTTTCCCCCTGAATTGATTCTTCTTAGGTAATTTATAAGCAAATCTAATGATCAGTAAGTTAGTACTCCAGAACGAGAATTTGCTTGATGCCTATTGCACATATTACTGACTATACAAAATTGATAACTTCTTGGTTAGGCTGCACACTGATGGGTTTTATGGATGAGGGAGCACTAATGACTACATATTAGTGCGTGTGCACCGAAATTCTTTTTTTTTTTCTTATCTCATGCTAAAGACTCAACAGAAGGGACTGGTGGATTTCTGTCAAACCCATCTTTGGGAAAACAGATCACCTCTTGCCCATTCTCTCATGGTCTATCTTGAATTGATTGTCACTTCTGTTGCTGTTCCTAACTCATGGCTTTATTCTTATCCATTTTGTGGATGTCCATGTTTCCACGAATGGTTGCTTCAGATAATTGTTCTGTTTCCACACGTTACATCAATGCTATCTGGATTCAGCTTGCTAAAGCTTATGCAATGCAACTTTTTTTTAAAAAAAACTGAAACACTCCATAATATTTTCAGGTACCATTTTTCCTACAGTGTGGTTGCTCAAGCTTCCTGTGCTAAGTCAGACATACTGTGTGGTAACTTGAAGCATGAACACTGGGGTTATGAGTTAAATGGCAATATTGGTGAATTCTCTGTTTTGCCAAAGATTTTTTCCCATGGACCATCTTTTTCTACAATGCCTTCTCTAGGGATCGAAAACCTCTCTTCGCAAGCTGGAGCTAGGACCAGTGACAATGAAGTGGATGATGGTTTTTCTGATCTAGATTCACCTCTGGAAACTAATAAAATTGGCACCATGGTGGACAAGGATGATGATGAGTTTATCTCTGAACAAGAAATATCTGGAGATGAATTAGAGGTAGATTCAGCAGAAGTTGCTGATAGTTCCCTTGGCTTGTCAGATAGAGAAACACAATCAAATGATAAAAAGGAACCCAGAAGAAAGAGCCTTACATCTCCACTTTTCAAGATTGTAATGGAAGCTCCACGGCATTCTGTTACGGCTGCTCTTAATAAATGGGTAGAAGAAGGTAATTCATTGGGACGGGATGACATTTCCTCGATGCTGTGGAATCTTCGAAAAAGAAGGTTTTATCAGAAGGCCTTGCAGGTGCTTGCTTCTTTCTTATCTAAGATTCTGATACGTACCTTTTTTAGATGTATTAAGTACATGATTGCTCCACGGCATGAGAATTATATGGATTGTGCTTGCTGGTTATTCTGATTTAATTGTACATGTCATTGCATATTTCTTCCAGAGTATTTTGCTGCTATGTTCGGTATCAAAAAATGTTAATTACATGTGATTCTTGTTTGTTCTTACAACTTTCTTTTGATGCATTCATGATTTTTTTTAAAAAAATTTCATCCATACATATACACAGCTATGCACAAACAATTATAAGTGAGAAAAAAAATAACTAGCAGAAATAGGAAACCTGTATGCTGCTATTTTTCTGGATCACAGATGAGGGAGCTTAAGAAATTAATAAGAGAGGAATTTAACGGTCTTGCATCTCATCTTCCTTTTCCCTTGTCCTATGAGAGCAATTTCATATTCTAATCCTTATAGACTAGACTCCTGCCACTAACTATATGCTAGGATCTCTCTACTGCAACTCTTCATCAGATATCAAACACCTTTCCTCATCAACATAACTATTATTTTTCCTCCATTGAAACCTCTGCCCAACTTTGTCACCATTAGACCACGATGATTTGATTGTGGCAGCACCCATCCATCCTTCCTCTCGTAACCCCAACCAAACATAGGGTTAATGAGCTTCAGATGGAGCACATGGTTGCCCTAAGTTGAACTTTTTCATCACACCCTAGACCGTGCTAAGCTATTGAACAAAGCCAATCTGTCCTTGAACAAGTCAATACTTTGCTTTGTTACTTGTTACCATCTCCTTTCTTCTATCGAATAAGGTTGTACCATAATATAAGCCCTGGTTTGTAATGTGGAATAAAGAATCATGAATTAATAGTGATAATCGACACATGTAAATAATAGCCCATACTTGCATGTAGTTGTTCTATCTTCATATCTATAAGATAGGTTTGGTTATCTACAATAGTAGAAGAAGACGCGTCTCTGAGAACAAGGATCTAATTGCATACCCCGTATCTCTCATTGTAGATGGATGACATTTTCCTTTAACAGAGATGTCAAGCATAATAGCCAACATGATTTATTAGCATTTTCTGAAGAGAAAATATGTTAAAAAGACATTATGTAGTTAAACACTATTATCAAATCTAAAGTAAAACACAAAATGAAGTGACGTAATGATGGAAATGTAGGGTGAGGATTTAATGAATAAAAGGTATATCTAAAATGGGATTAAGGAAGCTGAGACAGGGTCTCTTTTTTCCTGGTCTCTGCAATGTTTTTGATCAGCTATGATCAGATATGGGTCCAGATCTACAGCTTAATTCAGGAAGCAGGTAATGGAGGTGAAAATGAAATTAGAGGAAAGAAGTAAATACTAGTAGACGAAGAAGGGCATAGAAACTGGAATGAACATTTTTTCAATTTTAAATTCATATTTGCTTCCACTACATAGGATCAGCCCCAAACTTTGTAAGATTAGGTGGGAATGGAAAATTCAATTTTTAAAAATAATGAATTTTCAAATATTTTTTTTTTGTAACTTTATAATAACTGTCATTCTAAACATGATAAATATCATGTTATGCAGACTAAACCATCTCTACTTGATCGGTGTTTCCCTGATATCTCAGCATGAGTCTCTAACAAATTATAATATCATCCTGACTCCTAAGTGGGCTGCTTGGTGTAACTAGCAAATAAAAGGCTTGTATTTATATTTCCTGATTCTATTTAGGGCCCACAGTTGGCAAAACCCAAGTGCCTGGCAGATGGTTGCATCGCCTGTGCTTCCTAGATTTGCTTAACTTCAATATAACATCTACCATTCTCTAGTTTATGGCCTAGTAATTTTTATTTTCAGAAAAGTTTTTGTTGTCACTAGACCTAAACATAATTAGGAATGATATGGCTGCACTTGGCATATTGCAGGGGTTTTTTTTTTTATTTTTCCATGTTTATTTCAATTCTCATCACCCAATGTAGGAAAGGAAGTGCTATTGTTTTATTATTTTTTAATAAGAACTCTGTTTTTCTCCTGGACTATTTCCTCTTCCTCCATGAACTCTGGTCAGCATATAATTTATGCTACCTTCATTAAAAGTTATTCTGCCACTGTATCTTATTTCTTTCTCTCTTTTGAGGGTTGATCATTGTTTATGTTTGCTTTTGGCTATTTAGTGGATTTAACTAAAGTCCCCTTCTGGAACTCAAAAGTTCTTAGTAAAATTTAGGTTGTATCAATATTGGTCACCCCTCAATGTGACATAAAAATGTTGGCCCCTAATATTTTGGCCAATATAAACTGATGAATCCCAAGATATTGGTTGATATGGTATGAAAATATTGGCCAATAATTTTCATTGTCTCTTAACTTAATAGATTTTTAACATATATAGTTCAAAACCGGTGCTTTAACATAATTGCGAGTCTTTTTTTAACCATATTGGCTGTGATTTCAAAATTCTCAGTCCTAAAATATATCAGCCGAGATCTTGGAAAGTCCTGGTTCCTTCCAAATTCTTTTGCCTTCCTTATCGGCTGATATAAACTGAGATCTAGGTTCAGTCTCAGCCACCCACTGAGATAGCTGAGATCCTGTCTTTCAAAAATATCGCTGGAACTACTTGCGATTTCCAGGATGTTACCACTCTTTTTATTTTATTCCCAGAAAGGCTGATCAAGCGTTGATGTGCAGTGAGGTCCTAAACAATTTTCTGTAATTTCTTTTTGCATTCTTCTGGAAGTTCGGGCATTGTCAAGTATATTGGGAGTATATGTCGTTGAACCATGAAACTACCAATGTCTTATTGTCATCACTCCTATTTTCATTGATCCTGAAAATCAACATGGAAAATTATCATGTACAATGTCTTTCTACACTTTATATATTATTTTGCAGTTTGTGGAGTGGCTGGAAGCAAGTAAGCATCTCAATTTTGTAGAACGAGATTATGCTTCACATCTAGATCTGGTTGCTAAAGTACATGGTCTTCAGAAAGCTGAAAAGTACATCAACATGATTCCAGAATCCTTCAGAGGTGAGATTATCTACGGAACTTTTCTAGCCAATTGTGTATCAACTGGCAATGTCGAGAAATCAGAAGAAGCGTTCAACAAAATAAAAGACCATGGTTTGCCAATTACAACCTTCTCTTGCAACCAACTGCTCTTGCTATATAAAAGAGTTGACCGGAAGAAGATAGCTGATGTTCTTATGATGATGGAAAGAGAGAATATCAAACCATCTCCCTTTACATATAGGCTCTTGATAGACACAAAGGGCCGTGCGAATGACATAACAGGGATGGAACAGGTTGCGGAGAGGATGAAGGCCGATGGAATGGAGCCCGATTTATCAACCCAAGCTATGATTGCTAAGCACTACATCTTTGCAGGGTTGAATGACAAAGCAGAAGCAACACTGAAGGAGATGGAGGGTGACGACATCAAGGAGAACCGCAATGCTTGCAAGGTTCTTCTTCCTCTTTATGCTGCTCTGGGCAAGGTAGAAGATGTGGGGAGGATCTGGAAAGTTTGCGTGGCTGGTCCCCGTCTCGATGAGTGCTTAGCTGCCATCGAAGCTTGGGGGAAGGTAGGGCATGTCGAAGATGCAGAGAGAGTTTTTGAGAACATGTCGAAGACATGGAAGAAGCTTTCTTCGAAATATTACAATGCTTTGCTAAAGGTTTATGCAAACCATAGACTTCTGTCCAAGGGGAAGGATCTGGCCAAGAGGATGTCAGAGAACGGGTGCAGGATCGGTCCTTTGACATGGGATGCAATTGTCAAGCTTTACGTAGAGGCTGGTGAGGTGGCGAAAGCTGACTCAATATTACAGAAGGCAGCTCAACTGAATCAGATTAGGCCTCTCTATAGCTCATACATGGCTATTTTGGACAAGTATGCAAAGAGGGGTGACATCCATAATGCCGAGAAGATATTTCACAAGTTGAAACAGACCGGGTACACCAAAAGGCTGACCCAGTATAGGGTGTTGCTTGAGGCCTACATAAGTGCCAAAACACCGGCTTATGGGTTCAGGGAGAGGATGAAAGCTGATGGCGTGTTCCCCAACAAGCAGGTGGCAGCTCAACTGGCAGCTGTTGATGCTTTCAAAAAGACAAATATTTCAGAACTGCTTGATTGATAAATGAAGTGTTGTTTGATCTTTTATAACGAAGTCAGTCATCTTTTTGTGCACTGGAAAAAGGACAACTGCATTTTAAAGAGTTCCCCCTGTGGTTATAAGTTTATAATGTTTTTTTCTGGCTTCGCTAATTTTAGCGTGGTTGTCACAAATTCGTGCCCGACACCGTGTGCTGATGGCATGGGATTTCAAAGAATTTAACAACTTTGTAATTTCTGGTGCTACAGATGACTTAAATTGTCTTGTTGTATGATCGAACACTTTGCATGGTTATGAGTACCGAAAAGGTTCAGGGCTAATAAATTCGTGGACTCTTGCGTTTGTCATCGATGTTAACCCAAGGACTCCGCCGTTTGGGCCTTAGGAAGGTCCAAATCCGATTTTAACTCCAAAATAAGCCCATGTTGCAATATTCCATGCTTCACATGAATTATGAGTCAGGTAATAATAATAATAATAATAATAATAATAATAATAACAGCAGAATATATTATATTTAGATTTTATTTAGCCTTATACAAATATAAGGGATAAGATTCTTGGAGCACAAAATCGATGTAGGATTAAATATGCATTCACACAAATCTTTGCAATAAGACCATATGAATCGAGGTTATCCAAAGATATGAATTGATATTTTGTTGTATACTGATTATAATTTTGCAATTCTGTGAGAATGTCCAGGATGCACGAAGAGTGCATCGGAATGCCGAGCGCTTTGGATGCTTGGTCTGGGTTCATTTGCATGTCGACGAACAAGAGAGTGCCAGCGTGCACGGGAGAATCCCATGCAAAATTATCCATCATACAACGTTCCGAAGATAATTGATGATCAATTTGATCATTCATACCGCTGAGATATTTGAACGATCGATAGGGCTAGTGATGTTTTATATCTGCTACGTACATATAAGCTATGGTAGCCGATGGCATAAAAGAATTGATGCGGTCATTCATATATTTCTCGATTTACATCACACGGTTAAAGATTTTCTTTTCTTTCTTTTTTTTTTCGATAAACCGAAAAGGAGAGGGGGGCATAAATCCCTGTGTAACTATCCTTACTGGATCCTATGTTCGATTCGGAGCGTAATTTTTTCGAGTACCCTTTTCATTATCGATGAGTACGTCAATTTGACACCACCAAGACGCCGGAGTGGTGCGCTCTCTCGCCAATCCGATCACGTACCCCAGAAAAATTTTTAGATCTAATCGAGTCATCCGAGGATCATGCCTTGAAGCCGTAAACTGGGCTACTGCTTTAGCAATAAAGAATTTTTTTTTTTTTTTTCTCGAGAGAAATAATATGGCTAAAGATACGGTTATACATTAGTCACGGATTCTCACCATTCCACGGGAATAAAACATATTTCAAGGTAATCACGATCTTACAACTCACTTTTAATAATTAGTTATTTTAGTATATGCAGATATTTATAATAAAAGAATTCATATGTTATATAATTTTCAAGATTGTGTAGGTGCAATCGTTGGAATACATATTCATATAAAAGTACTCGGAGTAGATGTATCAAGAAATCGTTGTAAAAGAGAGTATCCAACACAAAAAGTATTGGTTGTACGTGACTTTGATAAAGAATTTATATATATGTATTACCTGGATGGGAAGGAACTATTTATCAAAAATACTTTTATTAGGAATAATAAGCCTATAATACCTGGAGATAATATTAAAAAGCTTCCTAAAATTATCAATTATATATTTATTGTTATTATTTTTAACAGGCAAGTCTCGATGTTTTTTTAATAGGTTAATATTATCCGGTAGATGCAGGTTTTATGCTATTAAGAGAGCATTATCACTTGAAAAAGTACTTAAAATATTATCCAGAAAATCTTGAAGAATTATTTAACTTGTGACGTTCTTCGTTATATAATATTATTGAGAGACCATTTAGTGCTGCGAGAAGAAAAGATTTTTCATAATTTCGGGCATGACAAAACTTTAATTTCTAGTTAATACAGTTGCCAAAATATTGTTGGTGTGCTATATTTTACATAATTATTCGATAGGTATAGGTTCTGATGAAAGATTACTTGCTAAAGTTAATCAAGAGCTCCTTGGCCTCCAAAAGCAAAAGCTATGTATGGACTTTAATGTGTTTTATATTGTAAGGTTTATTTGTGTTATCTTAACTCAAAACAATTATATTTGTAGTGATATTATGTGTTTTTATTATTGAACCACAAATTTTATGATTTAATTCCATATTCTAATTTGTTAGATTTCTGTGTATTTTTATGATATAAAGTTTTTATAAAATGTTGAAGAAATTCATAGGAGAGCAAATAAGGAGGAGGGTTGCAATGAACCTCCACCTTTTTTTTTTTTTTTTGAAATGGAATGATGAAATGATACTATTTTGCTTGATGCTTTAATAGAAGAACAAACCAATAAAAAAAGGCCAAATGATGTTTTCTCAACTATAGCTTACAAAAATGTTGTTGACATGTACATTGAAAGGCTTCAAATCCTATTGACCGAAGCTGATATCAAAAATCATGTTAAAGTGATGAAGGAAGAGTTTGGTGTTGTTTATGACATTTTCAAGGGTTACTGTAGATTTTCATGGAGTCCATTGACAAAAAAGTCCGTGGCTGCTGATGATGTATAGGATTAACTTATATAGGTTAATATTTAACTAGATTAATTACTATTTATTTTTCATATTTTTCATATATATATATATATATATACATGTACATGTATATATGTATTAATTTTTTTCTATTTGCTCATTCATTAGGTGAAATCCCGTGCAACTTATATAGGTTAATATTTAACTAGATTAATTACTATTTATTTTTCATATTTTTCATATATATATATATATATATATATATATATATATATATATATATATATATATATATATATGTATTAATTTTTTTCTATTTGCTCATTCATTAGGTGAAATCCCGTGCAAGCAAGTAGAAGTATATGGAGATCCAAAATTATGATAAGTTATATGATCTATTTACAAAGGATAGAGCAATTGGTAAAGGTGTTATTAATGTGAAAGTAAAATTTTAATAATGGGAGGTAAATTTCATGCAAAATGTTGTTAGAGATGGGATTAAAGATAATAACAATAAAGGGTACAATCCACAATTATCTAGTGAAAGAACTTCTCAAACGAACTCTTAGAGCTTCATTTATAGATAACAAAAGAAAAAAGCTTTATGTATTTGAGAAACAAGTGGAAGTTATCAATGCTGGAATAGTTAGTGTAGCTGAAGCAATTAAAGAAGCAAATTATATTGCTGAAAAAGGACTTTTAATTGCTGAGAGGGGGGTTTTGATTGCTAAAAAGGTGCAAAAATATTACTAAAGATGAAGTGTTCAATAAGATACTAAAGATGGATGTTCTTGAGCATGAAATTCTCCATACATTTTTATTTCTAATTAAGAGTCAACAAAAAATCAAAGCTCTTTTTCTGGATTTTGAGCCTATATGCATAAAGAATTAACAAAATAATAACCGAAGCAAAAACCCCTTGAATGGTTAAATGCTTTTTTAAAGCACTTATAGGTTATTTTATCTTTACTTTGCTATTGATTATTTATGATGCCTTATGCATCTATATTTAGAAATTTGGTACTAGTACTATTAGGAATTAAACATTTAAGAGCTCGTTTTATTTCTTGGGCCGATTTAGTTGCCATAAACCCTTTTAGTTTATTTGAGATGGCCTTTTGTTTAATTGCCATCAATTCATCTTACTTAAATATTACTCTTTATATATTCAAATGAAGCTTGATGAATTGTTTAGATGTTAGAAATGCATTGCTTATTTGCTTTTTTTTTCATGTTAACTCTTGATATCAAATTAGGTTGCCATATACGAACTTCGAATCATATTTGTGAAATATTATTTATACTTCAATCAACCAAATTTCTTATTTTACCTTTACAATTAAATTTTAGTGCTATTTATTTTAATTTTCGTACATAATTTTCATAATGATAAGTAAATAATTAAAATTATCTTCTATTTTTCTATTTATATTCATTATTTTTTAGTTAACTATTTATATAAAATTAATTAACTATTCGAATTAAATTATAAATAAATTATTTATTTGTATAATTAATTATTAAATAAATGTATATATAATTGTTGGAGAAATTGTGTTTGGGTTCAAGGATATGAAGTCTAAGTTGATAGGCCCGGTCGCTCAGCCCAACGCATACCTTTTGATGACTCATCGGATTGAGGTCTCGATTGGCAGGAGACTATCTTTCAACTTCAGCATTACCAAATAAAGCAACATGCTGGTCGGACGATCTTAGTACACATCACTGACCATTCGTTAAATGGATATCTCGATCGGAAGAGGACTTCCTCTTTGCCCTAATGTAATCGGGTAAGAAAACATTGTCAGCACATGATCGGTTCCATCACTCAATTGATCCCTCGTCGAAAAAGTTGGTACCTTTCCTAGTCAACCGAGTTAAACTTAGCGCCAAGCTGCCGAGCACCGTCTCATGAGCAAGATTCATTGTCCACCGTATTTCTAAGTATGCTCGATCAGACAATTAGTATGCAGGCAACCCCCTTGTCTGTCCTTCTTTGACTAGAGAAATTGGCACCACTTCGGATCAATTAATTCTAGCTGAGCACCAAATCATCGAGTACCCTTGTTCAAGCTGGTATCCTCATCAACTAGCCTCTGAAAGCTATCACCATGCATTGATCAACCGCTCATCGGATTCGACCTTTGGTCAGCTAGTGATTCTTTCACTCTGGTACACCTAGATGCAACTCAGCCACATGCTCGACACATGAGTAATCCCTTTGTCCATCCATTATCTTATTGAAAAATATGACATTCTAATCAACCAAGCCCGGTCAAGTACTACTTGCCGATTACCTCCATCCGACCTGGCCTTGTAGCAATGCCCCAAATTAGTCGGTCTTTAGAAAGCCATTAGCATATATTTGCCTAACTAGGACAATTTGATCATGCATCTTTTTGTCGACCCATCCCCGGCTCTAATAGAGGTGCTCAAAAAAACCTGCGGTCCTGCGGCCTTAGGCTATATTCCCACTTGGATCTCCTAAAAGACTAATACTTTGACACTCACTTTCATGCCCCCAACCATGTAGCTAAAAGGTCGCATCATACCTTATAATCTATAATCACTGCTGTATCTTTATAATTAAGGAAAGTGCGCATGGACCCAAACAATAGTCCACATCATCATTAAAGAAACATGACAAATTCGATACAAAGAACAAGGTTTCAATTAAAATGAAATGGATGTCCTCTACAAATGGAAAATCCTCTAACAGCATGTTAATAAATCCTGTCACTTTTTACCAAATCCACTAAAATTTTTTCCAGTCTGAAAATATACTTGCCCTTCACGTATAAAATAAGACCCCTGGGGACTCTAGAGGTTTACAAGATTTCTCCATAATGCTCCTCATACTATTATTATGATAGAAAACTAACTTGAGCACCGGAGGGTCTATGCCAGAACACCTTCCGGTCAGGTCTTTTCTACAGGTTCCATCTCTCGGAGATCCACTTGCACTATCAGCTCTAGCATCTCCAACACCTTGACGGATTTCAACACCAACAATAATTAATTTATAAAAATATTTATTGAACTAAATTAAATCAAAATAAGATTTTTGTTTATATAAGTATAAATCATAAAGATTATATATATATTGCTCTACTTTTTTAGTATAAATTGTTGTTGATGGAGATTAATTTTTCATCAGGAATTCCCAAAAATCGAAGCCCCCCGGTCCACGTACACCAGCCCACGCGTGCGGGCGTGTGTCGCGCAACCCAGGCCCAGGCGGTCGGGCGCTGGGCGCGCGTGGGCCTGGCCTAGTCATCGGTGGTTTTCAGCAGAAGGGTTCAGCGATATTTTTTTTTGTTCAGTTTTTACGCGCACGGATTTTGGTGCGGCGATGTGGTATCACATGAAGCTCTTGTTTGGACGATCCAACGGCCCAGAAGTCTTCTACGGAGATTGGAAGTCTAGAGTTATATGTTTTTTTGGGTTCTTGGATGCCGATGAGCCCTGTTTCTTGTACTCTATATAAACAGAGGATGTGAAGGTTTATTATTATTGATAAAAAAAAAAGATTTTTCGAGAGGTTTGTAAGTGAGATTTCAGAGAGAATATCTAAAAGGTTTTGTGAGTACCTCCGGGTGCATTTGAGAGAAAGTCCTGAAATCTTTTAAGGGGATTAAAAGAGTTTCTGAGAGAGAATGTTTTGAGGGCTTGTACCTGATTCAACTCTTAGTGAAGCCTTGCAGATCCTGTGCCGCCGTGGACGTAGCCCAGTTTGGGTGAACCACGTAAAATCCCTGTCTCTCGCTGGTTTTGTTTTTTGTTTCTTGTGTTTTTTCTGTTTATTTATTTATTTCTTGTTGATTATATCGCAACTGCGTGCTTTGCCGTATTAATAGCGATCCTATTAGAAGAATTTTTTGTTCCATTTTTTTTCAAATTGGTATCAGAGCCAGGTTCCTTTCTATTATTACGGTCGGATAAATCAACAAAGAGATGGCAGAAGACAAGATCAAAATCAAGAAATTTAATGGTCACAATTTTGGATGGTGGAGGATGCAAATTACGGACTACCTATATCAGAAGAATCTTTACCTTCCATTGGAGGGGGAGAAGCCAGATTCAATGAGAGACTCAGATTGGATGATTCTGGATAGGAAAGCCCTGGCCACGATCAGATTGTCGTTGACACCTCAAGTGGCGTATAATATTGCAAAGAAAAAGATCACCGTGGATTTGATGACCGCTTAACAAAGCTGTATGAAAAACCTTCCACCTCAAACAAGATATTTCTCATGAAAAAGCTCTTCAATTTGAAGATGGCTGAGAATGGTTCAGTGACGGAGCATCTGAACGAGTTCATCACGATGATCAATCAATTGGAGTCGGTCTTTGTCACTTTTGATGATTCATTCAGGGCTCTTCTTTTCTTGTGTTCCTTGCCAGAGAGCTGGGACAATCTTGTAATGACAGTCAGCAACTCGGTATCAGGTATCCTTACATTCAATGATGCAGTTAATTGTATATTGAATGATGAGATGAGAAGAAAGACTGTGGATGGGACTTCTACAAGTACTGCACTCATGGTGGATACTAGAGGAAGATCACAGGAGAGGAAGAAGTCAGAGAAAGGCCGGTCCAAGAGCAGAGGAAAGTTCAAAGGAAGATTTCCCGTGAAGTGTTGGAACTGCGGGAAGAAAGGTCACATGAGTAAGGATTGTTGGGATAAGAAGAAAGAAAAAGATGCAGAGAGCAAGTCAGAAGGTCAGGAAGCAAATATTGTGAGTACTATGAGGCAGGAGTTTGAGGATATGTGCCTGTCAGCCAGTGATGGGGCGAACTTAGATCTATGGTTTGTAGACTCAGGTGCTTCTTACCATTGCAACTCTAAGAGACACCTATTTTTGGATTTTGTCCAAGGAGATTTTGGTCATGTCACAGTTGGCAATGGACAGCAGTGCAGAATTGTTGGTAGAGGAACAATTATACTGAAGCCAGTGACAGGCAAAGAACTGAGACTTGTACAAGCCAGATACATTCCAGAGTTAAGGAAAAACCTAATTTCTACCAGTCAGCTTGATGATGAGGGTTATGTATCCGTCTTTGGTAATTCTCAGTGGAAGATTACTAAAGGATCTATGGTTGTTGTCAAAGGGAAGCGGACCGGCACTCTCTACTTCTTGGCAGACAATGGGAGTTCAGTTTCAGTGGCAATAGGAGACACGGGTACAGTGACTACATTATGGCATAGGAGGCTCGGTCATCTTAGTGAGAAGAACTTGAATATTCTATACAGGAGAGAGCTTCTACCTGGGCTAAAGAAGGTGAATCTAGAGTTTTGTGAAGAGTGTATCTATGGTAAGCAGAAAGCAGTAAGTTTTCAGTTAGCAAGAACTCAGAAGAAGACTGAAAGGCTAGAGTTGGTTCATTCAGATGTCTGGAGTCCAGCACCAGTGGCATCATATGCGGGCAATAAGTACTTTGTCACGTTTATAGATGATTTCAGCAGAAAAGTCTGGGTGTTTGCTATGAAGGAAAAGTCTGAGGTTTTTAGCATCTTCAAGAGATGGAGAGTCATGTGTGAAAACCAGACTGGAGCAAGCCTCAAGTGTCTCAAGACGGATAACGGTGGTGAATACTGTAGCAGAGAGTTTGATGATTATTGCATAGAGCATGGAATCAGAAGGATCAAGACTGTCCCAGGGACATCAGAGCAGAATGGTGTGGCAGAAAGAATGAACAGGACCATTCTTGAGAGAGAGAGGAGTATGAGGTTTGACTCGAGTCTACCTACATATTTTTGGGCGGTAGTATTGGACACCGCAGTTATTTGATCAACAGGAGTCCATCCAGTGCATTAGATTGTGGGATTCCAGAGGAGGTTTGGACAGGAAAACCTGTAAAACTTTCTTTTCTTAAAGTGTTTGGCTGCATTGCTTATTCTCTGATTGAGAAAGAGAAAAGGAATAAGTTAGACTCAAAGTCTACAAAGTATGTTTTTATTGGATACGGTGGCGATGAGTATGGCTATAAGCTCTGGGATTTCCAGAACAATAAGATCATTCGGAGCAGGAATGTGGTATTTGATGAAGAGCATACTTACAAAGACAGGAAGGATGCAGTGGAAGAAAAGAAACAGGAGTTTATAGAACTCGATCCTGTCAGAGATGGAGAGATTCCCCGAGTGCAAACTGAAGATGGAAACTTTGAGGATGTGGAGGAGGAAGATGTGGTTGAAGCTGACAGCCACATGCATACACCAGTACCTCAACCGGTGTCCCTACAGTTGAGGAGGTCCACGAGGGTTACCAGGCCATCACAGAGGTATTCTACTAGAGATTATGTTTTGTACACAGATTCTGGAGAACCAGAGTGTTTTGTTGAAGCCATGCAGGATGAAGCTAAGGTCAAGTGGGAGTTGGCTATGAAAGAGGAGATGGTCTCTTTGAAGCAGAACAAGACTTGGGATCTTGTGAAGTTACCCACTGGCAAGAAAGCTCTGTTCAACAAATGGGTGTACAGGATGAAGAATGAGGCCGATGGTACCAAAAGATACACGGCAAGGGTAGTTGTCAAAGGTTATGCACAGAAGAGGGAATTGACTTCCAAGAGATATTTTTCCTAGTGATCAAGTTGACATCCATCAGGGTGATTCTGAGCATGGTAGCAGTGGAGGATCTTCATCTAGAGCAGCTAGATGTCAAGACAGCATTTCTTCATGAAGATTTGGAGGAGGAGCTGTACATGCACCAGCCAGAAGGTTTCCAGGTCAGGGAAAGGAAGACATGGTCTGCAGACTGAAGAAAAGCTTGTATGGTCTGAAGCAGGCTCCGCGGCAGTGGTATCTCAAGTTTGACAGTTTCATGCTAGAGAAGGGCTTCACCAGATACCAGTCAGATCACTGTGTGTACCACCAGAGGTTCGTAAATAATGAGTTTATTATTTTATCCTTGTTTGTGGACGATATGCTTGTAGCAGGTTCTAGTATGAGGAAGATTGAAGAGCTCAAGAAATTGATGGCAAAGAAGTTCTCAATGAAGGATTTGGGAGAGGCGAAGCAGATTCTTGGCATGAGGATCAGGAGAGATAAGAAGCAACGGAAGCTATGGCTATCTCAGGAAGACTATGTAGAGAAGGTGCTGAAGAGGTTTAATTTGGAGAACGCAAAGGCAGTGTCAACACCTTTGGCAGCACAGTTCAAGCTTAGCAAGCAGTTGTGTCCAACAACTTAGGAGGCAAGGGATGAAATGATTAGAGTTCCATATGCCTCGATCGTGGGAAGTCTGATGTATACAATGGTTTGCACAAAACCGGACATCGCACAAGCAGTGGGAGCAGTCAGCAGATACATGCAGAATTCAAACAAGGAGCACTAGAATGCAGTGAAGTGGATCTTGAGATATCTCAGGGGTACATCAACTTACAGTTTGTGCTATGAAGGTGACAGTCTTCAAGTACAGGGATTTGTAGATGCAGATCACTCTGGTGATAGAGATAGTGGGAGGAGCACCACTGGTTATATTTTTACTGTTGGTGATACAACAGTGAGCTGGATATCTCAGTTGCAGAAGATAGTGGCTTTGTCAACTACAGAAGCTGAGTATGTGGCGATCACTGAAGCTAGTAAAGAGATGATCTGGTTACAGAGGTTGATGGAGGAGCTCGGCAAGAAGCACTATTGTAATACACTATGGAGCGACAGCCAGAGCGCAGTTCATTTGGCTAGGAATCTAGCATTTCATGCAAGAACCAAGCACATTCAGCTTAGGTATCATTTCATACGCAGTGCGTTGGATGATGAGTGGCTGAAGCTGGAGAAGATTGATGGTGCCAAGAACCCTACAGATATGTTCACCAAGGTTATGAGCAGAGACAAGTTGAATTTCTGTTGCAACTTGGTGAACCTTTCCAAGAGATAGATCAGGAGAGTGCGGCACAGAGGAAGAAAGCAGATCAAAGGTTAATGTCAATTAATCTCCAAGTGGGAGATTGTTGTTGATGGAGATTAATTTTCTATCAGGAATTCCCAAAAACCGAAGCACCCCGGTCCACGTACACCAGCCCACACGCGCGGGCGCGCGTCGCGTGACCCAGGCGCAGGTGGTCGGGCGCTGGGCGCGCATGGGCCTAGCCCAGTCATCGGCGGTTTTCAGCAGAAGGGTTCAACGATGTTTTTTTGGTTCCGTTTTTACATGCACGGATTTTGGCACGGCGATGTGGAATCACATGAAGCTCTTGTTTGGACGATCCGACGGCCCAGAAGTCTTCTACGGAGATTGGGAGTCTAGAGTTGTGTTTTTTGGATTCTTGGATGCCGACGAGCCATGTTTCTTGTACTCTATATAAACAAAGGCTGTGAATGTTTATTATTATTGATAAAAAAAAGGATTTTTCGAGAGGTTTGTAAGTAAGATTTCAGAGAGAATATCTGAGAGGTTTTGTGAGTACCTCTGGGTGCATTTGAGAGAAAGTCCTAAAATCTTTTAAGGGGATTAAAAGAGTTTCTGAGAGAGTGTGTTTTGAGGGCTTGTACTTGATTCATTAGTGAAGCCTTGCAGATCCTGTGCCGCCGTGGACATAGCCCAGTTTGGGTGAATCACGTAAAATCCCCGTCTTTCGCTGGTTTTGTTTTTTGTTTCTTGTGTTTTTTCTGTTTATTTATTTATTTCTTGTTGATTATATCGCAACTGCGTGCTTGGCCGTATTAATAGCGATCCCATGCTCAACACATAGTAATCCCTTTGTCCATCCGTTATCTTATTGAAAAATATGACATTCTAATCAGCCAAGCTCGGTCAAGGACTACTTGCCGATTACCTCCATCCGACCTGGCCTTAGCAGCAATGCCCCAAATTAGTCGGTCTTTAGAAAGCCATTAGCATATATTTGCCTAACTAGGACAATTCGATCATGCATCTTTTTGTCGACCCATCCCCGGCTCTAATAGAGGTGCTAAAAAAAACCTGCGGTCCTACAGCCTTAGGCTATATTCCCACTTGGATCTCCTAAAAAACTAATACTTTGACACTCACTTCCATGCCCCCAACCATGTAGCTAAAAGGTCACATCATACCTTATAATCTATAATCATTGCCATATCTTTATAATTAAGAAAAGTGCGCATGGACCCAAACAATAGTCCACATCACCATCAAAGAAACGTGACAAATTAGATACAAAGAACAAGGTTTCAATTAAAATAGAATGGATGTCCTCTACAAATGAAAAATTCTCTAACAGCATGTTAATAAATCCTGTCACTTTTTACCAAATCTACTAAAAATTTTTTCAATCTGAAAATATACTTGCCCTTCACGTATAAAATAAGACCCCTGGGGACTCTAGAGGTTTACAAAATTTCTCCATAATGCTCCTCATGCTATTATTATGATAGAAAACTAACTTGAGCACTGGAGGGCCTATGCCGGAACACCTTCCGGTCAGGCCTTTTCTACAGGTTCCATCTCTCGGAGATCCACTTGCACTATCAGCTCTAGCATATCCAACACCTTGACGGATTTCAACACCAATATTAATTAATATATAAAAATATTTATTGAACTAAATTAAATCAAAATAAAATTTTTGTTTATATAAGTATAAATCATAAAGATTATATATATATTGCTCTACTTTTTTAGTATAAATAAGTATTATAAATTTATAATAATAATATTTTTTTATCAAAGGATAATTTAATAATAATGTCCTATAAATACCATCTTTCATTCCTCCTATACCAAATAGGAAAATCATTCTTATCTATCTTCCTATGTTTCATCAAGTATGGATGCAAGACCCATCCATCATTCCTTTCCTGTTCATCCTTCTTCCAATCCATCTTTCATACCAATAAATGGTCAAGGTGGAAATTTTTTTTTTTTTTTTTTTTTGTTAGGGATATCATTCCAACCTATGAATCCGGTGCTAAACCTGAATTAGATGATGAATGGATTAGGCATGGAATCAAAGTCGAACCTATTGAGACTTTCGGATTGGATCTGAATTTAAGATTTCTTTACCCGACATGATCCAAACCCACATAAATTATCAGATTTATTACCTGCACGCATAGGGACATAAATGCATATTTACATGTACAACATAATTAGTCTGTCTATAGATCTTTCAGCCAAAAAAATAAAAAGTGATATCATTTTATCACATTTTAGTATTGTATTGTTACTTAAGTATATTCTTTTATTTTTTGCTTCATCATCAAGTGTTTGTTATTGATGATTTAATCTTCTTAAAAACATTTATTGGATGTTTCGCTGATAAACCTCTCAAAGTATGGGATATTTAATTTGATTAACTCTTTAAGATCTACTATCTAATACCTGATGGGTACCCAGACCCAGCATCCACCAAACCCCTTAAAATTTTATTACCAGAACCTAGATCTCTCCTGATCCTTCAATAGACCGGGCATGGAACAAAAAAATTTAGACTCAAAACCTCAACAGGTATACGTCCGAATTTAGTAAAACCTGAACTGGACCTGACCCAATAATTGCACCCCTCTTTGTTATAAGAATGGCAACATTTCTAGATATTCTTTAAAAGGAAGAATCTTGGCAAAGATTTTTTTTTTTTTTTTAAATGTCATGATTATCTCATATCAGACGTTGTAAAAACGACTGAGAATGTACACGGCCGGCTCTTCCCCAAAAATTCCAGAAAAAAATAGGACTTGAGCAAAGGAAGTAATCATTTTCTCTAGAGATTATGATATTTCGATGTTTGTTGTTGTTGCTGTTGTTGTTGCTGCTGTTGTTGCTGTTGTTGTTGTTGATGAGAAAGCTAGCCACAAAGCATACATGGTTGCATCTCTAAATAAATTTTCTAGAGCTAACATGTACGCCCTTTATTTATACATGATGCTTCACTTATCCCACTGCATGTAGCCCGAATGAGTGCCACATAAGGTGCTTATTTTGAGGGCCAAGTTGGCCCATTTTGCCTATCAAACTAGAGAAAAACCTAATTAGTAATTATATTGGCTGCACTTGATAGAGTTTATATAAGCTAGCAATGGAGGATGAAATACATCGTATAATCATTTCATATCCAATTAATCAGTCTTCCATGCTAGCATGTCTTTTTTTTCTCTTGTAACCACTAAAGTTTATAAGTATAGAACATGCTAGAAACTAAAATTAGAAGCTTCCTTTGACAGAAACAAGTATTGATCTTAATATTCTATTTATCCAAAAAGACCTCACCTGAGTCCATATTGTGGATTGCCTTCCATTCCCATGACTTTTTGCTGCCATGCATGTACGTAAATTTATAAGTAATCCATGAACATGGCTTTTGATTGTTGGAACATGCTTAAGCTCCTCATCTTTCTTTTGAATTATACTCATCTCTCCATTTTGTGTATCTGATGAAATAATCATATAATCATTTCATATCCAAGTAATTAGTCTTTCCATGCTAGCATGTCTTTTTTTCTAAACACATTCGGCGGATGTGTGTTAAGTTCTACCCCTCCATCACCTTTTAATTTATGCCATTTGACGAAAACATGCTGAAAAAACATCTAATTACAGGAAAAATAGAAGTCTAAGAGTGTGGCAGATGAAAGAAATTATGCTTTGAATGAAATGCCAAAACTTGAATTTCAATTATGGTCCAGTGATTGCACCACTTTTTGAGTGGAAAAGATTCTATGTTCAACCCCTCATGGAGTTTTCCGGGATTTTTGAAACAAAGTCTACTTAGTTCTAGAACCATTTAACAAAGGAAGCCCCTTAAAGTTAATCCTTAACTTTCGTGCTTCAAAAAAAAAAAAAAAAACTGCTCAAATACTATATCGAGACCTAGCTTGACACATTTGTTTACACGTCCGAGACACATAACTAGCCCATAATATGCATGCAATATTCTTGATCCTTCCATTGATTTTGACCCATAATGAATCACAAGCAAAGTTATTATTTAGCTAGATTAACCTATACACATCACCCATGACTTTTCAAAGTAACTTTTAAACCTAACCAAAGTACTGATTGAATTGGCTTCAGGTTAAGTCTAAGACCCATCCTAACGTATTAATTTGAGGTTTGTCAGGTCAATACAATTTCGAAAGAGTTCAGAATTTTGTAGTCTAAAAGAGAGAGAATTCTTTTTAAGACGATATGAAGCGGAGAGCAAGGGAAAGAATGGTGAAAGGTTTACCTGCAACAATTAGAACTCAACCTTTATCGCCTACCATCTTTTTGCCAACCATTCGAATACGAGATGTAACCCGTTTCCAATCCAGGGGAACTGCAGCAGGTACACGCGTCGATGTAATTTTGATATGTTTTTATTAGTAGAGACACATCGATATATTTTATATATATTAAAAAAGAGAGAGATACGATTTGGAGAAATTAAAAAAAGTATATTGCTAAATATTGATTTAGAAAGCAAGGCCATTTTTACTTTGTTATTTATTATTAGAATGTTAATACGACATAAGGATGCTTTTAACTCATGGCCGAAACTGGTACCAAGATCAAAATAGAATGTAAATACTAGAGAAAATTAGAAATTGACTTTTGGAGGTTTGAATATTCTCATTTCCCTCCATGATTAGAATGAAAATTAAAATTTCTTTAACCGAATCATTAGAATAAAAATTATTCATTTTTTATTTTCTTTCTAAGATTTAACTCTCTCCGTTAAACAAATCCGTAACTTTTTATTTTAACATTAATGCTTGATAATTTTATGAAAAATAAAAAAGATTCCAATGATAGGCATTATATATATATATATATATATATATATATATATATATATATATATATATATATATATATATATATATATATATATATATAATGTTCTCAAGGGAAAAGGCTGTAAAGAAACTTTTATTTTTTCTTTCATCTAATGATCTAATAATGAAAGTTTGATAATGGAGCTAGAGCAAACTGCCATAGACAAAAAATTCTCTTTATAAAAAAAATCATTCCAAAACTATCATGTTCAAGACTACATACATATAGAAAGAATGATCGATAGATGGACAGACAGACATGAATACTGAACTACAAACATACAAAACATGCATACACATGCATATACATGCACAAACACGTGCAAAGATTAATAACATCAAAAACATGCAGACAAGCGCATGCGCACACATGAATAACATAAAAAGTTAACATTTCATATATTCAGTGCATGCATCATCTTAAAATTTGTTATTGTTAAACACAATTAGGAAGATGAAAACATCTGTAGATGGCATGTCAATGCACCTGCAAGATTCTCCAACTGCCAAAAATAAGAAGACCATACATACCAGCCAACAAAGAACATAAAACACTAGCACCACCTCTTCCCTTGTCATGGTACTCAGCAAAATCACCTACAAATGGCTTATCATTGCACCTTCAAGATAGTCTGACTACAAAAAGATCCTAATCACCTCCCAACTTGGTACATAAAAGGCGATGCATCATAAAGCACTAGCACCACCCTTCCCATTCTTGTGATTGTTCATATAAAACATTTCATCAAAGCACCACACGAGTAATTAAAACCTCCAACAAGATAGCAGTCAATTCCTGCAACACCATCATGCTGCTTTCATGAAACTTAAATATTACATTGCTCTCCTTCACCTTCTCTTCACACTCCACAGCTTCTTCAGAAAGGAATTTATAAATATTAAAAAAAATAATTCTTCCATGTTTAACAACTAGTTGCTGGAAGCCAGTAGTGTCTGCTCGTAAGCTTTCTTTTTGTAGTTACATGAACAATTGTTGAGTGGTTAAACCTAGTTTTCCATCACTGTCACTATTGTGAATCCAATTTAATAAAGAGGCAGTTTGCCAAGCTAGCAAAATGACGATAGTATAATTGGTTTCTCGTTGTTGCATAGAATTTCAGTCAACCAAGGAAATCAGTATTAGGCTCTATAGCAAGCAATTCTTGTTCGCTCACCTTCTTCCAAAAACCATCAATCATCAATAGACCTTCCAAGAAAATTTTATCCCTGGAATCAACTCTTGTTATTTCAGAGTTGATTTTTAACTTTTTGATGGCACTTCCATTCTCCCACAGCTCGGTATGACTATCCAGGTCACTCTTATTGGTTGCTTGGTCATTCACTGCTTTATCATTGTTTATTTCAACCTTCATATTTTCTAATCCATCATCAACCTTGTCCAGGACAGGAAGCACTGCAGTAGAACTAAAAGAACACGGTAACATTCCGATTGGACATGGGATCCAAGATTTAGCCACAGTCCACATGTTAGTTGTATCTGTGTTGCCATCCACCGGACCTGTATTTCTATTGCTATGGTTCTGAAATTGAAGCTTGAGAAGCTCCAACTTCTCTGCTGCTATCTTTAATGAATCCTCCTCTTGTGAAAGGATAGTTTCAGTACTGGCAAGGATAGGGTCTTCCATAGAATCCCGGTCTTTTGACCCAAGCAGAGTAAGCTTCTTCAGTCTTTCTTTTAGGGAAGCATTTCCAATCATCTCAGCAAGCAGCATTACTGAATCTATGAGATGTTTGTCTCCGGTAACTGATAAAGTTAGACATTTTTGGAGAAGTTTTGTAAGCGAAACTTTTGGAACAGAATCTCTGTCCGTAGAAAGGACCGTGGTTTTGTTGATGAGTCCAATTCGGCCTGCATCTTTTAATGCCCTAAGGATTGTGAGAAGCCAAGGAACCACAGAGCAAAGATGTTTCAGTTGACAGATCTTGGCCTGGTATTTTGGCGAAAGGAAATAGTATTGACCTGCAAAAATGAGTGAAGGATCAAGCCCATTGCTAACAAGATAGATTTCAGATCCATAACTTAAAATGAAATCCCAAGGAAGAATATGAGCTCAGAAAAGAAATGATACAATCCAGGCTTATGGAAACTGAATCATGGAAAATAGATATCACAACAACTCCTGCTTGCAAATAGAAAAGTCAAATTGCCATAATACACGTTTGCAACTAGGCCATCTGAAAGAGAACCGATTGTAAAAATTTGAAAAATATCGAAAACAGCCTATAAAAATCCATAAATAATGACTTCGACTCAACAAAAGAAAAGATGTACCAAAGCAATCTTAAGATGTACAAAAGAAAAGATGTACCAAATAATTACCATTATCATATTTCATGGATTGCTTGGCTTCAATTGTCTCAAGAACCACCTTCAGTGTACTAAGTAACAACCTAGGTTTCTTGTCTGACAGTGCAGTAATGATAGTCTTTAAATTATGTACTGATCTTGTAAGTGGCCGTGAATCACCGACATCAGAGTCATCAGATAGTTCCATGTCACTGCTGTCAGAGAAATCAGGTGCCTGTAAGTGGAATAGCTCCAATAACACTGAAGCAACTTCTGTTGGATAAGCTGAGTACAATCGGGTAATAATTCTTGCAGTCTTGGAAATCTTTTTGTCAGAACCTGCAGATGAGAATGAAGTCCTAGTTGTGACTCCAGTTTGCATTTCAGACGTACACAAAAAATGATAGGAAACTTTCGATGTGTTTATGAAGGAGTTTATATTTTGCAGTTAACAATATGCTTTAAATTTTGCAATGGACCATACCCTCCTTGACAACTGGAGTTAAAGCCCCGACATGGGACACACTTAAGGAGGTCTTTGGATACCTGACTACCATATCCAGATATATCCTCTATGTTGGGGGGAAAATATAATGTGAAGCCTTCCATATGGCTGTGGAGAGGCACAGAAAGGCCAATGAGAAAAGGGATTAAGAAGCCATTAAACCTACAACCCAAGATTTTCAAGATACCACAAATCAACTTTCCAGGATTGTACTACTAATTACATGGATCTACCTCGAGGGTCCAACCATGACTGACATATACCAATTACCAATTTTAACAAGCCATACCATGTGTTTCTTGTATCCTAGTATACAATATTCCTTCAGACCCTAATTGGATGACAAAAGATCTTATTGAACCGACAAGATATTCGTGTAGGGAATTACGATTGAAGTCATGATGAAGAACGTGTTCGATGGTGATTGGGAAAACCATAGGTGTAACCGATCCCGCTCTTGACGGATAACATAAATGAACTTGAGAAGTGATTAAGTATCTCTGAAGAACAGAGATCAGTTGCAAACTCTGACAACATCGATCGCTTCAACCCCCAGTTCCAGCCATGTTTTCAAAAGATGATAGATCTTATCAGTCTGATAAGATCTTCCTACTACCAAACAGGCCCTAAATAACATAGCCAAGCATCCTTGCACCTTTTGGCACAACTGATTGTGAAAGAGTAGCAAATATGGTTATAGAGTTCAGAACCTAAATATAAAATCCTTTAGGTTTTGTTTTCCAATATCAAACCCAAATTCATGAAATACTGAAATGATTCTGTCCAACAAGAAAACTCACATTCATAGATATGTTACATATGTAGCCTAAAGTGTTTCTCCTATGTCCACTGTTCTTTTTTCCAGCTCTGATTTTAAAGCAATTGTTCATGGAATCACTAAAGTACAAAGGCAAAAATGCAAATTGTGTCATGTTGTAGACATAGCAAGGACAGCTACCATGATCACAAAGATAATACATAAATATACAAACAAACAGATAACAAATTAAACTAAAAAAAGAAATCCATGACTAGTTCATAAACTAAACTAAAAAAGAAAACATGACTGGCTAATTGATTCATAACATCACGTGTGATGGCTAAACATTGCAAAACCTTTGTGACAATCAAGCTTACCTCGGACCCATACCTCAATTTATTTTGTTATTTGATGCATAATGGGTACTTGGTCAAAATGAAGATTTCAGAACCTTCACCATTCAAAAGTCAAATATTAACTACTACAACTTTGCGGGAATACTACAACCCACCTACAAGGCTTCACCATGACATAAAATGAAGATAGCACAACAGTTCACACATTTCTATCAGAATTGTTTATTTCTAAGAATTTTTTTGGCTATATTGATCTAGAAATAGAGGTAGATGACTGGTAGTTTTCAATAATTTCATTTATTCTGTTATGTTTTAAAATAGGCTATTTTGGGCTGATGCCAGAAGACCACAGCCCATGGGTTTGTCTATCAAGGGATGTTTTTCATGCGTATTTTTGTCTCCCTTTTTCTTCTGTATTATTTATGTCTTGTACTTCTATTCTGTTTTTGAGCAATTAATTCTATTGAACGTTCAAAACATTTTAGGAGACACAATGTCTCTGCTGGTTTTGTATACAAAGGGTGGGAGAAATCTTCACGCATCATAGCAGAAGATTAATGACAATATGTTAACATTGTGGTTTCAATGTTAATTTTATTCTAGCAATATTTCTTATGGACATGATTTGTTCTCAAAAATATTTCCTATGGGCTGACAACTTGGCCATGAGTCACGAATTCAAAATAAATAAATAAATAAGGTTACAAATTCAAGCCATTTTTTTATAAAGTAAGATCACAAACATATTACTATATGAATACAGATCTGGACCTTAGATTGGGCTGCATGTCATATTGCAAATTAACTTCATGCAAGGTCCAAGCAAAAGTCGACATACTTCCATCTTATCTTAAAGAAATTTCTCCCTTGATGTTTGCTTGTACCACAATTGCATCATTCAGTACTTCAGTTAAAATTCGCATTATGACTATCTTCCATAAACTTCATGTCTTCAACCATCTTGTGATCTACGTCTAACTTGCTATTTTTGGGATATCTCTCCCCATCAAAAGTCAAAATGTAATAGAAGTTTCTTTCAATAACTGATTAAAAAAACTTGATGTTAACATTTCATCACCAATTTAGGATTCTGGGTAATATTTAATACTATTGGCTATCAACCCACAACCTATGTAATATTTATTGTCTACCTGCCACCTACACACAACCATGGTAAGACTAGGAAAAGTATTACCTCATACTATATCTGGATAATTCTTTGAAGACAGTCATATAAGCATACATGCCCCTAATCCAACATGCACACCTGCCCCCCTGCCTGCATTCCCAAAATATATGTCTATCAATCTCACAACCTTGATATGACTAGGAGAAGTATTCTCTCATTCCACATCTACACAGTCCTTTTGGAAACAGCTATTTAAGTATACATGCCAACAATCCAACTCCCATCTCATACAATGCAAACCCACCACGCGCCCCCCACAAAAAAAAATAAAAAATAGAAAATAATAAAAAAACGGGTTCTCAAACATGCACAGCTGCCTAAATATAAGTGTGCTCGTGTAGAGAGAGAGAGAGGCAGAGAGAGACTGCCTTTAGCCATTGACAAAGCAAAATTCCAGAAATTTCCATATTTTAAACCAGCTTGTTTGTGTTCGAACCTAGCCCCACTCACAAATCATAACATTAATGCAGGTATAGGTAAAAATGGCACATGAAACTAACATGCATTTATGTTCAACTGAGAGGAATTTGGCTAATTATTGGCTAGGCAATCCCATGCTTTTCACTAGCAAATCAAAGCTACTTGTCAATAAAGTAAAGTTTGAACAGGTACCTTTTGATTTAGAAGACAGCAACTTCCCAGATATCTGTAAAGAGAGTTTATTGCATCCCCTTAGCAGGCCAGACCGCTTAACACCTACACAGTACAAAGAAGCCAATCATAAGCAGCAGATTTGCATATGTTGGGCCTATGGGTAACCAAAGATCTGAATAGCCAAGGAGTAATTTTTGCATGCATGATGCAGAACAAATTAAACTTTGAAGAGGAGAAGAAAAATAACCCATTCAATCAAAGTATTATACAGCATGCTTTGTTATAACTATCTAGCAGGTTCCTAAGTGTATGAGTAGTGTCAGTGATTGCTTTCAGGGCTTCAATCAAAGCAGTTTTCTTTATTTCCCTAAATATTGCTAATTCTGAATTAATCATAGTTTACTGGATTGGATTCACATTCCAGTATAAAAGAATGGTTGTATTATGAGACTATTTTTTCTCTTAGTCATTCCATTAAAAAGAAAACAAACTCATAGAAGCAAATCTCTACCATCATATTGTAAACTCTACATGGCAGGACTCCATTCCATGCCCATTTGACTTCACTTTCTTATATATTTACAAAAATACACTTTATGATAGAGACTCCAGCAATCCTCTGTTTTTTTCCTTTTTCAGATCCATTAAAATTTTCATATTTCTTTCTTGGAAGCCACTCCAGCATTATTTTCTCTCCTTTTCCTCTAAACTCTGTTTTTCCATCTAAACAAAAATATGCTTCGACATGGTACAGGGAACGACCAGCCACCAAGTGGAATCGACCGATTCCACCCAATTTCATGTTGAAGGGACCTATACCACATAGTTTTAGGTGGCATCATAGCTAGGCATAAGAAAAGGGGCTGCCGACCATGTGTTGATCAGCGGTTGCATTATAGCATACCAGGCATACCCTACCACAGTAAAAAAACTGATATTGTATCTGCTCCTAGTACATCAAACCTTGTTTGCAATTGGGAATGTGCACTGCATGTGCTAAATACTTGTATGAAGAAAATTCATATCTGAAATTTTTATTTCAGAACATAGTCACCGATACAGGTCCCTGCAAAATGCTCAGACTTCATTTGTTTCAAACTTTTAATTCAAACTTCTAAGAAAACTAGCTAGGCAATCAGTCAACATACATAGCTAGGCAGTTTACACCAGTCACAAGTATAGAAATGTTACTAATTAAAAAGGACTGAATGAATTCATTGCTCTCCACAAGTACATGTTAAAGATATCATAACTGCAAAAAAGTGGCATGGCTAAAAAGAACTCTGATACATCAGCCTATAATAATACTTATCATTCCTATATATTCAACTTTATATTAGGCTTCAAAAGAGACAAAGTTGCATGTTTCTAAGCCAGCACAATGGAATGCTTCTTCATGAGGTGCAACATATTATAGGTTTCTCTTGTAACATACTTGCATATCAAGCTCAGAATGTTCATCAACAAAAATGGATACTCAAGACATTTCTCTCTTTAAAGAATCAGTAGGAGGGGACAAATGTTAGAATTACTACAAAACCAGATTAACATTGAACAATTGACCAGGAGATCATCCATACAAATAAGATTTCTTCACCATATTTACAATGGATTAAATTTTAAGAAACTAATATCTTTATTCATGTATTTCAAATGATTTCTCATAAAATTACATGAATCCTTGAATCAACTTGTAGAAGATGAAACAAAAGGGAGCATCCTATCAATAAAAAGGAGTTTGTTAGCAAAAAAACAATTCAAATAAAATAGCTACGTATTGATTGCAATAACAATGAGAAGTAGAAAAAGTATGATGTTCATTGATATAAACTCTTTAACCCTATGTTTGGTTGGGGTTATGAGAGGGAGAATGGATGGGGTTGCAAGGATGGATGGCCTCCATCCACCATTTAGTTCATAAATTTTAGGAATAATGGATGAAAAGGAGGGATTATCCATCCATCTTTGACCGACCAATTTGTATCTTCCCAAATTGGCAGGATGGATGGAGCATGTGAGAGATAGAAATCTGCATTAACAAAATTATCACTCCTTAATTTTTTGACAAAACTATAACACTTCTTCACTTTTTTATTCATATTGCTTATACATATTTTTATTTTATTTATATTATTAATCCTATACTATTAAGTTTTATTACTAATTATTTTAGTTTAGTACATAATTTTTATAATTATAATTAAATAATTAAAATTATTTTCTATTTTCTATATTTAATTAATTATTTTATAAAATTAATAAACTATTTAAATTAAATTATAAATTAATTAGTTATTTATATAATTAACATGTATAAATAAATTAGTTCATCAATAATTAATTTATAAAATATTTATTTATTTTAATTAAATTAAAATTATATATTTTTATATATTTTTATATAATTATAAATTATAAAGGTTGCTTACTTTCTTGGTACAAATAAGTGTCCTACAAATATCATCTATCTTTCATTTCATTCCTTTATCAAACAGCGAAGAAAATTATTCCTATACATCCTTCTATGTTTCACCAAACACAGGAGGATGGATTTTGATCCATCCATCCTCTCCCTCATCCATCATTCCTCCTTTATCCATCCTTCCTCCAATTCATCCTTTGTACCAAATAGTGTAAAGCATGAAAGTTTGAATTGTATGGTAGTCCCAAAAGGTTTGTTTATATACTCGATACAACATGATAGGATTTATGAATTGTTTTTAACCATTTGTTTATTTTAAGAGCCACAATTTCATTACTAAAGCAAACCAGCATAAATAATCTTAAATATAATTCCTATCTTCTTGCATCTTCCTTTATATTTTTCAAGCCCCTCAACACTAATATTCCCTCTCATTACCAAGTTACCCTTGGTCGAAGCTAGTCACCTTATTTTTGCTAATCTGTGAAGAACCCGTCTTTAACTCATCTTATAGTGGACATGATTGCAACATCATCCTCATTTCCACTATAAGCACTTAAGCAACTTCTCAGCACATATTATCTTAAAATCCTAAAATCCCAAAATCCCAATCCATTAAATAACATGAATTTAATTAGGATTCATGCAAGAAAGATTGAATAACAGAGGCAGCCTAGAGAATTGATGGGAAAGATCTGAAGAAAGAAAGGATATGCAGATGGTTTTGTCACTTTGAAGAAAGCACGTAATGAAAAATAAAATTATAGGCAATGAGCATTTGAAAAGGTGTATAAAAAGTGAATTAGAACAGTTCAAGATATGTACTCTGAGGCAACAAGATGTATCAAAAGTTGTGTATCAAGACAACTGAATCATGGTGAGTCTACAATAAGGGTTAGCAATAAGCCCCTCTTTACAATGGAAAAAGATTAACTTATAAGGGGCAATCAAAAAAATGAATCACGGAGCATGCTAGTTGTAATTGCATTTATTGATGAGATGATTATGCAGTTAAACAGCACCTTGGAAGTAGGAAGGAAAGACTTGGAGAATAAGCCTGTAAGGGCCAGATAAAGCCAAAAGAAATCAAGGCATATATGATGCAAATTACAATGAAAATCAAGCCCCACTGAGTTCAGCTGGACAAAACAAACCATAGTTAATTGACTTTGTCATCTTGGGTATGTTATAAAATAAAGAAAGAAATAATAGAACCATACACAAGGCATGTCCATATGTTGCAGCGAATATGTGCAACAAGGTCAACAAGCATACATTAGACACTGTGGCTAGATGACAAAAGGAGAAATAACAAGCAAAAAAAAGTACTTACATGATGCAATGAGCCTCAAGGACAAAATATTGTTCTCTAATTCACAATATATGGTACAAGAATAATTGATAAAGTTATATATTACTAATCATAATATCAATAAAATATGGAACATTTACTCACGTTTTCCTTTGACTTCTGAACTCGATTTTTTAGCACTCTTGGTTTTCAAATAAGAAGTCATCTCAAGCAATCTGGATCTTATTTCTTTTTGAACATCAGGAATCACCTTTTCTTGAGGTTCCCAATAATTAGATTTCAACCAATCTAACGCCTGACAACGACAAAGAGGATATAACATGAATAAATTATCCCAACAATAATCATAGAATGTAAAGTCAAATGTCCTCAAGCTAAAATTCATATCTTCTGCAAGAGAGACCAACAAGCATACAAGAACACATATCAGTGTTCACCATCACTAGTTCATCAATTATAACTTTACGGGCAATGGCCAAACAACATTAACAAGTAATAAGTGTAATGGTTAAGCAAGAGCCTTACAAGGTCATCTGATGGAAGCATATTAACAACACAATGTACAACCACACCATTAGGTTGAATAAGGCCCTGAATTTTTTTCCAATGCATCTTGCTTTTAACAAACAATAGTACAATATTGTAGCCCAAAAAAAATTTGATTTTCCCCCTCTTAATATCAGTTAGACATTATGTGAAGCTAGCGTAAAGGACACTCACTATATGGAGCTAGCACAGAGCAGGTGCAGTTCATGTGGCTTATTCAAAAGGAGTATAATGCAAATGGATGCATTCACTCTTACCTTTTATTCAATGCACTCTTGTATGTTTGTGAATTGTGAGGAGCATCAAGAGGTGTATTTGTTCAATGGGGGAAAGTAAGAACAGCATATTTCTTTAAAAAGGGAACATATTTTTAACATGATTTACAGATCTGCAGCTCGAGGCACCCCTGTTCTTCTAAGATTCTCTTAATAGGCTTTTTACCACCTTTACCAATAATAACAGTTTACTTTCCAACATGCCTTCAGACTGCCAACTGTCAGTAATATAATTGAACCGTACAACTGAATAAACTCATTGCTTTGGAAGTATACTGAGATTGAGACAAATATATTGAAGTTCAACAAGGTATTTATAAAAAGAACTTGAAGTTGAATCAGAAAATTAATGGAAGATGTTTGTGAGGATTTGAAACAGGGTTTCCTGAACCATGCCGATCCAGCCGGTTCGGGGTATACCAAACCGGCTGGTTCAGGACCGGCCAGAAATCAACACGGTTAGACTGTGGAATTCGGCACGAACCCTCGGCCAGGCCAAAGGCCACCCGAAATGGTACGGTTCGACACCCGAACCACCCATTTCGGTTCGGGCCCGGTTCGGCCCAATTTGGGTTCAATTCGGGTTTGGATCATGGTATTTATCGTAGCACATAAGGGGGGGTTGTTTTTATTCTGATTGAGAGCCTCTCAGGCTCCCAGTTTAGTTTCTAACATACAGAGAGGGCATCTAAAAGGCTATTTCCTGCTATCCAAGACTTTCCAAGTAATTCCAACACCAGAAAATCAAGAAAAAATATCTATTAAAGGTACGTAGATCCATCCCCTTCTCTATTTCTCCCTCTCCCTTATCTTTTTTAAAATTCTTGGAAAATGGAAAACAGAAGGAAACTTTATCAATTTTTTTATTGTGGCATGATTTTAGAATATATTGTAGATCTATAAATGATCTACACAATAATACTAAGATAATTAATTTTTATTAAGTATATAAGTTTAAAAATTAAAAAAAATATTTTTGAATTAAAAAATTAAAAATTATAATTAATTTTTTAAAAAAATATAAAATAAGATTATGATTTTGGGGTTTGTAAGCTGTTTTCATCATAAATTTCATGTTGATTTATCCAAATTTTGATGCATCATGTAAATAGCGTCCTATACCTAATTTAAAAAAAAATGACATTTCATGCATGCCCACAGTCTTAAAACAAAATATATATAGCATCCATTATAGGATCCTACATAAATCTAATATCAAATTAAATTTTTATAATATTATAGTTTTTATAATTTTTTATTCTAAAAATTAAATATATGATTAATTTTAAAAATTAAAAAAAAGTTTATTAATCTATTATATATAACTAAAGTAGTACTATCTAGATTCAATGGCTGCCAAGAGTTCAATTTTCACGATCCTTTTTCCCGCTCAAAGTTATACCTTCTATATAATCTATTATATCTATAAAAGCACATATATCTGGCTTTGTTTTGAAGAATTTTTTCTCCAAAGTTTACACCAGACTTCTCTGTTTTAGTTTTGGAGAAAATTTTTCAAACATCAAAATTTTGAAAAAAATTTTGAATGAATTTAAAATAATAAATATACTAAATTTAATAGATAATAAATTTTATTAAATAAATTTTAAATCATACCAAACATCAAATTATTATACTCCGTGCATCACATGGGCCCAACATCTAGTTTTATAGAATTATTAAGCTGATGTGCTTTTTCAATTTTCAGGAATGGATCCATCGAGAAAGAAGGATCCGGAGTATGACATTGGTTGAGAGCATGGAATTATATTCTCGAATCGACATCATTGAAGATGTAAATTGTGCAATATAAAATTCAAGGATGGTAGGGCAACAAGATTGAAGCAATACTTGGCTGGCGGCTATTCTGATATATATGTGTATCTATATTCTCGAATCGACATCATTAGAAATGTAAATTATGCAACACAGAATTCAAGGATGGTAGGGCAACAAGATTGAAGCAGTACTTGGCTGGCGGCTATTCTGATGTATATACGTACCGATATTATCCATTAGAGATTCGTCAGCTAATAAAAAAATATTTTGCTAATTTCAAAGCAGAGAAGGAAAAAAACTTTGAGGAAGAAGGTAGAGGTGGACCGTGGAGTCACAGAACCACCTTCTTATCATTCCAGGAAATTAAAATAAGTATCTATTCTAGGGGATGAGGCATAGTTTGAGACTACCATTCAAACGAGCTTGTATGAGCAGAGACAGTTAAAGAAGATGACCAAGCATACGGAACGATTTGGACGGTCAATTTTTGAATCGAGATCAGGCTTGAGCTCTGAAAGTATTGTAAAAAAAGTCTAAGATACAATTTAGGAGGATCTCAATTAGAAAGCCCACCAGCAAAGATACCAGTCATATTGCATCCATGTTGAAAACATTTAGCGATAGAAAGAAGTCTTCCAGGACATTCCATTAGGAGCCCCTATCCATGATGTTGATCCATATACCTTTCCTAACGGAGATTCCAAGCAACAAAGAATTGATTCTATTAAAAAAAAATAAAAAGAAGGATGTAGCAGGCCAAGCCGTTTAATCCATTTAATTATATGGGTCAAGTTCAGGTTTGGGATTCTTGACATGTTTAACTTGTTTAATTTTAAATGGGTTGGGCTTGGAACCTTGGGCCAGGACTAATGGGCCACTAAAACACAAATCCCTCTTGGTTTTTTAAAATTTTAGAGCCTGGTTTTTTTGGGGGGAGGTCCCGAGGCATCCCATGCACTCTGCCTCAAATCCTTCCCAATCTTACCCACCTTCCGATTTTCCTGACCCCCAAATCCTCCATCTCCGTCCCTCCACTGCTGCCACCGCCGCCACTGCCGGATTCCCCTTCCACCGCCACCATAATCCAGACTCCCCTTTCGATCTTCTGCCACCCTAGCGCCAGCAACCGATGTCCAGCAGCCTGAGCAGCACCATGGAGTCCTTCAGCAGGCCCAGTCTATCGGTGCCGCCGCTCCTAATCCGCTCCAACTCCCACATCCGACCACCCCCTTCGGCGACCAGGACTACCACAGCGACTGCAGCTCCTCCGTCATCAATGATGGTGACATCCCGTCCAACCTGCGTCGGTCTCCTCCTCCGGTGGCGGTCCCCCCCCCCCCCCAACAGCATTCTCTCACCCTCATCTCACGACACCGTGCTTCTTCCCCTGTCGTTCTTTGGCCTCCCTCCTCCCCCCATCGTTCTTCGGCCTCCCTCCTCCCCCATGGGAGCCTGCCCGGCCCCCCAGCGAGCCTTTCCCCTCCCCTCTTCTTCAACGGCACACCTCTTGGTAACCTGGAGACTTCGAGAGCATCAATTTTGTTGCCCACCCTTCCGCCATTCTTTCTCAACGACCGGAGCTTGAACAGATATGATTTGCTTCACTTTTTTTTAACAGGATCTTAAACGGGTTATAGACGAGTTAGGTCAGGTAACCCGTTTATTAAATGGAACAAATTTGGGTTTCAGAACCTGATTTGTTTAATAAAAAGGTCGGGCTCAGGTTCAAACTTTTCTGATCCAATCCATTTCTAACCCGACCCATTTATATCCGACCCAATCCGATTGCCACCTCTATTATAAAAACAAAGGAACTAGATATATTTAAAATTAGGTGCAAGTATCTCCTGATAATAAAGGTCTATGGTTTATAGATTTTTCACAAATAAATGATTGACTTCGTGAACTTACAGAGAATGGAACATGAGCAGTCTAGAGAAGAGCAAAAACTATTCAACACATCAACACCATGGAAAGATGAGCCAGTTTTGACACCGGAAACAGATGAAAAAAGAAACTCAGAAGCCCATATTCATGGCTTATTAACAACTACAAGCATATTACAGGCTGGGGGAAAATTTTGTTGCTCTTGTGGCTTTGATACAAACCATGGGTAATAAGAGCATGATATACCTTAATACTAGCCAAACGAACCAGCCGAATTGATGGAAGATTACGGTGAGAACTTTCTACATGGGAAAATAAGCAAAGTATCAAAACTTGTTTCATAAAAGCAGTGCAGAGACAGTTAAGAAAATCCAAATACATAACAAAACATAAAAGATGAAAAAGAATGAAGTTATCTTACCATGACGAATGTCCACCAACATTCTAGGAATACCAACTGCTTCCGCTAATTCAGATATTGAGCGTCGTGTTTTCTTATGTGCAGGCTCAATAAAACCATTCACAAGCCTGGGGTAAATTGAAGTAAGAACCAAGAAAAATACTCTCTCCAGGTGAAATAAATGCCAAAGAAAACCACCACAACTTGTTATCAGCAGCTATCGGAAAATTTAAAGACAATTTAAAATAGAAGCATCTCTTGAAGTGTCAATTGTACAAAATTGAGAGGTGACTCACAACCTTTTAAGAACCAAAATGAAGCAATCAGGTATGCTGGTACAAACAGTTTGGCAACAGTTAGTTTTGTAGTAATTTTTTTGCTTTCAACAACAATTTCCATGACAAGACTTAAGCAATATATGAACATATTCTTCCATAACTTTCTTCATCCTGACCAGAAGAAGCAAAGTTATTCCTAGATTACCCCATCTGAGCCAACAGTCTTCTTTGTTTAATATTTAAAGGACATTGCCGGCCTAAAGTGCATAAGCTATGCACCATAAATTCTGTTGATTCATCCTTGATAATGGCTATCTTGGATTTTTCTGAGTTAGCTTCGGATTTCCCATTCTACAGTTCTATCGATGATGCTGGCAATATATTGCTCAGTTTGGTCTTGACTCTTATGAAGGGTCTCTTATAGAAAGTAAATAAGTGAGCATACTGGAGGATCAGAAGAACCCAAGGATTTTAAGATTTGCATAGGATTAATTTGAGCTTTCCGTTAAGTGGGAATGTGGATCAACGAGATCCAATTTTGTTGGGTTTGCGGAATATTTTAAGAGACCACGAAATCCTTGAGGGATATCCATAGAATATAACTTAATAATGGCATGTCTAGCAAATTGAGAAAAAAGTATATATGCACCCACTTCGCATTGATCTCTCTCTCTCTCTCTCTCTCTCTCTCTCTCTCTCTCTCTCTCTCTCTCTCTCTCTCTCTCTCTCTCTCTCTCTCTCTCTCTCTACACTTGGAAACTCTATTTGGGTGGCCACCTTCTTCTTCACAACAATGCCAGATTGGTATACAACCTCCAAAAAGAGTTAAGTATGCCACAAAAGCTTGCTAACAATTGCACAAGTTGTGATCCAAGGAAGGCCAAACCAACCCGAACCGGACAGTTCGGACCATACTAAGCCGAACTGGTCAAGAACTAGAATGGCTCAGGTGGTTGGATCAGTTTGGCCCTTTAAATTCTCCCAAGGCCCCCCACTTGGCCCCTCGCTCCCTCCCTCTCTCTCCCATCTCAATCTCTCGCTCTCTCTCCATGGATTCCATAACTTCACTGATCACACGAGGCCAGGTAACTCCATCAATCCCTAGCTCCTCCCATTGCCACGCTTCCAATTCCATAGAAATTCATTAAACAAGGATGCTCCCAATCCATGCTCCCCATACCTCATTCATCCAGGACCTCCTCTGTTGCTAGACCCATGCACCCCTAGCCTTCTCTGTCATCCACAGCCTCTTCCACCACCAGATCCATGCTCCCCAAGCCTTCTCCATCATCCACAGCCCCCTTCACTGCTAGATCTGCACTCCCCAAGCCTCCTTCAATGTTAACAGCCTCCTCCATCATCCATGGCCTCCTCTACCACCAAATTCGCACTCTCCAAACCACAATCTCAATCTTCAAGCATCGTCTAAGCTCGGTATGAGCCTCTCCCATTTCCCTCTCCCTCCCTCTCAATCTCTCCTCTTCTCCCCCACACCCTCCATCCCCCCATTTTGGTACATCCCAGAATGATAATAGTACGAAGCCATACCGTATTGAATTAGTTGCAAGCCAGTACAACCCCTAATACCGTTTTGGATAACCTTGGTGTGATATGTGCCTTGATTGACAATGATGTCACGAGAAACTAAAAATTACTTCATGAACCAAGCCAACTTATTATTACTTCTAACTCTTTGTATTCAATAGTCACCAAATACAAGCAAGTTTAGAGAAGTAGCATATTTGTCCTTGTTGGCCAAACAGATCACCCTCAGAAATGATATTTGTTTCAATCTTGGATCCCTTTTTCAATGTTTGCTATTTGAAATGTAGCATCCATTCATCCAATTCATATTTTTGAAAATAATTAGAGCCTGATCTGCCTCATTCACTCCTCATGCATCATGGGTCAACAAATGATAGAAGGTTAATTATCCTACATTAGTGTGATCATCCACCTCTCTTCTAATTTTGTCAAATCATATCACGTTATTCTAACAAAATTCTGAGTCTTAATTCAACATATCTTGTCAACTTAAAAACCCCTTTGGCACGTTTCAATGCAGAAAAACAAGTCCCCCACCCCTGCTTAGTCACTATGTTTTACCATAGAATCTTCATCACAGGCTCAACAGTTGACATGCATCACAAAAAAACAGACAGCAACGCCTTTCCAAGGTGCCAACTACGCCTGATATCACTATAGGACCTTGTTTCACCATTGTAAATTCCACATTTAGGAATCAGTTAAAAATCAAGAGGAATAGCTAATAGGTTGGTAATATTCTTTCAATCTCCAATCCTGAACCTGACTTGCTCGACTATCCTAATGTTTGGTGGGCCTCCAAATACTTGGAAAACAAGTTATCTGAAAAGTCCAACTTCTTTTTGCCTACACTCTTGACTTCCTAATCAACACTCATATGGACCACGTGCCGGCCATCCCCTTTGTACAAGAGCATCCCTGTGGGTGCTTAAACACTTTCACACTTTTTCATATTATAGAATAGCTAGACAAGATCCATACTCAAAGTTCCTCTAATTCCTTGGTCTTAACAACGCTAAGGCCTCCATTGCCACAAAGTTAGTAAAACTTTAAATTAATGAGAATAAGTGGAAGAAACAAACGGGCCACATATGTTCCTAAGTTAATCATAAGTTGCTCGAACTCATCCAAAATATAATAATTCAATGTTACCCATAAAAGTGCAACAAAGATGCTGAATGAACAAGTGAAACTAGTTCAAAATTTCTACCTTAATTCACAGAACTGTGTGACTAACATAAACAATCTCACCTTGTGATTGCCATGCTATAAAGCATAGCTAGCATCCCCTCAGAACTCAGAGCATCATCCATAGGCTCCTTCCTACAAAACTAAACAAAAATGAGACCTCGGAACCATTTTGTGAATACAACTCATAACACCAAAAAGCTTAATCATAAAAATTGATGAATTATTTTGAGCATGCTTAAATTCCCTAAAAAAGAACAAAAAAGGAACTTGATCAAGGTGGCACCTAAAAAAAGGATCTTTCTGCTGAATCTCGATGAATGCAGCCGTAATTTCGATTGGCACCGGGAGACAACCCCTGCTCCGCCACGCTGATATCTGAATCAATCCAATATTAAACAGCGAAGGAGACTGTAAGGGTTCTGAGCTAGCTAGGGTTTAGGGTTTAAGGAATCTAAGGGTTAAAATTGGAACTGGTACCTTTTGGAGAGCAGCGGCGACGGAGCCAGGTGCAGAGGAGAAGATGGATTTCCTGACGACCTTCCACTGGTCCCAGCTGGACCAAGGAACGAGCTTGTAGCCGGAGGAGAGCTCCCCCTCGGACCCCATCGTCTCCATCCCCTGACTGGCTGTGGGAAGGATCCAGGAACCAGGAATAACGAGCTCGGACACCGGCGGCGGAGGAAGTGAGGGTGGAGAAACAGACGGCGGCGAAGAGGACTTCGGGAGAGGTTTACCCGTTCAGGAAGAAGAGAACCGCGAGGATCTCCTCAACTCTGATGAGAGAGCACTAGTCCGGCTCGCGGGGAAAAATTGGCAAACAGCGGGATCCGAAACCCGCGATTAGCTCAAACGGACGTTCCGTTCCGTACAGGGATGGCAACCGATTAAATTTGGACCGCGCAATCTAAAATTTATATTCATATCGTTAAAAAATTATCTGTCCCATACTTGTTCCATGCTCATCTCAGATTGGACCAGATCAAGTATAAAAAAATTATTTACAGATCGGATCGGATCGGATATATCCGATCTCATAAAACTTAGTTTATTTAAAAGCTAAACGGATCGAATATATCCATCTCATATCCAATTTACTTAAATATTTTATAAACATAATTTTTTTATATATAAATGGATCGGATTCAGGTTAGGACGTATTACTACTCGTACCCGACCCAGGTTTTTTATATAACCTGTTATATCTCTCTCATCCAGGCCCATTAGAGGTCCCAGGCCCTTTAAGGCCCATAAAAGACAACCATATTCGGTTATTCGGTTACAACCACTTCAACTATATTCGGTTATTACAACCTCTATAAATGGGATAAGAGGGAACACTCCAAGGATAAGCAAGGTCTGAGGCCACTCCACACTACTCACTTCCTTTTTTATTTATGCTATTCTTGAATTCTCCATTCTGTTGATGCCTAGACCGCCCCACTGACTTGAGCGTTGGAGTGTCCCCGTCGGAATCCGGTCCGGGATCTTTTTGCAGGTATTCAATCCACGCCCAGGAGCAGGATCAAAAGCGCGAGCGGGATGCCCGACGCTGCAGAAGCTTCAGCGCAGGTAATCTAGCAGCAACAGATTGGTGCGCTAGGTAGGAACCTTTGTTCCTCTTGAGAATGAGAATTAAAAAAAAAAAAAAACAGAGAAATTAGCCGCTCTCTCTCTCTCTTTCAAGAAACCCTAAGCCCCACTCTTTTCTCTCCCTCATTTCTTTTCGCCATGAACCTGAGGTTTCAAAGCTCCGATGCCAAGGCCTCGCCGAGCAAGATCGACGGGCGATTCCATGGGTTTGTGAGGCCAGTTGTGCTCACCCGGCCCCGAAGCTCCAAAATCGGTGCCCGCTCTCTCTGATCTACCCTCAAGATCGCGGCGTCCAGCTCCCGGACTTTAAGGAGGACTTCAGCAGGATCGCTCGCGCCCGCCTCACGGTGGTCATCCAGCCGGCTACCGCTGACAATGCCATCTCCGCGATCCTCCTCGCCGCACGCTCTCCCCACCTCACCATCACCGCCGACAGCGTTTGGAGGATTTGGCAGAGGCCAGTGGTGGATTGGATCTCCTCAACAGCGCCGGAGGGGTCGCGGGTGACACCGGCGAAGTCACCGCAGGGGTCGCGGCCGAGGGCACCCCAAGGCTGGCGGTGACGTTGCCTTTGAGCTCGGGGAGGAGCTTCTTCTCCGCCGTCGCCGGCGAGATCCTCCTCCCGTGGATCAACTCGTTGCCCTTGAGCTCGGGGAGGAGCTTCTTCTCCGTCGTCGCCGGCGAGATCCTCCTCCCGTGGATCGACTCGTTGTCCTTGAGCTCGAGGAGGAGCTTCTTCTCCGTCGTTGCCGGCGAGATCCTCGTCCCACGGATCGAGGAGGAGTCGCCACCCGTGGCAATGGCCAACCCACCCCCCCCCCCCCCCCCCCCCCCTCTCTCTATTTTCGGACTCCCCATTGGCTGGAGTAGCAGTGGCAGCGGCAGCGACTAATAAGCCGGCGGAGTACTGCAACAAGCGGCGGTACCGGAGAGGGATTCAGACGGTGGGAGCAAGAATGGGGTTTCGGGGCTCAACGGCCAGGTCCGGTGTGATCCCTTGCCTCCTCCACATCGGAGGCAGAGAAGGTGCTGGATGTGATAGCCGAGATCCAGGAGATCGTGATGGATCGGAGCAAAACTCTGGAGCACCTCCACCGCGACGATGAATGAGCTCGACTAGGGTCGGAGATGGCGGTGGGAGGAAAGCGGAGATCTGGGTTGGCAGAGGTGGCATCAAATTCTAGGAGGTGGTGTTCGTCGAGCATGGGATCGGCTGCGATGAATCTGTCGTCAAGTCCCGGGGACCCACCACGGACGAGATGTCTCCCCACCGGCACCCGGGAGGTAAGGAATCCCCCCGATCTCAGGAGCTCGGAGTTGTGGACTCCATGGCGACGGTCCTCTCTTCGTTCCGCTATGCCGACAGCCTCATGGTGGTGGGCATCTCCGTATCCACTACCTTTCTATGCGAGGGCATCTCGTGGCTCCTAATCTACCGCACCTCCATCTACGCCATCAACCTCCTCCTGGGCGCCATCGCCAGAATGAAGCAGTACCCAGTTGTGATCTCTCTCTGCAACAAGCTAAATCTTTTATCAGGGATCCAAATCCAGTCAGATATCTTCACTTACAACGTCGTGATCAACTCATGCTGCCGAATGAGCTCCGTGGACATGGGCTTCGGCGTCTTAGGAGGCCTCCTCAAACATGGCCTCTCTCCCGATACCACTACGTTCAACCATCTCATCAATGGTCTCTACTCCGAGAAAAGGGTCGGGGAGGTAGCCATGCTGTTCGATAGAATGTCTTTGATGGGATGCCAGTCGAACGTGGTCTCATGCAATGTTCTCATCAAGGGGCTCTGCAACACTGGAAGTATTGCTTTGGCACTGGAAATGCACCAAAAAATGACCATGCTAGGAGATAGCTGCAAGCCTAACATAATCACGTACAACACTATTATCCACCACCTTTGCAAAGAGGGACATGTTAGCGATGCTTGCAAACTGCTCGAGGAAATGACTAGGATGGGTGTTAAACCGGATGTTCGCACTTGCAGCAGCATTATTTATGGACATTCCATTTCAGGCCACTGGAAGCAAGCTGTTGGTAGTTTCAAGGAAATAGTGGATCAAGGATTTCACCTGATGTGGTGACATTCAACATGCTGATGGATTCGCTTTCCAAGCATGGGAAGATTGGAGAAGCCCATAAATTACTAGATCTGATGAAGGAAAGAGGTGAAAAGCCTGATGTAGTCTCGCATACTATATTGGTGCAGGGATACTGTCAAGAATGCCATCTCGCTGGTGCTATAGAAGTCTTCAATTCCATGTTGGGTAAAGGTCCTCCTCCTGACAGTCATACTTACTCTGTCTTGATAAATGGACTTGTCAAGAATCAAAAAAATGGATGAGGCCATATTCAACAAAATGCAACATAAAGGCCCACAAAAGTCTAAGGTCCATGGGACTCAAAACTGTGAGTATACCATTACCATATATATTTTTAAATAAATAAATTTAGTGATATAAACTGTAGGCTTCAAAGAAGATTATGAATGAAATCAGAAGAGATTCCTCAACTTCTGAGATTCTTAAAATCATTTTTTGCAATCCTGAAGTACTCCTCTTCGGAGAGAGAGAAGGAGAGGAAGCACTCATCTAACAAAGCCCACTAAAATAAAAAAGAAATGGTTCTCTTGAGCATAAGAAATGGTTCCTTGAGGTTCTAAAGTCTTCACGACCACCGGATCTCGTTCGGAGCCACACCATCAACACCGATTCCCACATTGTGAGTACTTCTAATTAGTAACTTCTGATGAAGGACTATCCATATTTTTGAGAAGAATCGTTCAAAAATAATTTTAACTCAAGCATTATAACAGTAAGTACTGTCAAAAGGTTTCTATCTTGGATAATATCACTCTAACCTCTTTCATTTATTAAAGAGTTCTCCATTTTATTGTTCAAACTCTACTAACTTGAACGGCGGAGTGTCTCCTACCGGAGAAATCTCGGTCAGAAATTTATTTTGCAGGAACCTCTTAAAGGTCGATATCTTCTTCAAGGCTGATATTTTCTTGAAGGCCGATATTTTCTTAATGATCGATCTCTTCTTGAAGGCTGATATCTTCTTAATGGCTGATCTTTTCTTGAAGGCCGAAATCTTCTTAATGGCCAATCTCTTCTTAAATGGCTAATATCTTATTAGGGCCCACTGAAGCCCATGGAAAGGTTCACCAAAACCTATCTTATTAGGGCCCACTGAAGTCCATTGAAAGGTTCATTGAAGCCTATCTTATTATGGCCCACTGAGGTCCATGGAAAGGCTCACTGAAGCCTATCTTATCAGGGCCCACTGAAGCCCAAGGGAAGGCTCACTGAAGCCTATCTTATTATCAAAGGCATGATGATGATCTCCGGATCTACCTCACGAAGTGCCGAGTTAGGCTTAAAACAGTCCATCTTAATCAAAAAGTCATAAGGATGATCTTCGGATCTACCTCATGAAATGCCGAGTTGGGCTTAAAATAGTCCATCTTAATCAAAAAGGCATGAGGATGATCTCCGGATCTACCTCACGAAGTGCCGAGGTGGGCATGATCAGCATGTCTTAGTCCCAATACGAAAAGGCATGAGGATGATCTTTGGATCTACCTCACGAAGTACCGAGGTAGGCACGATCAGTCTATCTTAATCTTTAATTAAAGGGCATAAGGATGATCTACGTGATCTACCTTACGAAATGTTGAGGTGGGCCTAATAAGCCTGTTTTATTTACTATTCTCTATCAAAATTTCAGAAATGATCCATATGGTTTACACTACTATAAATTTGATGAAGTACCAAAATGGACAAATCTTTATTCAGAGATGACCTACATGATCTATTTTACAGTAAATCCGGTGCATCTAAGTAATCATTTGACCAGCCTTTCTTATTCTCTGTCATTATCAGTCAAAGGCAGATCTAATCGGCCAACTAACAAAGTGCAAAAGCTATTATTTATTACTCCCTTCACTGAAAATGAAGTCAAAGTCGGAGCATTTCACTATCAACATTTTTCAGTTCGGGAGTGGGGGGCTGTGTTATATCCCTCTCATCCAGGCACATTAAAGGCCTAAGGCCCATGAAGGCCCATAAAAGACAATCATATTCGGTTATTCGGTTATTCGGTTACAACCACCTTAACCATATTCGGTTATTACAACCTCTATAAATAGGGTAAGAGAGGACACTTCAAGGGTAAGCAAGGTCTGAGGCCACTCCACACTACTCACTCCCTTTTCCATCTATGCTATTCTTGAATTCTCAATTCTGTTGATGCCTAGACCGTCCACTGACTTGAGCGTCAGAGTATCCCCCGCCGGAAATCTGGTACGGGGTCTTTTGCAAGTATCCAATCTGTGCCCGGGAGCAGGATTAGAAGCGCGAGCGGGATGCCTGACGCTGCCGAAACTTCAGCCCAGGTGATCTAGCGGCAACATAACCCATATCCGTTTATGAATTAGACGGGTTGGGTTTTAGCCGTTGTTTCCCGAGTGGCTTCCTAAGAGGGGATGAATTGGGATTAAAAATTTTTTGCAAGTATGTGCACTTTGAAATTCTTTTAGTGTAGAAGTGAAGTGCAAAGCGGAAGTAAACAAATTAAAGCAATCAAGCAATGATAGCACAATCACAAACACCAAGAAGTAGAGGGGTTCGGAGCAACCGGCTCCTACATCCACTACCCAATGATCACTTGGGATTTCCACTATATCCCCCAACTGGAATACAGTCGGATTATTTTACTAGGCTCACAATCCAAACCTATACACTTTGGTTTTACCGGGATCATCAAAGAAACCCAAACTCCCTTTGGTTTTACACGGAATCACCAAAGAAAACCCAAACTCCCTTTGGTTTTACACGGGATCACCAAAGAAAACCCAAACACTTGGTTTCAAACCAGAAAAACCAAGAACCCAAACTTAGGTTTTACAAGGTTCACCTAAAACCTTCAACTCTCTCTCTAGACACAGTCCCTTGCTGTTCTAAGAGAGCAAACCAAGATAAAGAATATAAAATAAGCAACTACAACAAACCAAAGTTGTTTTGATGTTGCCGATGAAGATCAAAACGAAGTCAAGCTTTAAATACGCTTCAATGCTCTTCAAAGCTGCTTCTTCCCTTCTTCAATGAGTGGATTCAATGATAGAGTGGAGTTGGTGAAGCTTTGAATCTCACTTGAATGTTCTTTGAGGTATGTGAAGGAATAACTTGGAAGCTCTTCTTTTTCTCAAAAATATTCAGCAAGAAATCTTCATTAATTCCTTAATCCTTCAAAAATGATCTCCTTTATAGTTTTCCATGTGATATGGCCGTTGTAGGGCCTTGGGAATCGTGAAATGGCCATTGAAGGTGATTTGGCATTCAAATTTCAAATTCTGTAGCTAGTCGTTGAAGTGCAGACAATGGCTCTACGAGCCAGCTCGAGCTCCAGGAGTAGGCTCAAAATCTCAGGAATGCCAAAATCAAAGTTCTGTAGGAGCCGGCTCTTGGACTAGGAGTCGGCTCTTGGCTTCAAGCTTTTAGTCTTAACAAACATGCATATCCGGAGTCTGCTCTTGATCTGGGAGTCGGCTTTATGTCTCAGAACTTCAAAAACTATACTTCTGTAAGAGTTGGCTCTTGAGCTGGGAGTCGGCTCTTAGTTCTGAAACTCTGAATTCAGCCTCCGTGCCATGCCGCTTTGAGTCGGCTCTTACAAGTCTTTAAAATTTGCTTCAAGCTTCCCAAAAACTTCATCATTGAAAAAACTAGAAGCTACTTTACATGCTTTATCAAATTATTTACATTTTTAAGCCCATTTTTCATGATTACAACATTCATAACTTAGGGCATTTACAAACTCAATTGAATTTCCTTAAGTGAATTTGAATACCATTTTAAAACCAAAGTAATTCATTCCTGCAAAAACTTCTTAAACATTTGTAAAGAGTTAGTATCAAATACATGCTCCAATATTTTGTGATCATCAAAATCATTTCAGGGGTCAACAATCTCCCCCTTTTTGATGATGACAAAACACTGGGCATGATAAAAAAAAATAGAATTACTTTACAATTACAGTATTTTCAAGTCTATGCGTATCATGTAGGTTAGGTATCAGTGTATCAATATAATATGCCAAAATGTATCAAATGTACATGACTGAATACCAAATATCATGGATCAAGTGTATCAAAACATGGACTTTCATATATATCACAACATGATGTAACGATACATGATGTATCAAAGGTATTAACTATATAAAGTGTATCGAAACTTATAAAATTTTTAACCTTTTGAAGTCAACTTAAGTTTCATCAACTTTCTATGAATCAAACATTCATTTTATGAAAAATTCATAACATTCAATTATCCATATAGCTTTTGTAACCAATTTTTGAATAATTTTCATAAAATCAATAGCAATTTTCGGAAATCAATAGCAATTTTCGGAAATCAATAGCAATTTTCATGCCCAAACATACATAGTCTCCATACATAATCTCCATTCTTTCCCTTTTTGCCATCAACAAAAGGTAGATGAGAAATAGAGAAACATTCACAACATATAACAAATGAGAAATATTGATTCAATCATAACCAAGTATGTATATAAGAATGTATCAAGATAAGGGAATATGTATCAAGACAAGTGAAATATAGATATATAAAGTAAGTCAATATATAGTGTATGTGATACTTTACAAACATGCCACGGCACAATAAATAGTATCACATAACCAAAATACAACAACAAAAAGTCTCAAAAGATAAAACCTAACCATCAGAAAGAGGTGCTAGGACCACTGTCAGATTCTTCCTCATCAAAGGAGGAACCAACCTCTAAAATACCTGGACTAGGCTTGAATTTGGGAAACCTAGGGCGGAGATCCCTAATCCTAGTCCTAGTGGGTGTGGAAGTCCTAGTAACTTTAGATTTAGGTTTAGGTTTGGTTTTTGATTCAGATGAAATGAAGATGGGTGTAGGTCTGACAGTAGGTGGATCAAGAGATAGGGCCAATATGATGGTGGAAAAAAGTATCTGAGTGGCCGGAGTCACTCCAATATCAACAGATCCAACTGCCTCCATAGCATCCTGAGGCTCACTAACAGTAGGTGTATCATAATAAGGTGCCTCGGTACAGTGTGTCTCCTGTCCTTGCTCAACATGTGTGCCAGTATCAGTCTCAGTGCCCGTGCCAGTCGCTGTGCCGATAGCTGTGCCAGTAGAAGGTCCATGCTGGCTGGCTATTGATAACTTCCTCAATATAACTATGATGTCATGAAAGTCCTGCTGCATCTCGAACTGTAGAGAAGTGATCCTCCGGTCAGTATCAGTCCTAAGACTAGAAATCTCTTCCAAAACTCGGTGGAGTCTATCATCAGTGTCAGCTCTAGCAGCAATAGGAGTCCTAATAGGTGAATGTGGTGAAGCAGGAGCTGGCTCGGAAGGCCCAGCCTCATCTGTATGTCCCTCAACCTGCTCATCAAGACCCTGTGTAGCCTGAATGTCATCATCTGAGTCCTCAGAGTGTGCTACAGGTACTCCTGAGGTCTTCCTGATCCAGTTTCCATCATCCTTGACAAATCACATCCTAGTCAGGGATTTCACTATATACTTGTCGATGTGCAGCAACAATCGACAATCCTCTCCAGTAAGATCTATGCCTGCCTCCTAAAACAACAAAGTGAAAACCATCCCGTAGGGCAAACAGGCTCGTGCCCTATGTACAGCCTCTCTCATCTGTGAGATCATGATGAATGGAAGGTTGAGTGGCTCCCCCTCAATCAGTCGCCTCATGAATACAAGATCTCGCTCACTAACCCAGTCAAATATGCCTGTCCTGGGTAGGAAAATCCGACTAATAATATTGTGCAACAGTCTCATTTCCAATGAGAGCTGATTTGCACGCACATGAATGACTCCTTTTACATTGGATCTTCCTAAAATAAGTCTGAGAGTCTTCACCTTTTCCTTCATTACCAAATAACAGTCCCCTTCTTTAGGAATATTTAGCAGATTTGTCAATTTTTGCTCATTTATCTCAATCAGTTTCCCTTTTATTGTTCCTTCAATGTGAAAAGCTCCTAGGAACATATTTTCAAAGAACTGTCTAACCAAATTTGAATTGGTTGGAACATTTAACTGACAAAGCTCTTTCCAACCCTGTCCTTTAAGCTACATTCCAATATTTAACTGTTCTTGCTCAATAAAATTGAAATCAATGCACCTACCAGGTGTCACTTGACGATTTTCCGTTGGAATGATCTGCCGGGGTGCTGGAACAACTTCTTCTTGCTCAGGTTGCTGCTCTTCTTGTGGAAATAATGTATCTAAATGCCTCTTGCTCATCCTTTCCTCTACTGCAGTCTGAACAACCCGTGTTGCCTTCTTTGCCATCGCCTTGCGAGGCCCCATTCTCCAAGGATTAAGGATTTGAGAAGGTAGAAAGGGTTTTAGAGTGGTTTTTTGGTGAGAAGAGAAGAGTCGGCTAGAGAGAAACGGTTGAAATTTAGAAAGAATGGTGAATAAGGAAAGTGGAAACGTTATTTAAAAAGTCTCGGTCTGTCCTGCGAGTCTGCTCGCCCAGAGTACTGGGAGTTCGAGTTGGCTCGAGCTAAAATCTATTCTAAAAGTCAAAAATGGTCAAACTCAATTTCCTAGGGTTCTTAGAGTCCAAACTAGGTTGCCTTATGCTCTAAAGAGAATTTTGAAATTTCTAGATATTTTTTCCTTAATTTTCAAGAATTAAGTCAGATAGGTTCAAAATGGGTCACATAACCCTGATTCTCCTCTAATTTTCTCAAATCTATCTTGACTTAACGGTTTAGTGAAAATATCCGCTAATTGGTCTTCAGTAGGTACAAATTCAAGTTCAACAACATTATTTAAAACATGATCATGAATGAAATGATGTCGAATTTCAATGTGCTTAGTTCATGAGTGCTGAATTGGATTTTTTGATAAATTAATAGCACTAGTATTGTCGCATTTGATAGGAATTTTAGATTGGACAACACCATAATCCTCTAGTTGTTGCTTGATCCATAATACTTGAGCACAACAGCTCCCAGCAGCTACATATTCTGTCTCAGCAGTAGATAAAGCTATAGAGTTCTGTTTGGGACGGTGCAAAGAGATCAAGTTAACACCTAGAAATTGACAGGTGCCACTTATGCTCTTTCTATCTATTTTACATCCTCCATAATCAGCATCAGAATAACTAGTTAGTTTCAGTGATGTGTGCTTAGAATATCATAATCCTGCATTACAAGCGCCTTTCAAGTATTTAATAATTTTCTTAACAGCTGTGATGTGTGATTCTTTAGGATTGGATTGAAAACGTGCATATATACAAACACTAAATAATATTCAGGTCTACTTGCTGTTAAATAAAGTAATGATCCGATCATACCTTGGTACAGCTTTTGATCAATATTTGTGCCATTCTCATCATTGTCAAGCCTACATGCAGGACTCATTGGAGTTCCGATTTCCTTGCTTAATTCCATGCCAAATTTCTTGATTATTTCTTTAATGTACTTGGCTTGGTTGATCAGAATACCTTCTTTAGTTTGTTTAATTTGAAGTCCAAGAAAGTAACTTAATTCGCCCATCAAGCTCATTTCGAATTCTCCCTGTATTAGCTTAGCAAAGTCTTGACACAAAGATTCATCAGTAGATCCAAAGATAATGTCATCAACATAAATTTGAACAACCAAAATATCATTTTTCTTTCTTTGAATAAACAGTGTGGTGTCAACACTACCTCTAACAAATTCATTAGCAATTAAAAATTTGCTCAATCTATCATACCAGGCTCTAGGTGCCTGTTTTAAACCATATAAAGCTTTATTCAGTTTAAAAACATGATTTGGAAAAATGTGATCAATAAAACTGGGAGGTTGCTCAACAAAAACTTTTTCAGATAAAAGACCATTCAAAAATGCACTCTTTACATCCATTTGAAATAACTTGAAATTCATAAAACATGATAAGCTAGTAGTAGTCTAATAGCTTTTAATCTAGCTACTGGTGCATAAGTTTTATCAAAATCTATTCCTTCTTCTTGATTATATCCTTGTACAACCAATCTAGCCTTATTTCTAATTACATTTCCATTTTTATCTAGTTTATTTCTGTAAACCCATTTAGTGCCTATAACAGGATGATCATTCGGTCTTTCAACTAAGGTCCAAACATTATTTCTTCTAAATTGGTTTAATTCATCATGCATTGCTAACATCCAATTAGGATCAGTTTCAGCTTATTTAATATTATGAAGTTCTACATGAGAAACAAAGGCAATTAAATCATGTGCATCTCTATGTGCAGATCTAGTTTTAACATCTTGAGATGGATCTTCTATAATTAATTCTTTAGGGTGTGAGTGTACATACCTCCATTCTTTAGGTATATCATCATGCTTTTTACTCACCTCTTCTTCTTGTGGTTCACTTGATTGTTTGTTTTTAAGATTCAAGTCTTTCATTTCATGCTCTAGTGTACCTGCATCATCATCAGCAAAATTTTCCTTTCTCAAAGATGTAATGTCAGATTCATTGAAAACAACATATATAGATTCTTCAACAGTTAAAGTTCTTTTATTGAAAACTCGATAGGCTTTACTATTTAAAGAGTAACCAAGAAATATAGCCTCATCAGATTTTGCATCAAATTTTCCAAGATTATCTTTTTCATTATTGAGAACAAAACATTTACATCCAAAAACATGAAAATATTGATATTTGGTTTTCTATTGTTCCAAAGCTCATAGGGGGGTTTTCTGATAATAGGTCTAATTAAAACTTTGTTTAAAATATAGCATGTGGTATTAACAGCTTCTGCCCAAAAATATTTTGGAAAATTTCCTTCACAAAATATTGTTCTGGACATCTCTTCCAAAGTACGATTCTTTCTTTCTACAACACCATTTTGATGTGGTGTTCTAGGTGCAGAAAAGTTATGATCAATACCATGCTTTGTGCAAAATCGATCAAAATATTGGTTTTCAAATTCGGTACCATGATCACTACGAATTGAAATAACATATAAGTTTTCAAATTTGTGATTCTTTTGTAAAACATTTTGAATACATTAAAAGTATCATCTTTATGTGCAACAAATAAAATCCATGTGTATCTTGAAAAGTCATCTACAATCACAAGTCCATATTTCATACCACCTAGGCTAGTAGTCCTAGTAGGTCCAAATAGGTCAATGTGAAGTAGCTCTAAAGGTCTACAAGTTGAAACTACGTTTTTAGATTTAAAATTCCCCCTCACTTATTTTCCTTACTGACATGCACCACAAACATAATCAAAATTAACTTTAAACCTAGGCAAACCATTGACTAAATCTTTTGCAATCAATTTAACTATTGTGTCCATACTAGCATGACCAAGCCGTCTATGTCATAGTAAACTTTATTCCTTGCTATTGTCATTCATTGCTAGAAGACTTGTATTACTTGACATAGTTAGATCATTAAGATCTACCACATAAATATTACCAAGTCTGTGTCCAATAAACTTAGTACTAGAGTCAAGTGGATCAACTACTATACACATTGATGACTTGAAAAATACATTGTAACCAATGTCACATAGCTGACTAATACTCAAAAGATTATGCTTTAATTTTTCTACAAGTAATACATTTTCAATAAATGTAGAAGGAGAAATTTTGATGTTACCAATTCTGATTATCCTTCCTTTTCTATTGTCCCCAAATGATACCATTCCACCATCCTTCTGTTCTAGAATGAAGAATTGATCAGCATCACCCGTCATGTGTTTTGAACAGCCGCTATCCAAATACCATCTTTTTTTTATGCTTGTGGCTGCAAGACATCCCTGCAAAACAATCATTTAATAAATTTAGGTATCCAAGCTCTCTTGGGTCCTTGCAAGTTAGTGGAAATGGTTCCTTTTAGAACCCAAACTTTTTTAATTTTTTTTTTGTCATTGTGTTTCAAATGACATTCAAAAGCTTTATGACCAACATTATTACATGCAAAGCATACAATCCTTGAATTTGAATAATAACTACGAGATGATGCAAATTTAGGTCTAACATGTTTAGAACCAATGAATTTAGGAGCATATGAAGTAGAAGTAGAAATTGTGTTTGAAATAGAGCTTTTATAATCAATTCCAAATCTATTATTTGTTTTTTTTTATCTTTCAAAATTAACTCAAGTTTGTTAGAACTTAGGATTAATTTTTCAACTAAAGGTTTCAATTTTTGAACTTCTTTCTTTAGGCCATCATTTTCATTTTTCAAATCCTTATTTTTATCAAAAAGTTCTTTTTCAATTTGTACAATCTTAAGTCTTTCACAAACCAAGTTTAGTTCTCTTTGTAAGATTTTGTTTCTTTCATAAGATTCATTTTTGTCATTTTCAAATACATCACATTTGCTTTTCAAATCTCTCAATTTCAAACCAATTTTTTTATATTCTATCAACAGTTCACAAAAAGCATTATGTAATTCATCATAAGTGAATTCTAAGTTAGGTTCAGAAATACTTACCTCATCCTCCAAACCCATAAGACAAATCTGCGCTGTTTTTGTTGTCTCTTCATCGTCTTCAGTAGATGTGGTATTATCACTGTCACTCCAAGCAGCTAGCATTGCTTTCTTCTTCTTTCTAGGGAATATCTTCTTCTTTCCTTCAGGACAATCAGGGCGGATGTGTTCTGGTTTCTTACATCCATAGCAGATAGGTACTTATCTTTTTCTTTCTCTTTATCTTTTTCTTTGTCTCTTTCCTTTTCTTTTCCAAAGTCACTTTCTGTAATGCTTTTTATATCTATTCATTTTTTTTCTGCCCATAAACCTTTTGAATTTTCTCATGACTAGGGCAATTTCATCACTTCCAAGATCATCATCATCTGATGAATCAGATTCTTCATTCTTATCTTCCTCAATGGCTTTAAATGCAATGGCTTTCTTCCTTTTTGTATCTTCTTCAGTCCTTTGTTGCATAGCCAGTTCATGAGTGATTAAGGAACCAAGCAGCTCATCCAGTAGCAGTGTATTCAGATCTTTTGCTTATTGAATTGCTGTCACTTTGGCTTCCCACTTATCTGGCAAAGATCTTAAGACTTTTTGGATAAGATCAGCATTAGAGTAAGTTCTGCCTAGACTCTTGAGACCATTTATGATATCAGTAAAACGAGTATACATGGCAGATATAGTCTCACTAGGATCCATCTTAAACAACTCATAATTATGTACAAGCAAATTAATTTTAGGTGTCTTAACTTGAGAAGTGCCTTCATATGTGATTTCTAATTTGTCCCAAATTTTTTTAGCAGAATTGCAAGTTGAAATTCTGTTAAACTCATTTGGGTCCAAAGCACAATACAATAGATTCATCGCTTTGGCATTTAATTCAGCTAGTTTCATATCATTTTTATCCCAATCATCTTCTGGCTTGGGAACCTCTACATCATTAACTTTAATTGTGGGTGTGTGAGGTCCTTTCATGATAATTTTTCATAGATGAAAGTCTATGGCTTGAATGTATATCTTCATTTTTGCCTTCCAATAAGTGTAATTAATTTCGGTGAAAAGTGGTGGTCTATTTGTGGATTGACCTTCGGCCAATGAAGTGCTTATGGGATGTGCCATATATCTTTAATCTAAGTATCTTCAGAGACTCTGCTCTGATACCACTTGTTGCCTAGGTGGCTTCCCAAGAGGGGGGTGAATTGGGATTAAAATTTTTTTGCAAGTATATGCACTTTGAAATTCTTTTAGTGTAGAAGTGAGGTGCAAAGCGGAAGTAAACAAATTAAAGCAATCAAGCAATGAAAGCACAATCACAAACACCAAGAAGTAGAGTGGTTCGGAGCAACCGGCTCCTACATCCACTACCCAAGGATCACTTGGGATTTTCACTATATCCCCCAACCGGAATACAGTCGGATTGTTTTACTAGACTCACAATCCACCCTATACACTTTGGTTTTACCGGGATCACCAAAGAAATCCAAACTCCCTTTGGTTTTACACGGGATCACCAAAGAAAATCCAAACTCCCTTTGGTTTTACACGGGATCACCAAAGAAAACCCAAACACTTGGTTTCAAACCGGGAAAACCAAGAACCCAAACTTAGGTTTTACAAGGTTCACCTGAAACCTTCAACTCTCTCTCTAGATACAGCCCCTTGCTGTTCTAAGAGAGCAAACCAAGATAAAGAATGTAAAATAAGCAACTACAACAAACTAAAGTTGTTTTGATATTGCCGATGAAGATCAAAATGAAGTCAAGCTTTAAATACGCTTTAATGCTCTTCAAAGCTGCTTCTTCCCTTCTTCAATGAGTGGATTCAATGATAGAGTGGAGTTGGTGAAGCTTTGAATCTCACTTGAATGCTCTTTGAGGTATGTGAAGGAATAACCTGGAAGCTCTTCTTTTTCTCAAAAATATTCAGTAATAAATCTTCATTAATTCTTTAATCCTTCAAAAATGATCCCCTTTATAGTTTTCCACGTGATATGGCCGTTGTAGGGCCCTGGGAATCGTGAAATGGCCGTTGGAGGTGATTTGGCATTCAAATTTCAAATTCTGTAGCTAGTCGTTGAAGTGCAGACAATGGCTCTACGAGCCAGCTCGAGCTCCAGGAGTCGGCTCCAAATCTCAGGAATGCCAAAATCAAAGTTCTGTAGGAGCCGGCTCTTGGACTAGGAGTCAGCTCTTGGCTTCAAGCTTTTAGTCTTGACAAACATGCATATCTGGAGTCTGCTCTTGACCTGGGAGTCGGCTCTAGGTCTCAGAACTTCAAAAACTATACTTCTGTAAGAGTCGGCTCTTAGTTCTGAAATTCTTAATTCAGCCTCCGTGCCGTGTCGCTTTGAGTCGGCTCTTACAAGTCTTTAAAATTTGATTCAAGCTTTCCAAAAACTTCATCATTGAAACAACTAGAAGCTACTTTACATGCTTTATCAAATTATTTACACTTTTAAGCCCATTTTTTATGATTACAACATTCATAACTTAGGGCATTTACAAACTCAATTGAATTTCCTTAAGTGAATTTGAATACTATTTTAAAACCAAGGTAATTCATTCCTGCAAAAACTTCTTAAATATTTGTAAAGAGTTAGTATCAAATACATGCTCCAATATTTTATGATAATCAAAATCATTCCAGGAGTCAACAGCCATCCCATTAGAATCAGGTCAGGTCGGATACCCATCGAATCGGTAAAAATTACCATCCCTAGTTCCATGAAAAAAAATCTTATAAATAATAATAATAATAATAATAATAATAATAATAATAATAATAATAAAAGATGAAAAAAAAGTAAAAATTTAAAAAAAAAAATATTTGCTCTTGTGACCGGTGCTTTAGTGTTGTTAGGTTGATATACTCACCTTTAGATAGACGGGAACATGCGGAAATAGCTACATCGATATTTATTCTCCCGTTCCTTTTGCTTTACCAAAAAAAAAAATCTTACCTTTTATGTTTTTCCGTCTTTCCTTTACTTTTTTGATTTTTTTTTTCTGATTTTTTTTTTCTAGTCGGAGTCTCAATTGGGTAGGAGGCTCGAAACGGCAAAATAGGCTGGCTTAGACGATGGGTGGGGTTTTATAATGGGTATCTATATATAATAATTTAAAAGATATTAATATATTATCAATCAATCTTAAAATACTTGTATGACGTAGCTTATGAGTTAAGATAGTCCTGAGTTCTACTAGGATTCGAGATAAATCAAGTATTTGCAAAAATCTATCTCATTGCCATCTCTATTATTAGGTTTAGGTTGAGATTGATTTAGACAATTTTATTTCAGACTGGACTAATCGTTATCAAAATGATTTGGATAAAAATATTTGCAACCCTAATGAATAAATTATTTTTCTTATGACACATATTACTTTTTAAGTACATAAAAATATGGCAAAAGCTCTCGACTTTTATACTTTATATTTCAATGCTTTTTAAATAAGAGTTTTATAGTTAAGATCACTTAGATTCATAATATGTGTTTTACAAAGTCTATCCATCAATTTTATCCATTAATTTGATGATGTGACTTTATTTTAATCTCCATTGGCACCCGAAAATATTTTTTTAATATTTTTTTATATTTGTTTAATCGAGTGGATTGAGGGTAAAATAGTCCTTAGTCATCCTTTAACCTCATTTTTAACCTGGTGTTATCTTTCCATGGCAAACCTCTCGATCCCCCATCCCCATGAGATTCTAGTAAAGTCCAAGAAAAATTTGGCAACCTAAAAGGATTTTATGGCTCGATCAAAGGAAGATGTTATAAAGGTAAGATTTTTGATTGTTTGCTGTGCTTTTTTAGACTCTCTTTTTCTAGAGCAAACCCTAATTTCTTCTGTAGCTCTGATTTTTTTTTTTTTATCCTGGCGATCTTTCAGAGGATCTATTTCCGCAAAGAATAGTATTATCAGAGGATTTAGATTACAAGCCTGTAAGAATTTGTGATTGCAGAATGAAAGCTACTAGGATCATGTCATGGAGTGAAAAGAATTATGGACAGAGATTCTATCGATGCATCAACAGCACAATTAGATGCCGAGTCTTTGTCATTTTTATTTTTTAAAATTTTTTGCTAGTTTAATTTTTTTCTAATTTGAATGTTCAGTTAACCAATGGCGGGTGCGATTTTTAGAGATGGCATGATCCTCCTATCAAAGACGATATGTGAAGGATTTGATTTTGGAACTTCATCCGATGAACATTGATCTCAATTCAAGGATGCAGATGATGGGAAGGACTTTATCTAGAATACCTCAGGAGGTTTCAACAATCCAATCCAATCATAGTAGCATTGATAATAAGTTTGACTTTTATAAAAATAGCTTGGAGGCATGCAAGATAGAATTAGCAAGTTGCCATATGTAGAAGAAGAAGTATCAATGGTGTTTGTATTTGCTTGTAGTTATTATTCTGTTATGGATGGTCCTGGGTGTTGAAAACAAAGCAGAGAACAATCTCTCTTTACCATAATAAAATTGATTTTGGGATGTAATACTGATTCTATCAAGTTATGTAATACTATTTTAGATTGCAATACTAATTATGTCAATGTTATGAACATTTATTTTCAAACATTACAATAATGCAGACCATTTTGGTTCATTAAGATATATATTTTGATAATTGCTTATTATAAATACCGAACCTGTAACATACTGATAACATAATGAAATATTTAATTTACACATTGAACCTATAAGATTCTGAACAACAAATTGTTCTGAAAATGTGTAAGTCACATTATCAAAGTATCATATTTAAAACAAAAATTCATGAACAATAAACTATTTTGAAATAAAATATCTTATCAAAATAGTATGTTTGGTATATGAAACAATAAAAGATTCTTGAACCATATACATTAGCATGAAACAAAATATCATGTTTGATACATTGACATGACATATTCCTTTCTCGGTTCTTAAATACCAAAACAAACAATATTTCTTAGTGATCATCATACAGTTCTAATTTTTTTGCCTCTGCTTAGATTTTGGATAGTACTTTCCTATGTTGATGTCCCCCGTGGATGCACTTAAATTTTTCACTTTCTTTTTCTTACTAATGAATCTTTGTTCAGGCCTTCCTGACTACCTTGAATAATAAATAAGAGTGTTAGTACTTCGTCACTTATTTATTCATTCAAAATATATTACACTTATATTTAGTATTCTCATACCAGTTGACATGTTTTGGTAAAGTTCCATCCCTGTGAATACAAATGAGCCTTGACTACTATTAACCTGCCATGAGAAACACTCAAAGTAAGACTATTGACATACATAAGTTACACACACATAATTTTAATTTAATAATTATCACTTGGCTTTATTACATTAGATTTTTAGGACATCTCTTCTTGATATGGCCTTATAGGTTGCACACAAAGCAAGTCATCTTCCTTCCTTTCCTGGATAGCTTTATCTTTTTATATCCCACAAAAACTTTTCTCTTTCTACCCTTTTTAGGTTTCACGGGTATTGTTTACTTCAGTGTGATGGGGATCCAAGAGTCTATTAATGTCCCTTTAGTATTGTGAGTCTTTTGTTTTAAGTTTTGAGTCCTGTAATAAGTTGAGCTGTCTCAACCTCATGAGTCCAGTTGAGTCCTGTAAGTTTGAGTTAGTCCAGCTTTGTACAAGAGGAGAGTTCGTAGCCAGGAGATTCACCAGGTCCCCCAACCAGAGCTGGCCTTCTGCACCTGGGCCCTTTCATGCTGCCAAGCCCACAAGAGAGAGCTCCAGTCCAAGGCAAAGGCCCACTGTTGACTAGGTCCACCAGGATTTCTTGGCCCATAAGTCAGGATTTCTTAGCCCTCAAGTCATGTACCCTGTGATGAATCCATAAATACCCCACCCCCTCTTGTATTTTTTTGAATGTCATGGATTAATGAAATAATATTGAGTTTTCTTTTCTTGCTGTATGCCCAGGGTATCTGTATGATCCCTGCTTTTCTATGTGATTGAGGATACCTATGTGATCCCTATTTTTCTGTGTGAAGGATATCTATATGATCCCTTAGAGTTTCTGTGTGATCCTTGTGCCCTCTTTTTTCTTCTTCCAAGCAAGCCCTAATCCCCTGGTAACTTCTATGCTCGCCAGCATCCCTGTCCCTCATCAATTTGGTATCAGAACCCAGAGGATTAGGATATTTTGTTCTTCCTCCTCGACTCCAACCCCTTCCTCCCATCTAAACCCCTCCCCTCCCCCCCACCATTTTCTCTCTCCCCTATTCTTGCTCCATCACCCTCCATCGCCCCGTCCTCCTGCCCCAACAACATCATATGCAGGTTCGAGATCTGCCCCATCAATGCCTCATCCAATGGTGAGGAACTAGGGATCGAACACGAGGAGAAATATGACGCAACGGAGCTCTCCACCGTGCTGCCCATCCCATCGACCTCGCAACCTCCTGTTCCAAACGACGATGGCCGTTTGCCATCCGAGCCCCATCGCCGCCCTTCCCAATCGAAGAGCCCTACCGGAAGATCCCCTTCGTCTCGCTTGCTCTCTCCCATGGCGAACCGAGCTCTGCAACAGAGCCTCGGGATCGAGCCCAGCATCACGGTGTCACCGCCAGTCACCGGAACAAGCCACGACCGATGTTCCCGCCCCGGTCTCCCCCCACCGGTCCGATCCAGCCCCCTTCGACCGCACTGCCATCTCCTTAGCCCCGTCCTTCGCCTGGAGTCATCCATAGCCAGCCCACGTAACTCCTCCCCGCTGCCATCGCCAGCCACCACATCTGCCTCCGCCCGAGCCATCCACTGGAAGACTCATCTCCGTCAGCCTCCCACCTAGATCGCATCTGCCACAGTCTGAACCTCTCCGCCCGCTAACCCATGAAGGCTTCCGCCATCCCTTCCGCCCGCCACCGCGATCAACAGGACCACTGACCGTCGCTCTCGCCTTCGATCGACGCCTCTATGCTAGTTGAGTCGCCGACTGCCACAGCCTTTTCCTCCCTTCCGATTCGGCCCCATTTCCTCTATTGCCAGCTGATCGGAGGGATCCATGACTGGCCAAGAAATCATCATGCAGACCTTCTCCCCATCCGTGTCATCGTCTCCGCCCAGCACCAGTCACTGGCGAAGCCCACCGGGAGTCCTTCCCCTGTTCCGCTTGCATCGATCGTCCGTGGAGAAGAAGAAGGCACCGTGCACGAACGTGAAAGCTCTGCACGATCATGAAAGCAGTTCCATCCCTTGTTTCCAACTTCATCACTGCATGGTTTTTGGAGCTGCACGATTTTCAGAGTGCATGGCGCATGATTCTCAGAGCAGCAAGAATTTTATAGTTGCACAGATCTCAAAGCAGAGCCTTTTCTTTGTTTCAAGCCTACTTGGTTATATTTTGGGTTTTAATTGATCTAGTTTACTTTATGGATTTATCTCTTTTGATGTGCTTAGATTTGGTTCCATCAAATCCCTGCTCACCCAAATTCGACAGAGTCGAGTTCTCCCCACCACAAAGGAATGATGGGGATCCAAGAGTCTATTAGTATCCTTTTAGTCCTGTAAGTCTTTTGTTTTAAGTTTTGAGTCATATAATAAGTTGAGTTGTCTCAACCTCATGAGTCTAGTTGAGTCCTGTAAGTTTGAGTTAGTCCAGTTTTGTACAAGAAGAAAGTTCGCAGCCAGGAGATTCACCAGGCCCCCCCAACCAGAGCTGGCCTTCATGCACCTTGGCCCTTTCATGCCGCCAAGCCCATAAGAGAGAGCTCTAGTCCAAGATAAAGGCCCACTGTTGACCAGGTCCACCAGGATTTCTTGATCCATAAGTCAAGGTTTCTTAGCCCTCGAGTCATGTACCCTAGGGTGAATCTATAAATACCTCACCCCCTCTTATATTTTTTTGAATGTCATGGATTAATGAAATAATATTGGGTTTTCTTTTCTTGCTGTGTGCATGCCGTGTGCCCAAGGTATATGTGTGATCCCTGATTTTCTGTGTGATTAAGGATATTTGTGTGATCCCTAGGATATCTGTGTGATCCCTATTTTTCTGTGTGAAGGGTATTTGTGTGATCCCTCAGGGTTTCTGTGTGATCTCTGTGCCCTCTTCTTTCTTCTTCCAAGCAAGCCCTAATCCCCTGGTGACTTCTATGCTCACCAGCGATCCATCTGCGCATCCCTGTCCCTCATCACGGTGGTAGCTCAATAGGTTCAAGAGCATCCCTTTCCAAAATTCCAATGCTCTCTTTTAGGAATTGGGTTAATAACATTGTCATAAGTTTTGATATAAGTTTCTTTTGAATACCAATAAGACAAAAAATGTTAAGGACCATTACCTGCATAGAGTATAGTAGCCACTACATGGTCACATGGAATACTATTAAGGTCCCATCTCCTACATATACATGATTTGTCTAATACATTAACAATGTGAGCCAAATATCCATTCTTAACCTCATAAAGATGGTGACTGGTCCATATCCTATATAGTACATCTTTGCTTGATATACTCAAGCTTCTTTAATATACTTGGAGTATAATTATGTAACCATTTCAGTCCCTCATCTCTTTTATGATACAACTAAGTCTAGAGATTGTCCTACTTGGTTGGGGTCATACCGACTATACTACTTTGTCAAATTCAAACTTCACAACACAAGAAAGTGAAGAAAATAATTTTTCATTGATATAAGAAGAAGTCATTACATAGTCCAGTGCCGAGCCCAAAGAAAGCAAAGTACAAAATGGAAGAGGAGAAATATAGGTTCACTCTCCAAGACCCATGTTGAGTCCTTAGGGACTGGAGCTAGATTTGCCTAAGAAGTCTGGACCATTGCTTCGTTCATCTCAGTGGCCTCTGCTTCAATGGTCACCTTAGGATCTTCCTTAGTGCCAACCGGTTTGGCCTTGGTCCTAGCTTCTCCTTCGGTGGCTTCCTCTTCCTCTCCTTCTCCTTCTCTTTTGGGCTTAAAGTTGGTGACATTGCTCAAGTCAAGTCCTGGGAAGGCCTCAGCAACCTTCTTCTTCCACTCGATAATGCCAAGCCTGAAGGAGTCGAAGCAGCTCTCAGTGACTTCATCTTCGAAGGCCTTTGACCCTTAGAACTCTTCGACCACCCGGGCACCGGTGAAGCTTGCTTGTTCTTCGGCAACTCGGACCCTAGCATTGGCCACCACCACCCTAGACTTGGAAGCCCAAAGTCAGGCCTCCATAGATGACACCTTAGATTTGGTGTCGGCCAGCTTTGCCTTTAGCTTGGCCAGTCAAGCTTGCTCCTTGGCAATGATTTCATTATTTTTCACTACTCGGGCTTCCAACTCTTGAGTAGTGCCCTTGGAGGCTTGCAAATTCTTCTTGATCTTAGCTTCATGGGCCTCGCTTGCCTTCCTAAACTCTTTGGAGATCTTGGTCCATGCCTTAATGGTCTCTACTCTGCCTCCAAGGAGCAGCTCAACTCAGTGAATTCGCTAAACCCCTCCTGGATGATACGGATGTTATGAGCAAGCTACAAGAAAATGCATAATTCAGTTATTTAGAAATGAAAGGTATTCAACAAGGTAAAAAGGGGAAAGGATACTTATGCTAATGAGAGCCGGGAAGAAGTAAAGATCTCATCCATTGGCTAAGACTTCCGCTCCTTCAGTCTCGGGAGAGGAGAATCATCTTAATTAGCTTTTTAGCTAGTTTCTTGTTCTGAAATATAAAGGCGGTCGCTCTCACCTTGGCCCCCATTTTGATATACTCTTCATCAAGAGGAGCCTCTTCGGACCCTAAGGAAGTCATTGGATCCTTCCCTCGGGATGTCTTGGCCACCACTCAGGCCAAGGAGCTCGAGCGCCTCGGCACTGCCATCGAAGATGGTGCTGGAGGTGTTGCAAAAGATAACATTGATAGAGCCGCCGAAACTAGAGTCGATGGGGCTAGTGCTAGTACTACTAGTGCCTGAGATGAAGTTAGTGTAGTAGAAGATAATGGCACTGGGATCACCATCACCTCATCATCGACGGTGGTAGTAGGGGCCTCCCTTGGGCATGGTGTAAGAGCCCTTGCCGATACCGATGGGCCCCCCAAAGATATACCCGCTCAGGGCTTCTTTGCCACTGCCTTCTTTGACTTTGGCAAACCCCCTTCATAATCGCCCTCTTCTGGGCAGTATCCTTTAATGCTCGAGCGATACCTTCATACTTGAAAAAGAAGCTGAGTAAGAGACTTGGTCCACTGAAAGCAAATAAAGAAGAGTTCCAAGCAAACTTACCATATTTGTTGACTGTGCTGAGTTCAACATCAAAGAAATTTTGCTCTGATAACAGATCCCGTTGTTGAGGGATCTCCATATTCAGTAATCTATTGAAGTCCTCCTTGTCAGTAGCAAGAACTTCATCACTCATGTTTAGGGACCAATCATGCTTATCCCAAATCAAGTTCACCCTCCAAGGGGAGTCGGAGAGGAAACAAAAATGAATCAGCTCTTCCAATTATGAATGAAAGAAGGCTGGCTGAAGAGGAAAGAACATCCCTGACGAGGGTCAATAAACCACCGCTCTTTGCCTTCAGGTGCCTCTTCAAAGTAAAAAGTGCTTGGAACAATGAGACCCTGGGCTCAATCCCAAGCATGTTCAAAGAACGACAAAAGAATAGATGATTCTAAAGGAGCTAGGAGCTAATTAGACTGAAACAATTTGGTACAAGTTGAAAATGTTCCGGATAAAAGGATAGAAGGGAAGTTGAAGGCCTTCATGAAAAAACTCCCTGTACAAGGAGATCCTACCCACCGAGCCTAATGTCACTCAGTCATCCAGCCTAAAAGTGAATACTTTAAATCGACTCGAGAACCGATACTATTCTCGAGGTTAGAGGACATCATCTCTGGTCATCGTCGAGACAATGCTCCTCCAACCAAGAGAGATAGGAGCATTCAGACTGGCCGACTGACTAGCCTGAAGTGTCTTCCAAAAAGAAGTCCCGACTTCTCCTAAATTAGGAGAAATTGCTTCCTCCCAAGAAGACTCCGGAGAACCTTGGAGCTGAAAAGCATGACTTTTTGAATGGCTTTCACCTTTGGATGAAGTTATCTCGATAATAAGAAAATGAAGAAAACATCAAGTAAAGGAAGGAAATTACTAAGAAAATACTGGCAAAATCCTAGCTCAAGAATAGATTGAAGATTCAAAAAAGAAAGAGAAAGCCCAAACTACCCACAACTCCACCAGGAGAAATATTGGAAACCTTAGAAGGAGAGCAGGAATGCAGAAAATGGAGGAAAGGAGAAGGAAGACAGAGTAAGGACCAACCTATTTCTGTGAGGGGGTCCATGTTTGGAGCACTCGAGCCTATGTTGCAGCTTTGTAAAGAAGAGCGATCCTTGCAACAATGGAAGGTAAGCCTTCTTATAACCAACCTTGACGGTCAAGATCGAAGCCCCAACTAGGCCAAAAGTGCCTGATCTTGACATATGGCCTACTCCCAGCCGAGTAGCACTGTGCCACCTTGAAGTGACCACTGGCTAATTAATTCTTAGTACCGGGATCCATGCGAATCATTTAAAGATTGTAGCTGTTAGGTCATGTGCCGCCACCCGACTGGTCGAGAAGGATCGTGCAAATCATTAGCCATCCGAGAAAGTTATTATGCAGCCTTTTTTAGTGCTACGCCATAATCTCTTCTCTTTTGTGGTCGAGATGATAGAATAGCTAGCAACAATTTCCAAGGAGCTGATAAATGTGAAGATAGAGAGAAAATTTGTCTAGCCCCCGATACCGAAAAGGTGACTACTCCCTTCGTCCAGGAATGACAAGGTCCAAAGTTACTCAGTAGCATTCTAGATTTGGGAGTAGGGGATAACTATTATGGCAACTACTTATTCGATCTTGAGGACCAACTAGATCATCGACTATGGCATTGATCAAGGAGCAGATCGCCGAACATCCACCTAGGAGCAACTGGCTACTGATCGAGAAGAAGGCAATCGTGAAGGAGATGACACGACGGCCTCTACATCGATTAGCTACGATAACCCAAACCGAGAAGCTACGAGTGATTGAGTTTGACTAGTAAGACATCCCCTTATGCATGTCTACCAAATAGCTACTCGGGCCTGACTAGCTATTAACATAGCCCTAGTTAGGCATGTTATGAAAGGTGTTCGTCGAGTACTTATTTGAGTCTGATTAGTTACCAGCATAGGCCTAATCAGGCACGTCGGGATACAATGTCAAGATCTCCCAACAACAAGAAGTTCTCTTGGTACTCGGAGTCCACGATACTTGAATAGATGATAGAAGCTAATCGACCACAACTATCTCAGTAGAGATCGTGGCGGACAAAGTCATAGTGAATAATGTTGTGGCGAATAGGATCTTAATAGAATATGTCACCTCAATAAAAAAAATATTAACAGAAAAGATTCCAGGAATAAGATTCCAACATCTTAATGGATTTTGTTATCTATGTCAAAGAAAACCACCTCCCTAATAGCTCCAGTTATCTCGAACAAATATATAAATTAGTAAGAGGAGATCTCGGTGCAGGTATACTTTTATACCTTTCTTGCATGCTTATTCAGTACCACCATCGCTCTCAGCTCTGGCTGCTGTAGTCCATCTCATTCTTCGCTGACTTAAGCATCGGAGGGTTCCCCATCGGTTACCACCCGTCTAGGGACTATTTCTTGCATGTCTTTGTTCAAGAGATGCCAGGAGTAGCTTTGCGATCTATTGGAGAAGGCCGGAAGATCCTCAGGCACTGCTGTGATTCTAATTGAGAGTGATTCGATGGTGATAACTATGAACTTATCAACTATGAGCTGCATGCTTAACTAGAAATTTTAATAGTGGAAATGACAAATATATCGAGATATTATTTTTTTGGAGAACAATAAAAATTCTAGCTCACAGGGATCTATACAAATTTAGAATATGAAGGGTCATGAATGAAATATCATTGTAGAACTAGATCATCTTCTTGCATTTTTCTTTCTCCCTCCACGTGTGACCTCATCTAAAATTTTGAAACTTGGATATATGAGAAACCATGTGAGTGGGTGAGATTAGAAGGCAACCTAATCCATTGTTTTTAAGGATGATGAATTAAATCATAGCAAAAATAAAGGATTATTGGATGATGAATTAAATCCTCATCCAAAAGATGTTAAAAGAGTTGTATTATCTTAAGTAAAATTTGGCATCTCATCCTTAGTGAGGGATCATTAATATCAAATCTCAGTAATGATCTTCTTTCTTTTGCTTACTAAAGTATTGATGATTTTTGATAGATATAAAGGCCATAATTGCCTAGTGTAGAAATTTATTATCATTTTCATAGATAATAGGGGTTTTACGTTGAACTATAAAAATATATAACCGTACTTTCTAAAGTATTTATTTTGTTCAGAATAAAATTATACGTTCAAGTGCCAGGCCGAAATGGGTGGACCTCGATTGTCCACTTAGAGTTCCTCTTGGCCCAAATCAATTTACATCCCATCCCACAGTGGTAGATTTCCACATGCACAGCGCACGCAACCACAGAGCGCGAGCTGGAAAGCGGCGGAATTTTTTTTAAAAATAATGCTAAAAAAAAAAATTCAAAAATATATCTCACACCATGTATTTATAAAAATAAATATTTTTGGTTAACATGGACATGCAGCGCCAAAAATACCTGCCATGTGACAGGTGGGTTGCCAGCTGGATAGAAATCATCTTTTCAAAAGATGATTTTAGCTCTCCCAGCCGCCCCACTTGACGCTGCCTAAGAAATCATCTTTGACAAAGATTATTTCTCAATTTGAAATCAACCCAACCAATTCCAAAAATTTCCTAAATACCTTCTCACAAAATAAATTCAAATAACTAGTAATGATATTTTCATAATTAAACTAAACATTATAAAGGGTATTTTGGAAATTAAATTTTTATTGCTTCTGATCCGGTTTTAAAAAATTTAATTCCCAAAATATCTTTTATAATGTTTGGTTTAATTATGAAAATACCATTTAGTTAATTACAAAAATTCCATTCGTAGTTATTTCATTAGAAAATTTAATAAAAATCCTCATAAATACTGTTTTTTTAATTAAATTTTAATATAATAAATTTTAAAAAATATATAACAAAACTTAAAAGATATTACAATATTAATTGAAAATAAAATTAATTAAAAAATATTATAATAATATATTATAATATATTTTTATATTATAATAAATATTTAATATTCTAAAATATAATAAATTTATTATAATTCATTATATTATATATTATATATTATATAATAGTATAAAAAAAATTAAAAATTTAAAAAATAAAAAATAATCATCATGTCGATACCATCCGGTCGCCAGTCCGGTACCAGTTCGGTCGACAGTCCGGTATCAGTCTGATCCCTTGCTTAGGATCGACGGTCGGACCGGTGGCCAGACCCTGGGTAAAACTCGACCCGCCTAATTTATAAACGAATATAGGTTATAACAAAAAAACCCGACTCGGGTTCGGGTTGGGTACAGGTAGTAGTACGCCACGACCCGAACTCGACCCGTTTAAATATAAAAAAAAAATATGTTATAAAATATTTAAGTAAATTTGATATGGGACGGATATACCCAACCCGATCCGACTCAACACGACCCGTTTAGTTTTTAAATAAACTAAGTTTTATGAGACCGAGTATACCCGACCCGACCCGAGACGGGTATGGGACGGGTATGGGGCGGATAATTTTTTAGTTGGGCGAGTATGGGTTTTGGGTGACCCGATCCAAACCTAACCTGTTGCCATCCCTAGTGGTAGGACCTTGATGACCGGACCGGTGATTGGATCTGTGGCATGACTGGGGCTAGATTGGTGGCAGGATCCTAGCAGTCGAACCGGTAGTCGGACTCTAGTGACCGAACCGACACCCAGACCGGCGGTCGGATCGGGGGCCGGACGGCGGCCGGACTGGGGTGTAGCCACCAATTCGACTGTCGATCCTAAGCAAGGGATCGGACTGACATCGGACTGTCGACCGAACTGGTACCGGGCTGACGACCAGATGGTATTGACATGGTGATTATTTTTTATTTTTAATTTTTTAAAATTTTTTAGACTATTATATAATATATAATATATAATATATAATATAATAAATTATAATAAATTTATTATATTTTAGAATATAAAATATTTATTATAATATAAAAATATATTATAATAATATTTCTTAATTAATTTTATTTTCAATTAATGTTATAATATCATTTAAATTTGTTATATATTTTTTAAAATTTTATTATATTAAAATTTAATTAAAAAATTAGCATTTATAGGTGCAGATATATTTTTAAAATTTTATTATATTAATATTTAATTAAAAAATAGTATTTATGAGGTGTCAGAGGTATTAATGATAGATTTTTATTAAATTTCCTAAATATTCTTTATTGAAATAACTATGAATGGTATTTTCGTAATTAATCGAATGATATTTTTATAATTAAATCAAATATTATGAAGGATATTTTAGAAATTAAATTTTTTAAAATCAGACCTGAAGCCACGAAAAATTAATTTTCAAAATATCCTTTATAATACTTGGTTTAATTATAAAAATACTATTTATTTAATTATAAAAATGTAATTACTAGTTATTTGAATTTATTTTATGAGAGGGTATTTAGAAAATTTTGAAAATTAGTTGGGTTGAAATCGTTTTTGGTAAAGACGATTTCAAATTGTCAAAGACGATTTCTCATACAGCATCATGTCATAACAGGGAGCGGTGGAAGAGTTGAAATTATATTTTGAAAAGATAATTTCTCAGCTAAAAAACATCCTTTCCAAAAATAATTTCAACCCAGCCAGCAATTTATTTGTTAAGTTGCAGATATTTTTGATACCGCATCTTTACGTTAAATATCTATTTTCGTAAATATATGGTACCATACCTTTTTTCGAAATTTTTTTTTAACATTATTTTTAAAAAAAATTCAAAGCGGCAGAGGCGGACGAAGAGTGGGAGATGGCGGCCGCGTTGGGACCAGCGATCCTTCGCCACACCCGGATCCCCGTCCAAATTGTATGTCGATCGAGGCCTCTTACGTGCCTCAATCGACTCTCGATATCGATGATCCGATCCATGTCCTCCCATGGCGATGCCCATCTCACCGGGGAGGAGGTCATCGAGCGTGTCCTTGACGTGGTCAAGAGCTTCCCCAAGGTCGATCCTTCCACGGTCAGAAACACTGACCCTAAACCTAGATTATCTTTTGGTTCCCGTTCGAGTCTTTCCTAAAGCTCTCTTCTTTTTGCTTCTGTTCGCCTGCAGGTGACCCCGGATGTCCATTTCTAGAAGGATCTGGGCCTGGATAGCTTGGATACTGTGGAGATCGTGATGGCTTTGGAGGAGGAGTTCAAGCTGGAGATCCCGGACAAGGAGGCGGACAAGATCGATTCGTGCAACCTGGCCATCGAGTACATCTCTAATCATCCCTTGGCCGTTTAGTGTGGAGCGGTATCGGGGTGAGGTTGCTGTTTCTTGTACTTTTGCCTCGTTTGTTTGGAACTTTAAGAGCGGCTGCTCTCCATGATTTAGGATGGTCTCCTGAAGAATTGTACCTTAGTGTGTATGGAAATAAGCTTTTCAATGTTTAACGAACTAATTTAGTGCACAGTTTGGAGCTGGAGGTTGCTTGCTTGCATCAAAGTTGGCATCTTAAGATTGTCTTTCCGATTTCATCCAATTCTTCTCATATATTACTTCTGCTTCCTTTTTTTGTTTTTGTATGCACGAAATCTTACGCTGTTTTGTGCATGTAACGTGGGCTGTATTCTGTTCTTCGCGTGCGTCCCTTTCTGTGTTTCTATATTGCATCGACTCCAAAAATTTCTTTTCAAGATTCACGATACAAAGTCTATAACCATTGTCATAGGACATTTGTAAATTAGTTAGAAATGTTTGGTTGGAGATGTTCACTCTTTAAGATTGCTTCCATTACAATCAAGTCATTAAATCATCCCTTCGCACTTAACCCCAACCAAACCATCCTCTTTAGTTTGAAACTGTCTTTGCATTTTTGGTTCTTGTTTTTTCTCAATTTTTTTTTTCTAACAGAAGTTTTTAGTTTGGTTCTTTGCTCTCCCATTCATTTTATTCGTTTAAAAGTTATCATACAATTCTTGGTGAACTTAATGTTCTCTTTGTTAGTCCAGTTGCAGAATTTGGAGCTCCCTTTTGGTTTAGTTATTAACGATGTTCCTTCAATTGTTGCCAAAAAGTTTCTCTTTGGGTTCTCTCACCTTGTTTTCTTCTATTTTGGTTGGTTTGGGGGCAATCTGCTAGTTTCTGTTTTTGCCTACAATTCTATGTTTCAATGGGATTCAATTCCCAATAAGTTTTGTTCATGCATATATTGCTTGTTCTCGCTCATCTTACATATATATATATATATATATATATATATATAGTGCTTTGGATCACTTTGCTAGACTCTGTCTTTGCCAATTGATATCATGACCTTCCCTGTACTAGGCAACATACTTTTGTTATGCAAGTTACAGTTTGTAGTTTTTCATCTTGAGCACATTTTACATGCTTGACACTTATCTTTTCCTGTCATCTGTCCAGCCATTAACTTTTGTTTTCCCACTTGTACAGTTGATATGTATTCTCTTCATCATCATCTTCTATAATTTCACTTGTTATATTTGTTTTCTGTCATGTATTTCTGAATCTTCTTAACCTCTCAGTTTGCCATCAATATTCCTTTCATGTGTTATTGAAGCATCATGCTTCCTGATTTATTTAACCCATTAGGCATTTTCAGTCTTTTTCTCTCAATCTATAACTCCATTTCATGAAGTCACTTGCAGTTATTATTGACACTACGGTTGTTATTGTTTGGTTGGCTTTACCACCCAAGCCCAATAAAAACTTCAAGCATTAGGGGTGCAACTTGGGTTGGGCTCAACTCAAATCTGGCCATCTCGGAGTATGGCTATGTTGACGTTTATTTGGCCTGGGCTCAAATCTGATCTGACCCTGAGTTGGGTTGGGTTTGGATTGAACTGAAACCCAACCAAAATGGCCTTAACCTTGGCTGAATCCAACTCTACTTTGCTTGATCTGACCCAACCGGATAGATAAATAAATTAATAAAAAAATTATATTTGCATTTGATATAAATTATTTATTCCTTTTGTGTAACTTTATTTTTGGCTTTCCTAAGTTATAGAATTTTGGAAGTGTACCATCATAATTAAAAGATGATTGAGACCCCAACCTAACACAATATTGATCCAGTAGGAATACTCCGAACATTTCCAAAATCTTTAAGTCTCTGTTTAGAGTAACCTGACTAACCCAACCTGACACTGACTTGACACTTAGCTGGCACAATTTGAATTTAGCTCAAGATGGGGTCGATTGGGTAGGCTAGAGGAATCTGAACTCAACTTGGGTAAGGTAGTTTTTGGGTTATATAGAGGTTGGTCTGGGTTAGGGTTAGCTTGCAATTGGACCTGACGTGCCTGAGTTGCATCCCTATTAAACAAGAAACTTTGATGAGGCATGTGAGGTATCACAAAGTAATCAATAGCATTAATATTGCATCAAAATGACTGACAGACAAAGATTTTGAATTATATTCTCACTTGTATGGTATGGAGTTTCATGATATAGAACCGTAAGTTGAAATTCCGAGAAGACAATGAAGTTGCAAGATGCATGATTAGATTGCATTGGGTTTTTGTAGAGTGAAATTATGAATTTGGAAAGATGTTAGCATGATTGAAAAAGTGTCTGGTATGACAACATAATTCCTGTTCTTTTCAGGGGTTGTTGGAACAAAAGAGATATTGGGTGCCTCAAATTGATTTTGTTAGTCTATCTATGTCATGCGGATTACTGATCAGCAGACAGAGTCCATATGACACTTGATGAAGTTACTGAACTTGAATAAATAATGTAGTGCCACTAGTTGAAATAAATTAGATAAATTGCCAGGTGAAACTAAAGAACATAGAAAATTACTATAGTGAACAGTAGCAGTTAAAATTTGATGCTTAGGGTTTTGCTCAATATATGGGCAAGCATATTGATCTCTGGAGGCCTGATGATTGGGCTTCATACTCACGGACACAACCTTTATTTCTAATGTAAGAAGTGATGTGAAAAGATGCATTGAACTTCAATGTAGATGTAAATCCAGAGTTATTATTGGATTCAATATCTAGCTGAAAATTCTATTATTTTGGCACTGATTGGTAGAGGAAAGAAATGATCAATGCTTCATCATGCTAAGATAGTAGATGTCATTATCTGAAATTTCAGATATTGGTTGCCAGTCTGAAGGCATAGTTTCTTGAACTTATTGCTGGTTGTGCTGTTATTGTGCCTGCATTGCTTGTTCTATATTGGTTTTCTTTCCTTTGTTTGTCTTTTGAGTTATTATTGGATTCAATATCTAGCTGATAATTCTATTATTTTGGCATTGATTGGTTGAGGAAAGAAATGATCAATTTTTCATCATGCGAAGATAGTAGATGTCATTATCTGAAATTTCAGATATTGGTTGCCACTCTGAAGGCATAGTTTCTTGAACTTATTGCTGGTTGTGCTGTTAGTGTGGCTTTATTGCTTGTTCTATACTGGTTTTCTTTCCTTTGTTTTTTGTTGAAGAAACAAGGAAAAATGTGGCACCAAATCATCGCAAATAATGCCTTTGGCTGGCTAATCATTTCCTCTCATGTCGTCCCTTTTTTTGGATTTCATAGAGCATAATTCATCTCTTGACTGCAACAAAATTTTCATGTTAGATCATTATTGGCTGAAATTACTTGAGAACCATGGCAATTTTGTGTATAAAAAGAACTCCAATAATCATTATTGTAGAGATTATTATAATGGGTTCTCATGTCACTTTCATCTGATCATGATGGAGAATTACTTATTCAAACTCCACTCACTCCCTTTTTTATGATTGGCTCAAAAAGTGAAGGTGTATTTCCACTTAATGCTTGGCCTTTAGTGATTATTATTTTAGTGGATCCTTTTGGCAGTGATTGTGGCTTTTTAGTTGGTTAACACTGGAGTCTTTGTTCTGATGTTCTCGTGGATGTTCTATAATCAAGTTATTGGTATGTGGGACACAATTCACTGCGAATGAATGATATAATTCACTCTTTGCTAAGAGTAGGTGCCATTGCATTTCTTTGGTTTAAGGTTTCTCAAATGTACAATAGGTTTACTGTTTTTCTATGACTCATGTTTCTAAAATTTGCCTTTCTTTCTTGGTCCTTTAAGATCTAGTTCACTTTTAAGACACATATCGCTTTGTTTTATTTTATTAACAATATTTTCTTGAACAATAGTAAAAAGAATACCGAGTTTCATTTTTCAAGTCTGTAGCTCCATTGGAGGAAGAAATTAAATATTGTTGGTGCAGCGGATGGTTATGATCACTCTGGAGATCATCATGAGCCTGATTGAAAGGGTTGTAGGGGTGGTCTACTGTCCACATTGCTGAGGCCTTGAAGCACATATCATTACTTCCAAAATGTAACGACATGAGATATGGAAAAATATGAATCCATTAAATAGATGATTGATGGCCTTCATCATTATCCTAACTTGATGATCATGTATATTTGGAAATCATAAGGACAGAAAAATTAAATGATGGTCAAATAACAATCAGGTTGTATGTTTTGTTATGAAGTTCGTGGAAAAAGTTATTAACAGATTAAGGTATGGAGCTATTCATATGATGGATATGTTATTGATACATCTAAACACTGTAAATTTAATTTCAAACAAGGACAAGGCTTTGCTGGTTAAGTGGAATGATCTTTATTTTGCCTGAATGTCATTTGCGAGTAGGGCTGGAAATGGGCCGGCCCAAAGCCCATTGTCTGTAACTGGGCTGGGCCAGCTCAATAAACTTCGGGCCGGCCTGAAATTGGTTCAGGTTTCAGACCAAATTTTAAGCATATCGGACTAGTCTTCGAGCTGTAAAATAGAGTCTATTTAATTTTTGGACCAAAGGGATGCCCGGATTCGGTCCAAAATTTTTTAAAATATAGTCTCTGGGCTGGCCCGATGAGCTTTGGGTCGGTCCATTTCTAGCCCTATCTGCGAGTCAGGTCATGGTTCAAGTCCCTACTTTATTATGTCCGTATCAGCATCAAGCCTGTGTAACATGAGTGCTGCTGTTTGATACTTCACACAATTTGTGAAAATCATTCACTTGGATAAATGAATGTTGACCATTGATCATGCTACATCAAGTGTTTGAAAGTTTGAAATACAATGCAGAAATCACTTTGCTGCTCTTATACCCTATCAAGTCACTAATTCTCAAAGTTTTACTTTGCTCACCACGAACTCTTGAATTGTGACTGGCCCAGGGATAGTGTATGAAGCATATTATATGGTATGGTGCTGTCAGTGTTATCAATATGATACACAGCATATATTCTGTGCTGACCTGTTCTGGTCAGCATGGACATGTATCTTAAGTATCAAACTGATAGCCTATAAATGTAGTGGTTTGGGTGAATTCAACAACGATTGTTGAATCTAGCCTACCAAAATTTGTTGGCTTAGTCATTCATCTATTGGTACACTGTCTGCATTCTTCTCTTCTACAAGTTGCATCGGTTCAATCTGAAGTAAATATGGTAGAATTCTAGGGCTGAAAATCCTAAAAGAGAGGCTAGTCAAACTTCAGGTATCCTTTTCTTCAAGAAATAATTGGTAGATTTGTTTTTTGATTACAAAGCACATAATATTTTTTAATGAATATATGAGGAGCAAGAGTTTAAAAAACATTCATGAATTTTAAACTTCAAAAATAACAAAAACCAAAGCCCTCTAAAAAGTGCAGAAATACAATTCCATTTGACTGATTCCCCGCTTCTTGATGTTTGTTGGGCTTGCTCGCTACATTTCTTTACTGCTTCCTACGCCTATGTGGAGGTCGATGCCCTTGCCGTGGATTTCGACTCTCATGTGAGCGGCATAGCCTTCGATGATTCTGCTGGCAGTACTTTGTAAGGCACCCGTGCCTTTTTTTTTTTTTTAAGCCAAAAAAAAAGGAAGCGTTCTTATATAAGGAACCGTGGTTTAAAGGGTATAAAAAAATTCAGATGCAACTATTGCTTGCAATATTATGGTAGAACTACTACTCGCCTCAAGATACATATAGAACAAGGGAAACGGGAAGTTAAGAGGCATCTAATACTTTATTTGAAGTTCCTTGGTGATTCTTTGTTGATTTTGAGAGGCTAGCAAAAAAAGTAGGAATATGACTGCTTTGTTATCTAATGTGTCAGCTACTTTGGGTGACGGAGGAGGGTGCTGCTAAGGGGGTGATGCAGAGAGGAACATTCTGTAATAATTAAAGGAGAAGGAACAAGCTTTGCATGCGGAGAGCCCGAGTCATCTTCTTCCTTATCACTCGGGCCCTTGATGACATGAAGAAGCCATGTTTCAACACCCTGGGATAAGCAAGCTGATCTTTTGGGTCAACTGATATTTCTAAGTTGTTGGAGGTGTTCTGGTGCCATTTGGGTAATAAAGCTTTTGCTCTGCAATGGTCTATTTAGATTCTGTAGGTGTGGAGAGCTATTATGTAAGATACAGATGGTTTTGTTTGATAACTATTTATGTATTATGATGCGCGACGTGAATGAAAAAAAAAAAAAAATAAGGAAGAAAAGAAAAAAATTAAGTATCTCTTAAATTAAATTCAATCAATCAAACATGCCTTTCTTCGTATAATTGGATCGTTTAAATACAGTAATAAATTATAACCTAATAAAAGTCAAATTATCAAATCATAATGAAATAAGAAATCTTCATTAGATAGTAATAAAATAAAGAAAAATAAAAAAAATTCAAAATAAATCCTCCAGGATCAAGATAAAGGTCCTTCGATGTATACCATGTTTTTTTCTAAAATAGTTACGAATTTTTTTGATTATCGTTGTTCCCTCTTGGCTGAAAAGAACTCGACTCTGATAAGGAATTGAGGTAGCTTTCTAGCATAATTGGATTAATATGATGTAATCCTTTCTCATGAATTCAAGTAGCATTTGAATATGAACGATCCTTTGCTTAATCAAAAATTTTTGAAATCCTTTATTAGCAAGAAAATAATTTTATCCATGATAATGCATTCAATATGATTTGGTAAAGATGTTAAAAAGTAAAGGAAGAACTGGAATTAACATTGGCGGAGATTGAGTATACGCCTTGAGATCACTTACATGTATAGTAAGAGGCTCGAATGTGCTCCAATAATGTAACAAATCTTTAACATTGAAAACTGGACTAAATTTTAATTTTGAGAATAATTTTATATAATAAGCATTAGGTCCAAGTTTACGAAGGATGCTAAATAGATCAGTGGCTCGAGCATGTAATTTTTAATGAATATTGGGGATAATATTCTGGATGGATATAAACCATCACATAGTTATCTTCGTTAAATTCTATATTTCTATGGTAAGCATCGGCAGCAAGTTTATATTTCTTAGTACATATGGTAATCTTTTGCCTCGTATCCGTGTGAATGCGATGAATGTATTCGACAAAAGAAGTGGTAGGTTTAGAAGTATGGTTATTCATAGATAGAGGAACAAGTTAAATAGATTAACGATGGTTAAAACTATGAACAATTTTAAAGGGACTCTTGCTAGTAGATCGATTTACTAAACTATTATATGCAATCTTCATTGCAGACAATGACAAATCTTATAGATTAGGTCTATCACCAACCAAACACCTAAGTAAATCACCAAGACTACAATTCATAATCTCTATTTGACCATCTTTTTGAGGATGAAAGGTTGAAGAAAATTTTAAAATAGTCCCAAATAACTTCCAAGGGATCTTCTAAAAATGACTTATCAATTTGACATCACAGTCAAACACTATGGAAGAGGGCAAATCGTGAAGGCGAACAACTTTCTTGAAGAATAACTTAGCAACAGAAGAGGCATCAGAAATCTTCCGATATGGAATAAAATGTTAGAAAACCTATTAACAACAACTAAAATTGAATCGTGTTCTTAGCAATTCTAGGCAATTCGAGAATCAAATTCATACTAAGATCTTTCCACGGGAAATGTAGAATTGAAATAGAAGTATACAGACCGGTGTTTTGCTTCTTGGCCTTGGCTAATTAGTTGGTGTAATATTATGCGAAAATTCTAGCTACGTTCCTTTTAAGAGATGGTCAATAGAATCTATCTTCGGTCATCGTTATAGTTTTATTACGTTCATAGTGGCTAGTTAAACCTCCTGCATGAAGCTCCCAAATAAGAAAATCCTATGAAGATGGTCTAGGTATGCAAAGATGACAACTCCTAAGTAGGTAACCATCTCTAATTACAAAGTCAACATATTCCTGACCGTTTCTTTGACTAACTTCTTGAAAGATGAGAGCAAAATCAATATAACTTTGATAATCATCCTTCACTCGCTCAAAACCAATTATCTTTACATTTATGGATTGGAGGACAGTAATGACACTATTTAATGCATCAGCAATTCTATTCTCAATATCACCTTTGTATTTGAGAATAAAGATATAATCTTGGAGAAACTCTACCCACTTGATATGCCTAGCATTAAGTTTCTTTTATGATTGGATATATCTAAGAAACAAGTGATCAGAGTACAAGACAAACTCCTGGGATAGAAGATAATATTGCCAATACCTAAAAGCCTGAATTATAGCACGAAACTCTTTGTCATATGTAGAATATCTTTGTTTAGCATCATTAAGTTTTTTGCTAAAATAGGCTATAGGATGAACCTTCTAACTAAGAACTTCCTCAATTCTAACACTTGATATGTCATAGGCTACCTTAAAAACTTTTAAAAAGTCAGGATGAATTAACATGGGAGCTTATGTCATCTTAAGTTTAATATTATTAAAAGTTCTTACAGTAGTAATAAACCATTGAAATTCTCCTTTTCTCATACCATTTGTAATAGGAGCCATGATAGTGCTAAATTCCTTAATGAAGCATCTATAAAAAGATGCTAGACTATGAAAACTACGGACTTTAGAAAGAGATGTTGATTTAGGCTACTCTCTAATAGCTTTAACCTTTTTAGGTTCAACCATAATATTCTAAGAAGACACAGCATATCCTACGAATAATACTTGGTCTTGAAAGAAAAAATACTTTTTAAGATTGACATACAACTTGGTAGATCCAAGGACAAGAAAAATATTTCTAAGATGAACTAAGTGTTCTTCCTTATATCTATTATAAATCAGAATGTCATCAAAATAGATTACTAAGAATTTTTCATTGAAGGGTCTCAACAACTCTATCATAAATTTCATAAATATAATAGGAGCATTGGACAATCCAAAAAGTATAGCTAACTACTCATAAAGACCATCCTAGGTCTTAAAGATAGTGTCCACTCATCCTCTAGTTGAATCCTAATTTAGTGATACCTACTACATAAATCAAACTTAGAAATAACTTTGGAGCCTGTTATTGGTCAAGCATATCCTTAAGCCTAGGAATGAAAAATTGATATTTGACTATGATTTTATTGATAGCCCTACTATCCATGCACATTTTTTATGTACCATCTTCTTTGGGATCAGTAGAACAGGCACAGCACAAGGATTAAGGTTAGGTCAAATATGACCTTTTTGCAATAGACCATTTATTTGCCTTTTCATTTTCTCATGCTCTTTAGGGTTCAATCAGTAATGTGGAAGATTGGGTATTTAGGATCCTGGGACTAAGTAAATGGCATGTTAGATGTCACGCATAGGAGGTAAGCCATCCAATATATCTTTCGCTATCATGTCCTTAAACTCTTCTAGTAATATTTCGATCTTAGGAGGCTGGTTATTTTGGGAGTTTGAGGTTAATTTAATCTCACCTTTAGAAATCACTGCTAACATAATTGTAGACTTCGAACTTCCTTTCTCAAGTTTCTTATGAGTTAGAATGTGGCAGCTTTTCTGATTAGGGGTTTGAAAAGAACTCATATCTTTTTTAAAAGGTCGAGATGCACTAGGTTTATTAGGGTTTAACCTAATTTTCTTTTCATTATGCATACAAACATAGGTACTCTCCTTACCAAAGTTAGGAGCATCTACATTATAAATCTAGGATTGATTTAGCAGGATACTAGCTACCTTCATGGGTAACACATTATACTGATCTTGTCTAAATAGGCTCCTATTTGAATCGGCACTAAATAGCATTCACTAATGGGAAGCGATATTTTATCAACCCAGGCAACTTGATAAGAATAAGGATAGGATTAAGGCTTCAGTTTCAATCGACTAATGACAGATTTAGAGACTATTCATAGAACTATCACTGTCGATGACAAGGTTGCAGACCTTATCCCTGTATTGAGTGTAGGTATGGAAAATACTAATGCATTTTCATACTTCAGAATCTATAGGAGTTGTGATTATACATTGCATGATATTAACATATTCTCTTGACTCACAGTCTCCCTTATTCTCTTCCTTTAAAATAGTCAATTCTAAAGGGTTAAAAGTTTGAGAAGGTGATTGATGGATAGGTTGATTATTACGAAAGATCATTTTCCAGTAATTTTTGCCCAATCTTGATTCTTTTAGAGACAGTTGATGTTATACTTGCTGATTAATGAGATTAACCAGGTCTATTCAGTTATTAACTTGATTAGCACGAAGCTTACTAATTTAATATGAAGTTGGTTTAATGATTGGCATATATGATTTAAGGTCTCTTGAAATGTTATTTAGATATTTTTAACATATTCAAGTTCTTTTTTCATGATAGTATATGCATCTTTTAGATTGTCAATGATCATGATAGCAAAGAAGTGTTAGATCTTGGGCTAAAAGCTATGATCATCAAGAAATTTAGCTATTATACTCATAATAAATTTATAGAATCAAACGTGCTGTCAATGCATTTGGCATGATCAATAGCAAAAATGTATGGATGGAATACGATGACAAGTAAGATAAAGGCCTAAGTGATAATATAAATTATCCAAAATTTTAAACAATCCTAAATCTCAATGAAGGGATTGCATCTTTTATGAGACGGGCTTGAAAACTCCAGGGTAGCTGCTTGTAGGCTGAAGACAAGGTAAAAAGCTTCAAGATTTTTTTTGCTTATGGACCAGATCTATGGACTGGCCTGTAGATCATGTGGTTTATGGGTTGGTCTATGGACTGTGAGGTCTACAGGAACCCTGGATTGCGATAAAGCGAAGGGTGGGTTTTTTCTGTCGACCTCTTGTTCCTATCGATGATAGTCTCGGTGCCTGGCAATGGGGTGGAGGCGACGACGGTGATGACTCCAGCTCCGGGGATGATGGTGATGGCGTGGCAGCAGTGGAGCACCTAAGCTTGAGTTCGATGGTGAAGACGGGGACGGTGATTGATGATGGTGAGGGTGGTGGGGAAGGCGGTAAGGGTGAAGGTGAAGTCAATGGCTTTAGTGAAGGCAATGGACGATGGAGGATGTGGTGGTGTTTTCATCTCGTCCACGCCTCTCTTTGTCCATGGGTGATGCGGAGATGGCTTCGATGATGGAAAAGGCAGTAGCGAAGGGCAATGATGAGTCCAAGAAGGGGGGTTTTATGCTCCGGTAGTGATGGTAGCGAGGATGATGTGGAGGTGTGGTGGAGGGGCTTGAGACAGTGCTTAGCTTACTGTGGCGATTGGTGAAGCAAAACTACATGATGACGGCCAGAGGTGAAGGTGCTGGATCTATACGAGAATGGTTGCAATGGCGGTGGCGAGCGTGGCAGCCGTGGAGCACCCGACCATGGGGCTTATGGGAGGCTCGGGGTGGCGGAATAGGAAATCCTAGGCTTTGTTTTCCCCAACTTTTTCTTGGTTTCTTCCGTTCCTAGGAGTTTCAATTGGATAGGGGATTGGAATGGCCGAACAGGAAGCAGTGAATCTCATGAACAAGAAGTAGTGAATCTCACGATGCAAATAGTGATTAGGGATCATAATTTGCTCTGATACCAATGTGATGTGGAACGTGAACAAAAAGAAAGTAAAATAAAAATTAAAGAAGAAAGAAAGAAAAGAAAAGAAAAATCAAATATCTCTAAAATTCAATTTAATCAATCAAGCATTTCTTTTTCCTTACAGTTAGATCCTTTAAATAGAGTAACAGGCCATGGTATAATGAAAGTCAAATTACCGAATCTTAATAAAACAAGAAGTCCTAATAAGATAATAATAAAATAAAAGAAACTTTAAATAAAGAAAAATAAAAAAAATCCTAAATAAATCCTCTTTCTAGAATACAATTAGGATTATGGTTCTCAAGATACACAATGTTTCGTTGTGAGATAGGTATAATTTTTTTCTATTCTCATCATATTATCTTTTGATAACTTGTTGATGTACTTAACAAATATAATGTTAATACTTTATTGTTGCCGCTCTCGTCATCGCGCCCATGCTGCAGATCCGTCGATCCCTCCTGATCGCCTGGCGAGGGAGCCTCCCTTCCCGCGGCGAACCTGCAAAAAAGGGGTTAGAAGACCCTGGCCGGGGATTCCGGCGAGGGGGCTCCAACGGTCAAGTCAGTAGACGACGAGAAGGAACAGACTCTCCCAGACGGACCCCCGAAGGGGTTCCAGACTTAGAGAGTTTACTAGTGAGAGAGACGCTCTGGGGACCAGAATCTCGGCTGGGCCTCCTAGCCGAGCTCACACCCAGTGTTCCCCTCTCGGGATTTCTGGGTTTTTTACCCTCGGAGCAAGGCCTTGTGCCGGTGTTTTTCTCTTCTTCCCCAGGCTTGTTCGCTTATCTTGTCGTCCCCAGATTCCTCCCTCTTTATCTCCTTTCGCCGTGTGCTTGTTTCTTTCTCCCTGGAGACTTCCCTCCCCTGTCTTTTTCTCTTTTCCCTTTTCGATGAAGGGGGCCAGGCGGCTTTCCGACCTCGTCCGCCGGGCCCAGCAGGGAAAAGGCAAAGACAGAAGAGAAAAAGGGGAGGGCGGCGCTGGCAAGGCGGCCGGCCAGGCCTCGGGCCCAGCGAGAGCGCTCTCTTCCCCAAGCGTGGGCACCATCCATCTATGGGGCCTGTTCCGTCAGGATCGCGTCTCTCGGCTGTGGGACCTGTCGGGCCGATGCAAGTGATGTTCCGCGTGCCGCCGCCCTCCGTACGGAGCGCCGTCTGGGGTTCGTACGGTCCGAGGGATGGCCTCGGGGCTCGTTTCTCTCCCTGGGACCCTCTCCGTACGAGCGGTCTGACCTCGGCTGAGTTGGACCCGTCTCCGGGGGCCAACTGGTGAGGAGCGAAGGACCAGCCGACCTCGGCCTAGGTGGACCCCTCCCGGGTGGACACCTGGCGAGGTGGCAGGAGGTCGCCTGGCTTCGGCCGAGGTGGGCCCGTCTCCGGGTTGCCACCTGGCGAAGGGCGAAGGACCGGCCGACCTCGGCTTAGGTGGACCCCTCCTGGGTGGACACCTGGCGAGGTGGCAGGAGGTCGCCTGGCTTCGGTCGAGGTGGGCCCGTCTCCGGGTTGCCACCTGGCGAAGGGCGAAGGACCGGCCGACCTCGGCTTAGGTGGACCCCTCCTGGGTGGACACCTGGCGAGGTGGCAGGAGGTCGCCTGGCTTCGGCCGAGGTGGACCCGTCTCCGGGTGGCCACCTGGCGAAGGGCGAAGGACCGGCCGACCTCGGCTTAGGTGGACCCCTCCTGGATGGACACCTGGCGAGGTGGCAAGAGGTCGCCTGGCTTCGGCCGAGATGAACCCGTCTCCGGGTGGCCACCTGGCGAAGGGCGAAGGATCGGCCGACCTCGACTTAGGCGGACCCCTCCTGGGTGGACACCTGGCGAGGCGGCAGGAGGTCGCCTGACCTCGGCCGAGGTGGACCCGTCTCCGGGTGGCCACCTGGCGAAGGGCGGGGGGTTGGCTGACCTCGGCTTAGGTGGACCCCTCCTGGGCGGACACCTGGCGAGGTGGCAGGAGGTCGCCTGACCTCGGCCGACCTCACTTAGGCGGACCCCTCCGGGTCCGGGCGCCAGCGGGGTGGTAGAGGAACTCCGAGCCGAGCTCGACCTCGGCAAGGGCGGTTTGCCTTAGACAGTCGTCGGGCGGTGTAGTCTTGCCGATCCTGGCCTTGAAGACGTGGCGCCGACTCGGCCTGGGAAACTTCCACGTGGCTCGATCGCATTTGGCGGTACCTGAGCCTGGCCACGTCACTGTCACGGCTGTAACAGTTGCCCCCCAGCCCGCCGTTCCGTCGGGGCGTTGTAGAACGGAATGTCGGGATTAAATGTGGACATGACGTGGGGAGGCGAAGATCTTGCATCATAATTGCCACGATTCTCGTCGCCATGGCTCGATGCGACTGAAAACCTATGGGGAGCCGCCACGCGTCGCCCACTTGCCTGCAGTTAATGCGTCGCTTCGAGGCAGAGGCCGTTACTCTGCTAACGAGGCATCGGTGTCGGGCGTGCGCCCACGTGGCGATCATCCAGTGGCCTGAAGCGGAATGACGGGTACGGTCGCTGTCGGCTGAGTTTGAAAGGGAGGGGACTTTCCAGAACGAGGCCTTTCCCCTTGCTCCGTGGGCGGTTTGCTGCAGACTAACTCCTGTTGCCTTGCACTCGTCTGGCGCATTTTCGGTGAGTGCCTCCTTCTCCTTCTCCGGTCCCCTTCCTTTCCTCTCTTTTCTTTTCTCTTCGATCCTCCATCCTTCTCTTTTCCATGGCGCACCGTCGCCATGTCTCTTCCAACCTGGACGAGGTCGGTCCATCCCGACCGAGGACTCCATCTTCTTCCTCCTCGGATGAGGAGACAATCCCGTAGGAGATCCGCCGGCGTCTACAACCCGGGGGTGTCACCATTGGCATCCCTAGGGGGACCCGGCCTCCTCCGGTTGCTCCTGCCGTCCCCCTTCGCTCTCTTCCGGCTCTTCCTGCTCTTCCTGCACCTCCTTCTCTTCCCGTCGGTCCCTCCGGTCATGCTTCCACCATGACCGAAGGCGATCTTTCTCTGCTCCGGGATGCTTACGGCATCCCGGGGTCCATTCGCTTGTTTGTTCCGCGGTCCGGGGAGCGCGTCACCATGAGTGGCCCCGGCCGCATTGCCTTCTACGAAGACTTCCTCCTTGGGGGTCTTCGGTTTCCTCTGCACCCCTTCTTTCTTTCCTTCCTTAGCCATTTTCGGCTTGTCCCGGCCCAGCTGGCTCCCAACGCCATCCGGGTCATCTTTTCTTTCATTGTCTTCTGTCACCTCCATGGGTTCGTTGCCCGTTTCTCCCTCTTCAGGGCCTTGTTCACCCTGAAGAAGTGCTCCACCGATGATGGCTGGTGGTACATTTCGCCCCGGCCCAAGTGTCTCCGGTTCGACATCCCTTCCTCGGTGAAGGGCTGGAAGAACCGGTTTTTCTTTGCCTCAGTCGAAGACGTCGACTGGGCCTGGAGTGAACCGGACCGGACCCCGAACCGGAATTCTCGGGTCGAGTCGGTGGACCAGGAGTCCTATTCCCAGCTCCTGAGCGACGTGGTCCCGGCACTCGAGGTTCTGCTCTCTGAGCAGAATCTTTTTGAGGCCGGGATCAGTCCCATCCGCGAGACGGATGAGACTCGGCTCCACTTTGACTTCTGCCCCCCTTCTTCTTCATGACTGAGCCAGCTGACTTTCTGCTCCTTTGTTTTGCAGGGATGAAATTTTCGCTGGAGAACCTCCTGGAGGGCGCAGCCCAGCGGGATGTCGTTGAGGTGGATGAGCCCGCGGCGAAGAGGGCTCGTACAGAGGCGAGCCGGGAGGTCGTGACGGCGACCGTGCCCAGCCCGGTTGCTGTCGTTCCCCCGCCCAGGTTGCCTCGGGGCGGGGCCGCTGATGCCTCGGCTGCGCGACCTGGTGGCGCCGCTGCCGAGAGGGATCCTCCGCCTGCTGCTCCGCCCAGCGCCGGGCCCGTCGTCGCTGTCGCCTCGACAGTGCAGCCTGTGGCCGCCGCCGGCCCGTCGACCGCGGCCCCAGCTGATGGGGCGGCCACCGCAGGAGCCGGCCTGACGCCCCCGGCATCGGTGATCACCCAACGGGACTCGGTCATCCGCGATAAAGGGCTCGCGGAGAAGATCATGGAGTACGCCTCCACCGCCCGGGATCGCCGAGCTCGGGGCGGCCGGGATTACGCTGATGCGCTGCTCGGGATCCTCCCGCAGCTCTTCACGGTAAGTCCGAGCTTCTTCCCTTCTTTTCCTTTCAAAACCTAACTCTTTTCATCCTGACATGATTCGCTCTTGTTGGTGCAGATCGGGAACGACGTTCTTCTACTGAGGGACTTCCTCGTAGAGAACGCCAAAAGGGACTCCGAGAAGGAGCTGAAGCTCCGCAAGCTTGCGGCCGATGTCAAGGACCTAATGGAGAAGGGGGCCGAGCTGCGAGCCAACAACCAGGCCCTCCAGTCCGACCTGGCACATTCCGAGGGGCGGAACAAAGAGCTGGAGGCTTCCCTGTCGGAGGAGCGGACCTCCAGTCAGCGCCGCTCGGAGGAGGAGGTGGCGGAGAAGGCCCGCCTGCAGGCCCACTCCCAGTGGCTGGAGCGCCAGTTGGAGGAGGCCCGGCGAGACGCAACCGTGGTGAAAGACCGGAGTGCGTACGTCAACGGGCTCCTGGAGGCCGCAAAACGGGAGGTGCAGGAGGCCATCCTGAAATTTCGGGCTTCCGATGAGTACACGTCAGAGGTCCGGGAGGCCGCCGTGGATTCCTTCTTGAAGGGGTTCCGGATGTGCCGGGAGAAGGTGGGGGCCCTCTTCCCCGAGCTGGATCTGAGCGGGGTGGTGATCGGAGGTAGGAGGCCAGGAGGCGAGAGCAGGGCCTCCGGCGCGGCCGAAGCAACTCCTGCGACGCCGTCGACCAGTGAAGCTGCGGCTCCGGAGCAGCCTTAAGAGCCGGCCGCCGTAGAAGTCGAGGACGCAGCACCCGCGCCCCCGGCAAAGGGCTCCGACCCTGCACCACAGTGAACCCAGCGCCTTCTTCCTGTAGTCTTTTCTTTTTCTTCTTCGGTTGTTGTTTCTTTTTGGGAACTCCCGGCCTGTCGGGACTCCCAGCTTGTACTGATCCTTTACATCAATGAAAGTTTCAGTTTGGCAAAACTTTGTGTTCATCTTACCTCACTTTTCTCTTTCTTTCTGAGATGTTGGTATGGAACACTTGAAACAGTTGCAGGCCTGGTCCTTCCATTGCTCAAATCGAAGGTTGGGGCCTCCCGGATCGCATGGCGGCAGAGTAGGCCTTAAACGGGCCCGTCTTTGGGGCCGCCTTCATACTTGCGCAGGCGACACGATTTCTGTACCGTCTTCCAGGCCGAAGCCCAGGATCTCCGGGCTGAGCTCGATACCGCAGGCTTTCTCAAGCCTTGCGCGGCTTGCTGAGCTGTTCTCCGGGCTTGCGTGGGCGAACTGGGTTCGGCGCCACCTTCCAGGCCGAAGCCCGGGATCTCTGGACTGAGCTCGATGCCGCAGGCTTTCTCAAGCCTTGCACGGCTTACTGAGCTGTTCTCCGGACTTTGCGTGGGTGAACTGGGTTTGGCGCCACCTTCCAGGCCGAAGCCCAGGATCTCCGGACTGAGCTCGATGCTGCAGGCTTTCTCAAGCCTTGCGCAGCTTACTGAGCTGTTCTTCGGGCTTGCATGGGCGAACTGGGTTCGGCGCCACCTTCCAGGCCGAAGCCCGGGATCTCCGGACTGAGCTCGATGCCGCAGGCTTTCTCAAGCCTTGCACGGCTTACTGAGCTGTTCTCCGGGCTTTGCGTGGGCGAACTGGGTTCGGCGCCACCTTCCAGGCCGAAGCCCAGGATCTCCGGACTGAGCTCGATGCCGCAGGCTTTCTCAAGCCTTGCGCGGCTTACTAAGCTGTTCTCCGGGCTTGCATGGGCGAACTGGGTTCGGCGCCACCTTCCAGGCCGAAGCCCAGGATCTCCGGACTGAGCTTGATGCCGCAGGCTTCCTTGTCGAAGCGAGAAAAGGGTGTTTGAAGTGGGGGAACTTTGTTGCAAAAACAGGGAACCTCACATTACTGATAGTACATCCTTAGGTTCGAGGAGTTCCACGTCCGGGGGAGCCTGGCACCTCCCGATTCCTCCAAGTAATATGCTCCATGAGGGAGGGCTTCTGCCACCCGATATGGGCCTTCCCAGTTGGGTGATAACTTGCCGCATTCCCGTGGCTGGGAGGCTTCAGCGCGCCGGAGGACCAAGTCTCCAGGATGGAAAACCTTCGGCCGCACACGGGAGTTGTAATACCTGGCCACGCGTTGCCTGTACGCCGTCATTCGAATTCGGGCTTTGTCCCTCGTTTCCTCGAGAAGGTCAAGGTTGAGCATCATCCTGGCTGGGTTTTCTGCCTCGTCGTATTGCTCCACACGCAGTGTGGGTAGGCTGAGCTCGATCGGGATTACTGCCTCGGCTCCGAAGACGAGATTGAACGGGGTTTCGTCGGTAGCCGTCCTCGGGGTGGTGTGGTATGCCCAGAGGATGCTGGGAAGCTCATCGACCCACCTGTCCTTGGCCTGGTCCAGCCGCGTGCAGAGGCCCTGAAGAATGGTCCTGTTCGTGACTTCGGCCTCCCCGTTGGTCTGAGGATGCGCCATCGAGGTGAAGCGATGCTTGATGCCGAGGTCGCTGCAGAATTGTTCGAACTCCCGGCAGTCGAACTGGCGCCCATTGTCGGTGACCACGGTGTGGGGGAGGTCGAAGCGGCAGACGATGGACTTCCAAAGGAACTTGGCGACGTTCGCTTCGGTGATCCTTGCCAAGGGTTCGGCCTCGACCCACTTCGTGAAGTAGTCGATGGCCACTATCAAGAACTTCCGCTGGCCAGACGCCGGCGGGAATGGGCCCCGGAGGTCCATCCCCCACTGGGCGAATGGCCAGGGGGCTGAGAGCTGGGAGATTGGGTTGGAGGGCTGTCGCTGCACCGTGGCGTGATGCTGGCACCAGTCGCATTTCTTCACGAAGTCGGCGGCGTCTTCCTTCATCGTCTCCCAAAAGTAGCCCTGACGGAGGGCCTTGTATGCCAATGCCCTGCCCCCCACGTGGTTCCCGCATATGCCTTCGTGGATCTCCTGGAGCAAAAGCTTGGCTTCCGTGGGCCCTACGCACTTGAGGAGGGGATAGGAGTAAAATCTTTGATACAACTGCTCGTCCATCAGGACAAACCGCATGGCCTTCTTCCTAATGAGGCGAGCCGCCTCGCGGTCCTCCGGCAGGGTGCCATTGGTGATGTATGCGGTGTACTTGTCTATCCAGCTGGGTTCATGGCCGACCTGGTGGACCTTCACCGGTGCTTCGAGGCTTGGGACCTCAAGGCGCTCCACATAGGCGCGTCCCAGCATCGTGTCCGGCAGGGTCGCCAGTCGGGAGAGAGCATCCGCGCGGGCGTTCTCCCCGCGGGGGATATGGAAGATGTTGAAGCGTCAGAATCTGGACGCGCCCTCATTGACGAGCTCCAAGTATCTCGCCATTTGAGGGTCGTGTGCGACGTACTCCCCGGACACCTGCCCCGCCACGAGCTGGGAATCAGTGAAAGCCTTGAGGTTGGTTACGCCCAGCTCGCGGGAGACTCTCAGTCCGGCAAGAAGCGCCTCGTACTCCGCCTGGTTATTTGTCACGGGGAATTGGAAACGGAGTGCGCATTCGGCGACGACCCCGTTGCTGTTGGCAAGGATGAGCCCAGCCCCGCTCCCGCCGGAGTTTGAGGCTCCGTCTACATGGAGAATCCAGGCGTCCTCTCCGGGCTCGTCGGTGCCTATCTCCATCGACCGACCTGAGGGGCCTTCCTCGGGCTCCTTGTCCAAGCCTGCACATTCGACCAAGAAGTCGGCCAGCACCTGTGCCTTCATGGCCGACCTCGGCCTGTACGAAATGTCGAACTCGCTGAGCTTCAGTGCCCACTTTGCCAGTCATCCCGAGGTATCGGGTCGGCTGAGCACTGCTTTCAGCGGTTGATCCGTCAGGACAGCGATGGGGTGCGCTTGAAAATAAGGCCTGAGATGCTGGGCAGACACTATTAGCGCAAAAATGAGTTTCTCGGGCCGGGAATACCTGAGCTCCGCGTCGCGGAGGAGTTTACTGGTGTAGTACACCGGCCGCTGGAGCCCCTGGCCGTCGGTTCGGACCAAGACTGAGCTGACGGCTTCCGGGGTAACCGCCAGATAGAGGGTAAGCTCCTCTCCCTCCTCGGGCCTGGACAGCAATGGTGGCGATGCAAGCGTCTTCTTCAGCTCCTCGAAGGCCTGCTGGCATTCCTCGGTCCAAGCAAAGTCATTCATCTTCCTCAGCACCTTGAAGAAGGGACGGCAGCGGTCCGCCGACCTGGAGATAAAATGGCTAAGGGCCGCAACTCGACCGGTTAGTTGCTGCACTTGCTTCTTGGAGGCGGGCTGCTCCATGTCCAGGATGGCTTGGACCTTCTCCGGGTTGGCTTCGATTCCTCTTTGGGTCACCATAAACCCTAGGAACTTCCCGGTGGAGATGCCGAAGGTGCACTTCACCGGGTTCAGCTTTATTTGATGGCGTCGGAGGTTGCCGAACATCTCCGCCAAGTCTGCCACGTGATCCGACTCGGGTTTGCTCATTACCAGCATGTCGTCCACGTACACCTGCATGTTGCGGCCGATCTGGTCTTTGAAGATCCTACTGACCAGGCGCTGGTACGTTGCCCCCGCGTTCTTGAGGCCAAATGGCATCATCCTGTAGCAAAAGGTTCCGCGGTCAGTTATGAAGGCGGTGTGCTCTTCGTCCTCCGGGTTCATCCGGATCTGGTTGTATCCGGAGAAAGCGTCCATGAACGACAGGAGGCGATGCCCCGAGGTGGTGTCGACCAGCTGGTCGATCTTTGGAAGAGGGAAGCTGTTCTTTGGGCAAGCTCAGTTGAGGTCGGTGTAGTCCACACAGATCATCCACTTACCGCTACTCTTCTTTACCATGACCACGTTCGCCAGCCAACTGGGGTACTGGACCTCTCGGACAAAACCGGCGGCGAGGAGCTTCTCTACTTCCTCGTTGATCGCCTTCTGTCTCTCCATGGCGAAGCTTCTCTTCTTCTGGCGTACCGGGCGGCAATTTGGGTCCACGTTTAGCCTGTGCATGATGACCTCGGGCGGGATGCCTGGCATGTCGGTTGCTGACCAGGCGAACACGTCAGCGTTGGCACGGAGGAACTCCAGTAGGCGGGTTCGTTCTTCCTCAGGGAGCTGGGCCCCGACTTGCACCGTCTTCAGGGGATCCGAACCGAGGGGAAAAGTCAGCAGGCGCTCTACGGGCCCTCCCCTAGGTTCCTTCTCTCTCAGATCGAGGTCGTCGATATCTTGGGCGAGCTCCGCGCCCCTGGCGCCTGGGACCGTCTGAAGGCAGAGCGGGACCGGCCGGGTCGTCCCCTTCATCTCCCCGAGCCCGGAAGGCGTGGGGAACTGTACCAACAGCCTTCTCGTGGAGATGGTGGCGTCCAGTTGGTTGAGCCCGGGACGCCCGAGAATGGCGTTGTAAGGTGAAGGGAGCCTGACGACGGTGAATGTTATTAAGACGGTCGCCTGCCGGGACTGGGATCCGGCGGTGACCGGGAGAGTGATCTCCCCCTCGACCCCCACGGAGTCCCCTGTAAAACCTACCAGGGGGGTGTGCACTGGTTTCAGCTGATCGGGGGACAAGTTCATCCGAGAGAAAGCGTCGTAAAAAAGTACATCAGCCAAGCTTCCACTATCCACCATGATTCGATGTACAGGATGCTTCGCGATGGTCATCTCGACCACCACGGCATCGTTGTTTACATTATCATTAACTTCCCTCCCTTTGGGAGGGATTACATTCTCTAGGTTCCCGACTTCCCGGGCCCTCTTTGTCGCTCGACCAGACCCGCGTGAGATCATGCCCACGGGTTTCTCCGTTGGGCGGTTGTCGATCACAGGGACAGGTGGTAAGGCCGCGAGCGACTGCCCTTCAGAGGGGGCCTCGTTCTTAACGAACTTCCTGAGGTAACCCCTCCTGATCAGCTCCTCGATCTCCCGCTTCAGGTGGCGACACTCCTCCGTGTCATGCCCGTGCTCGCGGTGGAACTGGCAGTACTTTGATTTGTCTCGGACGGCCCTCGGGTTCTGAGGAGGAGGTCTGCGGAGGTAGCGCTCGCCCTCGATTTCCATGAGGATCTTCGTTCGGGGTGCGAGGAGAGGGGTGTACCTCCGCTCGGGAGTGGCTTCGCCCCTTGGCCTTGGATTCGGGCGAGGGTCGGCAGATGGCCCGGGCCTCCGAGCTCCTGGGGCGTCCCTCGGGAGCGGCTTCTTCAGAGTCTTCCCGTCCAACTCTCGACGGGTGCGGTCGGCCTCCTCCGCTCGGATGTACTTGTGGGCGCGGAGGAGGAGCTCGGAGTACGTCTTGGGCGGCTTCTTGTCCAGGGAGTAGGTCAGGCGGGATGTCTTGAGCCCGCGCTTCAAAGCCAGCATGGCGACGGGCTCGTCCAAGCTGTAGATCTCCAGGGCCGCGGTCTTGAACCGGGTGATGTAGTCCCGGAGCAGCTCCTGGTCTTGCTGGCGGATGGAGAAGAGGCTGTCCACCTCTCTCGGCACCTTTCGACAAGCGTCGAAGTGTGCCACGAACCTTCCTTCCAGCTGATGGAAGGAGCAAATGGATCCGGGCTCGAGGCGGGTGAACCAGACTCGAGCGGCCTTCCGGAGGGTTGCCGGGAAGGCGATGCACAGAAGAGCGTCGGTGGCTCCCTGGACCCTCATGAGAGCTTTATAGCTCTCCAAATGGTCCAGGAGGTCGGTGGTCCCGTCGTAGGGATCCACCTGCGGCATGCGGAACCATTTCGGGATTGGTTCCACCTGGATTTCTTCAGAGAAAGGGGGCGGGAGTCGTAGCACGCCGGGTCTGCCGATGAGTTCTGCAGGTCGGCGAATCGGCGGGCGAACTCCGCCAGCTTGCGCTCATGCTCCTCCAGGCGCCTCTCGGCCTGGCGCCTGATGGCTTCGTCGGTGGAGTCTTCCACCGAGACTGCGGGTGAAGGAGGCGCCGATCGGTCTCGGCGCGAGATCTGGCCTCGGCGTCGCTTGCTGCGATGCGCCGTTTCGGCCCCATCGGCTGGGGATCGGCTCTCGTGATCCTCCGAACCGGAGTAGTTTCTCTTTGCGGGAGCTCGGTGGCTCCCCTGGGGGTTGGAGATGGCCCTCAGATGGGATGGCCTGCCCTGAATTGAGCGCAGGCTCCCACGCTGCCCCGCGGCTCGGGCCACGGGGGTTCCTGGCTACGGCTGGGTGGCCAGGGACCGTTGCTGATGCTGAAGCTGCCGGACCGCTGAGGTCAAGGTCTGCAGCTGCTGGACGATGGCCGCAAGGGACCCGTCCACCAGGGTAGGCTGCTGTGGAAGAGGAGGGGGAGCCGGAAGCTCCCTTTCGGGGCTGTGGCCCCCCGGAGGGAAGTGGACTTCCCCCGCACGGCTGGTGGACGCCTCGCGTCCACGAGTGACCACCATTATCGGAGAGCGCGATACCTGCAGAAAGCTGGCTCTCGCTGGGGTTCAGTGTCCTGCCCCCCTACCTGGCGCGCCAATCTGTTGCCGCTCTCATCGCCGTGCCCGTGCCGCGGATCCGTCGATCCCTCCTGACCGCCTGGCGAGGGAGCCTCCCTTCCCACGGCGAACCTGCAAAAAAGGGGTTAGAAGACCCTGGCCGGGGATTCCGGCGAGGGGGCTCCGACGGTCAAGTCAGTAGACGACGAGAAGGAACAGACTCTCCCAGACGGACCCCCGAAGGGGTTCCAGACTTAAAGAGTTTACTAGTGAGAGAGACGCTCTGGGGACCAGAATCTCGGCTGGGCCTCCTAGCCGAGCTCACACCCAGTGTTCCCCTCTCGGGATTTCTGGGTTTTTTACCCTCGGAGCAAGGCCTTGTGCCGGTGTTTTTCTCTTCTTCCCCAGGCTTGTTCGCTTACCTTGTCGTCCCCAGATTCCTCCCTCTTTATCTCCTTTCACCGTGTGCTTGTTTCTTTCTCCCTGGAGACTTCCCTCCCCCGTCTTTTTCTCTTTTCCCTTTTCAGTGAAGGGGGCCAGGCGGCTTTCCGACCTCGTCCGCCGGGCCCAGCAGGGAAAAGGCAAAGACAGAAGAGAAAAAGGGGAGGGCGGCGCTGGCAAGGCGGCCGGCCAGGCCTCGGGCCCAGCGAGAGCGCTCTCTTTCCCAAGCGTGGGCGCCATCCATCTATGGGGCCTGTTCCGTCAGGATCGCGTCTCTCGGCTGTGGGACCTGTCGGGCCGATGCAAGTGATGTTCCGCGTGCCGCCGCCCTCCGTACGGAGCGCCGTCTGGGGTTCGTACGGTCCGAGGGATGGCCTCGGGGCTCGTTTCTCTTCCTGGGACCCTCTCCGTACGAGCGGTCTGACCTCGGCTGAGTTGGACCCGTCTCCGGGGGCCAACTGGTGAGGAGCGAAGGACCAGCCGACCTCGGCCTAGGTGGACCCCTCCCGGGTGGACACCTGGCGAGGTGGCAGGAGGTCGCCTGGCTTCGGCCGAGGTGGGCCCATCTCCGGGTTGCCACCTGGCGAAGGGCGAAGGACCGGCCGACCTCGGCTTAGGTGGACCCCTCCTGGGTGGACACCTGGCGAGGTGGCAGGAGGTCGCCTGGCTTCGGCCGAGGTGGGCCCGTCTCCGGGTTGCCACCTGGCGAAGGGCGAAGGACCGGCCGACCTCGGCTTAGGTGGACCCCTCCTGGGTGGACACCTGGCGAGGTGGCAGGAGGTCGCCTGGCTTCGGCCGAGGTGGACCCGTCTCCGGGTGGCCACCTGGCGAAGGGCGAAGGACCGGCCGACCTCGGCTTAGGTGGACCCCTCCTGGGTGGACACCTGGCGAGGTGGCAGGAGGTCGCCTGGCTTCGATTGAGGTGGACCCGTCTCCGGGTGGCCACCTGGCGAAGGGCGAAGGATCGGCCGACTTCGGCTTAGGCGGACCCCTCCTGGGTGGACACCTGGCGAGGCGGTAGGAGGTCGCCTGACCTCGGCCGAGGTGGACCCGTCTCCGGGTGGCCACCTGGCGAAGGGCGGGGGGTTGGCCGACCTCGGCTTAGGTGGACCCCACCTGGGCGGACACCTGGCGAGGTGGCAGGAGGTCGCCTGACCTCCGCCAACCTCACTTAGGCGGATCCCTCCGGGTCCGGGCGCCAGCGGGGTGGTAGAGGAACTCCGAGCCGAACTAGATCTCGGCAAGGGCGGTTTGCCTTAGACAGTCGTCGGGCGGTGTAGTCTTGCCGATCCTGGCCTTGAAGACGTGGCGCCGACTCGGCCTGGAAAACTTCCACGTGGCTCGATCGCATTTGGCGATACCTGAGCCTGGCCACGTCACTGTCACGGCTGTAACAGGTATTATGTTAGAAAGCAGCTGCAATTCATGTGTTTCATTTATGCTCCTTGATTGCGGGATGCATATTCAATTTTATGAGGCTAAATTTGTTGAGGAAGTTAAACAGAGTTTAGATGTTCAATATTAAGAAATAGTCTAGGTTATTGAGAAGAATGGTTACTTCCCTCTCCTCTGCAAGTTCCGTGTTTGTGAAATTTGCAGTTTGTTTGTCTCGGATAGCATTTGCCAAATTCTGTCACATAATGAGTACAGAATAAGTGATACTAGAAATCTTAGATTTAAGATTGCTAACTAACTTCATTCAATGATACTTGTGCATGTTTATGCTATCTAAATGTCTGGTTCAGCATTGTTGATACATCATAAAATGAAGAGAGGCCAGTAGTCCATATTACATGCCAGGGATTTCAAGCCAGTACCCTGCAAACAGTATTATTACACTTGTTCAAGTCTTCAGGTGATGCATCCATGAATCAGTATATGGTGTTTTTTTTCCCTTTTATATAAAAGAGCTTGTTTAATGATATTAAAGGACTGGCTAAGTACTTGTATGATGGTTCTGCTCTAACACGACAATATGATATACAATTTGACAAGATAATGATGAAATGGTTATTTCTGTCTCAAACTATTCATGATCATTTTTTTTTTAGGTCGATCTTCGATTACTTTCATAAAAGGGTTCCAATGGTCGCCGAAGAGATTGATCTTCACTTTTCAGTGTTTTTTGAACATTTTTTGTGCTTCCGTCCAAATTGATCATGATCTATCAACTGTTATCTCTGAATACATCACCATGTCTTCAAATGGCTCTGTTCATACATCGAGGCGGTTACGGTGCTTTGCAATCTGCATACTTTCCTTTCTTCCTCCTCTCTAGATGTTTGGCTTATGCTTTTTCTATGCATGGATGGCATTTCTAAACTTCTAACCATGCATGAACATCATTAACCTTAGATTGCATTTGGTGGATCGCTAGGGAATCCCGAATGATAATCTAGATTACCTGCAAGATAGATTACCATTTGATGGATTATCAGTAATACCGAATACTGTGTTTGGTATATACATGTAATGTATCAGTAAGATTGATTACTGCATTTGGTATGACAAATAGATTACCAGTAATCTAAGCTCAAATTTCCAAAATATCTCTAAGTCAAATTTATTAAAATATATTATAATATAATATAGTAATAAAATATAATATAATATTAATATAATATATTATTTGATATTTTGTAATGTAATATAATATTATATTATTTGATATTTTATAATGTAATTGTTTATAAAATTATATAGTTAATAATGTATTATATAATATTATTATGTATTATATTATGTTAAATATATTATACTATATTTAATATAATATAATATATGTTATGTTATGTTATAAAATGTAATATATAATTTAAATTATATTATATTACACTCCATTGTTGTATAATATATATTTTAAAATATTCTATTTTTTAATATTACAACTAAAATAAAATAAAATATATTAATGTAATTTAAAATAATTTCATTATATATACTATAATATTGTATTACATTTTATTTTATATTTTATAATATAAAATATATTATATTAAATTATATTTAATATAATATGTTTTTACATTATATATTTGTATATAATATAAATATATTATGTTAAAATTAGTAACATAATATAATATAATTTTAAATTTAATAATATAAAATATATATATATATATAATATATTAGTTAGTATATTTAAAAGATCGTATATAATTTTTTTATATTTATTTAGTATAAAAAATAATTTTCAATTTTCAATTTTAATATAAAAATATTAATATAAAATATTTAAACTATTTTTAATAAATATTTAAAATATAAAAATTATATTTTTATAAATAAAATATAGATTTAAGAAGGTATCTCAACCAGCACCCAGAGGACAGATGAGAGGGAGAAGAAAAATATTTCGTTCTCACCGAAGCAAAAGGGACGGGATAATTTTATAAAAAAAAAATATTGGATTACCATATTTTCGATAATCTAGATAGCCACCTCTCGGTGAGGTAATCTGGATTGCCACATGAGAGGTAATCCAGATTACCACTGCAACATAGATTACCGATTTTAAAAAATACCAAACAAGGTTATCTAGTGGGCCCAATTTAAAATTACTGATAATTTAGATAGATTACCGTCTACCAAATGCAACCTTAAGGAAAAATTTTTTTCCCTCTAGATATTGGTTTAGGATCTATTTAAATGCATGGAGAAACTTCATATGGCAAAGAACAAGTCGCAATAGGCTCTTCTAATAATGTTATGAGATGAGCGTTACCTTAATTCTTGAAGGTGGTGTTTGGCTCTGTATTCCACGCTCACAGAATAAGCTGTTATTTACATTTATTCCCCAAATAGTTCCAAATATCAAGGTGGGCTATCCTGAAATTCGTATGCCTTGCTATTCTCAAATTGGTACTCCATGCTCTCCCATGGAACCATGGAATACCTTATTCAAAGTTCCCTTATTCCCTTGCCACTAGGGGATAGTGTGAGGCCCAGCCCAAGAGATTGGCTGGCCTGGCCCGTGTGTGTCCGGACTGAAATCGGCAACTGGGTTGTCGACTTCAATTCGAATGAAGTTTGGCACCAATCGACCGGATTTCCCAACAGAGGAGACGGAGATGGGGTCGACGGCGTATGGGAGAGGGATTCCCTCCTATAAAGGAAGACCTCTCCGCATGATTCAATTCATTTTGAAACCTATCTCCCATCGAAAAATGACGCTACCCTCTCCGATGATCCTCCGCGTGCTTTGACCTTTCCGGAGTTGTCTCCCTCTGGTGCAGCTGTTTCCGCAACCGATCATCGCCAGTATGTGAGATCTAAACCCTAGTTTTTCGAGTGTGGGTTGATTGGGGGTAACCGACACTGGTTCATTTAGATTTGTTATTATTTTGGTTTGGGCAACCGGATGGCTGCCGGTGGTCGCACCACCATTCGTTCCGTCAGCCTGGCCCTGTTCATCGTGGCCATCTCCCAAGGCCGCTGCTGGCAGTCATGGGGAGATCGGCTCAGTCGAGACGAGAGAAGAGCTTCGGGGGGGATTTGTTTTTTTTGGGTTTCCGGCAGGTGGCCGGACAACCATCAGGGTCGCTGCCGGACCCTTCCTTCCCTTCCGGCGATCCTTCTCGGGCGGTCGATCGTGAGGATCGCCACCGTTCCTCCCGGCCTTCTTGGGGGAGAGCTTGGTCGGCCCTATTAACAAAGAAGGGTCGACTCTGTTAACAGGGTTGGGCCGGGCCTATTATCCGGGATGGGCCGGCTCAGTAAAAGAATAATTATGAAAGTAATAAAATAATATATTTATATATAAATAAAAATAATAATAAGTAGAGGAAAGGAGGGGGAAAGAGGAAAAGATCTGTTGGACGAGGATGTCCTGGAAAATTTAGTTTCTATTTAATTTTTTTTAATTTGTGATTCAGGATCATTGTTGACCTTGGAAGATCCGATTTAGTGTTGGACTGTATTAGTTGGTGGATACTCTTCAGTAAGTTATCTTGACCTCTGATATTAAATGCCAAATATGTTATGTATTTATGAAATATTAATTACATGTAATATATTTTAATTTGTATTGGATTGCATGGGATTGCATTGGGTTGCATGTATTGTGTTGGTGTTGTCGCTCTCTAGTCCGACTATGATCACACGAGGACCTAGTCTTCTTTTAGACCTCCAGCGGGGCTATCGCTGCACATGACCGTTGAGCGGTATGGGACACAGGAGCTAGTTGCCTTATTTTAGTACATGCTGCGATGCATATTTCTCATATGATACTTAGAGCTAGTTTTCCTTTTGGGACTCCAGTGGAGCTATCGTCGGCACATGACTGTTGAGCGATATATGACACAGGATCTAGTCTCTTTTGGAACGAGCCACGGGTCGATCGTGGCCATAGTCAGAGGGATTAAGAGAGTATAGTAAATGATTGCCATCCATAGTCGTGTCGTGTCTGTGTCGGTTGTATTTAACTGTACTCATCTGCATAGTATTGCTGGTATATTATTTTGAGATGGATATCTTGTATGTATGAGTTGTATATGTTACTGGTTGTTATTGATATATTTGTATATGTATATTGGAGGTGATGATAACTTACTGAGCCTGTATAGCTCATCTCCTGTTTTTTATATTTTTGTTTCAGATATCGAAGATCGATTAGGCTTTGGGACCGGTCAGTGAGGAACTAGGATTTAGGTATTAAATTATGAGTTTATATTTTATTTATTTGTTAACTTTTATGGAAAACTCTAGAAATAATGAATAATTGATGAGATTGTTCTTTACCACTGTTTGGATATTAAATTGAAGGTTAGGCCTGGCATGATCTCTAGGATGATTCCTAGGGTTATGCGGCCGGTCGCGTAGCCGATCCTAGATCTGGATTTGGGGCGTGACAGATAGTGAATGTCATTTATGAAAAATAGGAACGAAATGATGATACCATGGATCCCGTTATTGCCGGAGGATTAGCTCCCCCACTGATCGACGGTGGCAGGCGCGATGCTATCCTTATCGTATCCGATGGCCAAGAGGCGGAAGGGCACCACGAGCTGAGAGTGGTAGGGAAATGCACTCGCTCTGCTGCATCGCTCTTGATGGCCTCGATGTCGGCAGTAACCATTCATAGGAGACATTGCAGGTGGGATTGGACGGTAATGTAGAGGGAGGCACAGTGACGGTGGATGTCAGCGTCACGTGTTTACTCTATAAGTGGATGAATTACGGCAAGGGATGGTAGTCGTGCTGGTTTTTCCTACAGAACAGTGTCCTCCCCAATGGCCTTCCCCCCCACCCTCTGCCTCATCATTCTTGTTCGACGCGGTTGCCGTTGTTGTTTGGTAAGACTCCGCTCACCTTGTTGAGTCCTCTTCCTCCCCCTCTCCTCCTCCATCCATCTTTATCTCCCTGATAGCCTCCCCCCTCCGGGCCTCCGCCTCCTCATCCTTGCCAGTTATCATTGCTGCTATTCCCGACAGTCTCCTCGATGATCTCCTGTATTTTTTCCATCTTCAGGGGTCTCGATTTGGTGGGAGGCTCGGAGTGGTCAAACATGAAATGTTAGATGATGATGGGACTTTGGATCGGATTTTTATATTAAAAAAATAATAAATATATTAATAAAAAATTAATTATAAATAATAATGATTTATTGGTTAAGTCAGTGATTAGCCATCCAAAAATTTTAGATTCAAATTCTCAGACCTTCTTATTATTTATATATTTTTACAAAAAATATTATATATATATATATTTACATATATTGAAATTTTGTGACCATGCTTCAAAGGTTATTTTAATATTTTTATTGTTTATTTATTTTTGATCGCCGGATTAAAAATGAACTACTTGGGTTTTGATCGACTGAAAGTCAACGTGCATAGTTCATGCAATAAATATATTGAATATGATTAAAGCTTTTCATCGACTATGTGATTTAGGATTTTAATCAAATATTCTCTAGTATGCATGTATGTACGTCAGATGGCAAGTTAAATTAGATTCTTATAACTTAAAAAAATGTTCTTTACAAATTTGGCCAAGGGCATTCTTTGATTTTCTTCTTCAATGGATAAGATTCAAGGGGCTTGACTACACCTTGCTTCTAGGCTTATAGAGAAAGATGAATCCAAGGGCTCTTTACTAATATAATATCATAGGGGATACTTCTTTGAAGAAAGCCGTACTTCCATCAACTTTTAAATATATAAAGAATGACAAGCTATTGGCCTTTGTGAAAGCTTCTCCTTAATATATTTGATCCATTTCTAAGCCTTCCTTTTTCATCAATGACTATGGGTTGCTAATGTCTTGTAGTTCTTTTTTATTTAAAAATTCTTTCTCTATTTTTCATAGAATTGAAGTTTATTTCCAAGTCAATTAAATACTAATTGGTATAATACTGCATTAATTATTCTAGAATAAAGTTGGAATACCCTGTTTTCAACCAAATAAAAATCTATAATAACAACTATGAATGGCAATTCTCTGAGAATTCATATTCCTATTTTAAGAATAAAATTTGAGTATCCAATACTTGAGCACCAACATGGGCAGCTTAGGGGTGGCAATCAGGTCAAGACGGGTATAAAGGGGTCGGGTTAAAAATGGGTCGAGTTAGAAAATCTAAACCTAAATCCAATCTATTTATTAAACATGTTAGATTTTGAAAATAATAACATGTTTCGTTTAATAAATGGGTTATCTGACCCGACCCGTTTTCAATCCATTTAAGATCCAGTTAAAAAAAATAAAGATTCATCTTGTTTCTGACCAATTAAAAAAAGAAAATTATAAAAACTAACCACCTTTGAGCCTCTTCGGCCTTCTTTCTTGAGGGATATGGTGGAACTATTGGGAAATGTATCCCAAAGCCAATTTCTACTGTACACAGTTGTAAATTTGATGTAATTGTATATGAATTATATTATTGAATAAAATGTTTATTCTGGCAGTTCATCACTATTTCATCTTTCTGAAATGAGTTCTTGAGTGATGAAGTCCTTAGGACTATTTGTATGTCATATAGAGAGGATATATCATATAGTCCTAAAATTGTTCGTGACCAAATGATACACTTACTTCAGAATGATAGTATATCAAGTATAGGTCGTTGTGTGCCATAGTCGTTGATTGTCCTCTTAACTAAGGAGTATGGAGACACTGGTATGGCATGCAGATGTTGTGTTTGATATTTCATCGAACGTGACCCGTCTGTATTTTTTCTGCCTAGAGTTTTGATATGGACGTAGTTATCCCTCAGACATGAGATAGTCATGGTAGCTTGCGAGCAACTCACTGTACTTTGCTGCTGGACTATCTGGATTTCTAATCCAGAGATGGAAGGTTTCTGGGTGCAGTTAAGTACTCGTGTAGCAGTGATTGGATCAAGATGGGATTGATCCCTCCAAAGTGTTTGGAGCAGATATCTTACTGTGTTTCAATTTAGCAAAACCTTGGCCAAGGTAGTTTCTGTAAAGTGTTACAGGACTTGTGAGGTTGAGACACATTGTTGATGGACTTTATGGGTTGGGCAGTTTAACCCTAAGTCTTCCTGAGCATTGAGGTCAAAGGGATTAATTACAAGGTTTCCATATCTCCTGGTTCTTGATTGTTGCTATGCAACTTCGACCTATCCGGACGTCGGGTGTCATTGCTAGATGGCGACTTTGACTGGTATTCGAAATGTTCCAGTGCTACCGGCTTAGTATTCGAACCTATGGGGTCACATACCATAGGGGTTTCTACTTGATCTAGTGATCGAAGAATGATTGGGAATCATTCGTAGACTCACAAAGGAAAAGTATTTTTTCTTTACCCAAGTGTCGACACTTGATATTCTTGAAAGTGTCGACACTTGTTGATTTTGCAAGTGTAGACACTTGATGTCACAAAAGGTTGTGACATAAAATTTTCACTAATAGTTGGTGATGCATGGAGGTGAATTAAGTAATGCGATTACTTGATAGCCCAATTTGATTGAGCTATAAAAATCTGGAACGAATCAAATAGGATTTGGTTCAAAATAGGTTTGGGTCCAATTTGGTTGAACCCAATGTATGCACACTTGACCCAATTGATTTCAGTTATGAACTAAAATCAATTAACACATTAATCTGAATTTAAATAAGTTTAAATTCATTTTTGGGGAGTTATGTAACTTCCCATGACCATAACTCCCCATAACTATCCATTACCACTCCATTATCACCCATAACTCCCCACTTTCCCTCTTCCTCATCATCTACATAATGGGCTGAAATGGAAGGACGAAAATAAGAGAAAATTTAGCAAAGAAATGCTGGAAAAATCAAAGGGAAGAAATTAGGAAAGGTTTTAGTTTTATGGGTATGAGATTTTAGGAAAAGAGTGTGCATATTTGTACCTAGTGATCTAGGTTTTGAGATTGAGTGTTTGGGAAGGGTTTCAATCACTTATTCTCCACCTCTTGAGTTTCTTCATTCATTCAGAGAGTCCGGCATCGAAAGAAGAAAATGAGTCCCGATCAAATCGTTCCACAACAAGCTAGCACTTGGAGTGGAAGTAAATTTTGAAAGAGCCCTGGTGTGAACCACCTGTAGAGGCCGGACACGTGTACGGCTAAGCAGAGTTCTTCCTCCTGCTCCTGGATCTTTCGCAGCGGAGAGCGTCTCCATTTCATACGAGGTATGGTTTACATATATAGATATGTTGCTCTGAAATGTTCATAGCATGAGTTCATGATTTCATAGTTTATATTAATCATTCATGCAAGATCTTGGGCTAAGTAGCATAGAAAAGTTTTAAGAGCATGCTTAGATTAAATGTTAATCCTTTTATCATGCTTCCGCTACATGTTATTTTGAAAAAGTTTTAAAATAGAAAGCATGCTAGCTACTAGTTTTCCTTACAGGAACATGAAGATGTGTTGTTGTTGGAGTAAGAGGAGCATCCATGCTATCCGCTACCCTTGGACTGCCCTACTAGAGGCGAACTTGGAGGGCTACCGTGGGTCTTTGACTACCCTCTGGAGTCCACTCGAGGCTACTGATGTGGCTGTGGCATGGTGCAGCACCATCATCACATCGTAGTCACCAGTGGTGTCACCGAATGGAGCGATCCCTCCATCCCCTTTGGGGAGACCCATAGCAGGTTCTACGAAGAGAGGCAGCTCCGCATGACGACTTGCATTGAGAGGAGAATGGTAGGTTAGAGGGCAACACCAGAGGAAGGGGATGAGGCCACCATCAAGGTTGAAGATGGCCTCAGGTGAGAACTTTTGGTGGTGGCACAGGTGTTATGATAATTTGCATCGAAGGAGGGTGGTGAGATAGAGACTGGAGTCGAAGGAAGGGGATGAGACTGTCGATGATGCCGCCATCGAGTCAATTTGGCCATTGCCGCCGTTTCTTGGATCGACAAGATCACGAGCAAAAAGGGGCAGAGAAAAAATCATGATCCTGGGGTCCATTAAAACCTCCAAAAAGAAAAAAAAAAAAACTTTGCTGTGCTGCTACGGCACTGTTCGTGGTCTCGTGGACTCTCTTGTACTAGATTCCTGGATCAAATGAATCACGAGAAAGATCAAAAAAAAATCTGAAAGTGGATTTTAAAATTTAAACTGATCGTCAAAATTTAAAAGCCCACATCATAAATGGCAAAATACCGATACAATAATTTATATTTGAAAAAGATAAACAGGTTAAACAATGTTGGAAAATTCAAATCCAAATCTGACTTGTTTACTAAACAGGCTAAACGGGTCAACTTATTTATGATCCAAATTTATTTAGTTTAAATCTAAATTTATTTATGCGCAGGTCGAATACGGCGTGGATTGATGGGTCGGATCAAATTTTGCCGCCCGTAGAGCAGCTGCTATTTGTTGTTGCAAGTAACAATTTGGCATCCACATGGAAAAATAAAAGAAGGAACCAGAACTGCTCGATATTACCATAACAATACCTTCATCGAATAAACCACTTATTAGCCTCCTTTCACGGAGTGGCAGCTCTTGGGAGTCGAAAATAGCTGGATTGCACTTGGAAGGGTCATTGTGGCAGAATTTGTTGTGTGAAATATATCTTCTAAGTGGAATGATTACTGTTAAAGAATTCCACATAAGTAGCTGCTATGTTGGTATGCCAGTACCCTTACCACATGCGATAAAAGGTGGGGATGTTTTCATGGTAATGCAAGGGACCAGATCATTTGGCTTCTTGCTCAGGATTCTTGACTTCAATGATGCAAACAGATCTGGCAGGTCATCTGTTTTCTGGCTCACTATTGGTGAGCAGAGAGCAGCATACCATCCCTGCATGCAGCCAATGAGAAGATGATTGGAAAAGTTGGTCTACTTGATTGGTGGTGCAGTGTTTATAACCCTGTTTGTGAATACTTATGAGGTTGACAAACATAAAACAAACTCAAATGAAATATATATATATATATATATTTTTTTTCTGAGCACAGTGAACACCCCACCGATCCATATGTTAGAATAAGCTTTATAAATTCCCTGGACATTTGCCCCGTCAAGCTATCTTAATGAAATATCCTGGAACTTTTCATCCATTATTGATAAGATAGTTTAATCTAACTTGGACCCATCAAATATGCATCATCATTATAGGAACCATGCATACTATTATTAACCTCCAAAAGTAAGCTAAAGATTTATTAATTTAAACATGGAAACAGTGGATATGATTCATGAGGCATCCCGACGCATGAAAGGTAGGTGGCATCTCATGATAGGGTACATAAGTCATCAAAACTAGTACTCTTTTCTCCCTTCCTTTCGAGAAAGGAGAGGCATGTCATGTGCTTCAGGGCATAGGGTTGGAACTTGAAAGCGAAGGTTTTAATATCTAAAATTAGAGGTGATCGATTTGCTTGCAAATCTCATCGATTTGTGGTGATAGTGGGGAAAATAGTATTGTGATGTAATAAGTTTGCTTCCTTGTTCATATGTTTGTCAATCAAGATTTCACAAACATTTGTTAGACCATTATGGTATTATGGTGATTCTAATAATCATTGTTTAGATAAGAAGTAGCATCTTGAATTGTTGTTGTTGTTAAAATAATTATTATTTTAATAGCCTTGGCATTTATAATAGGTTATAATGAAAATTTTATTTTATTTTTAACATTCTTAAAAGTTTAAAAGGACGATGCCACCCGCATCAGCACAGGCTACGTAGACAAAAACATTATCTTTTTAGACTGCACAATATATTTTTAATAATTTGCTGCTAAAAATTTGAACTTGGATGCATTCATACCTCATAGAAAAAAAAATATAAGTAAAAATAAAAGTTATATATATATATATATTTATTTATTTATTTTGATAAGGTGAAAAGGAAAAAGGAAGAATAAATTTTTATCGTAGCTATCCTCGTTGAACGGCCTTCTCTAAACCATGTTCAATGTAGATTCTATTTTTTTATGATCGTCCTTGCCAATTAAAAATGGGTACATCAGCCTAATTCCATTAGAGTATCATTATCCTATATATATATATATATATATATATATATATATATATATATATATTTATTTATTTATTTATAATCAGTTGTTACATGGAACAGAGCGAGGGGCCGAAACGGTGATCACAGTCCTCGCCGTAATTTTATATGCCTCTATTTTACCTCCTCGATCACGATTATTTACGTCATGAGCCGAGTGACTTGACCGCGCAATCACGGTTGATGATATACGGACGGTCGTGATTACGAAACTGGAGGTGATAGGATCCCGCCGACTCTGATGCGACTTCCGTGTGATCAAGGGTACATGGGGTCGGCTTCTGGTTCGACCTCTCCGAAATCTCGCCTCTCCCAGGACGCTTCGCCATAGCTGTCGCCGTCGCCGTCGCCATCGCTACCTCTTGCTCTACGCCTCTACCTCTCCCTCTTCTTCCACCGCGCGGACGGCGGAAGACGGCCGGCAGCACCAGGTATAGCGCCCCCCTCCTCTCTCAGTCTCTCTCCCTCCCTCCCTCTCTTTCACTCTCTCTCTCTCTGCTCTTTCTGTTCTCAACACCGGCCATCGGAGCCCAGCGCGGCCGGCCCGTTTCTGGTTAGCGCCTCCGTTGATCTAGGATCTGGGTTTTGTTGTTTGATCCGTATTGGGGTTTCTCCAGAAAGGTCGAGATCGGGTCCAGATCTCAGCATGGCGAGTTCCTCGATCAGTGGAGTATAGGGTCTTGGTTTCGATCGATTTCCATATACATGGTTTTGAAAGGTGAATTTATATGTTTTTGGTTTTGTTGAGTCGGAAGGACTTGCTCTGCGAATTGCCTCGTTAATTCAGAAATTTGATGATTTGTCGTCTTCTTTTTGCTGATCACATAAAGTTTTTTGATTCCAAGTATTTGAGTTCCAGAAAGGTTCGATTTTGTTGAATTGGAACTTGCAAGGGTTTAATCTGCAATCGCATTTGCATGTTAGTATAATTAGCCGTTTATCCATAAGTTCTTGGATTTTTAGATATAAGGGGTCCAGTTGGTGTTATCTTATTGGGTTGTTAAGGTCTCTTTATTGCGTTCGGGCCAAATTGAGAGGAACATTGAGGACTTGAAAGAGAGAGGGAAAAAAAAGGAAATTTGCGAATTGCTGTATGAGTTGTTATATGCAAACCGTGGAAGCAGAGAAAATTGCTGTCTTGGCTGCAATAATGTGAAGGAAAAGAAACGAAACGTGTTAGAGAGAACGGAAAATGGGATAATATATTTGCTTTTCTTTCTCTTTCTTAGGTTATAAAAGAAAATAAGGAAGAGTCGTAGATTTTTGTTATTTTAGCCTTGCAGTTCTTCTATACTGTATCTACGAGGGAGAATGTGTTTGAGTGGAAGGCGATTTTGACTTCTGTAGTGGATAGAAATGTCTGTGTTGTGTGAGTAAATTGTCATAGGTGATTTGGTCAAAAAGGTGTATTTCTCGAGGTGAGGTCACTAAGAAGGATGTGATGTTTCATGGAAGAGGATGCAGTAGAAGGGGAAGTTGATGGACTGCATAGTTGAACGAGGAAATGATGATACTACATTTGTTTTTGTCTGTGTTGTCATTTAATAGTCTTTGTCATCTGTCAGATTTGTCACTTGATATATTTTCTTGATGGCCTAGTTCATTATAAGTGTGCCATCCTTGTTTGCATCTAGTTTCTTTGGAGTTCGGCCATTGGGTCAAAGTTTCACTTGGTTGTTTATAATTAATTCTTCCATCAAAAGCCACACAGTTCCATCACTGTTATTGCTGCCTGTAGTTATAATCATTGCCTGTGATGATCTGTGCAATTTCTTCTTATGTCTTACTAGACGTGATAACAAACCTGCTCTTTCGATCTTCAACCTTTACAACTTTTGTTCATCTGCTGCTTGGCACTCATTAGTCAAAGGTACTTCGATTAACACTTGTCTTATGATATTACCAGTGGTGTAGGTTGGTGGGATACTATCATACTTCTCTGGATTGCAATTTGAATCTAACACATTTGGGACCCAGAGTATAGACACTGATAGGACTCATAACATATGCATTTCCAGATGAACACTGTTGATTTTTTCTCTATTATGGAATCTAAGTGTCATGCAGTCACAAGCTTACAAATTTTAGAAAAACCTTGTATTCACACCAGGAAGAAACTAGTTTTACATTTTATGCTTCTAAAAAAGTGTGGAACGTATGCATTGTTTTCCTTGTCCAATCCCTTTCTGCTCTTATTGACAAAATATCCATTTAACTTGATTCCTTTAGTGAAGGAACTTCCTCTTGTAAGTCACATCACTATTTCCACAAACTCATGCATTGGTGTTGGGCCTATTGGCAAATCTAAGGGCTTTTACATGGATTTTGTTTGTCCGGGAAATTCCAGCTTCTTAACTACTCATCCCGTGATATAAATATTTTGTAGAAGATCAGTAGACAAGCCTAAGTATTTGGTGTATGGACATAGTCAAGGTCATGTTATTAGTCATATTATTGTGGGGAAAAGATGGACTGAGGGTAAGACTGGAGTGCTATTGTTGTTGCCAATACAGATACAAAAATATTAAACATTCCTCACCTTGATGCAGTTTAATTTAGTGTTAAAAAGCTTAAGTTTTCATCATGTATAAAATCTCAATCTGCAATAAAATCAGCTGAACCTCAGGAACTATATTTCCTCAATAAATGATGCCTGTACATTACAGACAAAGAATGCTGGAGCGTGTTCTCTGGTTAGACAGCGTCTGGAGTATGGGCTTGCATTAGACATATATGAAGCTAGAGAGAGATGGAAAATTTCAGATGATAAGGCTTAGAATGATAAATGGGGGGGCATTTCCATGTCTTATGTAATATACATGTGCGACTAGAACAATTGATGATGATGATTTTGTTTCCAATTTTATTTTGTTTAATCCTCATTACATGTACCAGTTTTTTTTGCATATCTGTTATCTAATCTCCTTTTTATATCAGCACAATTATCTTGCAGACGTGCAGCATGTCTCTTGATGCTTGAAATATTTACAAATTTCTGTCAGTGATCTTGGAGCACTTTGGATCTGCATGTTATAATGGAATCGCAAGAACTTCAGCCATCATCTTCACCATCTGTTATGGCTCCTGACCATCAGAACTTTGCTTCAAATGGGCAAGACACTTCTGCAAGACAGGCACCATCGCTATTTTCTGCTTCTGGCATATCCTCATGGGCTAGAAGTCTCAAAATTCCGCAGCCATCACCCCAAGAAGATTCACAGCCTGGAAATGCAGGAAAGTCGCCATTTGCACGTTTCACTAGTGGCTTTGGGTTACATTTATCTCCAAAATCTCCTCGGCAAGATGAGAGTGCTGAGGGCACCTCAACAACCACCCAACCTGGTGTCCTGGGATCGCTGACAAGAGGCTTGGTGGACTCATCCAAAAGTGCAGTAAAAGCTGTACAAGTGAAGGCTCGCCACATAGTATCTCAGAACAAAAGAAGATATCAGGTGATTGTACTGCAATTATAAATTTCAATTAGTTGTTTTGTGACGCTTAGAGTTTGAAAGTAGTTACTTTTTGCTTTCAGTTTGTTCTCAATATCAGTTGTACACCTGACTGGCTGACACCTTTACTGCTTTATTTGTCTTCCTTTTTCAAACACATATGATTTCAGGAATCTTGGTTATTTGCTTATTATTAAATAGATTATTGCTACTAAAGTTTAAATATTGAAATAGACAGTTGTGGAGTGTGTGACCTCGAATGTATGCAGATACGCATTCTTGCATAAATACATGATTCCTTGCAAACATATGTTTGTGCGTCAAAATGGTCTAGTGAATGCAGTTTATTTCATCATAAAATCTTTTCAAACTTTTTATGTTTTTGATCTTTCTTTACAGGTTGTCTTAGCGAGTTTATCATCATAAAGTGTTTTCTAGTTTCCTGTGTTGTACAACCTTTTTTGAGAAAGTGTCTTTCATCTTTGTGTATATTACTTTATCTAGCATGAAAAGTTTTGATTTCAAATGTAGGAGGGACCATATATCTATAGCTTATGGGTGGGTTTAGGTATACTCTGCAGTTGTACATAGTTTTTCCTCAGCATTTTGGGCATTCATGGTTTTCGGTTACTGTAGCAAACAATAGGATGGTCCATCATGTAATACATGGTTTGGTATCAAAGTGTTATTATGTTTTTCAATTTTGAAGGGGAACTGCCGTGGAGCAACTGCAATATTGCATCAAAATGCATGCTAACATTTGTGCATATATTCAATAGCCATCCTATCTTAGATTGTTTTGAAAATTCTGCTTATATATTGCTAGAACATTTTCATCATTGTATCATATATGATCCTATTGGGCTCTGTATCTCAGCCTCCTGACACTCATCAATTATGTAGTTATTGTCCATCATTTTTCTACATCTCTAACTTTTCTCTTCCAAACATCTTTCGTCCCAGCACTTGTTTTTCCCCTTTTTTTTTGTTTTAGTTTTTGATTGCCTTGTTGTAGTAATTTTCCCATTCTCAATTGTAAACTGACCCAACTATTCTGGACTTAGAGTTTGTCCACTGTTCAGATATGATACCTTCACTGCATTCTAAATTTTGCATTATGTTTGCTGGTCTTAAGAGCTAATATTTTGGTAGGCCTCAGCTGCTAGTTTTGCCATTCTTTTATTCTTTTTATATATTGTGGTTGCCATTGTTTCCAAGCTATTCTTTTACAGCTAAACCTTATTGCTAGTGTCATTGAAGCTTTTGTCTTATCTCTATCTTATACCTCTTGAAAAACACTTTGAGTTCATCCTGTTAAGGTGAGATGAATTTGCCATGAAGAATGTTATGTTTCTGGTCTAACTGTGTAATAGTTAATTATTCACAAAAAAATGAATTGTATATTATAATCTGGTTTTCACTGCATCTATTATTTCTGGAGACATATTACTAGCATATTAAAAATTTAATAAATATTTTGTCTTTTCTAATCTTCTGATTACCAGATTTCTGTTTCATCTGCTGATGTCAGGAAGGTGGATTTGATTTAGATATGACATATATTACGGAGAACATTATTGCCATGGGTTTCCCTGCGGGAGATATGAGCTCAGGTTTTTTTGGATATGTTGAGGTAAATTTTTTAAAAAATACTTTATTACAAATGCAACTGAAATGCCTTTTTAATAGAATATAATATATGCAATAATGCAGGGATTCTACCGCAATCATATGGAAGAAGTAATCAAATTTTTTGAATCACATCATAAGGTAAATTTATTTTAATTAATTAATGAAAACATGTAAGATATTATCTCATGTAATATATTGCTATCGTAACTTAGCTGAAAGAATTTTATTGAGGTGATCAAAGTAGGAGTGTTTAGGAGAATGAAGCTCTCAGGTCTTGAGCAATAGGGTCAATAACCCTCTCCTGTGATCTGGAGTTATCTTTCCTCCTAGTGATTTTTTCATTGAAACTAGACTGAGCCCGACCTTGCTGAGCTTTGGCTTAGTAATTGAACAAGTCAGGCTCTGGCTTTGCACATGTGCTGACACCACATGAAGCACTTTTATGCTGGAATTGAAGAAATGTTGTATTACTTGTTCTTACTTTGTGTATAGCACAATAGTTTGTTGTACCTTTTCCATGCATTGTAAGAACTTTCAAAAAGAGAGAAACAAACTGCTTATCAAATTACCATGTGTTATCATATGGTAGTTATTTGTCAGATATGCTCAAACTACAAAGCATGTGGACAAGTTATTATTTAATTATGATATGAAACTGCATGTTGGTTTATATCAACTTTCATATATGACAGGTGTTGGACGGTTGCACCATCCTTCTCTTGGTTGGAGAGTCTACCTTATTTTTCATCTTAATTGCTGTAGACTTTTGACTCGCGGTGGCAATAGGTTGGGTCAATTAAGGACAAAAACACACAAAACCTTGATCCATGCCGGATCTGACTTGACACGGTCACGAGCTCTCAACCCACACCCAGTTACAAGTCATTTTGGGTTACCAGTTTGATGCTAACCTAATCTAGTTTGCACAACTCAATCCCTAAGATATCAATTCCAATCTTTACAATTCTTACAAAATAATCTCCAAAATGATTTAAATAACTAGTATTGAAAAAGACCAACCACTGAAAAAGTTCTTTTCAAGCCAAATAGAACCCTGCCCTCATGACATGGGTCAGGCTAAAACTCTTACCCATGCTTGACCAAATTAAAGCTTGGGTCAGATCATACTGAAGGGAAAAAGAATTGATTTTTCTTTTATAGAAAGAATCGACAATTGAAATATTACAGCTTACTTGATGTAAGTCCCTACTTACAGGCATTGATGTATTAGCATAATTAATCATCATACTGTCTCTCAGTGGCTGAGAGGTTTGTAACCTTATAAGAGGATCAGGGATTGGAACCTTCACCTGAGCATTATTTGTCACGATCTCCTAAGTGGGTTCTAAAAGCCTGATTTTCCAACCACCAGCATTGCTGGTTAGAAAGCTGGAGCATTCAACCCCACTTTCATCAAGTTAGATGTAAGTCTGCTCCAATTAGAAAGCTGAACCAAATAATGGCTGGTTCACCATTTTTCTAGTCTGACCAGCCAGTTCAGTCTGGCTTTGATAACCATGATTGGCATTAATAGATGTGCATGTGTTAGTATGGTAAGCAATACTCTAAAGTCTAAACCTTGGTTGAGGGTGTGCACATTGTCATGGGCTTTTATCTTTTCTGTTATCCAACATTTTCTAATCGTCTTGCTTTTGACCATTTGGCAGCTCTTTTAGGGAATAACACTTTCTTAAAATATGTTATACTAGTTTTTAATTGCTTTTGATACTTCTTGACTGTTCTTAGCATCTTAATATTGTGGTCTGATCCACTAGTTAAAGATAAGTATGGTGTAGCGGGTTATCACCAAAGTGAACAAACTTTTTGTGGCTAAACAATTTGACATGGAATTGTAAGTGATGCCACATGTTGAAGGATTATGCCCTGTTGGTAATCTCTCTCTCTCTCTCTCTCTCTCTCTCTCTCTCTATATATATATATATATATATATATATATATAATATTTTGGCAGAATTTAATTGAGAATTGAATTGGCCATACCATGCATTAACTTTGATCCCGATAAAATGGATAAATAGTTCATTATGGTATTAAAGTTATTCATTTACATGGTATATCATGATATGCCACTTAAATCTTACAAGTGCCATATAAGTGTCCACCATCTTCTTAAACAAGGGGTAACACTGTTTTTAAGATTTGACCGGACATTTTTACAATCTATAATTCTGTATAACTTCTGTTAAAAGAATATTTAGATTTATATTCTACTGCAAAAACCAAAACTTGATATGATTATAAAGCAATTTTTCAACACGATCATCTGAAATTTGGCCTATCAGATATTTGCATAAATTATATTGATATACATTTAAAATAATGTAAATCTTAGGCATATTTGTTGCATTTTTGCCTTCTTGGTTAGGTGGAAAACACTATTTTTCAGGTTTGATTGAATTTTACTTTTGACTGATAAAAATGAATGCTAGATAGCTTCTTGGATATTTTGGGTTCTACTAGCACTGATTGTTGGCCAAACTTGCTTTCCAAGGAGATATATTTATTGTTATCCATAATCCTGTCCTAGTTCTCGTTATGAAGTTCTGTGATAACGTTCTGATGTAACTGTTGTTGAAATAAAGATATATGACATAATTCGATATGATATTTGATTTTTGTCAAAATCTATCCTTGTTGCACATGAAATTTGATTCAGACAACCAATGTGTAGCTTGGGAAGATATGGTGACATGTAGGGGAAAAAAGTTAACCAATGGTGATCTGTTTTTCAAATATTGTTTGATATAAAAATTAGAAAATATCATTTGTTTAGGTGTTTTAGTATGCATATTTCTTATCCAGACACCAAAACTAGCTTAAAGATGCAAGAAACATGATTTTGCAAAGCATAATTTTGGTAATCGCATCCTTTTCCACAGCCACTATGATGGATTTGACATAATCTGGGTTTACATGAGGCATAGGTTTTTGTTGTTTTGTATTATTAAATATGCAAATGAATAGGATGGTTTTTTTAGTACTCATAGTTGGTCTCAAATTCCAGAAAGAAAGGAGTTTGGGATTTGTTTGAGAAATAGAAATGGTCAGGAAGGCCAAGATCCTTAGTTATGAATCTTATTTTGGTTAGATTTGTGTTGAAAGCATCCTCATTGGAGAATTTAAGTTAAATTTGGTAAACATTAGATGCATCATAATTCATTTTTTTTTTGAAAAAAATTATGTCATCTTATTCTAATGCAACACCCTAAAAAAATAATTTATGTCATCTTATTCTAATGCAACATCCTAATTGCTATCAACTCTGGGAATTCCTACTCAGAAAATTCTTTGGTTCCTTTTCTTGTATTGAATTGTCTAATGTTTAGAATTAATGTCACAATTATGCATGATCTTATGGGTATGAAATGTGATTGTTAAGAAACCATTTCTTGAATGAAAAGTTCAGATTTCTGGAAGAATAATGCTGTGACTTGTTAATTAAAATATGAAATACTTTCTGCACAAGTTTCTAACTTAATTTGTTTTCATAGGGAAAATACAAGGTATACAATCTCTGCTCGGAGAGGCTATATGATGCATCTCTATTTGAGGGAAAGGTATACTTAAATGTCTCAAAAATCTGTATTTGTTTTATAGAATTGCAATCGACTTTTAGTGTGTAAATGAATTTTGCCAAATCATCGGTAAAGAATTACCACTAATCATCCTACAAAATGGGTATTGTATGCTCATGCCATGCTGTGCTAGTGCTAGTCATGCACTTTGGTTGTTAAACAAACAAGTTGCCTTTTGCAGCTCATGTTCAGGTTGATGTGTTGCACAGGTTCAGCTCATTCCATAAGTAAATGAGCCAAACAAAAGCTAGGATTGATCTTAAGATTTAAATGAGTTGCAGACAAGCTAGGCCTACCCTGTGACCAATCATTAACATGGTTGTGTCCTGTGCAAGGGTTAAAGTGTCACGGGCTAGTGCCTTGCTGTTTTACTGGTAGGCATGCACTTTGTCTTTTAAGTTATTCCGGAGTAGCTGATGTTCAGCATGAAGTTTAGCCCGTTCAGTAAGTAATTGTGCTAAACACGAGCCATGATTTTGAACTCAAAATATAAATGATGGGAAGAAGGGCTAAGTCCACCTCATTCTTGTGGGCCTAGATCATGTCTAGCTCTGACATTGCTTGAAAAAGTAATTATTTAATAAAGAGTGAATAATATACGTCACATAAGTTAACTATAATGTGTACTTGAATATTTTGGTATATCTATTTCTTAATCATTAACTGTTATATACATAAGAATGTATCTTAACCTTTATATTTTAATCTAAAGCCTTTTTTTTATAAAAAAATCTTTGCGAATAATCATTTGGGCTGTTAGATTGAGAGCTAAGGGGTTAAAACAACAAATGGCATAAATTGAATGGCTGTCCTAAGCTCTATCCCCATACTCCTACAATGTTGCAATCCCTCTATACTCTCTCTTTATTCTATCATCTTTTCCAAATCCAAATGTCTTTTGATCACTTCCAACATGCCTTGAGAATGTCTGTTGACGCTCAATCTCTTCACTTCAACCCTTCATCTACTCTCTTCTCTTTCCTTCTCTACTAGTCTTAAATGCCAAACCCTTAATTCCCAAATTCTCCATGTTTAGGATCTTCTAAATGCCATGGTGATAGGTTTCTCAAACCCTTTCTACTACTGCTGTTTGCAATGGTGTTGATGTTGGTGACAATTATAACAATGAGCAAGATCGTGGTCTCATTAAGCTAGCGTGATAACAAATGTGCTGAGCTGTAGTTGGCTTCCTGGCCTGTGACGAGCCCCAGCAAGCCATGCAGGACTTTGGGGCCTTATGTCATATTTTGCTTCTTTAAACTTGTACATGCATCTAGCATTTCCAGGAACATTAATGCGCATGCATTGGCAAAGAATTTAGCACATAATCTTGTCATGAGCCAGTAAGGCATCAGCAAAGCATTTGCCATCTTATACTGACCAGCATACTGTTCCTTTTTTTCTTGTGGCAAATAACCAGAAATTCTTGTCATAAATCACCGTGCCTTTTCCTCTCTCTCGTCATTAATATCCACTTCTTGTATTGTTGTCCTGTCCCTCCACTTTTGCATCTTTTCCTTCATGCACTACCATTGATATGCTTGTTGGCCGCTTTTGATCACAGCCATTTTCCTCTCCTTTTCTTGCCATTGCCACGGTCCCCCCCTACTGCCACCATCTACCCTCGGCTCATTTCTGCCATATTCCTGTTTTCTTAGTCTGCCCCCTCCACCTACCTTACCATCATGCCCCCGTTCTCTGATAGCTCACCCCTACACTACTGCTTCTGTTGTGTCCTTGCACCATGCCCCCTCTTTTATGTCCTTTGTGCTTTTCTCCTTCTCCTTTGACCACCATGCACCCACTTGTATCTTTCTTTACTGCTACAACCCCCACCTTTGCCTCATGCAACCCCTGTTCTTTCCCTTAGCCAGCCTTCTTCTATCGTCTGCCATCACTGCGATGTATGGTTTAGCTAGGAAAAAATTGAAATTGCTTGTGCCCTTACCCAAACAGAATGTTGGGATGAAAAGAAAGCAAAAAAAGTATTATATAATTTTCCATATGAAAACTGTATCTAATTATTAACTTAAGGCTGGTATTGTACATTCCTTTTATTTCTTAAGTTTCTATTCTAAATGCAGGGAGAACCTTTTTGTTACAAAGATTTCTAGCTTGTATTGCATGTTCCCAAGCCATCTCTTCCACTGACTCCGCTCTTTATTTTCTATTTTTCACCTAGTGATCTCTTTCATTGTTCTCTATTCTTTTGCACTCTGTCCTTTATTGGTATTAGGTTCTATTTGGCTGCTAAGAAAGTAAAAGAAAAGAAAGTTTGCCAGGGATGTATTTTCTTTTTCATTTTTTTGTACTGAAAAGGAAATTCAGGAAGTGAAAATTAAAGAGAAAATATACAGTCAAAAAATTCTCTAGCAGGTAGTCTAACAAGCCTAAAAAGATTTTTCTTCTCCAAAAGGTAGTTGACTGCGGGAGAAAATGATAGGGTGGCCAGTGGCTCAATCTGATCTGATTATATATAACACTTTCTTAACAACTTAATTTCCAACCTTCTTACTTCAACCAAAAATGAGAACATAGTCGGTATTATTTTTTCTTGTGCTGATATATCTGCCTTTTCTTTCATTTTCTCTGAAACCAAACAGAACCTCAGTGTTCTTGGCCTCATATGTTATACTTATTGCTCTTTTCATCATTCAACATTTTTTTTGATATTTTTAAGAGCTGAGATTGCACCAATGTAAATGTGCGCATCCACCTTCACTCATATGACTTAAAAACCTGTTTTAGATACAGATTGCTGGGATAGCTTTTGTGGGCTACTGCTTATTGCCTTGTTTGCATGAAGTATGTTGAACCATTTTATTTTACTCCTGGGCAACTCAGGTGGCCTGTTTTCCATTTGATGACCATAATTGCCCTCCAGTCCAACTTATAATATCATTTTGTCAAAGTGCCTACTCGTGGTTGAAGGAGGACATTGAAAATGTGGTGGTAGTTCATTGCAAAGCTGGCATGGCACGGACAGGTTTAATGATTTCTAGTCTTCTTTTATACTTGAAGGTGAGATCAACTGTTACTTCATTAATATCAGAAATGATGGTATCAGAGTGTTGCTTTGCCTATTTGATCCAGTGCTTCATATTTTCTGTCTATCTGAAATTAATGTTTTCTGTTGCAGTTCTTTCCTACTGCTGAGGAGTCAATTGAATACTATAACCAGAAACGATGTATAGATGGGAAGGGGCTTGTGCTCCCAAGCCAGATTGTTAGTCTACTCCTCACTTTTGTATATACATTTATTTGTAGTATCCTATCTTCAACACTTCTGAGTCCTGACTTTTCTCTTTTGATGGTTATAGAGATATGTCAAATATTTTGAACGCATCTTAACGTACTTCAATGGTGAAAATCAACCAGGCCGGAGGTAAATCAAAGCTTTTCTGGTCCTCTTTTGATTATCGTAATTCCTTCATTATATTGTGCAGGTCAATACTCATGGTGCTTGAAGATCATTTTATTAACATGACTTGTTCCCTCTTCTTTCCAGGTGCATGCTTAGGGGTTTTCGTCTTCACAGATGCCCATATTGGATTAGGCCTTCTATTACAGTCTCCAATCATAATGGTACTGGGAACTTTCTTTATCCCACCTTTTAGACCACAAGTTTCATGTTCATCTTAGAGCATTTCAGAATAAGATTATTTCTATAATCTCATTTTGATGGAACCAAGCTTGGAACATGCTGCTGTTTTTTCAGTTCGCTACCTTTGTTTCTGTATTCTTGGTTATTAACATTAAAGGAGAGCTAGAGAATCTCGTCGAACTTTGCATGTTTGGAGGATAAGATGTACACATGCTGGTATTTGGAATTTTGCTCTCCAATCAAGGAAGAAGCCATAGGATGACAATTTTGGGAACTTTTTTCAGTTCATTTTGCATTCAGCTAATATGCTGAGTTTTTAACTTGTAGCTGGAAGCATAATGCTGCCTGATACTGTCTTACTATTTTTACCAACATGAAGAACCTCAAGTGGATAAAACCAGGTATTGAGCTTATCATATTGGTAAGAAACATGATTTTACATACCGGTATCATATGCGGTACCTTTTTTCCATTGGATGGTATCAGTACAGTACTACTATCAAGGATCGCTGAACCGGTACCGGGACTCGTACCGGTCAGCGACCAGTACAGTATGGTATAGAAACATCTCGTATCATATTGGTACATGTACCGGCTTTGAAAATTTGAGAAAAAACTGTCTTCCTCCTCTCAAGCAAGGATCGTTGAATCAGACTTGAATCAGATCTGAACTGGATGGTACGTACCGGTACGGTACCGTATCGTACTGGTTTGGAATATAATTTTTTTACTTTTTTCGACGGTCTGAAGGCCAGGCTATTTTTAATAGATGAACCATACCGGCTCTTGGCTGGTACGGTATGGTACCATCTGTACCGGGCGGTACGGGATGGTACCGCAAACCCTGACCGCTATACCATTTTTTTGTTGGAATGGTATGCTAACAGTACAATACCAGAATCGGCTTTACATACCGAAATTGTCAGCTTTGAAAAAAAAATGAAAAACCAACAGTACAATACCAGAATCGGCTTTACATACCGAAATTGTCAGCTTTGAAAAAAAAATGAAAAACCATTGGTATTGACCAGTATGGTTGGTATGATAACCAGCCAGCGTGCAAAGGGTATGGACTGGTGCAGACCAGCATGACCTATACATACCAGTACATCTATTTCAACATCCCAACATCCGTGCAGGTGCAGATTTCATGCTGGAATGGTGTAGCACGGGTTGTATCATCCTGTTTTGATGGTTTTTAAACCATGGTTAGAGATTTAGTTGGAGTTGAATAACTGTTTGACATACATGACTATATTTTCAGCCAAGCATTTATTTGATGAGTTTTGGGACCTCTTAGGTACTTGGATCGATTTCCCTTTATGGTTTTCTTAGTTGTCGGAGATCAGTGGAAGACCTCATATTTTTCAGAATCTTGTGTTTGCGGTATCCATATGTTAGATATGGAATAAAAGATGGGATATGACTTAAACTAAATAGGATTTATGCAGGAAGAACAAGGACTGCCATTGGTAAGATATTTCTGCTGGAATGTCTGTAAGGTAGTAATTTTAGATCCTTGGGAGGATGTTGATGCAATAGTGATATATGAGATACTTTTCCCGGAGGAACTTTTGGAGTGAATGAACACTGACCAGATGGGTCTCTAGTTCTACTTACACATGGAATAATTCCTGCTCCTGGGTTTGCCCTGGGGCTTTGTTTCCCAAAAAAAAAAAAATGTTGTATACCTACAGGAATAGATAAAGCATTGCATGAAGATCATAAGAATTGATGATTGAGTTGGTGGGAGAGAGGTGAAACAAACCATTGCCCCCATTAATAATGGTTGGTGAAACCTTGGAGTGAAAAATGAAAGGTAGAGGCTGGTTGGAGTATGATGCAGAATCAAATATTATCTTCTTTAAAGAAAGTTAATAAGGATTCTTGAAGTAACATAAATAAATGAGCCCGCTAGTGAAATTTCATGAAAAAAAGGCCAAGAACCTGTCCATTAGCCTCTATGGAGCATCCAAATTTGGCTTTCATATGAAATTAGAACAGGGTGAGTGAATGAAATAACTTATGTTCTTGTAGTGTATTGATTACGAAGTGGTAGTCAGGCTCTCGGATTCAATAAGGTTGGCAACATTGCATGGTTGGAGTATTGCATAACAAAAATCACCAAAAAAAATCCTATGAATGCTTTAGCATGATAACGTTTTTATGGTTGTGTAAAAACTGAGGAAGAATATATACAGGAAGTAGTTCGTTGATGAAAGCATGTCACTTATGGAACAATAAGATCAAGCTGTGCTGAACCTATTGAGATGGCAACATCATGCCACAGAGGTTCGGAGAAATGCTAGCAAGCTGATGGTTTTGGATTTTATGGAGGGATCAGTTAAAACTTAAAAGTGTTTTAGGACTAAGCAAATCTAGAAGTTGTGAGGTGTATTAATGGTTTTTAATAGACATTGGTGGTGAAGAAGGTTTTGTAAAGCTAACAAATTGATGGAAAAATGCTTCTTGTTTATTGCTATATTTGGTACAGCATACCCATCATTTAGATGGACCACTTCAATATCTGCCGACATGCATAGGTTTTGCCGCAGGCTGTCCTTGTATTATGTTGAAGCTGATAGAAAGCTGACCTAGATACTGTACTGGTAGAGACTAATTTGAGTTGCCAGACTGCTGCTGCTGATTTTGATGCAGGCTGGTAAGCTGCCCACCAGTTAGTCAGATTAGAAGGCTCAACTACTACTGCTTTGTGGTTTACATGAGTTTTTGCATGATGTTAAGGCCTGAACCAGGACATAAGTTGCAAGTGGCTATGCCAACTTGAGAGTCAGAATATGATCTAATCAGATTTAATCAGCTTAAAATATATGAACGCTTGTTAATAGGCTTGCTCTTGCTCAAGTTGATTTGATGAAAGTGCAATCTCATGAAGCAGCTTGCTTACATATTGATGCCAAACAAGGATCGCTGAACCAGTATCGGGATCTATACCGGTCAACGAGCGGTATGGTACGGTACCGTATCATACCATATCGGTACCTGTACTAGTCATGGTGAATTGAGAAAAAACTATCTTCCTTCTCCCCTCTCAAGCAAGGATCGTTGAACCAGACCTAAATCGGATCCAAACCAGGCCGTACTGGTCCAAACCGACCTCTACTGTTTCGGTTCAGGTCATATTTTATGGTCTAGGTCCTCAACCATTTTCTAGGATTGAACTATACCGGTTCTTGGCCGGTATGGTACGGTACGTCTCGAACCGGGCGGTTCGAGATGGTTCCAAAAACCTTGATGCCAAATCTTATGAATATTCTTATTCCATAGTTTATTGGGTAGTGAACATATGGCCGTGTAAAACTCAGTAGCTATAATATTTGCTGCCAAGCTTTGACACCCACAGAGCATATGTTCTGCCCATAGTTGTCAAATAGCCCCGACAAGAAGCCCTCCTATAGCATAGGCAGTTGGTGACGGCCCGGACTACAAGATTTCTACAAAATTTGTATAAAACAATTTATAACTTCGTATATTTCAATTATTGCTGAAAACTTGCATTGTTCGTAATAAAATATCTATATCACTCGATTAAAAGATTCATTGGTATAATGCATGAATTTCATTTAAAGCACAATATATTCAAATCTATCACAATTTTGTTGTTTGATCGATATCTATAGAATAAAAACATACAAAACTGATGCTGTCTTAAGCTCAAATGGTAGAGCATGCATTCTTTATTGAATGTGGATGTGGGTTCAAATCGCATAGACAACCCTACATGATTAACAACCAATAAGTATAACTATAACTAAATATGTGTGTATAATCAATTTAATTTATTCAAACAATATAAGAAGGAGATGTTTGCAAAGACTATATAACATTATTAAAATTCACTATCAAGCAAGCTAGCATTCGGCAAAAATCTAACATCGAGTAAAAAGAACAATGATGAAAGAAGCTATAGCAATTATGCCGTTTGTTGCTATCCAACTTAATTATATAAAATAAGTGATCACCAAAAATTAAAATTCACCATCAAACTAGATTAGCATTCACAAAAGTCCATCAAGTTTAATCACCAAAATAGACTTCAAAAGTTAAAAAGGTGTCAACATCATCAAGTGCATGGTCACCAAAGTCCAAACAACATATCACACGTCACAACACATGCATGCATAAAATCTGTTATGTAACCACTGTTAGGAAATGAAACAATTATCATATCTTAAAAGTGAGAACAACCCAACACAAAAACAAAACAAAATAAAATTAAAGGATAGAATAGAAGCTTTATCATGCAGCCAATGTTGAGCGGAAAAAAAAGGAGATGCTCAGTTATGAATCTACTTTCGAGAAAGAAAGAGTGGTGAAGAAGTGGAGGAAGCTATGTGGAGGAGGAATGGTGGTCGGTGGGGTCAGTGGCTGGATGTAGACTCAGAGAGCAAAGAGTGGAGAAGCCAGATTCTTGAAAGTGGAAAAAGGAAGAGCATGAGGGTGAGAGAGGGAGAGAGACAGAGAGAGAGAGATACCACTGAAAAAGAGAGTGGAGAGTGGAGATCTAGCAGCAATGGAGCAAGCTTTGCCAGGGCACTGTCAGTCTCAGACTCTCAAGGTCTGAAGAGATGGATGTCCTAGCAGAAACAAGCAAGAGTGGAGGTGGAGATGGATGCTCAGTTGCTCTGTGGCTGCCTTTTCTTACCTTCTTTCTCTCTCTCTCTCCTCTTTTTAATATATTGGTTTGACCTGACCAACCCATGGACCATTGAACATTGGGTCTGGTGGGGTTGGTTGGCTAAATCTAGCCATGCAATTGCCCAATGTAATCAGGCTGCCCAAGTGACACCCAATAGCCCAGGAGGCTGCCCCAAACACTGGGCAAATGCTTATGTGGCAGGCTGTCTAGGCAGGCCTCACCTAGGGTGAGCTGAGCTGGATTAGGTGTCCTGGGCACCTAGGTGAGTGGCTGTTAACAAGTATGGTTCTGTCACAACTTGGAAGTTGGAACTTGCCATATTCTTTTTCCGCCTCAAATTCTGATTTATTTGATGATTTTTCTGAGATTAATCTTTTGGTAGCTTATATATGTAACTGATCCTTTATGCTCTTGGTATTCTAGTCATGGCCAACTGGTGCATGGTATTGTAGTTCCTAGAGCGAGGCTTTCTGTCTTGTAATGGTCCTTGAAAGCATATATCTACTATTTTGTTATGTATATTCTTGTTTCTCTTAGAGTTTGGTATGGATTATGACATATATTTCTTTCATCGTTTAGGTGTCCTCTTCTCAACAAAGAAGCACCAAAGGACGAAGGATCTAATGGTAAATTTTGAACTATCATTAATTTCTTTCTTTCTTTCTTTCTTTTTTTATAAATCACTATTCTAAACACTTGTATTGAGTTCTATATCATCCATTTTGGGTCCTTTTATTTTAGCTTTGAGGTTTACTTGCTTGAATGAACGTGGATCCAAAATGGACCTGACCTGTCCTGAGACTTGTAGTCTTGTTCTATTTTTGGCTATAGGCCCAAAACTAACACGGTTCCCTAATCTTCAAAGCATTTGGCAATTTCAATCATTGATCCAAATAAAACAAATTTTAACCATCTATCTAACAACACAGAGTGCTAGCATTTCCCTAATCATATGTGAAGGCCTAATAACGTTGTTTATAGAAATCTTTTTGGTAATAAAACATTTATAGAAAATTCATTTGGTAGATCCATTCGTAAAGATACATCTATAATGTAGTAGATTAATTTTAATGGCTTCGAGAGTTTAGCTAAGACCGATAACTTAGATATAGAACATCCTCTTCTGTGATTTGAGAATTGATCATTCTTGTTAGAGAGATGTTTACTCGTACTACTTGACTGGCCAATTGGTCACTGATTCAAACAAATATGGGGAGGATGATTCAAGTGTTCCCAGGAACTTATGCAATTAGGGTTTGGGTTGTATCTTTCATGCCAAAGAATGATTGATTTTTTTTCACAACATCAACCATTGGATTATGCCTCACACAGCTCTCAATGCACCCCGAACTCTTTCTTTCATGTGCCTGCTTAGATCTCATAGTGGCTATTGTGTGATCCAACAGTGCATATCGCGAAACAAGTTGAATCTTTCTTTCATGTGAAAGATACAACCCAGACCCATTGAATTATTCCTTGGTGCCATAACTTATGATGGTACATATATGTTGATGATTCACAACATTCATGTCATCTAGATATGCGTACTTGCATGCAACTCCATATATTATAACTCTAAGTTTGTTAAACAATCCATGTTCAGGTAGCTAGAGAACTATGTTTAAGTGTTAATGTAAAATTCACTTAAAAGAATTAGGTATCAATAACTGAAAGCTTCAGTTTTTTATTGTTGTTTTTAACAGAGTAAAGATTTCTTAAACTTACAAAATGCCTTTTTTTAATAGAATACAAATGTTCAAGAGAATAAAATCTTTATGTTAGTCTTGATGTAACCTCGAATTATTATAAAAAAAATATTGATATGAGGAAAAACCCTAACGTTGATCTTTGAATTTTCAGAAAAATAAAATATAATAAAATTTCCTTCTCTCTTTTATGCTTAAGTAGAACATTTATGTATCTATGTATATATGTATGCATGTATGTTGTATGCTACTTAAAATATGAGAGCTTGAACGAAGGGATGTTGAAGCCCCTGGTTTACCGTTACTCTTTTGATTTTTATGAACCAAATCAGTAAAAAAATTTTAGAAAATATTAATTTTTATTTAGTACAAGCTATTAGAGTTCTCTGATCATAGGTCAAGCATACAAGATGTATGAATTATGCTTATTTTGGTTGATTACCAAAAAGAACTTGGAAAGTGTTAATTCTTATATTTTATTTTTGTGGAGTGTATATGTTTGAAACATGAATATTACTTTGCTTTTACCATTCATTTTCTTATTTCTATCATGGATCTAGCCTATCTTGCTCTCAGCTCCTCTTTTAACATAAAAGATAGTCCTTAAAAAAAACTGAACTTGCCGGCAAAATCTTAGGTTTCACCCACTACCAGTTTGTCTCAGCTGAAACAAAAATTACTTCACACTAGATGAATGATTAGACCAAGTAATCACACAGCTGCTTTATAATCAAATTATGTTTGAGATCTTCTACTTAAAAGTCAAAACTTTGGCTGAAACTTCAGTGCAATTGAGCTCTTAAAAGTAATGCATGAGCGTGCTTGTGTTTGGAATTCTTTTTCTCAAACATTTTGATCTTTTTGCTAATCTATATCGTGCTTGGGTAAGTATGGGAGAGCTGTGCTTAAACAGGTGATTGTTCCCCATTCCATATCATTCCTTACAAGAACTATATCAGTTTTTTTAAATAAATTAAAATTGCAAACTTCAGATTTAGATTATTACCTCGTATAAAGCATTCAAAATATATATCTCTTATTATATTAGATCAGATAACTTTTCAAATCATGTGTAGTTTGTCTTCTAGAAAGTGTCTAGGAGGGTGCTAACTGATAAATATCCACTGGACCTAGAAAAGATAAATGGACTCCATGTTTTTGACTTGTATTTACATTTTATTTTGTTGCAATGAGCATATGCTTTATATCTTATTGGTTGTTATTTTTCATTTAGCCGGAAGATTTCTGGTTCAGTGCACCAAAGAAGGGGATCATGGTGTTTGCTTTACCAGGGGAGCCTGGTCTGACAGAATTGGCTGGTGATTTTAAAATTCATTTTCATGATCGACAAGGAGATTTCTACTGGTCAGGGCTTTATTCCCATTTTTTCTTTAGATAGATACTTCTGTTCATGTTGAATGAGTTTGCCTTCATAGCTAGCTGCTTATAATTTGCTTTTTTGTCATTTTAATTCCTCTCTTTTCTATTTTTAATAGTTGATCTATCTAAGATGGAAGATTTTTTACCAAGCATCTCAAGTTTTACCATGACTCCAAATCCAGGAGGATTTTGTATTATCGATGAGAGTAACTAAGTCAGAATTTGACGCTTAGCTTTAATCTCACTGAGTTGACATGCATACTTTTTGAGGTGGACATGGCCACATGGGGACAAAGAAGATACCAACAAAGAGATCGATCAATACCATACAGCAATCCATAGCCTTAACATTGCATAATATGTACCCTTGCATATGAATTGTTTTTACTTTATTAGAATAAGTAACACTGCATTGGGGAAACTGTCACAGTCAATTCAGTTTGAGGTTTGCAGACTATTCAAATAATTATATCATGTCTGGGGCATGATAATGCAACAATTCTGGTTTTCTCCAAGTAGTACGGTTCCTCTATACAAGGGAAGGATAGTATATTAGCATGGTTCCTCTATACCGGGGAAGGAAGTTCTTTATTTTGACATATGTGGTTAATTTTCTCAACAACAGCAAGGATGGAAAGCTCACTCTTTTAATAGAATCTCAAATTTAGTAGGACCCGGACAGCATAAGCAAAGGGCTTTCAAAACAGTTTATTATATTTTATATTTTTTGTTTTTAGACATTTTGGACCTCTTGGATTGTTTCCTATGGAATTCCATTTTATAGCTCTTATCATTGGGTTAAGGGATAACAAGATTAAATGTGCAACCCAGCTCAACAGCCCATGCCCAAACGCAGCTTGCTTTCAAAATTTTCAATCCCAATTGAACTTGAGGTGGGGAAGCTCAGGTTGGCTTGGTGTTATGTGAACAAGGTTTAAGTTGGGTTTTTTCGAGTCTGAATCATATAAATTCTAATAGTGGTTGGGATGGAAACATTTTAAGACTGGACGGGTTTAGGAGCCTTATTACAAATTGTAGGTTGGATCTAGGTTGTCCAAGCCTTGAACCCAATTCAAGGTTGATCCAAGTAAGATACATAATAGCTCAACGAACTTATGGTTGGATCAAGTAACTTCCTAGTTAAGCTAGCCTAACCTCCACCCTTAGTCAATTAAGGGTGGATTTGGATGGATTTTAACTTTTGGGTGGTATTTTTATTAATTTAGTCTCCAATTAAGTAGGACTTGAATTCCGGGGCAGCATAAGCAAAGGGCCTTCAAAATATTTTGTTTTATTTTTTTGGTTTTAGACATTTTGGACCTCATAGATTGTATTCAATGGTTTTGAATTCCATTTTATTGTCCTTATCATAAAATTTGATAGTGTTATGTTCTTATGTATTATGATACTAACTTCGATTGGTGAGCATATCCTATTCTTTTTTCAGTTGGTTAAATACTACAATGGTGGAAAACAGGAAGATTTTGAACACTTCTGATCTTGATGGCTTTGATAAGGTAAATCATCACTTGTAAATTAAGTACAAGATTTAATTTATGATTATGAAGCATTGATGGATATCATTCTAAATCTACAATTGGCAAAAAAATCCTCCTTTATCTGCTTTCCTCTTGTTGTTTGCAAAACTAAAGCAGCTTTTCATTATATATTTTTGTATATATGTTTTCTGACCACTTGATTTATAAGCTAGGGGCTTTTAAATCACATAAATTTTGGTGTGTAAGCAAGTTAGAGGTAGTAATCACATCCAATTATTCGGTTCATCGATGTGGAGACCCCATCATATGTATGTTTATATGTATGCATATATGTATTGTGCATGTCTTTATTTGTGTGTATGTATATATGTATGTATGTGTATGTGTATGCCTGTCTATATATATATATGTATATATATGTGCGCACACTCATGGCTATGCGGAAAACTGGTAATAATATGTAAACAGAAAACCATGTTACAACTAGAGCATCTTTCATGCACATTTTTTCTCTGATATTTTATTGTTTCTGACTGCAATTTTTACATGCATCTTCCTGAATATTCACATAAAGTCTACTTCATCATGCAGAGAAAATTGCCGTCTCCAGGATTCCAGGTTGAGGTTGTCCTTGTAGATGGATCCCATTCTCCTGGGCCCACCAGTTTAAATGTCAAGGAATCTGATGGAAGCTCTACTGCTAGCACTGCCACAAATGAAAATAGCATGATGCATCCTAAACCGAGCAGGGATTCAAGGAGCCAAGATAAGGATGACGTCTTTTCTGATAGTGAATCAGAAGAGTCTAGCTCTTCTAAGAGCAAGCGTGACAAGGTGGCCCGCAATTTAGGAGGGTCTGCCAGTACTGCTAAAGGACCTGAATTGAAACCTTCGCAAGAGGCGACAACCATAGCACAAGGTGTTGAGCAACTTTCCCTGAAAAGTGAAGGTGGGGCTACAAAATCTCCTGATACCAATGAAGCGAGAAATGATGGGAACACTAACAATGCAACAGTATCCCACCCCTCTGAGTTGGAATCAAACAGTGTGAGTGAATTCAAGGCAATTGCTGCAGATGCTTCTGTCTTTTCATTTGGTGATGACGAAGACTATGAAAGTGAATAACCCTGATCTGAGATTCATCACACTTTGTAGATGGATGCCTGTAAAGGATTTATGTTAAAAAGTGCCCTAAAGTAATGTGTAATGCATCTACTCTGGGAAGAGCAGGTCAAAAATTTATTAATTCTTGCATTTCATTGTGATTTATAGTTTTGTATATTTTATCATGATGGTTTTCATGGTTTAGATGAATACATAATTGGATTTAAACCACATCAATATCAAGTCTTACCAAGTCTTGACCTTTTATAGTTCGGGTGCTATGTGGTACCAACTTCTCCTTTTCCATGTAAATTGTAAATCCAAGCATGTTGACGGTTGATTAATACATCTTTTGGTGAATATATTGTATTCAATATTGGAATGTGACCTGGTAATATGTTTTCAACTGAGGACAAATATGAACAATGTCTATAAAATACATTTTTTTTTTGAGTTGGATTGTTTAAAAGTTCTGTTTGGTTTGAACTGTGATGCCGGGGTCTGGAATCTAACGTTTGGGTGTGGTTTGGAATCTAGTTATTGGATCTTATGATGTCTTGGTGGGGTTGGGATGATGTATTTATCCATATCACTTGGATATGGTAGGAAATGGTGGAATCTTTTTGTTGTCATCATGAATTAAATATTTTTCAATAAAGCGGGGCTCCATATGGGAATTATAGATACTGTGATTCAGAGAGAAGATGGTAATGATTTTTCCTTTTGTTGGGCTAGATTTTATTTCAATTTTTTTTTTTTTTCTTGGTATCCAAATGATGTCCCAATGCCTTAATGCATATAACCTATTTGTAAAAGAAGTCCAAGCAAATCTGTTATATGATTATCTTCTTGGATGTCAAATATGTTTTGGTTGTCCTAGGAGCTTGTCACCAGACCTCCTAATTGGGAAATTCTGATTGTTTAACTAAGTTCTTTTTCAATTTCCCCGATCTTGTTGGCTGCCGAAGTGATGGTATCACTAAGTTCGTGAATGGTTCACGTTGGGGGTTGTGTATGTCCACGGATCAGGGTACTTGATTAACTTGGGATTTCCTAAAACCATTACTTAGTAAGGCTTTGGCTATTTCTGACTCCAAATATCCTTTCTGGTTTAATAACGAATTTTGATTTATTGACTAACAAGCTACAATATTAACCTTGAAATTGATAAATATGACCTATTAGTTGATGGATATATATTCTACGTCATGTGGTGTTATTGATGCGCTCTATGGTCTATACTCTAAGCTGTTGTGATCTGTGGGTAACCACGTCTTTTTATTGAGGTTAGAGAAAGAGGTGAGCAGATGATTCAGATAGATCATCAGATTCGATGTGATAAATATGATCCATTAGTTGATGGATATATATTCTACATCATGTAGTGTTATTGATGCACTCTATGGTCTATGCTCTAAGCTGCTGTGATCTTTGGGTAACCACGTCTTTATTTTCGAGGTTAGAGAAAGAGGTGAGCAGATGATTCAGGTGAGAAAGAGGCTGAATGGTCGCAGGGCCTGTTAAAGATTAGCTTGATGGGTATTATCTCCATGATTCAGAATTCCATGCTTCGGAATTCTCCCTGCTTAAATAACCCATTGAGTCTAGCACCTGGTTTCAGAATCTGAGAAAACAAAAATTTTCTTAAATGTTTCCACTGCTGAATGGACTTTGAAACTGATGTCCACCTGGTTTTTGATAACTACATGTCACCATTTATTTTCTCTCTTTGCATGTCCACCTGGTTTTTGATAACTACATGTCACCATTTATTCTCCCTTTCCACAAGCACTAGTTAGTGCATTAATCCGCAAACAGCTTTTCTGCTACCAGCTGATAAAACAACAATCGTCTTTACCATGACTTTTTATCCTGTTGGTGTTCCCTTTAATTTAGAGGGATGCAATATCATTTCAATCAAGATTTACGGTATCCTTCTGTACTGCCCGATACGAAACGTACCATATCATACCGGCTAATAGCCGGTACGATTTATATATTAAAAATGGTCCAGCACTCTGGACCGTTAAAAAAAATTATATTCCGTATGGTACTGTACAGTACCATACATACCGTCCAGTTTGAGCTCGGTTCGGCCCGGTTCGAATCCGGTTCATGCCTGATTCAGATTAAACAATTTTTTAAAAGAAAGTGAAGGAATTTTTTTAAGATTTTGTGGGTCTGGTACAGGGCTGGTACGGGGCCTGGTACTGATTTCGAGTTCCTTGATATCAATGTTGATGCAACTCCAATAAAATTAAATTGCCCATTGTTTGTAGGTTTTTTAAAAATAGATAATCATAAAATATGGTTAAGTTAGGCGATTATAACCATTTGTATAGTGGTTATGCGATTAAGAAAGTGATTAAGTCGGTTAGGCTATTAAAAGGTTAGTTGACCAAGTGGTTAGTTGAGTGGTCCATTATACTTCTTGATAATTACTTTACCAAACTTGTCGTAATAGGTCTAACAACCTTAAACATCTATCCGACGAGTTATTGAGCAACATATGCTTAAAAGAGAGTATCCAGGTCCCAGCTAATGAGTGGTCGAGCACCTTGTATCAGGCATAAGAGATTGGCACCCTATACTACATAATAAGAGGTCAGCACCCTATGCCAAATAATAAGATATCAGTACATTGTGCCAAGTAATAAGAGATTGGCATCCTGGACCTTATACCTTTTTACATATAACAGATTATCTATACTGCAATAGATGCCCCGCTCTGCCACCACCGCCTCCAGCGGACCTCTAGCTTGCCGCGCTCGCCTAGCATGTCCAGACCCTGACCGTTGTGATGCGATCGCTGTATCATTAGCACCGGTCCTTAGCAACCCAATAGTAGCCAGGAAGCCCCGTGGCTCAGGCCACCGGATACCATGGAAGTGTGCGGTCCTTTCAGGGAAGGCCATCGCACCAGCGGGCCACATCTTATCATCGGGGAAGCCTTTAGACCCCAAGGAAGAGGCAGTGAAGCGGGTCGACTGATCGGGAGAGCCGGTCTCTAGTCTCCGACCACGTCGCCTCTAGGCATCGCAAGTGCCGTTGAGGCAAGGCCCCCCAGCACAATCTTCTCCGACAGCCTCGGTAGAAGGTTCCACCGACGAGGCTATTAGGCATCAAGCTGAGAGACGCCTAAAGGAACAAGAGTGCAAGCTGGCTGAGCTATCCCGCTAGTTTGCCAACCTACAGGGCTCCCCACATGAGCCAGTGGGCTATGACTCCCACCTCCCTTTCTCTCGAGAAACCCAAATGGAACTGATCCCCAGCCGATTCCGTATGCCTCAAGTAGATCCCTACGATGGGATCATCGATCCCCTGGACCACCTGGAGAGCTACAAGGCCCTCATGAGAGTCCAGGGGACGACTGATGCCCTCCTCTACATCACCTTTCTAGAAGTTCATGATGCACTTCAACGCCTGCCGGAAGGTGGCACGAGAAGCTGACAGCCTCTTCTTGATCCAGCAACAGGACCATGAGTCCCTAAGGGACTATGTATCCCGCTTCAAAGCTGTCATCTTGGAGATCTACAATCTAAATGAGCCCATTGCTATGTTAGAGTTGAAGAAAGGGCTCGGAACCTCCCGTCTCACCTACTCCCTGGACAAGAAGCCTCCGAAGACTTACTTTGAGCTCCTCCTCCGGGCTCACAAGTACATCTGTGCGGAGGAGGTGGACCGTACCCGAAGGAAGCTAGATGGGAGGCCTCTAAAGAAGCAACCCCAAGGGGAAACCTTCAGGATGCACAGGCCCGGAGTAGCCCCGAACCTCCGAGCAGGTCCAAAGCCGAGAAGTACCCCCATCTAGGAAGAAAGATATACTCCTCTCCTCGCCCCAAGGTCCAAGATCCTTATGAAGATTGAGGGCGAGCACTACCTGCGCTGCCCTCCCTCACTAAGGCCGTTCGGTGGCCATGATAAGTTGAAGTACTGTTAGTTCTACTGCGACCATGGCCATGACATCGAGGAATACCGCCACCTTAAGAGGGAGATCAAAGATCTGATAAGAAGAGGCTACCTCGAAAAGTTCATGGGGGGTAAAGCTCCGACGAAATTTTAGGCACTTGCAACTCTCCCTCTCGTTGATAATCGGCCTACTAAGAAGCTAGTGGGCATGATATCTTGAGGGATAGAGCGTGCCTCGAAAAGGACCAGGACATGGGAAGGGTCTGAGAATGTACCCCCCTTTACAAGAAAAAGGGGGACCGAGATGGAAATTGTAAATAATGATACCGTTATCGTCGAGATGATGATAGCGAAGCATCCTATAAAATGGATTATGGTCGATAGTGAAAGTTCGACTGATATCCTTTTTTATGATGCATTCTTTAAGATAAATTTGTCTCATGTCCAGCTGAAGCCAGTGCATGTTCCCCTGGTCGATTTTACCGGTGATGCGGTAGGGGTCAAGGGAGAGATTACCCTCCCAGTCAATGCCAGGTCACCATCCCGGTAGAGTACAGTCATGATGACCTTCATGATTGTTAGGCTCCTCTGGGCCTACAGCATGATCCTCAACCATCCAGGGCTCAATTTGTTCAATGCGGTCATATCAACAAAGCGGCTCCTGGTCCAGTTCCCGATCCCTTAAGGCATGGGAGAGAAGTGGGGGATGCACCAGCCGGTTCAACACTATTTATAGATAGTTCCTGATGCTAGAAGTACCGAAGAGGATCCTGTCGTCAATGAGCTTGATCAAAGAGTGCAGGATGCCAAGGGTGGCCCAGTCAAGCACCTGTTGTCATGCCCCCTCGATGTAGATCTATCGAAGACTGTACATGTAGGAGCCCAGCTACAGGAGAATGAGAAGGCTCGCCTGCTAAGTTTCCTTTAGGTGAATGCAGATGCCTTCGCCTAGACCACGATGGACATGCCCGGAATCCCTCATAACATCATCACTCACAAGCTGAATGTTGATCCGAAGTGTCGCCCAGTCCAGTAGAAGAAGAAGAGCTTCGTCTTAGAAAGGCAAAAGGCAGTCAATGAAGAGATGGAAAAGCTTCTTACGATCAGCTTTGTTCGCGAGATCCAATATCATAGCTGGCTGGTGAATGTAGTCATAGTCAAGAAGGCTAACGGGAAGTGAAGGATCTGTGTAGACTACATCGATCTCAATCGAGCCTATCGAAAAGATAGCTTTCCCTTTCCGAAGATTGACCAGCTGGTGGATGCTACATCAGGGCACCACTTACTTACCTTCATGGATGCATTCTCCGGGTACAACCAGATCGGAATGCACCTAAAAGATGAGGAGCACACCGCTTTCATCATAGATCGAGGGATGTACTGCTACAAGGTGATGCCATTCAGTCTGAAGAACGTAGAAGCCACATACCATCATTTGGTTAATAAGATCTTCAAAGATCAAATCGATCGCAACATGCAAGTTTATGTGGATGACATGCTTGTTATGAGCAAGCCAGAGTCAAACCACATTGCGGACCTAGCAGAAGCCTTCCAAAATCTCCATCTCCATCAGATGAAGTTAAACTCAGCTAAGTGCGCCTTCGATGTGGCCGTCAAAAAATTTTTGGACTTCATGGTTACTCAGAGAGGGATCGAAGCCAACCCTGAGAAGGTCCAGGTGATCCTCGACATGGAACATCCCATCTTGAAGAAGCAGGTCCAGCGCCTGACTGGCTGGATCGTAGCCCTGAGCCAGTTCATTTCATGCTATGTTGATCGTTGCCTGCTCTTCTTCAAGGCACTGTGCAAGGTGCATGACTTTGCTTGGATGAAGGAGTACCGAGAAGCCTTCGAGGAGCTGAAGAAGTTATTGGCATCGGCACTGCTACTTTCTAGGTCAGAAGATGGGGAGGAACTCCTCTTGTATCTAGCAGTCTTTCCAGGGGCCGTCAGTTCATTGCTTGTCCACACAGACGAAGACAGAATTCAGAGGCCAGTGTACTATACCAGCAAGCTTCTCCGGGATGCAGAGACTAGGTACACCCGCTGTGAAAAACTAATTTTAGCACTCATTATATCTGCTCAACATCTCAGGCCATACTTCCAAGCCCACTCGATCGTTGTCCTCACCGACCAGCAACTAAGGGCCATACTCAGCCGTTTGGATACATCTGGATGTCTATCTCAATGGGCATTGAAACTTAGTGAGTTCGATATTGCCTACCGCTTGAGGCCATCTTAAAAGGTGCAGGTACTAGCTGACTTCCTAGTGAAATGCACCAACATGAGTGAAGACCTAGAAGAGGCTTCCCTGGAGCACCCCGTGGAACCACCATCCGACAAGGCGGTTTGGGTCCTCCATGTGGATGGTGCATCCAATGCAGGGGGAAGTGAAGCTGACATCATCCTCGTCAATTCTGACAAGGTTGTGGCCGATTGTGCACTACACTTCCTGTTCAAAGTTACCAACAACCAGGCCGAATATGAAGTACTCGCAAGATTAAGGGTGTCCCGTGAGCTGAGTGTGTCCAGCTTAAGAGTCTTCACTAACTCACAATTGGTCGCGGGTCAAGTCTCGGGAGAGTTTGAACCCCGAGACCCTCAGATAGCAAAATATATAGAGCAGGTATGCTCGAGTACAGCGAATTTTTGGCATTTTAGTATCGCCCACATTCCTCGTGGAGAGAACGCTCGTGCCGATGCTCTCTCCAGGCTTGTAACTCTGCCGGACTCATCATTGAGACGTGCCTACATCGAATACCTGCAGGCTCCTAGTTACGAAGTGTCCGGCGAGATCTAGCAAGTTGCTCCTGAACCTAGCTGGATGGACTGCTATATTAGATACATCACTGACGGTACACTGCCTGAGAATCGCATAGAAGCCGGCCTCCTCAAGAAGAAGGCTACGTGCTTTGTATTGATGGACGGGTAGCTCTATTGAAAGTTCCATTCCTACCCTCTCCTGAAGTGTTTAAGATCCTTAGAGGCAGCCTTTGTGCTCCAGGAGATATATGAAAGCCTCTGTAAGAACCATGTAGGGGGCAGGACACTAGCGTACAAAGCCCTCCGGTAAGAATATTATTGGGAGACTATGAAGAAAGATGCGACTGACTTTGTAAAGAAGTATGACCACTGCCAACGATATGCTTACATACATCATCAATTGGCCGCACTGCTTTTCCAACTCTTCGCTCCCTGGCCGTTCGCTCAGCGAGGTATGGACATCTTAGGCCCCTTTCCCCCTGCATCCGAGCAACAAAAATACCTAATGGTGGCCATCGACTATACCAAGTGGTTCAAGGCTGAGCCGTTGGTGTGAATCACTGAAGCTAAGGCTAGATCTTTCCTCTAGAAATCAATAATTTGCTGTTTCGAACTTCCCCACTCCATCATCACTGACAATGGATGGCAGCTCGACAACCAAGCATTTGAAGAGTTCTGTGCTGATCTCAATATTCGCCACCATTTCATCTCGGTGGCTCACCCCCAGACCAACAGGGAGGCTGAGGTGACCAACCGAACCATCCTTCAAGGGCTCCGTACCAGGCTAGACCATGCCAAGGGCTGATGGGCCGAGGAACTCCCTAGCGTTCTTTGGGCCTACCATACCATGTCCAAGACGGCAACATGTGAGATACCCTTCAATCTTATTTTCGGTACTAAGGCTATTATTCCAGTAGAAATCGATCTGCCCACATTGCAGGTAGAGCAATATAATAAGGCTGAGAATCTAACCCGCCTTCTGCTCAACCTGGACCTCCTAGAAGAGACAAAAAACAAAGCTCGACTCTGCATGACGACTTACAGACAATGGGTGGCCCGGTATTACAACTCCTGTGTGAAGCCGAAGGCCTTCCGCCTAGGTGACCTGGTCTTGCGGTGAGCTGAAGTCTCACAGCCTGGAGAATGTGGCAAGCTCTCCCTTAATTAGGAAGGCCCTTACAAGGTGGTCGAAGCCCTCCCTCATGAAGCTTACTATCTTGTCGAACTCGATGGCTCAGATTTTCATGAACTTGGAATGCCAGTAATCTGAGAATGTATTACCAATGGTGTAAGAAATTTTTCGTTAATGAAAAGTTCCTTTTTGGTGCAACACTGTCTTCACTTATGCAGGAACTCTATCCATCGGACTCTCAGTTTGATGATGGCAAGCCGGGAAACTCCTAAAGCCCTACACTCTAAAGTCGGGAACTCTGGAAATCCCACATTCCAAAGTCGGGAAACTCCTGAAGTCCAACACTCCAAAGTCGAGAAACTCCAGAAGCCCCGCACTCCATCTGTCAAACTCTCAGTTTGGTGCTGGCAAGCCGGGAAACTCTTGAAGCCCCGCACTCCAAAACCGGGAAACTCCAAAAGCTCTGCACTCCCTCCGTCGGACTCTCAATTCGGTGGTGGTAAGCCGGGAAACTTCAGAGGCTCCCCACTCTATTCGTCAGACTCTCAGTCTGGCGATGGCGAGTTGAGAAACTCCAGAAGTCCCACATTCTATCCACCAGACTCCCAGATCGATGATAGCAGGGCCGAAATTCTTGAAGCCCCACACTCAATCCATCAGACTCTGAGTCCGGCGAAGGCAAGCCAGGAAATTTCTGAAGTTTTGCACTTCAACCTGTGAAACTCCCGAATTGGTAGGGAGGATTTACAGAATCTCCAAGGTATCTTTGATCGCCAGCCAATTCTTGAATTGGGCAGGAAGAGCAGAAACTTTGAAAAATCCAAGATTAGCAACTGGTTCTAGCAGGACCCCCGAGGTGTCTTCGGCCACCTGCCAGTCCTTGAATTGGGCAGGAAGAGCCGGAGCTTCGGAAGCCTTAAGAGTTGGCCACCTCAGTGAATCTCCCAGCCCAGTGAAGATAGTTCATGGAACCCCTAAGGTTCCTTTGGTCACCTGCTAACTCTGAGGGATAACCAGGAAGAGCTGAAACCTTGGAGGCCTTAAGATTGGCAATCACAGTAAAAATCCATCTCCGGCACAAAAAAAAAGAGAGAAGGGAAAGAAGAGGAGTGGAGAACTCATTGAAGAAACAAAAGTTTTATTAAGAAAATCGAAGTTGTTACAGCAAAAAGAACTGCCGACGGGTTGGGTGGTCCTCCAAAAAACTCTAAAGTGTAGGAGTCAAAAAAGAAAAGAAAAAGAAAAACAAAGAAGAAGAAGGATCATGGCGATGTCGCAGGGGCCTTGCTGGGACGATGGGGGATCTCACCACCATCTTCTTGGTTCTCTGCCAGCGGGATGGGTGGTTTAGCAGTGATGGGCATCGCCTCGACCCCTTCTGTTGAGGCCCTCACCTCTTCGATGTTGACACCTGGGAGATCCGGGATGATGGCTTCTAGGTCTTGTCCGGGATAGATTAGGGCCACCTTTGACTTGCAGTTCATGAACCCCTTGAGGAAGGAGTCCACGACTGCCTCCCGGACCTCCTTAACAAACTCTGCCGAGGCCTTGAACCTCGTCACTACCTCCATGGCCTCCTTCTTGGCGGCCTCCATCAAGGCCACCACCGCCTGCATTTTCTCCTCCACCGTCGATGCCCTTGCCATCGCCGCCTCTAGTCACGCTTGGAGAGTCTGGGACTGCCCCTCCAAGCATGCCACCTTCGAGGCAGACTCTTCTACCTAGCGGGTGGCCTTGTTCTTCTCGATGGCCAGGGATGCCTCCAGGTCCTTGGCCCGCTTCTCTGCTCTGGCCGTCAACTCCTTCGCCTCGGCCACCTCGGTCCGGAGAATCTTGGTTCGCTCCTCCAGGCCTTGGACCCTTTCAATTGGTGCCTGCGCCTTCGCCTCCAGCACCTCTGAGTGCTTCTTCTCTTGGGCATCCTGCTTGGCCCACTGTGTGCAGTAATCTCTGATGAGGATTATGTTGGTACTAATATGCAATAACAGAAGCGTCAGCAAAGATAATGCAAATAGTAATGAAAATAAGTTGGGAGTGTAGAAGACTTACTGTGAAGAGTTGGGGAAGGATGCCCATGATGGTGGCCATTAGTTGCTTACTGCTCCTCTCACGGTGGTCACGTGGCTGGATGGCAAACTCCATCATTCGCTCAGCCAGCTCGGTGTCCTGGGTGATCACCGTGTTCGATGGAACCGCGATAGACACTTGCTTCACCCTGGGAGTCGCTGTCGCTGGGGCTATCACCGGGGCTATCACCAATCCCAGGGTGGGTGACGACGTGGGCACCTTAGTTGCTGGGGGCGTGGTCGCTGCTCTTGTCGCCGGTGGTGGTATCAGCCTTCCCCCCGCTACCGCTCCGTCCTCCACTTCGACCACCTCTGGGGTCTCCACGGAGAAGGTTGCTGGCTCGGCCCGGGCAGCTATGTCGGGCCCATGGGCTGGGAGCTAGGTTGCACCCCGGATGAGGTAGGGACTGGCCCCGTTCTCCTACCCTCCTGGCCGGACGATGAGCTTGCTCTTGGCCCCTATCCATATTCATCGCGGGCCCTTTTTAATGGATCCTCCCTGGGCCCAGGTGATGCGCTCCTCTTTTAGGACATCTCCCGGACTGGTCCAGTGAGAACTTCATGCCTGCAGGAAGGGAAAAAGGCTGGTCAGTCTCGGGGCCGAGGAGAACCTTTGCAGAGAAGAAAGACATGGCTCACAAGGCTCACCTAAGGCATGAATCGGGTTGACCCCGGTCTCGAACAGGTTTTGTTCGACCAGCAGGTCCTGAAGGGGAGGAATCTTGGAGGTGATGAGCTAGTCATACACCTTCCGGTATATGGCCTCTACTTGGAAGTTGCGGTTCGAGGAATGGTCCGGGTCACTCCACACCCAATCGACCCCCTCGACTGAGGCAAAGAAGAATATATTCTTCCATTCCTTGATATAATAAGGAAGTTCAAATTTGATGGCCCCCGGACGGGGGGCCACGAACCACCACCCATCATCAGATGGGTGGCATTTCAGGATAAAGAATGCCATGAAGAGGAAAAAACGGACGACGATCCTGTGAAAATGGCAACGAATGGTGAAGTAGGAAATGACCCTAATGGTATTTGCGGTGAACTAGGCCGGAACTAAACGAAAGTTGCTAAGGAAAGAAAGAAAGAAAGGATGCAGAGGTAGATGAAGACTCCCGAGGAAGAAGTCCTCATACAAGGCAATTCGGCCCGGGTCATTGGAGGCGACTCGTTCCCCTGGTCTCAAAATCGAGAGCCAGACGGAGTCCGAAATCCCGTAGGTGCTCCAGAGCCGAGAGTGGTCCTCCTAGGTCATCACTGAGGAGATGCCAGAAGGACCAGTCACACTAGAAGGTGTCACGCCCCGAATCCAGTACCGGAATCGGCTATGTGACCGGCCGCACAAGCCCTAGGTTTTACCCTAGGGATTATGCAAGGCCTAGGTATACAACAATTCAAACATATCCAAGTTAAATTAATATTATATAAATAATCCAATAACAAATGTACAATTCAGTATTTAAATCGATGTCATTAATTGGTCTACTGACTCACAAACATCAGTAACCGAAACTAACTAACTAACTAGCTCAACAATCATGAAGCTCCGTCTCACGCCCAGCCCAGATCCTCTTTAAGTATCCTGAGTCTCTGAAAGAAAACAGATGTAGGGAGTGAGCTACATAGCCTAGTAAGGGTTCCAAATGATCACCAATAATAATATACATGTATATGGAAACTGCAAAACATTAGTATAACATGTGACGAAATCAACTATTCAGATTTCATGTATAACTAAAAAAAACTTTGAAAATTTTACATTTTTTTTCTTTTAGAATTTCCATTATTTAACCATTATCTTTAGGGTTATGGACTAGCCATGGTCACACTCCAGCCTGTGACTGGCACACTATTGTCACACTCCAGTCTATGACGGGCACACTGTTGTCACACTCCAGCCTGTGACGGGCACACTGTTGTCACACTCCAGCCTGTGACGGGCATATTGAGAAACCACGGTACCGCCGTGGCATGGCTAGTCCAAACACCAGTTCACTTAACACTTTATCTTTTTTTCTCACATAGTCAGATCATGTCACTTTCCAACGACCGATATCACGATCAAACACATTTCAAGATCACTTGGAAAATGCAAACAACATTAACAACAAACTCGTTCCGTAACCCGGAAATCAAATCATATTATCCGAAAACTACCATGCATAAAAAATATTTAATTTATGCTCGGATCAAATCAGGTCATGTAAAATATATTAATATTATGGGTGATCAAGTTTAGAAGTCCTTACCTCTCAAAACCAACTATCCACACCTGAACTACTCCGTACTCGAAATCGGCACGACGCCTCCCTGCTCAGGAGACTGATTCTCTACATAAGATAAATAATTTTAATTAAACTAAATTCTCAATTTTTTCTCAAATCTTAAAAAAATCCCTAATTTTCTCTCTCTTCCTTCTCTCTCCTCTTTCTCTCTCTCCTCCTCTTTCCTCCTCTCTTACATGCATGCTCTGTACTTCATATAAACCAATCTTATGGCCTGCTACCTCCAAAACCGTGAAGACCTGGAACGCAATACCAAGCCTCTTATTCCCTGTTGCTCCTCCTCACACGGCCAGCCACTCACATTGCAAGCCACGGCCTGCAACATGAAAACACCAGAGGCTCTCACATGCACGCCCAGCAGCCTATCCCAGTTGCTTCTCCCGAACCACCCCCATCCTCCTCGGCCGACCGAACCTACCTCCCTCCCCGTTGCCAGCAGCCACGGGGTGGTTGCCGTAGAGACCCCACAGTCCGGTGATGGCAGGTGGCGGCGACAACGACGACGGCGATGGAGAACAGCCCCAAAAACCAAACCGAACCGAAAAATTCAAATGAAAAAACAACAAAAATCCTCTCAAAAATTACAAATAAAAGGAAAAGACTCACCGGGCGGCGTTGGGGAACTTCCGGTTGCTCGTCGGAGAGGGAGAGAGAGCGCGATGGTGGCTCGAGGGGCGGCGGTGAGGGATTTTTTTAAAAAAATGAGAGTTCCCTCGCCGTTTAAAACCCTACCACCAAGTCCCAAATCCCCACGAAATCCGATGCTGATCTTCTCCCACTCCCCTCACGACTCTCCCACCGAGTTTTCCGGCGAAAACTCCGGCCGGCTAGGGAGATCTCCCCTCCCCTGTTTCGGTTTCTTCATCCCGTGTCCGACTCCTTTTTTTTTTTCAGTCTAAGTTGAAGTCGGCTGGGTCTGCCGACTTCAGCCCAAGCCTAGTTTTACAGAAGGACCAGCCGCACCAGAAGGAGTAGAAGGGATAGGAGCAACAGAAGGAATAGGAGTAAAAGAAACAGGAGGAACAGAAGGAGAAGGGGGTGCCCTAGGTCGGCTTATGATGATCCCTATTGATTGGGGACCTCTATGGACATTAGAGGGACATCATCCTCCTCATCGGAGGATGGGGTCCTGGGCCGAGAAGGTCCTGCCTCGTTGGAGTGCCCTGAGTGGAAGCATCTCCAGCCAGATGGATCCATCCTCAAGCAAAGGAGAGGGAAGGTACCAACGAAGAAAAACCTAGGGGCTCTAAAAAGGGGACTCCCTCAGCACAGGCCGATGGAGAAGAAGATAAAGGAGGGGAAACTAACCTGGGTGACTCGGAGAGAAAGGTCAAATTGGGAAAGAAAGGGCTCTGGTTCTCCTGCGAGCTCGAAGGTTTGAAAGAAATGATTTGGGAAAGGTTTCCTCCCTTTCAAAAATAGCATAACAGCATCCATGTGTCTTTTCGGTCTTCTCACTATCGGATGCATGCCACGTGTCAAGATCGGCTGGGAATGGTACCTCGACACGTCGAAGATTGCCTTAGGCCCGGTGTCAATCATCATGCTTCTTTAAACCGGCTAACGTGGCATCTCTGTATCGGCCTCGAGGCACGATCCGTGAATCGTTAGTAGTCGTTGTATTTAATGGCACCAGATATTTGTCCTTTCCATGTCAGCGTCATCATAACTCTCTTCATCCCGAGCGCTACATCACGTCAGGACTCGAGAGTGGGGGGCAACTGATATGGCAGGACCACTGATGTGCAACCCCTCTCAGATCTAGCTGGCGGCTATGATGGCAGAAAATGCCACTTGGACACGGACCTCGGGTGGAGCTTCCAGAGTGCCCTTGGTTGAGGTGGCTCCCTTGAGGTCGAGCCCCGATCGAGGTCGTGTTCTTGCTTTTCGAGCCCCGATCGAGGTGAGCTCCCTCAAGATCGAGCCCCGGTCGAGGTCGTGCCCTTACTTTTCGTACCCTCAATTGAAGTGAGCTCCCTCGAGGTTAAGTCCCGGTCGAGATCGTGCTCTCGCTTTTCGCGCCCTCGATCAAAGTGAGCTCCCTCGAGGTCGAGCCCTAGTTGAGGCCGTGCCCTCGCTTTTCAAGCCCCTTGGCTGAAGTGAGCTCCCTTGAGGTCGAGCCCCGATCGAGGTCGTGCCCTCACTTTTCGAGTCCCTTAGCCGAAGTGAGCTCTCTCGAGGTCGAGCCCTTGCTTTTCGAGCCCCTTGGCTGAGGTGGCTCCCTCGAGGTCGAGCCTCGACCGAGATCATGCCCTCGCTTTTCAAGCTCCTTGGCTGAGGTGGCTCCCCTGAGGTCGAGCCCCGGTCAAGGTCGAGCCCCATTTTTCGAGCCCCTTGGCTGAAGTGGCTCCCATAAGATCAAGCCCCCGGTCAAGGTCATGCCCTCACTTTTCAAGCCCCTTGGCCGAAGTGGGCTCCCTCGAGGTCGAGCCCCGACCGGGATCATGCTTCCCTGTTCAAGGTTGATCCCTCGGTCAAAGTCAACCTCTTCCCCTGAAGTCAGTAATGGATTTTTTCAGGTGAACGTGGCCTCTCCCATGAGCGCCCCTAGGGCAGACAGGCGGGTGATGTCGGTAGGTGGTGCCACCGCCCTCACCAGAACCCTAGCATTGCATGGAGAGGCTGACACCCTTAAGGGGTGGTGCTTCGCTAAGGCATGCTGCCTAGAACCTCTGAGAAATGGCACCCCACCATGGCACGCCGACTATGACTCCTGCGAGATGGCGCTTCATCAAAGCATGCCGCTTGTGGAGAAGTGTCCAGCCAGAGCGTTATATCCCTCAACCCACTATCGGCACCACCTGGGGATGGGCACTCTGCTCGGGGAGCCATGCCGCTTGACCCACCATCTATACCATCTAGAAGAGAAAGATTTGCCAGGAAATTCAGATCCTGTAGTATCTACCTCTGAACCAGCGCTCTGACAGGTCTCCCCAAATATGGCGGGATGATGCCAGAGAGGGGCAGTGCTCTGTCGAAGTGTCATGCCCCACAGCGTACCTCATATACCCGCTACGAAAGGGACGTGCACTCCTCCACACTCCACCACTGCCAGTGGTAGACCTCCCTTGATGGAGGCTACGAGTCCAGCCCCCCTTCTCCAGAGAGGGGAGGAAGAACATGCCCATGCCTCACCCGCGTGAGGCCCAGAGAGCACCAAGCCAGGATTCTGCACCTCACTGGAGGTGCCACTCATCTATAAGAAATCCAAAGGGGCCCCGGCAAAGGTAAGTGAGAAGGGACAGGAGATTCAGCAAGGCTCTAAGGGCATCCGGAATATAACAGGACTCCCCTGGAGAGTTCCAACGGTGATAGCCATCACTGCTCAAGCCCTCCTTATCAATTCTAACCCTTACTCCATTTCTCAAGATCTCTGAGAGTGGAGACCACTTTGGGATCCATCGAGAAGGATCTGTTCCCCTTGATCGTCCACCGACTTGACCGTCGGAGTGCTCTCGCCGGGATCCCCGGCCCGGGTCTTCCTTCTTTTGCAGGATCGGGTACATGCGTGGGACGCCAAGCGGGAGAGCCACCAACCGGCGCCACGTAGAAGCTGCGAGCCACGACGATCTAGATAGCAACAGGATGGTTTTGGTAGTCTTTCCCATGGCTGATCTCGGATCTTCCATCTCCCAATTCGTTTAGAGCAATATTAAACCACGTAATGATTCTTTGGCAAGGTTGAGAAGGGATAATCTTTCAAAGGCTGCTGTACATCAACCCAAAAAGGTCTCGTATGCAGCCACATGTACTTGGAGCATCAGATCACTTGGGTTCAGCTGATCGGCAGCCTGTTGGAAAATTCCATATGGTGACTTTTTTGTTTCCCTTTTTTTTTATTTATTTTTTCCCAGGTAAAGTGGTCTATTCATGCACACCTAGAGTCAACATAACCAAGGGAGTCAGAGCAGAAAGTCTTTGAGTGCGGCCTTCGGGCCACCCCTATATCCATTGATAAAAACCATCGACTGGTTGGCTACAATTTTTGCCTCCTAAAAAACGTGCCTCATGATCGAGGCTGCGCACACCTAGAGCAAAATCAAGATGTTTTGGAGGAGGGGGGTGATCAGCTATCTCCCACACACATCCCTGAATCGAGGTCACCACCCAAAACAGAGTCCACCAGCAACCTAGACACAGGGCCCATAGATAACAAAACTTGTGCCACCTTGCCCATCTCGGACACTAACATAGAAGTTAGTTAACCTTAAAACAAGCTAGAAGAGGGGGCTCCCAAGATATATACAACCATCAGGTCATTACATAAGCAGGATGCGAATTTCAAATCTCTAATAGCCAGCCAAGCCGAGGGCTCTTTCCATGATAATAAATCTCATGGAGAATCTCCTAGCTTCAAACACCATGTTGTTGTTCCTCATCAACTAGATTTAATAGGTGATATAGGCTCTGCTCAAATACCAACCGTCCTGATCCATCACCCCTGGTACTTCATCTTATAAAACTCGAGGAACACCTAAGCTGAAGTCTCATCCTGGAAAAATACCTTAGCGTAGTAGGCCTGCAGGGTACAAACCTGTCTGGTCCTTGAAAACAAATTGAGGACGTACTCCACCATCTCATCCTCGAGTCCACATAAAGACGAGCTGCATGGTAACCTTGCTCGGAAGGCCAGGACAAGCGGAGTCGCATCCGCATAAATGTAATCACGAAAGAGCATTTTCTAAAAACCACCATGACTCACCATCCAGCACGCTTGTCCTCCGAGCTCCGTCTCTATTTGATACGTATTTTTTAGCAGGGAACCCAAAGAACCTTGGCAGGATAAAGATATAAAGGAACCACAAAACAGTCTCAGGCGCAAGAGATTACCTTAACCAAGCTAAAATTAGATACCTGTCCGATTAATAGAGTTCTTATCCTAATGGCTATGTTTACCTATAACTATCTTAATCCTCTACTTCTCAAAATCTTAATTATTTTTATCGGTAGCAACACACCAGTCAATGTGAATTTCTTGATTTGCTGGCATTGGATGTGAAGTCAGCACCTTATCTAGGTTAAAAGAGTAAATACATCAAGATTTGCTTAGCCAATAGAAAGCAGCTCCTTCAGGAAGCCGTGACCCTCCAAACTCATCGTGGCTAACAAGGATTGCCCGGCTCACCACTCGAGCATGCAGCCAATCAGGAGACGGATGAAAGTTTGATCTGTTACATGAGACTAAAAAAGGTAAATGAAACCGAGGTTGTTGTCAAATAGTCATTTGGTGTAGTATGTATTACGATTACCCTGCTATTAATAGTAATGCACCTGAAAAACACAAACTAAAAGAAAATATATTGCCAGCATTTGAACAATCCAAGAATCTGTTTATATTTCCATTTAAAGGGTACAAATTGCAGGAGCAAAAGCCCTTCAATGCACTCTTGAATTCAGTTGATTCATAGCTTGGTGCCTTTGTGGACAGTGAAATTTTGCTTGTTTCAGATGGAAATACACCTACTCCCCTTCTAGACTAGATGACTCTTCACATCAATAAGCCTATAGAAGTCCTCTTGGAAGATCCAGACAATGGAAGCTAGTGCTCGATGTGTCAATTACATCTCGCCACATTCAGCTATGACGCATGCGAGCTTTGGCCGATTGTTTGGTCCAGTAGCAACATTTTCAATCTTCCTAACAACCAGGAGGCCTTCTCCCAGCACCCTCTGCAGTGAGATGAAGGGAAATAGAGAAGGAAAAGAACCGAAGCCAAAAGTAATTTATATGAGCTGAATGCATGATTGAAATTTTGCAACATGGACAACTTAGAACTTTATAGAGGGCAAGTCAAGCCCATCAGAGAGACATCATGAGGACAATAGTAATGACCACCACATGAACCACAAGAGACAGGCTTCCCGTTACAAGAGCCTTCTTCCAACATCAAACAAGAGATTTTGATAGCCTTGGCAGGGCTCATGGCAAGTGAACCACTGATACAGGCAAGCTCTATCCCCTTACATTTGGCTGAGCTTGTGATTCCTGCATCACCATGGCTCTATACAAGGCCATGCCCTCATATATATATATATATATATATATGTATGTGTATGTATGTATGTGTATGTGTGTGTGTGTGTCTGCATGCATGCATGTATATCTGCATGCATGCATGTATGTGTGTATGTATGTATGCATGTATGTGTGTATGTATGTATGCGTGCATGTACGCGCACATGCCTTGCATGCATGTATGTGCGTATTAATGAGCCATTGTTGAATCACAATATTCCAACTTAATAAAACAGATTTGATTAGAAGAACTTACCCCAAAAACCACATGTTTATTATCTAGCCAGTCACATTTTGCACATGTTATAAAGAACTGCAGACAAATGGAAATGGGATTAGACCAAAGAAGTGAGAAGCAGACATGAATTCCATTAATGTGCTTTGCTCAAACTGCAATCATGGATATACATTCTGAACTAACTTTTTTGAAAAAGGTATAAACCACCTGCCTACATAAAGACAAAGCTTGCTCTCTGTAGAAATACAGGTTGTCTTGTACATTATCTACCTTCCCCCCCTCTATCCTATACATTTAAGGATATCATACAATGACTCTATTAAATTCCTTATCCAAACAAGTTTCAAATTTGAGAATTACCTGGCAGCCATTAGTATTTGGCCCACTGTTTGCCTGAAAATGACAGGACAAAAGATTACATAGTTAAGAAGAGCAATATATACATGATCACTACAATTTTGCAATATATAGCTGTTAGTTTGTGTTGGAACAAGTTACAGACAGATATGTAGGAGAGAAATTCAGCTTAAGCAAAATGGCAATATTGTCATTTTTGCACAACATCAAATATGAAAATGCTGAACAACATAATCCAAGTGCTTTGCCTGAACAGCCAATACTATCTAGGAGGGCCACAGAGGACTCTAGGATACAAATTATTTGCCAGAAGTACACATACTACATGCTTGGGAATAAGAAAAAGCACTACTGAAAGTTCAGTCTTCTTGATTTCTATAGACGCTCCAACCAAGAAACATCTAAAAGTCCTTTTGCTCCCATATAGGAAGAATATCAACCAGCTTGAGATGTCTAGAATGTTAAATTCCATAAAGCATGAAGTCTATCTTGGTTGCCTCCAATCCCCTTCAATATGGATAGTTAATGTCAACTAAGTTGACAATATAAATAGAAGCATGTATACTTTATTGGTCTAATTACCATGAAGGAGGAATAGTTGCCACAAAAACAATTGGATGATGTCCTGATGACAGCAAAATTGCATTGCAATGAAGCTAAAACTAAGAAGAAAAAAGCAAAGCCCTTGGCTGTGGAAAAAGGGAAAACATTACTGCTATAGTTTTAATAGAGAATAAGATGCCTTACTTATCAGAAGAAAAGAAACCAATTACGTGCCCAACCTTTTTGTGTTCAAATTTTCTGCCCTAGCATTCTTTTCTCTTCAATTCATCCCCTTATTGGTTCACTTTGTTATTATTTAGCATCATTTTCTTTCTTTCTGACATAACAAAATACTCACCAACTCTCTCCCTCTCTCCCTCCCCCCCCAACTATATCATTCTTGTTAAAGAAGAAATACAGGGATCCAAGATCAGATATTCTTTGAGACATTGGACTCAAAATGTCTTCTTGATGTTATCAATGAAGAGTTTAGATAAACCATGTAATGAAAAAACACAAAAATCCTATATTGATACTTGGAATAAGATGTATAATGGGACATCCAAATGGGGCTGGCCCACACCATTCATGATCTACATGGAGGGCTGGTAATGCGCTAGGGCCAATTTATGTCCACTAGGTCAGGCTAGCTTCAGGTTGGGCCAAGGCTGTCTTTGAAGAAAACTGCCTTCTGGCCATAACTGAACCTGATCTTGGAGCATAAACTAAATCCAAGCTGGGCTTGACCCGAGCTTGAGCCCAATTCAGAACCTATTTCCCTCAGATCAAGAAACTCAGTTTTGGCTTTGGAATTGGCTGGGTCAGTGGAGTTTTAGTTTCAACAATTTTGACAGTTTTAGTCCAAGTTTCAAAGTTTGATCAAACAAATCAAGATAAATTCAAAAAAAATTAAAAAAGGGGAGAAAACAAAAGAAGTTAAGAAAAGTTATTTGTTAAAAATCTAAGAATATTTTGTGTTCTATAGTTGCTTTTGTTATAGAGTTTCAAAAATTTTAGCCTCAAAATAGTATTGAATGTAAGTGAAATACCATGTATTTTTTATTATGAACAGATATGTATCATTTACTTATTATACTTTAGTTGAATGAAAATCCATTATATCTGGCAACTTTGAAGCTTTGTAGAGTAGAATGCATTCAATTTTTTCTTCATTTTCTTGTACAATTGACAAATACATCAAATTTTCACATTTTGAGGTAAAGTGGCTATTTAATAACATGGATGTAGTTATACAATGTTAAGTGTGTTTTATGCAGAAAAGGTATTATTTCTTTGGAGTGTTTTGTATTATTTTTTGAAGTGTCTTGTATTTAGTTGTTTGGGTTGTAAAGTTACTTTGAACCTCACTTGAGTTCAGGTTGGTCTGGGCCTTTAAGTTTAGTCTAGGGTCAATCCAAGGCTTGTAGACTCATAAGCTTGGATAGATCTTAGGCTAATAATCCAGCCCAAGTCTGGCCCATTGGTAGCCCACTCTGTCCCTCGAACAAGTCTGTCCCATTAGTAGCCCACTCTGTCCCTCTTTTTTGCCGCTACTAGACTCCCTCCACCACAACTGCCAATCCTTTCCAAGTACACCCCCGCCGCTCCATGCTTGCTTCACATTTGTAAGGTTACTTTAGGCCTCCAAATAAGCCAGGCTGGGCTGGGCTCTCTAAGTTTGGGGCAGGGTCCATCCAAGGCTTGTGGAATGATAAATCTAGACCGAGCCAATGCTAGGGTAATTAGGCCCAAGCCTGGCACAATGGTGGCCCTATCTACAATGTTACATATGCTTAAAATAAATTGACTATTATGGAGATTTATTCCCTCTATCAAATATATACATGCTAGAATCCTACTGCCAATGTCAAAAGGTCATTCTATTAACATATAATCTAGACTAGCCACACCACTAAACATGAACTAAACCATCAAAAGTGCCTACACATGGAAAATACATCTTACTTATGAACTGCATGGTCACAAATTGGGAAACTCATGATTCAATGCTTTGGTTAAATTTACAATTTAAAATCACAAAAAAACTATGGAATATTTGGCTCCTATGTGGTCTGAGATGTGTAAATCATGACAAAAAATATAGATTCACATTTCATATTTCCTGGAATATATGCTAAAACATGGTTCCTTTGGTACCATTCATTTTTGTCCATTTGACCTAGGTGTTAGTGACTTCCTATATATACATATGCAAACATGCACATACATATATACATGTTGTCAAAAAAAAAAAAGAAAAAGAAACATATATATAATATTGTTTAGGTATTACTGAATATCTTGCATGCAGAGTGCTTGTCAATGATTTGCATTGATAACATCGAGAATTCCTCCAATCTTTAGGTCTAGCTAGCTTAACTTCATATATATGTATACAAACATCTAATTCCTAAAACTACATATAACTGAGATTTTATGCTACTTTGCTGATCTAAATCATGAGTGATCTGATCATCCACATGCAAAAGTAATTCACAGGAATCTGCACGTTTATGTGAGAAGCTCTCCAAACTCCATTGAATGGTCCAACTTTTCCAAAAAAACATTCTCTTATTAGGGCATGGGGTTGGGGGAACAAGAAGAAACTTTATTTTCTTACCCATCTTGTCAACATCTCCTCAATTGCTACATTTCCCTGCTTGTACAACCACTACATGACCTCCTTTGCTAGATTGCCCCTACTAATCTTTTCCACTAACCATTTGTTGCCTTTAGGGCAAGTTGGTCACTCACAACTCCATTTTCTCCTTTCAAATTGTATCCTAACGACAAGAAAATTTACCTATTTTTTGTTCCAATTGGTTTGCCTTTTTGTAACCTTCCCCACTGGAAAAACAAAAAGAGACTACAGGAAAATGAGTTACCTGATTCTTGCCTCATCAATCTGTTTTGTTCTTTTAGATCAAGAGAAATCACTAGACTCATCAAGGGGAAAAAACATGAAAAACCTAATTGAGGAAAATTATCAGAGAAAATGCATATATGAAGCTTGGAAAAGGTAAAATAGGTGCTTAATAGATGATTAGGTGGTGTTGTTTGTGGCCTTTATTTCCTTGTTATGTGTCTCCTAAATACCAGCACTGCATTTTGAACCAAGTGTGCTTGTCCTTCTGAGTTTTTATCTCCTAGTTTGGACATGACACAAGACTCATTAGTCTCCATCCTTGTATGACAGAACCTTTATTTTATCAAAAAATTACTGGTGTTGGGCTCTTATTGATCTTGAAAGGAGAAAGGTCCATGCACAAGAAATGGGATTCTCTGAATTACAAGCTTACAGCACTGCATAGATTGTATGCTAACTTGTTCTTGTTTGTCTACTTAAAAGAAAGTATATTTATTCCCGGGTATATGTTCAAGTCACTTCATCTGGAGACCGATTTCGATTGTAAATCCAACTGTCTGTCAGCTTATCAGTGAGTGTAGAATTTCTTTCCTTAATCAACACAAAAACATTAACTTTAGTTACCAACATCATGACTAACTTAAAAGTAAATAAGTTTTGGCTAGAATTACATTTGGTAATAAAAAAAGTAATAAAGAAAAAAAAAGAAAAAATGTACTAGAGGCACGAAATGAAGTACAAGGAACTAACGAATTGATTAAAACTAAAAAGTAGGCAGCTAGACCTTATAAAACATAAAGCTTGAAGTGGACATGGTTCAACACATATTGAAATGGTGATTGGGTAGAAAAGGCAGTGACATACCATAGATAGTAGGCCAGGACCTGTATGCTTTGCAATGAAATTTTCATCCTCAAACTGGCTTCCATAGATGCTTACACATCCACTGCCATCACCCTGCACAACAATAAACTCGCTGGTAAAAGTACTTACACATTCTAGTTCCAAGAAACTGATGATATGTAGTGGTAACTGCTTTGCATTCCAAAATCTATCATCTAAAATTAGGGCTGTCACTCCAACCCACAAAACTGGTACCCGGCCAACCCCAATTTGGACCTAACGCGAGCCCAACGATGAATGGGTTGGGTACAGGTCCAAAGTCAGAGCCATTGAAACTTTCAGGTTGGGTCAAGATTTGAGGTTTTTAGACCCAATCCAACCAGAACCCATATAAATTAGCTAGTTCACGTACATAAACACATATACATATTTATATATACATGTATATATGTATACATACATACAGACACATAAACATACAAATATAATATAAATTTTATTTATATATCCTTCATTTTCGAAACTCTTAGTATATGAAGTATCGTTCTAAAAATTAGAGGGGCGGAAAGAATAAAAAAATAATGACATGCAAGAACATGTTGGCTTGGGTGTTTATATTTTACCATAAGTGTGTCTTTTCAATTTTTAGTCAATTATTATGGTAGCCATCAAGTGCTTGTTGTACATGATTTAATTTCTAAGCATGTATTGATTCTTACGTTGATAAACTTCTAAAAGCCATGGATTATTCTATCTTGATTAACACTCAATATATAATGTTTGATATTTGACGGGTAACCAGACCTGATCTCCACCAGACAAGAACCAGATGTGCATTTTTCTTACCCGAACCTAGATCCATCTTGACCTTTCAATGGATCTGGTATGGAACAAAAGTTAGACTAGAAACTCCAATGGATGTGAGTCTAAGTTTAATAAAACCTGGACCCAACCTTATCAAATAGCATCCCCATCTATAATATGTCACTTGGTAAAGGAATAATTTGTACTAAATGAAAATAATGATGGTCAAATACTTATTAATGAAACTAAACCATTTCAGAGTTACCTTTCCATGATGCAATACATAATATTAACAGCAGGTTGTGCATAGTTGGTCAAAGAATTGAAAGAAAAAAAGAATTTAATTCATCTTAAACTACAAAAGTGAAAGTCATAATGGATATCAAAAATAAAAACCATATCACAAGAGATTACTGTTAAGCTATAAGCCCAAATAATGCACAAAAAGTTCAAGAGAAATGGACCTTCACAAAATCACCCGCTTGTATCATAAAATCCTTGATTACTCTATGGAATTGGCATCCCTTGTAACCAACGGGTAGCCCTGCTTTTCTGCAAATGCTCAACATGATTGAAAGCACATCAGTGTTTTTATCAAATAATTATAACACTAAATATGATGATGATGATGGTGGTGATGTTTTAGTGGAAAATAATAAAATTAATGTTTCAGTGGCACGATCTGAAGCATATATGGGCTCATGGAGCTTTTTACATCTTATTCTAAGGAGAGACATTTCGTGAGTGATATTAATAACAAGCAAATTGAATCCTTCTCTTTGGACATATGGTTGGGGCACAGGAATTTATTTTTTTTATATATCTTGTGTGCTTTCTTATTAGAGAACTCATGGTTTCAATAAAGTTTAGGTGGTAAACGCATAAAGAGGTAACCACAACCTTTATTTAACCAGTTGATTTGTCATTGTTCAATTAGACAGTTTTGAATCTCTATGATGAATATTTATGAGGACCTAAGCAGAACTATTGGACTATAAAATGCCGTTTACAATTTCAACAGTGGATTCCAGTTTTCCATCTTAATACTAAAACTTTTGACAGATCCCCCAAGCTTATATTTCTCTTAACATCTTCTTCCTCATCTTTTGTTTTCTTCTACAGCCTTTTTTATTTCCAATTTTTTACAGATCTGAAACTAAGAACAGACCAGCAACAATGCCAGGAAAACTCCAAATTCTAACTCTAATTTGGACCAAATTTGTTGAAAACCCATATTTTCCATTTAAAATCTGGCCATATAAAGAAGACCTCCATTTTTGCTGCACTAAACTTTAGAAACTTTATCAACCATGTTCTTCTCCTCTTTACTTATCAAAAATCTGTTCACAAACAACTCTTAGCATTTTGAATAAAAAACTAATATCTTTCAAAACCATAACCTTTCTACAAACCCTCACCTTTTCTAATCTTAAAACCTTGATGGTTGATCAGAAGTTGGATATTCTTCAAAACAGGATGAAAATAATACCTGAATTCCAAATTCCCAACTCATGAAAATGACTGATTTGATGAAGCTTCTTTTTGTCATATGCCCCTTCATCTGACCCTCTTTCTTCATTCATTGAACTTAAAGAAATAATTAATAAATTAATCTTTCCCTAACAGAGATGTTTGAGATAACACACCTAGAAGGCAAAACCATTTTATTCTTAAGCATCATCCAAAATTGTGTAGAAGGTACTTGCAACGATGGAAGGAACAACGATGAAGATTCTTGTATTCCCTTAACCTAAAATGACTCCTTCATAATGTTTGGAGTAGGGTTTCTCGAACCAGACTGAACCGCCTAGTTCAGACCATACCATACCTACCGGTCAAGAACCGGGATGCTTTGGCTGTGGAAAATGATTCGGATCCCTGGACCGTCCAAAACATCCCAGAATCGAAACGGTACGATTCAGCCCTGACCATGCATTTCGGCTCGGTTCGGTTTGGTTTGGGTCCGATTCAAGTCGGATACTATAGTCATGTGAAGGAATGATTTTAATATGATTGAGAACCCGAGAGGCTCTCAGTTTCACAGAGAAGCTTATTTTTCACTATCCAACCCATTTTAATCCATACAACTCAAGAAAAATGTAGGACAAACATGAAAAAAATGCCGATTAAAAGTATGTAGATCCATTCCCTCTTTCTCCTTCTCCCCTCTTTTGTATAAAAAAATCTTGAAAAATGAAAAAATAAGGAGAAACTATGTCAAAATTTTTTATTTTGGTATGATTTTAGAATATGTTGTAAATCTATGAATGATTTATACAATGATACTAGCACCATTAATTTTTGCTAGGATATGATCTTTAAAATAAAAAAAATCGGATTAAAAAATTAAAAAAATAAATTTAATTTTTTAAAAAAATTATACAATAAGATATGTATGTGGAGCATCCGAGACATCGTCTTCTACTGGCTATTATCCCATGCAGCGTAGAGCATCTTACGGATTCAATTTTATTGCTGGTATATTCGAATAGGTCCCTTCACGGCCATGTCATTAGTCTCAGGATATCTCTCAGAGTAAAGACTTCAGCGAGGGATCCGCGATGAGTTATGATCTAGCACGCATACCTCCTGGGATAATCATAGGGGATTACAATGTTGCTTGGCTAGAGAGATGGATTGATTTTCCTACTAAGTTTATCAATTATTCTGATATTTATGGAGAACGATATTCGATCATATTCTAAATATTGGTATGCAACTATGTATTGATTATTTTTTTATAAATTTTGAGCATTTTAAGATTCAATAATATCTAATCTATGTATTGATAATTTAAAAATTAGAATCTAAGAAGTCAAATTCACGTTACACATGATTAAGAGTGTATTGAAGTGATGCAAACATCAATTAGCATCAACAAATATCTATTTGGATCTAAAAACATTCAATAAATCCTAAAAAATGATTTAAAATCACAAAAAATTTTAAAAAATATTTTTTATATGCCGGTCAAACCGGTATGTTTGTCGTACCATGTATCGGTATGGTACCGAACCATATTAGCAGGCACGCTTGCCGGTACCATACCATACCAGCCGACGACTGGTATGGATCCCGGTGCTAGTTCAGCAATCCTTGGTTTAGAGTACTGTAAAAGTTATTCATTGCAATTGTAATTAAAGCAATGTGATCAAGAATTCAGCTTCCATTCTTATGACATTATTTTTGTGCTACAAACTTATGTATATTTTCATCATGGGAATAAGATTCTACCTCTCTTGGCAACATATTGGTGGCTTTTCTAAAGATGAATGCTATGTGCCTAGATGGAACTGATTTCAACCGAGTATCAATGCATGATGTGATTTCAACCGAGTATCAATGCATGATGTGATTTCAACCGAGTACCAATGCATGACTGAGATATTGCAGTGATAAAAAGTCATTATAGACAAAAGAAGAGCTTTAGGTGTGATACATAAAAAACACCCGGTTGTATCTTAGATTTAAGAATTATATTTTATTGTTTATCTTTCTTTTTTTCTTTTCATTTCTTCAATCTAGAGTTTCAGTTATATTTTGGCACTAGAACAGGCTAAAAAACTAATTTAATGAAGTGGAAGCAGAATACTGCAGCCACTAAGTCCAAGTTTCCTAGATACTGGCTTTTGAGGTTTTTGTACATGACAGCACTATTGGACACTTGGACATGGCGGGACATGACACTGATAGACAACACATCTATATAACATCAGGCAAAAGTTCTAAGTTCTAACACTTGATACTTTTTTTTTTGGAGCATCATGAAGGGAATAACTCTTATTTTCAAGTGCTAGACACTTTAAGGAAAATACAATCATATTTTCAATGTAAAGCTACTGTGGCTATTTATAAATTTATGTATCTTGACACATCTTATATAACCTAGGGAACCTAACATACAAACTCATGGATAATATATTATTCAGTTTTTTAGTGGCATAATTTCTCTCCCCTTTTTCCTTTTTAGTTTCTCGTTATTAGATAAGCATTAAAAAAAAGGTTAATGTCCGTATAAGTGTCATATCCCTATGCCTTGAATTTTTTTAAAGCTACCATTTTTGACACTTAAGGACACCTAGTCACTTGGCTCCCCTGCTAAGTGTCTAGGAAAAACTGCACTGAATCCGCACCTCCCCCCCCCCCCCCCCCCACCACCACCAAAAAAAAAAAAAAGAAAAAACCCAACCTACCCACCAAAACATGCACAAGGAAGGTCTTTTCTTTTTTCCGTTTTTTTTTGGTGCTACAGTAATGTTTCCACTGTAATAAAGAATAAGATTTCAAGGAATTAAAGGATTAAAAGATTTTGAAGACTCATTTTGAGGTTCTAAGCAACCTATGACAAATTGAAAACTTTTAGCTTTTAGAATGATGGTTTTGCATTATCACTCCCACTTTACCCTTTGCATTCATCTTCTTTTGTTTCACCTCTTCTTTCTGTTATTACTTTTATTTTCAAAATCAGAAGTAAAACTATCATCCATAAACCCAAAATCTGTATAGGCTCGGTTTCTCTGAATCTTCTCCTGTCCTTCGCTGCAAAATTTACTCATCTGACCATAAAAACCCATCCTTTTCAATCTTAAGCTATCAATACCATTATCTCAAAACCTTAGAATTATACACAACCCCTTCCTGTGTGTCTTCTCCATGATTCCTAGCCCAAAATTTTCAACAAGGTCTCAGTACAGCAAAATGATATTTTGAACGCTAATTTAATATTAACCCTACTGTCCATCCTCCTAATCTCAAAACCCTAGCCCTAGGTTTACCTCGTTGGACCCATCATTCAGTAGAAATATAATCGGAACACATTGTCCATCATAATTAACAAATCCAGAATAGAATCAGTACCAAAAGCATTACTACCAAAACATGGCAAAAATTCAGAAAATCAATTAACTCACAGTCCAATGGGCAGAGACCAGGCTACCTGTATTCACCAGTGCAGAACTGCCTGCCAGAAAAAAAAGACAAATTATCCATCAGTCCATGATCAAACAGGAATCTAGGCTATGGTTTCTATCCCTTCGCTCTAAGCTCGGTTCATCAGTTAGGATTTCTCTTTTCTCGGGGGGAGAGAGAGAGACGGAGAGAGCAGGGACCGGACCTGAAGTTCTCGGCGGTCTTGGGGGCGATGTCGGCGAAGAGCTCCATCTTGATGCGGCCGGCCGGAATGGTGCCGATGGTGACGTCGAAGAAAACGACGGGGTTCTTGGGGTTGGGTGGCCGCTGGTGCCACTCCACCGCCACCGGCGGAGGAGGAGCCGGCGGAGCAACCAAAGTGTTGCTATTAGCGCTGTTGGTATTATTGTTCGCTCCAGTCCCAGAAGCCATTGCGAAGATAGAGAGAGAGAGAGAGCGCTAGCTAGCTGCTATAGGTGAGAGAATAGAGGCAGATTCCTGCTGCCACCGCAATGAAGGTTGGTAAGTCTACACGGGTGTTCATTTTGGAGCGGCCATTAGGGCGGGTTAGGGACATATAAGATCTTTTGCTATTTTGGTTTTTAACCTTTCTTACTGAATGCATTATATAACAGGTTGGATTAATTCTCATCCTCATTAAAATAACATATGAGTGCCATCGAGTTTATTAATTAGATATTTTAAAATTTTCTTTCCCTTTTATTTGTTAATATTAATTTTTTTTTTTTTTTTTTTGGTAAACCAATAAAGGGGGAGGGGTAACACTCCAGGCGTGGCTGCCCCCAGACAGCCCCCACCCCAGTCAGGGAATGTTCGGTACACGGCGTATATTATTTTTCTCGCAGCCGTTCTCCACCCGAAGATGAATACGTCAACCTAACTGCCACCGGTAACCACGCTCTCCCGCTTGTGAGCAAAGCCCACTACCACCCACGCCACCCACTAGTGGCTATTAAAAATATGTTTCAATCATACAAATTTGTTCATGAAATATTTGTGAACTACGTCTTGCATTGATAATTATACTTGCCTATTTCGCAACTAAATGCATCTTCAATACGTGTTAACATAAAATTTTTATTTTAATCTTAATTAAAATTTTAAGTATTAATTAATCACAATTATTTATTTATTCATTATAATTATTTATTAGTGTTAATTAATGCAATCGGTAAAGTATTAAAAAATTATCTGGCGGCATCTTAGTGATGTCAAGTTGACGTACTCATCTTTGATAAAGAAAGGTTACGAAAATCTAAACACCTTGAATCAAACATTACCGGCAGGGTGGGCACCTACGAAGGTAGCTACACCGGGTTTAACCTTCCTATCCCTTTTCTTTTTTTTTTTTAAAAAAAAAAAACTTTATGCATCAAATACTCACAACAACATTCGAGTTATCCATCAAAATGATAGAGTTGATATTTACAAAATTGATATTATGAACAACAACTCCAATTTATCATAAAAGAAAAAAGAAAAAAAGAAAAAAAAGAAAACAACAACTCCAATTAGATGTGCGAACCAAGAGTTTGAGACCAAATGCTGCAGAGTCCTATGTATCCCATTCTAAATCGAACCACATCTCTTAAATTAAATCTAGCAATTGGCTCAATATTTAATCCCATTTTCTAAATTTGAGCACATTACTGCATGCTCTCCAGCTACCTTGCCTGAATTTTTCTAGATTCTGTGGCAATTTTGGATTTTTGATCCTATCAGTGCACATACTAGCAAGGCTTCTTTTCAGAGCATAACAGATAAAAAATTTCATAAGCCTTTGCTCGTGGCCAAGCAATTTACCAATCTCCTATAATAGGAGAAGCAGATCACTGGCAGCAGTTGATTTATTGCTCCAATGATGACTTTGAGACCTGGAACTCACTAACAAAATGGGAGGATGCTATTATCGTTTGCAATGCCTGTATTGGGATGTTCATGTCTGTTTATAATATTATGATACTTGGACATTTTCCACACCAGGTATATATCCTTCATGAAGTGAGCTTGAGCAACCAGTGATACAGAGAATTGCTTCTTTAGATGATGAAAAAAATAGACATTTTCCACAGCAGGTATATATCCTTCATGAAGTGAGCTTGAGCAACCAGTGATACAGAGAATTGCTTCTTTAGATGATGAAAAAAATAGACATTTTCCACAGCAGGTATATATCCTTCATGAAGTGAGCTTGAGCAACCAGTGATACAGAGAGTTGCTTCTTTAGATGATGAAAAAAATGACAAAAAAACAGCTGCTTCACTTAGATACCAAGGTTAAGATGAGTAAAGCCCTTAGCAAACTGTATATATTATTCAGCCGATTGCTAAGTATATAGAAGCAAAGAAAGGAGAAAAACATACATTTCTTTAGGAACAGTAGAACTAACAATAAAGCTATCAAAGCTCTAAGATTTACACTTGATCAGCCAGGAGCATCATAAACAGGTCTTAGAAATCTAGCAAGGAACGAAATTTCAGGAGCCACAATAACAAGCTTCAGATTTCTAATTTGTTACAAAGTCATCAAGATGTGATCAATCGCCATTCATACTTGGAAGTAATAATTGTATTCCCTTTCTCCAGCCATAGGATATATTAGACACATGAGTAGATTTATCTAGGAACATTCATACATTTCTGCCACTGAAAGCATTCTCTCTAGTTAGTAAGCTATTTTTCTGCTTACAATCTTCATCTAAAATCCACCACCTTGGCTCACTGCAGCATTTACATAGAATTTTCTGCTAGGTAGACCACATTGCTATTCAATTCAAAGCGGGGATGTGGCCTAAACTAATAGTTAATCATAAATAGCATAATAGAAAACATGTTTGGTAGCTTGTTTGACATATACAGTAGCATTCAAATTTTCAAATAATCTGTAGGGTTTTGTTTGGTACTCCCAAATCTTGGAAAGACTTGGAAGACCATGGCAGGGATGTTCGAGATGATCTCTAGGAGTTTGGAGGCGTGCCAAGCGATTTCTGGAGATGTTCCAGAGGTCCTGGAGGTATTCAGGGAGGCTCTGAGTCATTTTGGGTCACGGCATGTTCGGCCAGGGGATTGATCCAGGGTTGAGAGAATATGTGAGACATGGATATACATGGGCTCGGGTTTGAGTGTTTTCTCATGTGTTTGAGTGTTTTCTCATGTAGCTTAGAGGGGAGTTTTTTGAGAGATTTTAACATAGTCCTGTTGGGTTGTGGGGTATAGGTCCAGAGGTGTAGTCGGTTGTCCTTTGATGTAAAAATGGTTTAAGGCTAGGTAGTTAGTTGGTTAGTTGGTTAGCATGTAATTAGTTGGTTAGTCGGTTAGGTGGTTGAATCCTAACCGTTCAAGAGATCTAACTAACTAGGAGGCCTAATCAACTAAAGATCCTAACTACCTAGGGGTCCTAACTACCTTGAACATAACCATCCAAGTCCAAGAACGGTTAGAACTAAACCACCGCCCCGTGTGCTTATAAAATAAGGAGGGGGCGACGGTTTGGATGTGAAAAAACAAGAGAGCGAGCATAAGGGAGATATCTGTGCATTGATTTATAAATAAGGCTGCCATCATCACATTAAAATCTCTCTCGTTGCTTCTGCAGTATATACTTTGATCCGAGATTTCCAACACCATCCTTCTCAAAGGTTATTTTACTACGAGCATATCCATTTGGAGATGACTAGGTCCATGGTATCTCTTTTTTCAACGATAAATAAAAAGAACTCAATTCATAGATGCACAACTGAAGCTGGTGGCCTGGTTGGTTGAGATGAAAAATGAAAACAAAAATTTCTGTCAATGTTTTCAACTCACCTACCACTACAATCTCAAGCTAATTTCCACTGAAAACTTGTGCATAATCTGGAGATTTGCATCTTGTGAGCTACCTGTTAGCTGAAAGAAAATGAAAATTTTCTGCAGTTTTTCCATCTCACCTGTCACTACCAAGCTTAAATTAGTCTGTGAAGAAGTTTCCTACTATCTTCACCTGAAGTAATACGCGCCTCTGAAAATATTTTGTTCTCCTCGTGCCACGTTCAACCATAGTTGGTCAATAATAGAAAAAAGCCATAGCCACCCACCACGACAGCGACCACTCTGAAGCCCCCTTTCATACGGCAAGTCAAGTCAACATTTCTTCGATGAAATAGCCGGCTATACGGCTATTACAATTTAGAGGAAAATACCAGTGACATTCTTCCGCAGCAAAAGAAGAAATAATTGGCACGATAGCAAGGCTGAAGCTGTATCGGGTACCAATATATTCATATTCATATTTATTTTGTTTGACAGATGATATAGATATGGATATGGATATTAATCAGATATAAAAAATTATATGCATATTTGTTTTAAAAGATACGAATATAAATTAGATATTGAAAATATGGATATAAATCAGATAATTAAACTATATGATTATAGAATTAAAGATATCACTAATTTAAGAATAAATCAAGTTAATAGTATATTAATATACTTACATATTTTTTTAAAAGTTAATAAGTACTGTATAAAATTAAATAGGATTACAAACAGAATCGGATTTTCAGATATGGATTGGATAATTGTTTATGCATATCCATATTCATATTTTTTTTATGAACGCGGATACGGATACTGATATTAGTCGGATGCTCAAATTTTTATCCATATTCGGATAGATTCGGATATGAAATTAGATTCGGTCAGATATGATCTATGCTACTTTCACCCCGACATGGTATTTGTTTGTTTGGCTTGATCTAATATTGTATCAATTAACTAATCTAAAGAGGCCCAAGGTGGTAGCTCAGTCAGTACTGATTATGGTTTCATGTACCTCGTCTCTAAGAATCCAGCTACGACTAGAGTCGATTAAATGAAATAATTTATTTTGGATGCTTGGATGTAGATGCATAGCATGGATTATTGGATCGGTTGATGTCATGACATACTCATCCAATGTGATGTTATTCAAACATTCTCATTTGTCTTATTTAAAAAAAAAAAAAAAAGGCCCCCTTCTTCCATGAAACAAGTGTTGGATCGGTCATGGTGAAGCTAGAATGACATACTCATCCAATGTGGTGCTATTCAAACATTCTCATTTGTCTTATTAAAAAAAAAAAGACCCCCTTCTTCCATGAAACAAGTGTTGGATCGGTCATGGTGGGAATAGAATGATATACTCATCCAATGCGGTGCTATTCAAACATTCTCATTTGTCTTATTAAAAAAAAAATAAAAAAGGCCCCCCTTTCTTCCATGAAACAAGTGGGTGCCATTTTTCCAAGGTTGGCCAAGCTTGCTTATTACCACCGCCTGCGGCCCCAGTAGACCTCATATTTTATATGAGAGAAGATCCGAGCATTAAGTTGGAGACTCCTTCACCAGCTGAAGCTTCTTCACCTCTCTTCTCGTTTGTATGCTGGGCCTCTCTCCTTTCCTTCTCTGACAATACAAAGAGGGACACATCATGGCAGGAGGAGCAGTTCTATCAGCCTTCATGCAGGTTCTTTTTGAAAGGTTGTCCGCAACTGCCTTGCACGAGTTCAGATCGGTAAGAGGTATTAAAAATGAGTTAGAAAATCTTTCAAGTACACTGTCAACAATACAGGTGCTGCTAGAAGATGCCGAGGAGAAGCAATTGAAGGATAAATGTGTGAGAGATTGGCTTGCAAAGCTCAAGGATGTTGCCTATGATTTGGATGACTTGCTGGATGGTCATGCAGCAGAGGCTTTGAGATCACAGTTAGAAGGCAATCAATCACAGAGCCGCTGGAAGAGACAGGTATGTCACTTCTTTTCTTGCACCTTCTGGCGGAAAGGTTTGTTTCATCGCATGATAGCACATAGGATAAGAAGGGTGCAGGAGAAACTTGCTAGGATTGCAGAGGAGCGGGACATACTTGGTCTTCAAGCATTAGGTGGGATGAGCAAACTTGAGATCACGGATCGGCCAGAAACCACTTCACTGGTAGATGGCTTAAATGTGTTTGGTAGGGAGGAGGATAGGGATAATATTGTGAATATCTTGCTATCCATTGATGAATCTAGTCCTCAAAATGTTTCAGTACTCCCTATTGTTGGTATGGGAGGCCTTGGGAAGACTACTGTAGCCCAGCTAGTCTACAATGATGAGAGGATCAAAAAACATTTTCAATTAAGAATGTGGGTCAGTGTTTCTGAGAATTTTGATGAGAGGAAGTTAACCAAAGAAACCTTTGATTCTGCTATAAATGGGTACTCTTCTATGACCACAAACATGAACATTCTCCAACAAAATCTCTTTGAGCATTTAAAGGGGAAGCGATTTTTGCTTGTTTTAGATGATGTGTGGAATGAGGATCACAACAAATGGCATAGATTTAGAGCTTCTTTAAATTCTGGAGAAAAAGGAAGCAAAATAGTGGTAACAACTCAGAATGAAAATGTTGGAAGAATCATGGGTGGGTTCCATTCCTATCGGTTGCAGCGATTATCAGAGAACAACTGTTGGTCTTTGTTCAAAAACTGTGCATTTGTTGATGGCAACTCTAGTGGATATCCAAGACTGGAGGAAATTGGGAAGAAAATTGTAGAAAGGTTCAAGGGGTTACCACTTGCAGCAAAGGCAGTTGGGAGCCTCCTGTACTCGAAAGTAGATGAAGAAGAATGGAAGGATATTTTGAGGAGTGAGATATGGGAGTTGACACCAGATACAAACAGTATCTTACCAGCTTTAAGATTGAGTTATAAGCACTTGCCCCCACATCTGAAGCAGTGTTTTGCATTTTGTGCTGTATTTCACAAAGATTATGTGTTTGAAAGAGATAACTTGGTCCAAATTTGGATGGCACTTGGGTTTGTTCAGCCTCAAGGGGTTAAAAGATTGGAAGACATAGGAACTACTTATTTTGATGACTTGCTGAGTAGATCCTTCTTTCAGCCTTACAAGGGCTACTATGTAATGCATGATGCAATCCATGATCTAGCACAACATATAACCATGGATGATTGTCATAGATTAGAGGATTATCAGAGACTCAACAACTGCAATAAGATCCGTCATTTATCATTTTCTTGTGACAATTCAATGCTCACTTCCTTTGAGGCATTTTATAGCTTTAAGAGATTAAGAACAATTCTATTGTTGCGGGGATACAAATCGAATATAACCTCTGTTCCTGATGATCTCTTCGTGAAACTGAGAGGTCTACGCGTGCTGGACCTGCATCGCAGAGGTATCAAAGAGCTGCCACATTCCATTGGAAATCTAAAACAACTTCGCTACTTGGGTCTCTCTGGTACCGAAATCAAAACATTGCCCTCATCAGTCAGTAAGCTATACAATCTGCAGACGCTGAAATTGAAAAATTGTAATACCCTACAAGAATTGCCAGAAGGAATTATTAACCTCAAAAACCTGCGTCATTTGGAGGCAAATACCAGACTAATTGCCATCATATCTGGAATTGGAAGACTCACCTGCCTCCAGAAATTAGAGGAATTTGTTGTTCAGAAGGACGAAGGACACAAACTTACAGAGCTGAAAGACATGATGCAGCTTCGAGGACGTCTCCGCATTGCAGGTCTTGAGAACGTGGCCAGCAGGGAAGAGGCAAATGAGGCTAAATTAAACACAAAGGAGTACCTTAGTTTGCTAGAGTTTGCATGGAAAGACAACAGGGATATCAGTCTTCATGAAGAATGTCTCGATGAAATTATGCTTGAAGGCCTCAGACCACATCGTGAACTCAAAGAGATGAAAATCACAGGCTATGCAGGTGCTAGTTTTCCGAGCTGGCTGGCAAGTCCACTCTCCAGCCTGCAGACCATCCATCTATCCAATTGCATGAGATGCAGATGCCTCCCACCTCTGGGACAGCTGCCCTTCCTCAAAAAGCTGGAGATTAGAGGAGCTGAAGAAGTGATACAAATTAGCCAAGAATTCTCAGGCAATGGGGCAACCAAGGGATTCCCATCATTGAATGAACTAGTCCTTGATGACATGCCCAATTTAGAAGAATGGCTGTTTGCAGATGGTGACCAATTGTTCCCTTGCCTCACTGAGCTTGATGTCATTGACTGTCCAAAGTTGAAAGCACTGCCCTGCCTTCCTTCGACCCTCACAAGGCTCCGAATATCTGAAGCAGGGCTCGGTGTTCTTCCCGAATTGTGGGATTCGAATCAGCCATCCTTGCTCTCATCCTTGCACATTGACAACTGTCCTAAGCTAACTTCCCTGCAGAAAGGCCTGCTAAGCCACCCACTGAGGGCCCTCAAGGATTTGAAGATCGATAATTGTGGAAGTCTCCTGTCATTGCCATCAGAGTGTTTCCGGCACTTTACATCACTTGAGAGTCTTCACATATGCAAGTGCCCCAGCCTGATGCCATCGACAACACTAGAGGAGGGCCTGCTGCCCAGCTCACTAGAAGATGTACGGATCGGCTCCTGCTATCAGCTAATCAACCCACTGCTTATTGAACTCAGGAACCTTGCCTTCCTCGCTCATCTTGAGATTGCCAACTGCCCTGACCTCTACTATTTTCCACTGGAGGACCTGCCTAACACGCTTAAATTCTTGGCAATCTTGGATTGCACCAATCTCCAACACCTGCCTCCTCATCTTTGGAAGCTCTCCTCCCTAGTTACTTTGATCATTGGCAACTGTCCCTGGATCCCGCACTTGCCTTCGGGGGGCCTGCCCAAGGGTCTAAATGAATTGTACATTAAAGCATGCCCATCACTGAAGGAGAGATGTGAACCGGGCGGGGAGGATTGGGCCAAGGTAGCTCATATTGCCAAGGTAGAGATAGATGAAGACATCATGTCCGAGTGAAGGGAGGAAGGAGATTCTTCTATACCATCACACCAGCACTACTACCAACAATTATGGTATGAATGTTTCTCACACTGTGAGTCCTACATCCGAGCTTTCCTTTCTCCATTTCTATTTGTCAAGGATAGTATATATTCTGAAACATTCAAGGATTCTGCTCACACTGAGATGCTAAAGATATCCTTCTCTTCCATTAGCAACTACATTGACCTCTAAATTCATATTACTTGCCTGATTCTGAAGAGCTTGATGTGCAGGTCATGACATGTTCATGGAAATGGAAGATGTCTATCAGATCATAACCCATTCATACTCCTGATTCAAGGAAAAAGCACGTCTCTTGCCAAGAGGGAGCTCCAATGGCCAAAGCACAGTAAAAGCTCTTCAAGTCACTATGAATGGCGCAATACTGGATTTTGGTCAATGTGAAGAAACCCAAGAGCAATCGCATTAGCAACTCAGAAATATCTCCACAAGTTTACTTATGCTTCTTGTATGGTTTGTCAGTCCAATCAGTTCAGTGAAATAGATCATATAATTACATGACTATAACTGCAAATAACCATAAGTAAAGCAATCTAAGTTTTTGTTCATTTTCATGGATGATCTCAAGTGTTGGCCAGCTTTGTATGATCAAGGGAATAAGCTTAACTTCATTCCTGAACTATGCTAGCCCATGTTTTATACTCTTAGAAAGTATCTCTTATGGCCGCCTCTCAACTAGAGGAAATATCCCCTGTCAAAACAATATATTATCTAAAGCCATGCGTGTTCATAATATCCCGTCACCTAGCTTTTCTAGTGCCAAAGTTATAATACAACCAGTACATTACTAAAGTCAAATTAGAGTAGTTTTATCATTTTCTTCCCTTGCCCAAATCTATGTGAATCTTCTTAATTCACCAAAGTTATTGTTTCATCTTTCCTTTTCCCCACTTTGGAATGTCATAACCTATCGAATCAGTGATTCCATGATAAGAACTTAAAAGTCGAAGGCCATGGCCTTATGTTTTGAGTCCAGACATACAAAAGTCACCTCACCAAAAATCCTCAGAAAAGCATCAAAAGTATACGATTATATGATTCTTCTTAGACATCCAATCAATTTAAGGGGGCATTTGGTAGCTAGCAATCTATTCCAATTGCCATCAATTTAAAGGGACCCCATTATATTATTCTATTTGGTAAGATTTTTTGGAAGGAAATCCGGATTGCCTGTCAATCAGGATTACTTTCGAGGAGATAATCTGGATAGCCTTAGAAAGGAGTGGCTATCGAGATTACCACCTCTCTGGTAATCGCATAATTAAAATTTTAACCTAAATTACTTTTTCAAAAAATCTCATGTACACCCTCTAAACTACCATTTCTTCTTTCCTCACCCAACAAATCTAAGCTACAAGAGACTTTGCCTCTCACACCAGTCATTCTCATCACCATTTTAATTATCACCAGCAATCTCTCTTCTGTGGTTGGTAAGTTATCTCTCACGTCCTTTTTTTTTCTATTCTTGCTCGATAACTTTTGTAATATTTGATTTTTTTTACTATACTTGTTTCTCTTTCTGATGGTTAACATTGTTTTATGTAATGAGATTATATAATTGATATGTTTTAATAAGTATGTGAATTTTTAATAGACTTGACTTAAAAGATATTTTAAAAACTTGATTTTATATTACTAGTTAATCTAATTATTGTACCAAATAGGTCAATCAAGATTTTTAGTAATTTTACTGCAACATTATTTGCATGTACCAAACATAGTAATCAACATTACTAGCAATCCAAGATTACCAAGTGATGTACCAAATGCGACTTAAAATGTATTCTAAGAAAAAGCATTTGGGAGTTAGGATTTCTAGATGAAGAGCATTGGACACGATGCAATTAAGGAGAGCAATGATACCCATTAGTTACCTGCCCCTGAGTAAAGTTAAGCTATGGCCATGGTAGAGGGCTCCCCGGTTTGGGAAGAGAAGCATTGCCATGGATTGGAGAAGAACAAGTAGAAACAGCAACGATGAAGTGAGAGGCGGGTGGAAGACGAGGGAGGACAGGAAGGGGGGGAAGACGAGGGAGGATAGGCGGAGCCCCATCAATGGCTTACAGTGACCACTATAAGATCATTGCTTTTTTTAATTCGTATGTAGTTATATTTATTGGGATTCGCACAATGGATTGGATAATTTTAGACTTTCAAACTAATATTTTCTTTCATTCAAGCATTTCATCGAACATATCGCAGGCATAAATAAGCATATAGCTGATACAAATATACATGGTTTGATAAATCCACCTACATCCACCGGGAGGATAAGTAATCCACTATATAAAACTATCCTAAATTGGATACAAATATAATACAAATACCCAATAGAGAGGATCCCAAATCAGTTACAAAGAAGGCACAATAATACCGATGGGAACAACAACAAAACTGAATAGGAGCAACCTTTCTCGGCCTTGGCTATAGATCAAGAGAAGTTACCTGAGAGATGGACAGTACCCTTCTTAGCTTTGGTGATGGATCAAAAGAAAAGTTTCTTCTTGACGGTGAATAGCTCCAAAGAGAACAGAGCGCTCGGTAAAACCCAATACTTATGAGAAATAAAAAAGAATAAGCATGAAACAGAACACCCTTTCACTAGGATCATCGGCGTCTGAACACAGCAAGATCCTTTGGTGACCAGAACACAAACCAAACCGATGAATGATCGAGATAGGGGACATTCAATGGAGGGATCTTAACGGAGGCAATCGGGACTTAGAGAGAGCTACAATTGAGGGGACCAAGAGCAATGGACCAAGATAACTCTCTCTCTCTTTGTTCTTTTTCTAAAGAGAAAAATAGCATAACCCCTTTTTAAATAGAGAATCAATTGAGGCACTCAAAATAGATCTCCAAATGCCTCACACCGGAAGCCGAACTTCTCGGAGAAGAAGTTTGGATCTAAGAGGCGTTCATCCACCCCCAAATACTTCCAGGAAGAAGAAGCCGATTCAAAAAAAGAGTGTTTTGGATATTTTATAGAAAACACCCTGAATTATCAATATTTGGAGCAACAATAATTAATAATCCTCCTCCTTGCGATAAATGATATACCTCTATCAAATATAGACAAAAAAATCTTCTCACCACAAGTCTCAAAGGGCATTACCATGAGCTCATACCAATCAAGTTTAGAAATGTCCTAAACTTAATTACTAGAATTGGTTTAATAAGTATATCAGCTAGATTGTGAGCAATGCAAATTTTTTGAAACTGAATATCACCATCCTCTATCAAATCTTTAATGAAGTAATATCTGACATCCACATGCTTAGTATATTCATGATATATATGATATCCGGCAAGATGCAAAGCATTTTGATTGTCACAATAAATATCCAAACAATCTTGCTTGAGATCCAAGTTTTGTACCAACCCTCTTAGTTAAATAGCTTCCTTTGTTCCCTTTGTCAATGTTATATATTCTGCTTCTATAGTAAATAGAGTAACTGTAGACTATAAAGTAGCATTCTAACTGATTACACAACCAGAGAATATGAATACATATATGGTCAATGACCTTCTTTGTTCCAAGTCATAAGTATAATCAGAATCATAAAATTCTATAATAGTATAACTACTCTATCTAGAGAATACAAATTCTAAATTAGAAGTGCCTTTCATATATCTAAGTATCCATTTTATAGTTGACCAGTAAGCCTTTCCATGCCTATCCATGTATCTGCTCACTACACTTATTCCCTATGAAATATCAGGTCCAGTATAGACTATCGCACACATGATGATGCTTACTTCACTTGTATATGATACTCTAGATATATATTTTTTTTCATCCTCAATTTCAGGACATATCCTGGTAGATAGTCCAAAATGACTAGCAAATGGAGTAGTGACTGGCTTAACTTTAGACATGCCAAATATATCCAAGATTTTCTCAATATAATCATGCCGAGTAAGAAAAATTTTACCTAACTACCTGTCACGAATGATCTCCATCCCAAGCATCTTTTTTGCCTGTCTAAGATTCTTCATTTTAAATACAGTACCGAGCTTAAATTTTAACTATTGGATGATTGACATATCACTGACTGCAATTATCATATCATATACATACAGCAATAAGTAACAAAATGACTCATGTGAAAGTTGCTGATGATATATATAACTATCATATGGAGATCCGTTGAATTCATGATTGATCATAAACCTGTCAAATTTATGAATTACTATCTTGAAAACTTTTTGAGACTATACAATGATCTATTGAGCAAGCATAACTAGGATCCATATTTCAAAGAGGAGATGACAGGCTAGCAGAAGGGGCTTCTTGCAAATGAATATAACTTTGATCGATTTGCAAATAGGGATAAGGGAGGGTCTAATGTGCAATAATGACAAAACCCTTTGTTGCCCAGGTGGCTTTACCTAAGAGGGGGGTGAATTGGAAATTACAAAATTTTTGCAAGTCTGTGTACAAGTAATTCCTTTTAGTGGTTGAGTGCTGTGTTAATCAGAGAATAAGTGCAGAAGCAGAAAAGTAAATCGAACACAACACAAACAAGGCAAGTTTATAGTGGTTCGGAGCAACCCAGCTCCTACGTCCACTATCCAAGTTCACCACTTGGGATTTCCACTATATCTCCCAAACCGGAATACAGTCGGATTGTTTTACAGGCTCACAATCCCAATCTCTACACTTTGATTTTTGAACCGGGCTCACCAAAGAAACCCACACTAGGTTTTTACAGGCTCACCTAGAACCTCTACACTTTGATTTTTAAAAAGGCTCACCAAAGAAACCTATTTGGTTTTTACAACCGGGCTCACCAATAACCCAAATATTCTAAGATTAGAATAAAAAACAACAAAAATGACAAACTCTGTTGTCTGGTGGTTGCCAATACAGCTCGAGTGAAGCTCAATTGAATGCTCTTCAATACACTTCAATGGCTTCCTTGCTTTCCTTAAAAGGTGCTTCAAGTTTCTGGTAAGAGTTAGTGAAGGCTTGAAGGCTGACTTCAAAGCTCAAGTGCTCTCTCTCTTCTCACTTCAATAAATATTCAATAACTGTTCATTAACTCATTAGTCTCTTCAAGGATGTTCTTATACCTCATTTATAGAGACTTCAACTGCCTTCCCTTGATTTTGAACGTTGTAGATCGTTGAGAGGTACAGGTTACCATTGGAGCACTTTTGGAATTCAAAAACAGAAAACTGGAACTAGCCGTTGGAGGTGACCCCATCATTCCAGTCGGCTCGGATAAACTTCGAGTCGGCTCGGATCAAGTTCGGGTCGGCTGGGTTGAACACCAGTCAGCTGGGTTCCACAGTTTTTAAAATGGTTCACTCTAGACGAGTCAGCTAGGCTGAAATCCAGTCGGCTCGGTTCCTTGAGATTCTCAGAACGTTTTCAACCATGTTCTGGACGAGTCGGCTGGGCCTTGGTGCCAGTCGGCTGGATCTGTGTGCCAGAGAACTTCTTTTCTGTGCCAGTGCCAGAGTCGGCTGGTTCCTCAATCCAGTCAGCTCGAGAGTGGTTCTTCAGCCAGATCAAATTTAATTCTCCAGAACACTTGTGCCAAGCTTTGAAGACTTCTTCAAGGTCTTCTTACAATAAAATCAAGAAAAATTGAAGCTTGAAAACTGCTAGAAGTAACCCTTTATCTTGATTTAAGTAGGAAAATATTTTTAGGGTTCTTCTTTACAAGATTCTAAACACTTTACAACTCAACACAAAGCAATAAAGATTGTAGGGTTTAAAAAGTATGTCAATGTAGTTGTCCTACAAAAACTTGTCAATCATTTGAAGAGTTGTTAGATAACCAAATATATGCTCCAATATTTTGTTATCATCAAAATCACTTGAGGGATCAACAATCTCCCCCTTTTTGATGATGACAAAACACTGGGCACGAAAAGAATATATTTTATTCACAAGTAGATGTATATCATAGTAAGCATTTACACTTGTTTAACAAATCATAATATCAACTGTATTCTCAAATGTGTATCAATATATGCTATACAGTTATACTCAACGCCAATTTTATAAACTGTAAGTATCAGAGAATGATTACTTGTATATATCAAGCAGCATTAAGTATTGATAGATAGATGTAATAAGTAGAGAGCATCATAGTAATCATTGAAGCAAATTAAGCATGTATGTCTCCTCCTTCTTATAAAATTTCTAAACAATATGAATTTCTCTAAGTTTCTTCCCCTTTATCATTCATTTAAACATTTCAGCAAGAAAAGTATGCAAAGATCATTAAGATCATTAAGCTCATCATTAAGCTCCCCCTGTCTAATTGACTTTAGCAGTTCTATTCCAATTCATTGAGTTTCTTCTTTCATGCACTCTATTGTATAATAGTAGTTCTCCCCCTTTTTGTCATCAAATTAAAAAGATTAAACAATTAAGCTTAGATTTTTAAATAGATTGAGAAAGTATCAAGATTTGTTTGAGATAATTTCACTTTCTCAAACTTAAAGAGAAAATTCTATTTAAGAAAATAGAGAGTGTAAGCAGGATAACATAAGTACACACATTACACCGTGACCAAAAAGTATTCATTGCATTTCTATTAAAGGATTCAGTATATCAATCATTACAAACACTTCAAACAATTTCCAAAGAGTATAGAAAATACTAAAGACCATACTAAAGACCTATTCACTTTCAGATTCCTCTTTAGGTACATTGGTAGGTGTACTAGCACCATACCAAGAGGCAGGTCTAGGTGGTCTACTAGAGGATGCATGAGGTGGAGGTGCCCTAGGGTGGTGAGAAGTAGTAGAAGCCCTAGTGGAAATAGGAGGAGGGTCATACAAGGGTCTGGTCCTAACAGTGACCTCCAAGGATCTAACAGTGCCACAGATAGACACCATCTCCATCCAGATTGCTCCAAGCTGTTGCTCCATATCCTTGAGGCTTGTTGGTACTTGTTCACTGCTTCCTTCATCTCACCGATTTCTTTTTGCATTAAAATAAGCTCAGAAGCTTGGACATTGGCAGATGCTTCGGCTGATCCTCTAAGTCTTCCAAGCTCTGACCTGATGATCCCAATGCCTCTAGTGAAGTCATCAGCCATCTGTCTAGTTTCTGCAATGGTTCCTAATGTACATTTAGCTTCATTCAGTTCAGTTCTATATTCCTTCAAAGTTGCATCCACAAATTTCAATATAGCTTCAGAACTAGAAGAGATACAATCTAGGATTGGTTGAAGTGTTATTTGGGGTGCCGATCTTGAAGCTTCCATTGCTTTAACCTTTCCTTGTAGATTTGAAACATGCTCTTCTAGCCTATCCAGTCTGTTGTCTACTGACTTTTTCAGATCACCAAATAGAGAAGTAATTGTACTTGTCAGTGTATCAGTCAAGCTTCTCATTTGTTCTTCAATCTGACTTTGAATGATTGGAGGTTGTGATGCTGCAGGAGGGTAGTCAGGCAGAGGAATATCAGTTGCAGGTAAATCAAACTTGGGTGCATGCAAATCAAACTCAGCTGCAGGTAAATCAAAAATAGGAGAAGGTACTCTAGTCTCCACAACAGTGGCAGCAGGCTCAGAAATATGAGACTCAGGCTTAGGTAGAGGTGCAGAAGAGGTTCCAGCTGTTTCTACATTCTCTTCTTCTTCTTCCTCTTCACTACTTGAGCTGCCTATAGCCTTGACATTTGTACCTTTTTTGCTCCATACTCATTCATCTTGAAAGTACCCAATCCTCTCTAATGATTTGGAAGTATAGACATCTGTATGGTGTAGTTCTAATCCATCTTCACCCTCCAAACTCACTCTTTGAGATTTAAATAGTAGGGTAAGCATCATTCCATAGGGTAGACATGACTTGGCCTTTCTAACTGTCTCCTTCATTTGCATGATTATAATGTTGGATAGATTTACAGGAGTTTTCTCTATAATGTGTTCCATAAGGCACAAATCTCTTTCACTCACCCAGTCAAACCTTCCTGTTCTTTGCAAGAATATTCTACAGATAAAATGGTGTAGCAACCTTATTTCTAGAGACAGGGTATTAGCAAACACTGTTCCAATTCCACCAACATCTTCTTTGTTCAAGATTGTTCTTAGAGTCTTTTCTCTATTGTCAATTACTAGAAATTTCACTCCCTCTGAAGGTAAGTCTAGTAAACCATGTAGAAATTCTTCATTGACAATAATTCTTTTTCCTTTAATAGTGGATTCAACATGATGTGTTCCCAATCTCAGATTTTCATAAAAGTTTCTAACAAGAGTGGGATAAGTCTTTTCATTTAAAGAACAAAATTTTCTCCATCCTTGATCTTCAATTAAATCTCCTATTTTTAACCCAATCTCCTTGATAAACTCAAAGTTAATTCGATGGGGGGAAGTTACCGGTTGTGTAGACATCGAAGGCACTTGACTAGGAATTGTTGGAGCATCCCTTGCGGCTTCTTCTACAAGTTCCTTACTGTGTACGGTGCTACTTGGCTCTTCTTGACGCCTTTTTGACCTTCTTTCCTTTTCAACAGATGGAGCAGCCCTAATGGAGCATTTACCGGTTGCACGCTTGGGAGCCATTGCTAGGAAAGATGGAAAACTGAGAGATTAGAGTGCTTGGTAGGGAGATAGAAGTCTTTGGAGTACGATTAGGAGAGGAACGAATCGTTAGGGAAAACAAAATAGAGGTTAAACGGCTCGGAGAAGGGTTTATAACCCAAAGTAAAACACTTAGGCATGAAATTCCAGTCGACTCAAATAGCCCTAAAAAGGCTCTAGTCGGCTCGGCCCAGAGCTCTCCTAAAATAATCAGAGAATCTAGTCGACTCGAAAATGCTCGAGCCGGCTAGGCCAGAACTTGCTCAAAACTCTCAGAAAATCCAGTCTACTCGGCTTAAGATCCAGTCGACTCGAACAGAGAAATTAGAGTTTTGAAAATTTGATCATAAATCAAAAAGATTTTGAAGAGAATCTCAAAGAAAATTAAGGCTCTATGATATAGAGTAAAATCAGGAGGTTCTCTAGATAATGTTTCCTTAAATTTAAAGGAATTAGGTTAGAGAATTTAGAAGGGATCGCAAAGTCCTAATTCACTCCTAATTAGCTCAGATCTATCTTGATTAAGTGGTTTAGTAAATATGTCAGCTAATTGATCTTCAGTAGGAATACAATCAAGCACTATATTACCATTTGAAACATGATCTCTAATAAAGTGATGCCTAATTTCAATGTGCTTAGTTCTAGAGTGTTGAATTAGATTCTTTGTCAAATTGATAGCACTTGTGTTATCACATTTAATTAAAATTTTAGATTGTGATACACCAAAGTCTTTTAATTATTATTTAATCCATAACACTTGAGCACAACAACTACTAGCAGCCATGTACTCAGCCTCAGCTGTGGACAAGGCTATGGAGTTTTGCTTCTTACAGTACCATAAAATTAAATTTAATCCTAGAAATTGGCATGTACCGCTAGTGCTTTTTCTATTTATCTTACAACCAGCATAATCAGCATCAGAGAATCCAATCAAATTCAGGATAGAATGTTTAGAATACTAAATTCCTAAATTACTTGTTCTTTTCAAGTATTTAATTTTCTTTTAACAGCAAGCATATATGTTTCTTTTGGTGATGATTGAAATCTAGTACATACACATACACTATATAATATGTCAGGTCTACTTGTAGTCAAATATAATAAGGATCCGATCATACCTCTATATAGTTTTTGGTCAACATTAGATCCATTTTCATCTTTGTCCAATCTACAAGCTGGGCTCATGGGTGTGCTTATTGATTTGGTACTCTCCATACCAAACTTTTTGATGATTTCCTTGATGTATTTGGCTTGGTTGATGAAAATGCCTTCCTTTGTTTGTTTTACTTGAAGTCCAAGGATGTAGTTCAGCTCGTCCATTAAGCTCATTTCAAATTCTTCCTGCATAAGCTTAGCAAATTCTTTACATAGAGATTCGTTAGTTGCACCAAAAATGATATCATCAACATATATTTGTACAACCAAGATGTCATTATTTTTCTTTTTGATAAATAAGGTTTTGTCAACATTGCCTCTTGAAAAATCATTTTCAATTAAAAAAGTGCTAAGTACCAGGCTCTAGGTGCTTATTTTAAACCATACAATGCCTTGTTTAATTTAAATACATGGTTGGAAAAAGTGTGATTTTCAAAACCTGGTGGTTGTTTCACAAAAACTTGTTCAGAGATAAAACCATTAAGAAATGTACTTTTTACATCCATTTAAAAAAGTTTGAAATTCATGTAGCAAGCAAATGCAAGTAGTAATCTAATGGCTTCTAGTCTTGCTATGGGTGCATAAGTTTCATCAAAATTAATACATTCTTCTTGGTTATATCCCTTAGCCACTAATCTAGCTTTGTTTCTTATAATGTTTCCTTGCTCATCTAATTTATTCCTATAGACCCATTTGGTTCCTATTATTGGATGGTCAGTAGGTCTATCTACAAGTGTCCATACCTTATTCCTTTCAAACTAGTTTAATTCTTCATGCATTGCCATCATCCAGTTTGGGTTAGTCTCAGCTTCTTCTAAGCTATAGGATTTTATTTGTGATACAAAGGCTAGGTAATCATGTGCATCCTTATGTGCGAACATAGTCCTAACACCATGTGAAGGATCTCCTATAATTAATTCTTTAGGGTGAGATGTAACATACCTTCAGTCCCTCGGTAAATCGGTGTGATCCTTACTTACCGTTTCTTCTCCATCTTGAGTGTCTTTGTCTTGAATGCTCAAGTTATCCATTCTTTTTTGCAATGTACCTGCATCATTATCTATGCACTCTTCTTGTCTAGAAGGTATAGGGTTAGTTTCAATAAATACAATATGGATTGACTCTTCAACAGTAAGAGTCATTTTATTAAAAACCCGATATGCTTTGCTATGTAATGAATAACCTAGGAAAATTGCATCATCAGCTTTAGAATCAAATTTTTCCAAATTATCTTTTTCATTGTTATGCACAAAGCATTTGTATCCAAACACATGAAAATAACTATTATTGGGTTTTCTATCATTCTAAAGCTCATAGGGGGTTTTCTTTAAAATAGGATGGATTAAAACGCGATTTAAAATATAACATGCAGTGTTCACCGCTTCTGCCCAAAAGTACTTTAGAAGATTGCCTTCACACAACATTGTGCGAGCCATTTCTTCCAATGTCCAATTTTTTCTCTCTATAACACCATTTTGTTGAGTTGTTCTAGGAGCGGAGAAGTTGTGATCAATGCCAAATTCAGTACAATAATCTTCAAAAAATTGATTTTCAAATTTAGTTCCATGATCACTTCTAATTGAAATCAAAGACAAGTTCTTTTGATTTGAAACTTTTTTATGAAATTTTCTGAAAACATGAAAAGTTTCATCTTTCGAAGCAATAAACAAAATCCAAGTAAATTTTGAAAAATCATCTACTATCACAAGAGCATATTTCATACCTCCTAGACTTGTGGTCCTAGTAGGTCCGAAAAGATCCATGTGAAGTAGTTCAAGTTGTCTTGTTGTAGAAACTATATTCTTTGATTTAAAGCTCCCCATAGTTTGTTTACCCATTTGGCATGCATCACAAACATGATTTAAATCAACTTTAAACTTAGGCATGCCTCTAATAAGATCTTTAGAAATTAATTTGGCAATAGTATGCATGCTAGCATGACCTAATCGTCTATGCCATAGTAAGCCCGACTCTTTGGTCTTAGCATTCATTGCAACTATACTAGGGCTACTTGACATGACAAGATCATTAAGATATACCACATAGATATTTCCAAGTCTATGTCCAATGAACTTATTGCTAGATTCTAAAGAGTTAGTTACTATATACATAGAAGATTCAAAGACAACCTTGAAGCCTTTATCACACATTGACTTATACTTAAGAGATTATACTTCAATTTGTCTACTAGCAAAACATTTTCAATAAAAGTGAAGGGAGTTATTTTGATCTTACCAATATCGATTATTCTCCCTTTGCCATTGTCTCCAAAGGTGACTATTCCTCCTTCTTTCATTTCAAGGGTGATAAACTAGTCCTTGTCACCCGTCATATGTCTTGAGCAGCCACTGTCTAAGTACCACCTTTTCTTCAATCTTTGGGTTGCAAGACATTCCTGCAAAATAGTCAATGAATTCTTTTAGATACCCAAGCTACCTTGGGTCCTTGCAGGTCAGCAGAGGTGGTTCCTTTGGGAACCCAAATCTTTTTTACTTTCTTAAGGACATTTCTAGTATCATTGCATTCAAAAGCTTTATGTCCCATTCTTTTACAAACATAGCATACAACTTTAGAGTTTTTAATAAAAACAGAATTTTAAGTTCTAAAAGTTGATATGCTTGATGTAGATTTTGAACCTTTTGAAATGTATGCATTTTTGCTCAAATTCTTAGAAACATATAATAATGACTTTGAAGTTGAAACAGTTTTTGGTATGGCTAAAACTTTTTGTGATAAAACGTTTTGAGCAAGTATTTTAGATTTCACAAAAGTAGCTGAAATTCCATTCATAAAAGAAGTTTTAAAACCAATTCCAGCTTTGTTTCCTGAAATTCGTTGTTCTTTTAAAATTAACTCAAGCTTATTTGAAGACAAAGTGAGTTTTTCAACTAAAGGCTTGAGTTTTGTAACCTCCTTTTTCAGTTCATTATTTTCAGTAAGTAAATCACTGTTTTTCTTCTCATATAAAAGATTTTTATTTTTCAGCTTTTCAAATTTTTCAGAAAAGTCATGTAGTTCTTTTTGTAATATAAGATTCTTTTCTGAAATTTCATTTTTTTGTTTGAGTAAAGAATCATTCATATTTTTCAATGATTTTATATTTACTCCAGCTTTCTTAAATTCAGATAATAAATCATGAAAAACAGAATTTAATTCATCGAATGTAAATTCAATGCAATTGTTAGGGGATATTACCTCATCTTCGAGACCCATTAAACATAGATTTGCAGTCTTGGTGGTCTCTTCTTCTTCAGATGAAGATGATTCTTCACTATCAGACCATGTGGCAACCATGGCTTTCTTTTTCTTCTTCTGTCCGAAGGATTTCTTTAATAGTGGATAGTCTGGACGTATGTGCCCCGGCTTTTTGCATTCGTAGCATGTAGGGACTACCTCTTTATCTTTCTCTCTGTCCTTCTCTTTTTCTTTTCCATAATCCTTCTTATGAAATTTCTGGTTGTATCTTCCTTTCTTTCTTCTCATAAATTTTCTGAATCTCCTCACAACCATAGCAATGTCATCATCTTCTAGGTCGTCATTGGAGGAGGTGCTTTCTTCTTCAGATTCTTCATCATCCCTCTTTGATTCGGAAGCAGCTCTAAAGGCTATTGTCATCTTTTTTTTCTGTTCATCTTCAATTCTGTGCTGCATTGTTAGCTCGTGGGTGATGAGTGATCCCAGCAGTTCATCCAGCATAAGTGTATTGAGATCTTTGGCCTCCTGGATTACAGTGACTTTGGGATCCCATTTGTCAGGTAGAGAACGAAGTATCTTCTGAACTAAATCTGCATTGGAGTATACCCTGCCAAGACTCTTCAAACCATTAATAATATTTGTAAATCTAGAGAACATGGCAGAAATCGTTTCAGAAGGTTCCATTTTAAATAATTCATAATTATGAACTAATAGATTTATTTTTGAGGTTTTTACTTGGGAAGTACCCTCATGGGTCACTTCGAGTTTGTCCCAGATTTCCTTTGCTGAAGAGCAAGTGAAAATTCGGTTGAACTCGTTAGCATCCAAAGCACAATATAATAAATTCATTGCTTTGGCATTTAATTCCCCCATCTTCATGTCATGATCATCCCAGTCCTCTTCAGGCTTAGGGATGTCCATGCCATCAACTTTGATAGTGGGAATGTGTGGCCCTTTTAAGATGACCTTCCATAATTGAAAATCTACAGCTTGAATGTAAATTTTCATTCATGCTTTCCAATAAAAATAATTAGTGCCTGTGAATAGTGGAGGTCTATTTGTTGACTGGCCTTCGGCCAAGGATGTACTCATGGGATGAGCTATCAATCTTTACTCAAGTAATTAGAGACACTGCTCTGATACCAGCTGTTGCCCAGGTGGCTTTACCCAAGAGGGGGGTGAATTGGGAATTACAAAATTTTTGCAAGTATGTGCACAAGTAATTCCTTTTAGTGGTTGAGTGCTGTGTTAATCAGAGAATAAGTGCAGAAGCAGAAAAGTAAATCGAACACAATACAAACAAGGCAAGTTTATAGTGGTTTGGAGCAATCCAGCTCCTACGTCCACTATCCAAGTTCACCACTTAGGATTTCCACTATATCCCCCAAACCAGAATACAGTCGGATTGTTATACAGGCTCACAATCCCAACCTCTACACTTTGGTTTTTGAACTGGGCTCACCAAAGAAACCCACACTAGGTTTTTACAGGCTCACCTAGAACTTTTATACTTTGGTTTTTAAAAAGGCTCACCAAAGAAACCTATTTGGTTTTTACAGCCGGGCTCACCAATAATCCAAATATTCTAAGATTAGAATAAAAAGCAACAAAAATGACAAACTCTGTTGTCTGGTGGTTGCCAATATAGCTCGAGTGAAGCTCAATTGAATGCTCTTCAATGTACTTCAATGGCTTCCTTGCTTTCCTCAAAAGGTGCTTCAAGCTTCTAGTAAGAGTTGGTGAAGGCTTGAAGGCTGACTTCAAAGCTCAAATGCTCTCTCTCTTCTCACTTCAATAAATATTCAATAACTGTTCATTAACTCATTAGTCTCTTCAAGGATGTTCTCATACCTCATTTATAAAGACTTCAACTGCCTTTTCTTGATTTTGAACATTGTAGACCGTTGGGAGGTGACAGGTTACCATTGGAGTACTTTTGGAATTTAAAAACAGAAAACTGGAACTAGCCGTTGGAGGTGACCCCGTCATTCCAGTCGGCTCGGACAAACTTTGAGTCAGCTCGGATCAAGTTCGGGTCGGCTGGGTTGAACACCAGTCGGCTGGGTTCCACAGTTGAGAAAATGGTTCACTCTGGACGAGTCGGCTAGGCTGAAATCCAGTCGGCTCGGATCCCTGAGATTTTCAGAACGTTCTCGACCATGTTCTGGACGAGTCGGCTGGGCCTTGGTGCCAGTTGGCTGGATCTGTATGCCAGAGAACTTCTTTCCTGTGCCAGTGCCAGAGTCGGCTGGTTCCTCCATCCAATCGGCTCGAGAGTGATTTTTTAGCCATATCAAATTCAATTCTCCAGAACACTTGTGCCAGGCTTTGAAAACTTCTTCAAGGTCTTCTTACAATAAAATCAAGAAAAATTGAAGCTTGAAAACTACTAGAAGTAACCCTTTATCTTGATTTAAGTAGGAAAATATTTTTAGGGTTATTCTTTACAAGATTCTAAACACTTTACAACTCAACACAAAGCAATAAAGATTGTTGGGTTTAGAAAGTATGTCAATGTAGTTGTCCTACAAAAACTTGTCAATCATTTGAAGAGTTGTTAGATCACCAAATGTATGCTCCAATGTTTTGTTATCATCAAAATCACTTGAGGGGTCAACACCCTTGGTCTGTTTTATCAGCAGGCTGCTTGGGTCTGCCGCAGGATGAGAGATAACAAACCTAAAATGTTACTTTTCCTCCTGTCCACTTTACATTTCTGTTTTCTGTAATTTTGCTGACCTGCTGACTCCTGCTGACTTCTCTATTAATTGAAATCCTTTAGATTGTGTTTTTTCCGAGCATTAGCTATATTGATCTTTCCATGGCTTACTACTTGTTTTTCTGCAGGATCTGATTACTATATGATTTTATTTTTTATAATAACCATGATTTATTAAAGCTGGTAGCAACATTTTCCAAAACCAATCTCTTCTTTCCTGCTAGGAATGATCCAACTGTATATCATAACTACTAATAATAGCATTTTTAATCAATTGTCAGGTTTTTTTTTCCTGCCTTAAGCTAATTTATTTTACGATGCTCGGACCATCACTACCCAAGAAGCAGTCATGCCAGGCAAGCTAGCCAATTAATATGGCAACCAAAAATTATATGTTCCAAGATCTTACAGAAGTTTGCGAGAAGTAAATCAACTCCGTTTTTTCATCAGGAAATGGCATGGGGTAGATTGGTAACAAACGAATGGTCAGTGAACTTAAACAGGAAATCAGATCAGCTTTAATACATTGGAATTTAGACATCAGGTATAAATCACACATTTTTTCCTATATCAGGCATGTTGAATACAATGGGAAACACTGGTAGATGAAGGATGGTCTCTTAGGTTCCCAGTTTAAGCGGGGAAATAGTGGAGAGGTTGATAGAAAGAAGAACAAACATCTGCTGCACTATATTCGGCTGCAAAATATGGGCAGCTTAGCTACACCGAAACAGACACGGCCTTGAAGATTCGACGTGTCTTTAGGTGAATGGTTACTATAATAAAAGTCCAAATTAGAAAGGAAGCTGTCCATCAAAATTCAATATGGATGCTTATTAAAATGGAAAATAAGAGCAGGCTCATTTCAGCTATATTACAACCACGGAGGCAACATCCTGCAGGCAGCTCCAGGAAACAACTGGTCCACAGGAGTTTTGGAGGCATGGAATCAAAGCTTTGTGAAGGGCCGAAATGTGTCGAGTCTGGCTCGGTCAGCGGAAATTGTAAGAGGAAACAGATCTTCTATTACCATTCAAAACATCAAGAACGGTGTATTTTGCAATTTTTTACGTAATTTACATAAAACAAATTACAACAAAGAACCGGAGATTTCAAGACCTGTCGGAAACAGTGGCTTGTACAAATTCGCGTCATGAAAAATATGAAGAGTTTCATTGACAAAAGTTCAGGGATGTAAGCATTCATACAGTTCCTCTCAGCATCAGCAATGAATGCTGGCATTGTAGGATCATCTTTTTCCCCTTCCTACCCTCTCCGACACAACAATCTCATCATCAATTCGGATTTTAGGGATGTGAGCTATCTTAGGCCAGTCACGTCCCCCATTTTCTTGACATCGCTCTTTCAACAGTGGGCATCCTCTGATGTACAATTCTTGCAACACGGAAGGCAGGTCATGCGCTGGTAAGCACGGGATCCGAGGGCAATTGTTAATAACTAGAACTGTGAGGGAGATTAGTTCCTGCAGCTGAGAAGGCAAGGACTGCAGATTTTCACAATCCAAGATTCTCAAGAATTTGAGTGCAACAGGCAGCCTGTCATCTGAAAAATTGTAGAGGTCGGTGCAGCCAGCAATTTTTAAATGTGCAAGGGAGGAGAGGCTCTTGAGCTCACTGAGCAGTGGGTTAATCAGTTTGGAGCACGAGCTGATTTGGAGGTCTTCCAGCAGATCGGGCAGCAATAGCCACCCTTCCTCTCCCGTTGGTGCAAGACAGGGGCAGTTGTAAATGTGGAGGCTTTTAAGTGTGATAAGGGGTCGGAAGCCTTGCACTGGAAGTGATGCAAGCTTCTCACAATCGGTGATCGTCAATTCTTGTAGATCCCTCGGTTGCTCATCAGCAAGCAGACCTTGCTGCAGGGATCGCAGTTCTGGGCACTCATGAATATGCAAAGTTGACAGTGATGATCGTAAGGGCTGAGAGTTCGATGGTCGCACATCTGGAAGATTTCTTAACCCTGTTTCAGAAATTCTGAGCCTTGTCAGGGTTGGTGGGAGGCATGGCAATTTCCTCAGCTTAGGACAGTCGACAACTTCAAGAGAAGTGAGGAAAGGGAATGGCTCGTCATCTTCTGGGTAACTCCACTCCTTCAGCTCAGGCATGTCTACAAGTAGCAGTTCACACAATGATGGAAACCCTGAAAACTCTTGCCCGATTCGAACCAACCCATGTACTCCTCCTATGTCTAGATACCTCAGAGAGGGCAGCTGCCCCAGAGGTGGAAGGACCGTGCATCTTCTACAATTGGATAGATGGATGGTCTGTAGATGAGAAAGTGATGGACTGCCGATCCAGCTTGGAAACTTGACACCTGCATATCCATTGATCGTGAGCTCCTTCACTTCCAGATGTGGCTGGAGGCCTTCAAGCACATCCTCGTCAAAATGCTTATCTACTGAACAGAAATGCCTGTCATCCGACCATGCAAGGTCTAGCACTGTAAGGTATTCCTTAGCATTCAACTTTGCCTCTTTTGCCTCTCCTCCACCGAACACATTCTCTAGATTCCGAATGCATAGATGTCCGCGTAGCTCATTCATGTTCCTCAACTCTTTTATCCTGTGTCCGTTATCCCTGCAAACCAAGAATTCCTCTAATTTCTGAAGGCAAGTTAGCTTTCCTATTCCAGCTATCTCAGAAGTCAGCCTTGTACCAGCTTCGAGATGTCGCAGATTTATTAGCTTTGTCAGCTCTTTCGGCAATTCAGTCAGGAAATTGCAGTATTTTAGTTTTAGTGTCTGCAAATTGCACAGCCCACCGATTGACGAGGGCAGTGTTTTGATTCCAGTACCACCGAGGCCTAGATACCGAAGCTGTATCAGATTTCCAATAGAATTTGGCAACTCCTCTATATCTCTACGGCTTAGATCCAATACATGAAGGAATTGAAGTTTTAGGAAGAAGTCTTTTGGAATGGGACTGATCTTAGATTTATATCCCCGCAACAATAGTAGTGTACGTAATTTCTCAAATTTATAGAATGGCTCAAACAAGGTTGGCATTGAATTGGTACACGAAAATGATAAATGTCGTGTCTTTTCAGAAATTTTTTCCCTTACCTCATCCTCTAATCTGTGGCATTCTCCAATGGAGATAGACTGTGCCAGATCATGAATTGCGTCATGCATCACATAGTTGCCTTTATGAGACTGAAAGAAAGATCTGCTTACTAATTCATCAAAGTAGCTGCTCCCTATGTCCTCCAAACTTTTCCTTCCTTGAGGCTGAATAAATCCCAGCGCCATCCAAATATGAACCAACTTATCTTTCTCGAAGACATAATCTTTATGAAATACAGAACAGAATGCAAAGCACTGCTTCAGGTGTGGGGGTAATTGTTTGTAGCTCAATCTTAGGGCTGGTAAGATATTGGTCTTATCCGGTAGTTCCCAGATTTCACTTTTCAGAATATTTTTCCAGACTTTGTCATCCAGTTTAGAGTACAAGAGGCTCCCGACTGTCTTGGCTGCAAGAGGTAATCCCTTCAACTTTTTAACAATTTCCTTACCTATCTCTTCCAGGTTTGGATGTAAACCGGAATCACCATCAACAAATGCATAATTTTTGAACAACTCCCAGCAGTCATCATCCGACAGTTGCTCCAAACGGTAAGGATTTAATCCACCCATCATCCTTCCAACTTCTTCATTCCTTGTTGTTACTATAATCTTGCTTCCTCTTTCCCCAGCAATCAAGGCATTACGATATCTGTGCCACTTGTCAGGGTCCTCATTCCAGATATCATCTAAAACAAGCAAGAATCGTTTCCCTTTTAGCTTACCGCAGAGATCTTCCTGAAGTAGGTTCATGTTTGTGGTGGCAGAAGAATACCCGCATGCAGAAGGGTACCCGTTGGCGGAAGAATCCCATCTGGCAGAAGGATACCCGCTGGCCACGGATTCAAGGGTTTCTTTTGTCATCTTCATCCCATCAAAATTCTCAGATACACACACCCACATTCTTAAGGGGAAGCATTCTTTTATTCTATGATCATTATATACAAGCTGTGCAAGAGTAGTCTTCCCTGCCCCCCCCATGCCAACTATTGGGAGAACAGGAAGTCTTGGACGACCGGCAAAACTAGTTGTCAGCAAACTTCTTACAATAAACTCCACATCCTTTTCTCTTCCAAAAACAGTCGACTCATCTACTAGTGAACTGGTCTGTGGTCGCTCAGCAATTTCTAGCTGGCTTGTCCCACCTAAAATTTGGAGTCCAAGAACATATCGTTCCCTTGCAAGGGTATCTAACCTTTCTTGAAATGATTCTATTGTACGTGCTAGCTTGTGTTTTGATAAAACTTTGTGCCAATAAAGACAATCCAAGTAGGGTTTTACCTGCTTCTTCCAGTGGCTCCGATCTTCGACCTTTACCTTCAATTTCTGGGCTTCTGCTGCATAGAAGTCCAGCAATTCATCCATGTCATATGCAACTTCTTTAAGCCTTGCCAGCCAGATTCCCACCGATTTGTTCGTAAATTGCTTCTCCTCTGCATCTTCAAGCAATGCTTGTATTGTTGCTAGCGTGGTTGACAGGTTCTGCAACTCTTTGTCGACACCCCGAAGCAATCTGAACTCATTCAAGGCGGCAGCAGCGACTTTCTCAAATAGAACCTGCATGAAGGTAGATACCACTGCTTGGCCTGCCATGGTGACCGGTATCTGGGATCTCAGGAAGAGGTGCAGGATCGGAACTTGGAAACCAGAATAGAAATGGTGAAGCCTCTGTAAGGATGTCATTTTCTTTCTTGACTTTCTTGGCATGTTCCGATTGGGTTTTCAACCTTGGCTGGCGTTGCTTTTGAAATACGACACCTACCTGTTTGTGGATGATTGGCTTCCTTGAAATAAAGAAATCGCCCTAGAATTCGTTATTGGACCCCAGTCGCAGCTGTTTTATCAAATGATTGCTGACCTCCTTATCTGAATTTATCTGTTTGCTGCAGGGTAAGAACTAAGAATTTATTTTGAGTTATTTATTTTTACGGGAACCTTTTGAGGCACCACTGCACCAGCACACCTAAGAAATTAAAAACTAGCACAGCTTGGGGTGGTGCTGAAACTTTTCATTCCTTCTACCTGGACTTTTGGGAGACATACATACTGCTACAGGTTTTTTTGCAATGCCATCAGAGGATGCCACTTTGTATAATCCTATCCTAAGATCTTTTTTATGTCTAACATCCGTGGCTTGTAACTATTTAATACAGCCAAAATGGAAAAGCTTTTAGTCAGATGACAAAAAGAGTTACAAAGATGATGCGTAATTCCCTTGTTGCGTCGATCATGGCTGGCTAAAAATTAACATGGTATGGGTTGTTGGTGAGAGGATGAATGGGAGATTTTCATATTAGGTGTGTAATGGCAACCACTTACTCACCCTCGATACATTGCCAGACCACCGATTAAGAATGAGTCACTCACCGGATAGCCAAGAAGCAATTGCATCACCGACTAGCAAGGAGATGGCAATCTGGACACCGGTCGGCTAGGAGATGACTACCGACCACCGATTCGCCCTACATCCAATTAAGTGGAAGACAATCGAGTCAATTACTATGCTGACTATCCCCGATGCCTTGCATCGAGATATTACATATAGTGAGACTCGATCGGCATTCTCTCGCATGCATCTATTGAATACTTATTCGAGCCAGACTAACTCTGAAGCTTAGTCGGCCACACCATCAAAGTATTTATTTAGTCCTAACTAACTCTAAGCTTAGTCGGTTGTATTCACCGATTACCTACTTGGAGCCAACTAACTTTCAAACCTAGTCGGGCGCACAAGAGTGTGATGTCAAGATCCTTTTTCTCTCTTGGTCAGGCTCATTCTTTCTTGGCAATGGACAATTTGCCCTAATCACAAAATCAGCAACGCCTGAGTAAGTGACAACAACTATCCTAGATGTTCCAACGATTCTAGCTGTCCCGGTAATGGTTATGGCAGACCGAGTTCGTGGGAAGCAAGATCTCAATAGAATCAACTATTCTAATAGAAAAGATACCAATGAAAAGGATTCCAAGAGACAAGATTTTAACAATCTATCATAATTTGTTTCATCTATCAAATAAGGCCACATTCCTAACTGCATTCCATTACTCTGCATGGCTCTATAAATTGGTAAGAAGAGATCCCGATGAGAAGGTACATTTTCTTACTATCACTTTTATGCTTGCACAGTCACTACTTGGCTCTTGACTTTGGCTATTGTAGTTCATTTCATTTTCTTTGCTGACTTAAGCATCGGAGGGCTCCCATCGAAAATCCCAATCCAGGGATTGTTTTTGTAGGTCCTTGCAACAGAGTAACCAGGAGCAACTCTCTATCTTCGCCAAGAAGATTGAAAGATCCTTAGGCACTACGGTAGCCTATCAAAGGGTGATTTATCGACAATAGATTGACATGCTAGGTAGAGGGCATAGCAAGCAAGCAAATCTCAAGATTTCGGAGTTTGGAGCTATGGTGGTCATACATGTGCAAGACGCTTCCACCAGCCACCTCGGAAATCTTTCATGCCGTGATGAACGATGTAGCTAGGAGGTGGAACCCCTTGCTCCACCACTTCTACTGCCGGTGATCTAGCAGAACTTGCTTGCTACTCTTATGCAACAAGTCCAAACTCTGGTCATGGTGGTCCGAGAGCTGTAGTAGCAGCAATCCATGGCCATGCAACAACAGCTGGAGATCCTAGCCACTCCCTCTATTGTCGCACACCCTAGCATTGATCTTCCCGAGACATCCTTTCGCCAACAAGTCCCCCTTTAGCGACGGACTCCTTTACCCCACCTAGCAAGCTACTGGACCTCCCAAGGAAGGTCCTGTTGACTCTGTCTTGATTTTGATGATTGATAAAATGTTTAAGTATATATGAGTACTAATTATATTTTAAGTGTATTTTTCAGATCTTAGTATTCAATCATGTTGGATGAAGAAATGCTTGTTTTTCAGTTGAAAAAGTCCTTAAGTTAATGGAAAATCAAGTATATGGACTTTGGAATTAATATGGATGAACTTGAAGAGGTTAAAGTTTCAATTTGAAGATGTTTCAGTAATGGCACAGGCAAGTGTCGACACCTGGAAATGAAGTGTCGATACATGAGGATCAAGTATCGATACTTGAAGAGTGAAGTGTCGACTCAAGGCCTGAGACAAACAGAAAATTTCAGAAAGCACTTTCAGTCAAGTGTCGACACCTGGAGTTGAAGTGTCGACACTTGAAAGTGAAGTGTCGACACCTAGAGAATGAAGTGTCGACACTTGAAACTGAAGTATCGACACCTGGAGGTGAAGTGTCGACACTTGAATAGTAACGGCTAGTTTTCTGGGCTGCAGAACTTCTCCAACTTGGCTCCAACGGCCATATTTTCCTCCCTGACGGCTATAACCGGTCATTTAAGTATTGGGAGGCTATATAAATATCAAGAATCAAATGGAAAAGTAATCTTTTGGTGAGTTTCTTGAATATTCTTAAAGGATTCAAGAGTTGAGTAATTCAAAGCTTTCAAGCTTCCAAGTTTCAAAGAGAGCAAATCAAAGTCTACATCCACAAGCATCAATCAAAGGCTTCATCAACTTGAAGACAAGATCTTCATCAACATTCAAGGGCTTCAAAGAGATATTTACTTTATTTTACAAAGCTTTAAATTGTATTCTTTTTATATTGCTTTTAACTTGTTTTACTTAAGGTTTTTGGTGAGCCTTGGAAAACCAAAGAGATTTTTGGTAAGCCTTTGAAAACTAAAGTGGTTGTTGGTGAGCCTTGAAACCAACTAGGATTTTACTTGTGAGCCCGAAGCCAAAATAAGTTGTTTAGGTTCTTGGTTATCCCGTAAAACCAAGGGTGGTTGTTAGTGAGCCTTAAAACCAACTAGGGTTTGACTTATGAGCCCGAAGACAAAACAAGTTGTAAAGGTTGTTGGTGAGCCTAAGTTATAAAACCAAACTTAGTGGAATTCCTAAGGGTGGGGAGAGTGGATGTAGGTGCTTGGTTGGCACCGAACCACTATAAATCTTTGTGTTTGTGTGATTGTTCTCCTTGTGCTTTTATTTCCTTATTTCCGCTGTATTTATTTGAAATACACAAGCACTTGAATTGCATTAGCACATACTTGCTTTAGTTCACACTTTGCAAATAGTACAAAAGTTTTATAAAACCCAATTCATCCCTCCTCTTGGGTTACCTACCTGAGCCTATAGGTCCCCCATCATCAGACCATCCACTAGTCATGGTCTCCCACACTGCATCGGTCCGGCCCCTCGCATGAGGAGCAACAATTGGAAAAGGAGCTAAAGTGGGAGCATCCCCAATCCTTATCAATATCAACACCCGAGTCCTTCGAAGAGGGATCTACCGATGAGGCTATGATGACTAGCTGAATAATGCCTCAACAAGTATGATTGCAAGTTCAGCTACGTCAACCACTGACTTACCGATCTTCAAAATAAAAGTAAGGAGCCAACGGGTTACGACACCCATCCTCCTCTTACTCATCTAATTATGGATGAACCGATTCCTAATCGGTTCAAAATATTTTGCTGGGATCCGTACCAATCTACTGGACCACTTGGAGAGCTACAAGGTTCTCATGTAAATTCAAGGCGCTATCGATGCCCTACTTTGCTTGCCTTCCCAGCTACTCTTTGTAAGGCGACCTGAGCATGGTACTCCTAACTTAAGCTGAGAAGCATCAACTCCTTCAGTCAGCTAGAGAGGTGATTCGTGCTCACTTCAATGCTTATCGGAAGATGCTGTGAGAAGCCGATAGCCTCTTTTCTGTATGCTAGCAAGATGAAAAATCTTTGAAGCATTACGTGGCCCAATTTAAAGTGGCCATATTGGAAGTATACAACCTAGACGAGTTCATGGCCATGCTGGCCCTAAAGAGAAGACTCTGTCCCTCCTACTTCACCTACTTGTTGGATAAGAATTCATCCAAGTCTTATTCGGAGATGTTAGCCCATATGTAGAAGTACATCCACGTGAACAAGGGAGCTCTCACTTGGCGAGAGATTGACAAAAAGCTGAGAAAGAAGCAAGCTCAAGGAAAGCCAAGTAGAATCTGAGCAGAAAAGCCCAACTTGTCCCACCAATAAAGTTTCAAGTCTAAGAATGTTGCCAATAAACTAGGTAATTACACTCCTCTCCTCATCCCTAGAGCTAAAATTGTAGATACAGGGCAAGCAGTATATGCGAAGACCTATCCATCAAAGTCCTTCGCCATCCATGACAAGAGCAAGTATTGCCAATTCCATCATAACTACAGCCACGATACTGAGCAGTGCCACTAGCTAAAGAAAGAGATTGAAGAATTTATTTGGCGTGGCTATCCTAGAAAGTATGTTCATGGAGGAGTTTGACCCGATGCCTAGAATCCTAACTAGTAGCTAACTTAGGCCGAGATCGATAATCGGTCGACCAAGGGCCTAGTAGGCATAATCTTTTGAGGGACAATGCTTTTCGAAGAGGCCGAAAGGAGAAATGAGAGAGAAAAATATAATTTCTTTTTCTAACAGAAACTTAGTGATAAACATATAATTTAGATACTAAAAATGTTAAATGTTTTGTTAATTGGATTTTATCAATTAAAATTTGATGCGTTCTAGTTTATTTTAGCGGTAATCAGGAAACTAGGTATATACTAATATATTGAACTTAAATCGATTGAAACTCAAGTCAACCTATTGAAGGCTCAAAGGTTTAAAAGTCCAAAAAACGGAAGCTTTAGCATCGAATCGGAGAGAAGTTAGGCACATAGATTGTCCTAGCGTGGAAGAGAAAAGGAAGCGTGATGTAACAAAGGAAAAACTAATTGTAACTAATTGTAAGTTTGAAACTAAAAGTAAGGAGCTGGTTTGATGGTCAATGGAGTCAAAAGCAGGAAGGAAATAAGTTGGATAGAATATGCAATCTGTGAACCAAGGAGACTTAATTGCAACTTAAATAGGATGGGCAGAACATTCACGGAACAATGGGTGGTATTTGGTCTCTGCTTACAATTCTATTGCTTGGTCAATTATTCAACATTGTCGGCAAAACATGGTCCACAGAGAATGGTTAACAAAGCATGCTCGGGAGAAAGTGGAGTGGCGCTGGGAGAAAGTGATCAATGGAATACTAATCGGTACCGTGGGATGCAGGACATGAAGCTAATAAGTGGGATTAACTGCTAAGATGGTAGTCCATTTGGTAAAGGCACTGCCATTATCAATCGATCGCAGAAACATGATTCCAGCGATGACTCGATTAAATCCAGAAATTTTTTTAGGATCCACGATAGCGCATTTGTTCAAATTTGAGCGTCTTGAATCGAACATTTTCTGATGGGACAGGAGCCTGCAGGATAGCTATACCGGGATTTATCCCTCCATCCCTTTTGTTCAATAAAAAAAAAAAAAATCTGGGAAAGGAACTGGTCGATGAACAGAAGCAAACACGGGAGCTCGCGGGTGGAAGTGCAACATGTGCGAGCTGAGCGCGAGTCTTAACAGGCAGCGGCCGGTTTTGTGCCAATCGGTAGGTACTTTGTGTTTAAGGTTCCCAGCATTGTTGTTTTTATTATTATTATTATTTTTTTATTTTTTTATTTTTTATTAATATTATGAATCAAAAGGAAAGGAGTTAGATCCCGGGTATGGCCACTCTCAGACGATCTCCCAACCCCAGCTAGGAAATATTCGATACACACGGCGCATATTAATTTTTTCTCAGCTGTTTCCCACCCGAAGGTGAGTACGTCAACCTGACTATCACTGGTATCAGCGGAGTCAACGGGATTTATTATATATATCCCTAACATTTTCACTATATATATTCTTAACTTTTTCATTACCACCCGCCAATAAAAATTCCAAAATTATTTTATTGTTTTTTTTAAAAAAAATATTTTTTTAACTATTTTTTTATTTTTTATTTTTTTTTCAAATTTTTCCGTCAAAGTATGACCAAAACAAAACTTAAATTCCTACTAACTGATTATGAAAAAAATCTCACAACCAACGGAACCGCACACCAAGCATTGTTCTTTTGATTCATCATTCCATGCGGTTGCGGTGCCTCCAGAGCCGTAGAGCGCTTGGCATGGTTCCCATTGTCGCTAACCCACAGCAGGTAGAAGAGTAGAAGCGTGATTGGACGATGCATGTGGTTGACGGCTGATGAAAGAACTCTGACGGCCATCTAATATCCAACGGCCAGAAGCATGCCCGACTGATTTCAGGCATGATTTATGGTATTTATGCAGTCTCTTGATCAAAATCCAATGGTAGGAAGGGCCTTGAGTAATTAAGTTGTAATCGAACATAAGTCCAAGTCCTTCTATCCCTCTATTTCTTATTTAACTGCCTACCCATCTAACTGCCTATTCTTAGCAAATAAATCCTTGCTACTCATTTATTCTTTTCCTTTAGTTTTATATCAAAAAATTACAAAAGCCTCCTCCTTCCTAATACCGATAAAAAGAATTCCATATCTCCACCTTAAGTATCAATTCCTGAAATCCTTTTAGAACCTTGCATTAAGTGAGAGGAAGGAAGGATCATGCACGGCTAAGAAGCTTCGTCTTCAAGAAGTAGATGAGATTTTAGTACTTATATTTCATAATTTTTTTTTATACAATTAAATCTTGATTGTGATGCTTTGCTTTTCATGAATAAAACTTTTTTTATATTGCTTCAAGTTTTATGCTTATTGTTTTAACTATAATTATATTTTAGAATAGCCTATGCTATGTAGAGATGAATTATAATCCAATTATACGATTCGTGCTCAGCAAGATAGATTATTCTCAGAATCTAATTATAGGAAACTTTATTTTTTAATTAGAGATTTTAAATAATCTATGGCTACATAGGAGCGGATCAAGGTCCGTATCTAGTGAGATAGGCTATACTCGGGAATTAATCATAGTTAAATAATTATATATTAAAAAATTATTTAATATAATACTAAATACTGAATCAAAATCCAAAATATCTTTCATATTATACTTAATATCTTATTTGCTAGTTCTAATTTAATTTAATTTTTAATTATAATCATATTTCCATTCCTTTCTCTTTTTAGTTTAATTAAAATTTTAACAAACTTCAAATTAAAAAGTGAACTTAATCCTAACTGATTTCTAAGGATACGATCTTGACTTACACTAGCTATAGAGTTGAGTTAGTGAATTATTTTTGATTTCCTATGATAGCAATCACTTAGTCGAGGTCCACAACTTCAATAATGATGCTGTCGTTGTGTCCATGATAATAATAAAATATGATGTAAAAAGAATTTTAGTTGATAGTAAAAGTTCAGCCGATGTTTTGTTTTATGATACTTTTGTTCAGATGAATTTGTCTCTAAACTAGTTGAAGTAGGTTTCTATATCTCTAATTGGTTTTATTGGGGACTCAATCGGGGTCGAAGAAGAAATTATCCTTCTAGTTACAGTAAAGACTCTATCCCGATAGAGCACTGTCTTTATGACATTCACAGTAGTCCACATATCCTCAGCCTACAAATTCTTAAGCAACCAAGATTAAACTAGCTAGACACTGTCATCTCAACTAAACGCTTTCTCGTATGCTTTCCAACAAAGAATAAAATCAACGAGATACGCGGGGACCAATATTTAGCCCAATAATATTTTCTGATGGCATCCAAGATATAAAAGGCTAGCAAGATACCGACTACTGAGTAGCTAGACCAAAGAGAGTCGGAGAAAAGAAATGAACTAGCCGAACAGCTACTCTCCCTCCTACTAAGGGATGATGTTGCATGGTGAAGTAATCCAAGAAGGGGGGCGAATTGGGTTTTTCAAAACTTTTAACAAGTATGAACTAAATTTGTAAAATAGTGAAGTGATTGTAATGTAATGCATGTATGTACATTATAACTATATGCAATGCTTGAGAAAGGAAGAAGATGAAAGCAAAGCATAATAAATATACAAGGTTAATAGTGGTTGATGCATCCCAAGCATCTACATTCACTTTTCAAGAATCTCTTGAAAATTTTACTACATATTCCAAGATTATAGTAGGTTTATTTTCCGGGCTTACAAACCTAATCCGGTTGATTTTTTTGTAGGCTCATGAACCATAACCTTACAACAAGTCAACCCTAGGCTTATAATCCAATTTTAAGACTTGGATATACCTATTCCCTAGTTTTAATCTCTTAAAACTAGTTATAACTCAAAAGAACAAAGTACAAGAAGGACGAAATCAAAAAAGCTTTCAAAAAGAGTAAAAGTATATTGATAAAGCTCTTGAAGCTTTGACATAATTTTTTTCACTCTAACTTTCAAGCATCTAATAATTTAAGATTTTCTTAGCTTTTTCGTATTGTGAGAACATCCAAAAACATGTAATTATCTTGTTTTAGGATTGATCCTTTTAGTTCATCTTCTATTAAGTTTGAACGATACTTGAAGCATTGATCTCACTTTTCCAATAAAATATTAGTGCCTCATATATGCTCAAATATTTTGTTATTTATCAAAATCAAGGTCGAAGTCAACAATCTTTTCCTTTTGGATGATGATAAAACTTTGAGTATATAAGCATAAAAAGTTTAAAGGATTAAAGTATGTGGATCTTAATTATGAATATTGGTATCATAATGAGATTCATTCTCAATTTATCTAGGTATTAGAGTGATTTATTGATAACATTTCTCAAAATATTAGAGTATGATCGTATCAAGACATAATTGCTTATAATTAACTAATGTACTAAAGCATAAACTAATACATCATAGCATTAATGTATTAGGTTCTGTTGGAAATCGGGTAGAGTTTCATATATATATTTTTAATTTTTTTAAAAAAATTAAGAAAATAAACCTGATTCAAATATTTTTTAATCATAAATACAAGTATAAGATCAAATCTAAAAACTCTATGCAAGATCTTGACAGGATATGCAATGTAGAACATAAAATCAGCATGCATCGATCTAACCGATGCATGCTATAAATCTAATCTACTTTAAATCTAAGATCGAATCTCATACCCAATCATGGGTCGCTGATCGCCATTGCTAATGGCATATGTAAGGGATCTTCATGTTGCTTTGCAGATGCATAGGGTGCCCAATCTCTACAGATTGTCCATATGAAGCTCCGAATATGATCAGTCTTCATACAGTGCTAGCTCCGTGCAAAAGCTTTCGAATGGCTGATTCGACTCCTTTGAAATATCTTGTATCATCCAAGAAGCCCACAAGGAGGAGATGAGGAGGATTAAAGGTGGAAGAAAGATAAAAGGAAGAGACCCCTCTCAATTTTTTTTTCTTCCTTGAAAAAATCCTAGTGCCTAGACCTAGACCCACATTTAGAATTTCCCATGCCATTTTTTTTTCTAATTTTCCTCTTAGTAAAACACCCTCAAAAGCCTTTCTCACATCCATCTTCTTGTCTAGACATGCACCAAAAAACTCCAGATTAAATTGGCATGGTGATAAGGAGATAGAGAGATTAAGATACAATAAGATAAGGATAAGGTTTAAGACTTTCAATTCCACCGAAACTCTATTAGAAAGAATTCAAAACCAGTTCTAAATCAAACCAAACTTAATCCATATCTTATCCACATCCAGAAGAAACAAAGCGTGGGTGACAAAAAAATTTTGCATGAGAAAATATCATAATAATAAGAGTTGAGCGTGGAGAAATTGTAGGAGAAAACGTAGGAAGGCACTAGGTAGGAGTTTGAACTTGATTTGATCTAAATCAATTAACCACCAAATCAAATTTGGTTAGATTCAATTAATACCTTTGAACCTAATCTAATTAGATCCCTAATAGTTTAATTAAATCTCAATTAAATCAGAGATTAATTATGCTTAAGTCCAAATCAAATCAAAATTAAAACCCTTTAGCGATTTAGTCATCATATAACCTAATCGGGTGAAACCTAATTGAACCAAATTCAATTAGACTTGATCTAAACCTCTTTTCTCAATCAAATCGAGTCAATTAGCAATCTAATTACTAATTAATCCTTTTATAATTAATTAATAATTAATAATTTATTTATAATATTTATTAGATTAATTATTAATCATATTGATAATTATATCCTTGAATGATTCTTAACCGTTAATCAGCCATCATGATCGGTTAGAAACTTCTATTATATGTGATCCCATAAGCTTGAACACTAAGCTGGTAGTCCAGGAACCAATTCCTGAACCAATCAATGTAACCATCTAGTAATGGTACCCGGTGTCCAGATAGGTCAAATGATTGTAAAGCAACATTCAAGAATCCATGCTTATGGTTACCTATAATTCATCCCTTTGATCCAATGCTCAGGATGACTTAAGAGTTAATTGCCAACTTTTAATTTGTGCACTGGATGTGTTTCAACCTAATAAATCTTATGACTCCTCACAAGGATTGCCCTGACCAAGGTCATGATAAATTAAAATACAACAGAGCATTATCTCCAATACTTTAGAGTGGTCAATCCCTTTTTGACTTATACATCGATATTACAAGTACTTGACTGTATCCAGAAACCTTCTATCACTAGATTAGAAAATTCAGGTAGTTTGGCATCAAAGTACAATGAGTTGCTTGTAAGTTACTGTGTGATCTCAGGTTGGAGGGATACTTATACCCAATCCTTATATAAGATGTTGTTGATAGCAGAGTACTTTACAGAGTTAATCATGTTCAGTGAATGTATGCCTACACTCATCTGCATGTCATATTAGTATCTCTACACTCTTTGGTTATGAGGATAACCAATCCATATAGCATACAATGATCTATACTCGATTAACATTGTCATCCCTAGTTACAACATATCATTTGGCCATGAACAAGTTTAAGAATTATACAACAAATCCTTCTTAGTCAATTAGAAATAGTTCTAAGAACTTCATCACAAAAGAGTTCATAATGGAAGATGTACACAATATGATGAACTACCAAAATACTTTTATTTATTAATAAATCATATATAAATTATAAAAGAACTCAACCATCTACAACTCAGAAATTGATTTTAGGATATATTTCCTAACAACTCTCACTTGGACTAGAACCAATTGGAACAGTATTGAATACTCATCTTTCACTTGTGATCATCAAGCTCTTTGATTTTAATAACTTTAATAAATATGTTGGCCAAGTTCTCCTTTCCATCGATCTTTTAAACATCAACATCACCATGATCTACAATTTCTCAAACAACGTGATAGTGATGCAGAATATGTTTGGTCCACTAATGAGCCTTTGGTTTCTTCGCTTAAGCTATGGCATCACAATATAGGAGAACTAGGCTAGTGAGAAGGGTGCCACTTTAAGCTGGTAATGAACTTTCATAGCCAAACAGCTTCCTTTGCAGCATCAAATATCACAATATACTCTGCCTTGCATACTAAATCAGCCATAGTGTGCTGTTTAGAACTTTTCTAGTAGATTACTCCTTCATTCAGGATAAAAATATAATCTAACACCCTCTTGATGCTGTCCCTATCTGACTAAAAACTAGAATTAGTATAACCAACTAGTTTAAAGTCATCTATAGATGAACCACTGATTCTTAGTATTTTTCAAATCTTAAGGATGGTTTTTATGACCTCACAATGGTTCTCACCTGGATTAGATCGGTATCTACTCACTACCCCTAGTGAGTATACTATATCTGGTCTTACACATGTCATAGCATCATAATGGATCCCACTACCGAGGTATATGAAATCCTACTCATACACACTCTCTCTTGAGGAGTTGTCAAACAATCTTTTTTAGAGAGAATAATTCTATGGCCTATTAGAAGATCGTCTTTCTTGGAATTCACCATGCTGAACCACTTCAACATAGTCTTTATTTACATGGATTGGGTTAACCCTAACGTCCTTTTAGATTTATCCCTATAGATCTTCATCCCAAAGATGCAGGATGTTTCTTCCAAGTTCTTTATAGAGAATTGAGATGATAGCCACATTTTTATTTCCTGCAATGTAGGAATATCATTTCTGATTAAAAGAATATCATCCATATACAAAATAAGAAATACAACCACTGAACCATTAGCATATTTATAAATGCAGGGTTCTTCTCCATTCCTAATGAAGCTATACATTCTAATTATCTTATCAAAATATATGTTCCAACTCCAAGATGCCTGCTTCAATACATAAATGGATCTTTGAAGCTTGCACACCTTTGATTCATCTATGGATGTAAACCCTTTCATATACACTTCTTTTTTTAGCTCTATGTTTAGGAAAGTGGTTTTCACATCCACTTGTCAGATCTTAAAATCAAGATATGCCACTATCATAAGCATAATCCAAATAGACTTGAGCATTATCACAAGAAAAAATGTCTCATCATAATCAATACCATAATATTGATGATATCTCTTGGCAACTAGATGAACTTTATAGGTTTCTACCTTTCCATCTGCATTCCTTTTTCTTTTAAAAATTCACTTACATCCTATGGATTTAACCCCTTCAGGTGGGTCAACGAGTATCCATACATCGTTGACCTTCATGGATTCCATTTTGAACTTTATGGCTTCAAGCCATTTACCAAAATCAGAACTCTACATTGCATCTATATAGATGATCGAATCCTCTTTTTATCAAATTCAACAAGATCACTATCTTGGATCAAGAAACCATAGCATCTATCTGGCTGATGCAGTACTCTATCAAATCTCCTTAAGGTTACCTATACAATGCGCTCTGGGTTTGATCTAATCAAATCAAGTTTATGAGTTCAGTTAATGGTATCGATTCTTCTGTCGAACTTCTTCAAGTTCAACCTTAATAACATTGTTCTTTCTCCAAGAAACTCCTTTTCTAAAAAAATTGCCCTATTACTGATGAACACATTTTGTTAATCAGTATGGTAGAAATAATAACTCTTAGTCTCTTTCAAGTACTCTATGAAAATATATTTATTAGACATAGGTCCAAGCTTGCCCATTTTTCAATATTTGATATAAGCTGGACAATCCCAGATCCTAAGGTTTGAGTCCTGGCTTATGCCCTGTCCATACTTCATATGGAATTTTATCTATAGACTTACTAGAAACCCTATTTAGAACATAACAAGCTGACTCAAATGCATATCCTCAAAAGGAGATGATAGACTTGCAAACCCTACATGGACTGAATCATGTTTAACAGGATTCAATTCCTCCTTTTAGACACTCCATTATGCTGAGATGTTTCAAGAGGTATCCATTGCGAGAGAATCTCATTGTTTTCTAATTATGTCAAAAACTCACTGGTGAGGATTCACCTTCTTGATCAGATTAAAGAGTTTTAATACTCTTTATAGTTTATTTTTTTACTTCATTATAAAATTATTTGAACATTTCAAATGACTTAGACTTATGTCTTTTTAGATAGATGTACCCATAGATAGGTTGTCAGTAAATATGATAAAGTAGTAATATCCATTATGACAGAAAAATTCATAGGTCCACATACATCACTATGTACTAGACTCAAAACCTCAATGATTCTTTCACTTTTTTGAGTAAAAGGTGATTTAGTCATCTTATCAAGAAGACAGGATTCATAAGTTGATAATAATTCAGAATCATTGAGCTCAAGGTTGCAGCCTTTGATTAACCTTTTATCCTATTCTTGTTAATATGACATATCCTACAATGCCAAAGATAGATATCGGACACATTATCTATTCTAGAATATTTGCTAGATATGTACACTACACACTACACTAACAAACTATGATAAAATATAAATATTATTTTTTAGTTATCCATATATTATAGTAATATTATTTATAATGATATCATAATAATCACTTTTTATTGACAAATGAAACCATTCTTGGCTAAAAGGCCTGTAGAAATTATATTCATTATAAAACTAGGATAATGGTGATAATCACTCAAACTAACGATATTATTATTGAAAACAAGCTTGACAACTTCTAAAGCTAGAATTGGAACTGCTCTTCCATCTCCAATATTCAGGAATTTTTCATCTTCAAATCTTCTACTAATATGAGTCATTGCAATGAATTACAAATATTAATTGGACTTCCAGATCTAATACCCTAGATGGTAGTATTACAAATTGAGAAGTTACAAGGTGTTATCATATAAGTACCTTAGTCATCTTGATTTATAGCAGGACTAAGAAGGACCACCTTAGTCATCTAAGACTAGTATGCTAGACCCTTAGGGAGAATAGCCTTTATGCCAACTTTAAGAAGTGTGATTTCATGACACATAGGGTTATCTTCCTAGATTTTGTTGTCACCCCTAAGGGAGTTTCTGCAGATCCTGAAAAGGTTAGGGTAATTGTTGAGTGGCCTACACCCACTAGCGTCCATGATGTGCATAATTTTCATGGCCTAGCAACCTTTTATAGGAGATTTATTAGGGATTTTAGTACAGTCGTCGCACCTATCACCGATTATATTAGGAAGGGTACATTTGAGTGGACCAAAGCTGCTGATAAGGCCTTCCTAGAGCTTAAGGATAAGATGGCCCATGCACCCATCCTTAGATTACCTGACTTCACTAAGGTGTTTGAGGTCGCTTGCGACGCCTCGGGAGTAGGAATAGGTGGGGTACTAAGTCAAGAGAACCACCTTGTAGCCTTCTTCGGTGAAAAGCTGAATGAGGCTAAACTTAAGTACTCTACCTATGACAAGGAATTTTATGCGGTAGTCCAAGCTCTTAGATATTGGAGACATTACTTACTACCGCAGGAGTTTGTCTTATTTCTTGACCATGAGGCACTCCGATTCCTGAACTCCCAAAACAAACTGAACCCACAGCACGATAAATGGATTGAGTACATTCAGGCTTACATCTTTGTCCTGAAGCACCGTGCCGGTACTGAAAATAAGGTAACAGATGCCCTAAGCCGAAGGTCTTTGCTGTTAGGATCAGTTAGCACCCAAGTCATAGGGTTTGATAGGTTAAAGGATGAATATGAAGCCTGCCCAGACTTTGGAGACATTTACCAGATCCTCAAGCTAGGTCCATCCAGTACCCATAGTGAGTATACCATTTAGGATGGCTACCTTTTTCAAAACAATCGACTCTGTATACCTAAAACTTTCCTTAGAGAGTTCCTAATCTGGGAGACCCATGCTGGAGGTTTAGCTGGTCACTTTGGTAGAAATAAGACAATCTTAGCGATAGAGGACCGGTTCTTTTGGCCAGGATTGAAAAGGCATGTTGCACAAATTGTAGCCAGCTGTAGAACTTGTGCTATTGCAAAACAGCAGAAGCAAAACACTGGTCTTTACACACCTTTACCAGTGCCTGATTGCCTTTGGCAGGACCTAAGTATGGACTTCGTGTTAGGATTACCTAAGACCCAGAAGAGACATAATTCTATCTTTGTAGTGGTCGATATGTTCTCTAAGATGGCTCACTTCATCCCCTATTCCCAGACCTTTGATGTGTCTAGAGTAGCCAAGCTTTTCTTAGATCATGTAGTTAAACTCCATGACCTACCCAAGACCATCATATATGATAGGGATGTTAGGTTCACCAGTTATTTCTGGAAGACCTTATGGCACCTGTTAGGGACCAAGCTTAAGTTTTCTACAGCCTACCACCCTCAAACAGATGGCCAAACTGAAGTGGTGAACCGTAGTTTAGGAAACCTCCTTAGATGCCTGGTAGGTGAACATGTTGGAACTTGGGATCTATTATTGCCTAGAGCAGAGTTTGACTACAACAGTTCAGTAAATAGGACAACGGGTAAGAGTCCTTTTAAGATAGTCCATGGGTACAAGCCTAATCGTCCCATTGATCTGATTCCTTTACCTATTCATGCACGAGTCTCAGAGTCTGCAAAGTCATTTGCACAACATATTAGAGACTTGCACAAGGACATTAGCCAAAAGATAAACCTAAGCAATGAAACTTATAAAAAATTGGTTAATTCCCGAAGAAGGATCAAGGAATTTGATGTAGGAGATTCTGTCATGATTAGGCTTAGGCCTGAGCTGTTCCCGCCCGGGACCATTAAGAAGCTTCATGCTCGTGGAGCCGGACCTTTTAAAGTGTTAAAGAAGGTTGGATCAAATGCCTATGTGTTAGACTTGCCTTCGGATATGGGCATTAGTTCTACCTTCAATATTACATACATGGTTGAGTACAGGGAACCGGCACCGATACCAAGTGAGGCCTTTGGACCTATCCCTTCTGTTGAGAGTGACCCTTACCCAGAGTGTCCACCAATTAATTGGCTTGAGAGGGGAGAATGGATCGAGCGTATCCTGGACGATCAAGCCATTACGACCCGGGGCCGCGGCTATCAATGCTACCTGGTTCGATGGCAAGGCCGGCCAGAGTCGGATGATTCGTGGATTTTTCGAGAGGACTTGCAACACCTTGACCCAGACCTTCTCGAGAGATATGTGAGCCAGTTTGATCTTCACTCGACAGGATCGAGTTCCTCCCACCCCGGGAGAATTGGTGCGGATACCAGAGGCACCAGAATAAGACAGAGACTTTTCAACCCTCTGTGGATCACTTAATGACATTCGAGTCCATTGTAATAAAGCTTACTCCAGCTAAGTTGTCTTTATTTGAGTCCTGTATTAGTCAGCTCATGTTGAGCTAGTCCAGTCCAGTATTAGTCAGCTCATGTCGAGCTAATTTTATTTTTTTAAGTCCTGTCCAAGCATACTGAAGACTCAAGACCACATCATACAAGTAAAGACCAAGTCCAACCAGATTGAAGACATGGAAGTATAGCCCAAGTCCAACCCAGCTTGAAGACGTGAAGACTTTAGGAGAAAAAATTCAGAAATCCTGAAGCCCTGAACCAGCTGAAAGCAAACTGGGCTAGCCCAGACCCAGGAGAGAGCTAAGGCGTCTTGGCCTTATGGTGACCACCCCTTGGTTGGCCACTTAGGGTCACCCCCTTGGCCGACCAAGGCATGAAGAGGAGGAGAGTTCAAAGGGATTTTGTCTTCCCAAGTTTCCGTATTTTTTTAGCTAGGGTTTGGGTAGGAATATGATTCTTATGTAAAGACTAATTTGTCCTTACTTGGAGCCCAAGACTAAGGGTCTATTTAAAGGACCCTAGTCTCTTGTATGAGGATTGATTTTGATATATGAAAAATACTTGAGTTTCCTTCAACTTTTGTGTGTTACCCTGCTGTGTGTATAAAGGGGTTTTGAGAGTTTTCTTCTTCCCAGTGTTGCAATTATCTTCCTGCTGCTAGCCAGCCTTCCAGAACCCTGGCCGTCCACTCCAAAAGACACCTCATCCTTGTTGTTTTCTCTTGTTTCCTTGTTTCCTTGTGAGTTTTCTAATCCCTGACAGGTCGTTTGCAGGTTCCTGATTTCCTACGAATCCAACAACTCCAGCCAAGCCTCAATCGGACCACCGAGCAGAAAGCCGGGTATCCGCGGGTCTTTGACTCGGTTTTTCAGGCCGTATCCATCGAGGAATGAGAGACTCCTTCGCTGCGATCTTCACCGGGCGTATCAGACGTTGCCAGATACATCCCCTCTGCCACCAGTAATTTTATTATGGGAGAACTTGCCTTAATCGAGGCTTCTCAGCCCCGGCGATCCATCTTTATTGCTTTCTTAGGTCCTAATCTACATGCTTAGTTTTTAAAATTCATATAGAATTCCTTACAACTTATTTTGATTTAATATTCAGGAATTAATCACCTAACCCTACATACAAAATTTACAAAATTAATCGCATGCATATTAGTTCCGCATCACTATCTCTCTCCTCTCTCTCTCTTTCCTTGCTCACGATGGTGGGGGACCTCGCGAGAGAGCCACCGACAGTAGCTCTAGCTATCGAGAACCACCCCAGCGACGGACTCTCGGATAGGTTTCCCTCTTTCTCTTTATATTTTTTTTCTATTCCCTTTTTTTTCCCCTTCTTTTCTTTTTTTTTCCTTATGAAACAGAGCGCCCCCCCTTTTTTTTCCATTCTTTTCTTCTCTCCGAACTCCCCTGCTCTCCTCCTCTCGACCAAACCACCCTCCCCACGACAACCGGCGGCGGCCATGGGGACGGTCATCGAGAAGAGGCCCACCGGGCCAGAGGGAAGACGGTGGCGGCGCGGCCACCGGCGGGGTACGGTCCAAACAAACCGAACAAAATCAAACTAAAATTTCATTAATCCTAAAAAATAACTAAAGAAAGAACTCACCGCTCTTGCAGGGCTTCCGAGCACTCGCCGGAGAGGAGGAAGATGGCGGCGAAAACTCGGTCAGTGCTTCCTTGGATGGCAGTGAGAGGGGGAGAAAGATTTATAAGAAAACTAATGGGAAGATGCCTCGCCGTTTGGGGAAGAAACTCTGTCCAATCAGAGTTCCAATCCACTCTAAACTCATCGTTGACTCCTCCCTTCCCCTCCACGACTCTCCCTCACGAGTCCTCTGGCGAAATTATCGACCGATCAACGCGAACACCCCTCCCTTGTTTCGGCTTCTCCATTTTTTTTTTTTTTTTTGGGTTCCGGGTGAAGTCGGCAAGGGCTACCGACTTCAGCCCACAACACCCAAAATACGGGCGGGCCTCACACTCACCTTCCAAAAATCCTCACCAAGTAGCATGAAACATAGCCCCTTCAACTAATGTTCCCATGACAGCGGAGAAGCTAGCATTAAGGGTGCAGCCTCTCTCATCACAGGTAATGTACCAGCCCCACCTACAAGTTCGTTGATCAAGAGCCTCATCATGGAGCCTCTCGTCTCACAGCAATGCAGGGGAAATCCAGCTGATAAGGTAGGTACTTGTAGAGTGGGTTCCGAACCACAAAATGTCCCAGAAAGCCAATCTCATTAGTTCAATCGAGATATTTGATGTACTTAAGATCTTTGCTCTCATTTATGAACACGGTCTCTGTTTAGAGAGCCAATTAGCAGGCATTCAGGCTTTTCTGCAAGTATGGTAGAAACTTATAGAATTAAAATATGGGAGCCTTATAACAGAGAGTGCTCGATAGCAAGGAACTTGGTATTAAATTGGTATAGCCAACTGGTGATCACCACAAAAAAGTCACCTTTTGACTCAGAGTGATTAGCTTGAAAGTCTGAGTTCTAGTCATGAACTTTTGTTCTCCCGCTTGGATTTGTAAAATGAGGATAAGAGTGTAGTTCTCATGCTCATATTCCTGCCTTTTGAAATTAATTTTGTAACATTAACTTAACGTAGATAGAGATGTCATCCTCGTATTGCCGGAAACATTTCTCCAGCATCTAAAGTCTAATATGCAATATATAATAAAATAGATATGTAATTCTTGTGTTGTCAAAAAGCTTTCTTTCCTATTTCAAACTAACTTGTAACGTACAATAAAAGATACAGGTATTGTTCTTATGCTGTCAAAAAGATTCTTCCACTGTATTTGAAACTAATTGTGTAACGCAAAATAAAGATAGAGGTGTTATTTTTATACCGTTACAACGACTTTTGTTGCCATTTGAAGCTAATTATTAATGTTATCGCAAAAGATAAGAGGAGGTCTCGGGGAGTCCAATAAGTTTTTTTTTTTTTTTTTTTTTTTTTTTTTTTTTTTTTTTTTTTTTTTTTTTTTTTTTTTTTTTTTTTCATTTGGAGCTAACTTATAGGCGTTTTTCTGGAAGAATTAGCCAGTCAAGACCTAATTAAAATTTAAAAATAGATAAAAAAAATAGAAGCACCAGTTTTGGGATGTAAAGGGGGTGAATATGTATCCTAATCAAACTAGAGAATAATGGATGATCAAAAGATATGGATATTATTCTCATGCTACAAGAAAGTCTCCTGTCATCTGAATCTAATTGTGCGAAAGTATAATTAAATTTGAAATGTTATTCTTGTGTTGCCAGAAAATTTCACTATCATTTGAAATTAGGTATATAGCTATGAATAAGGAAAGAGACATAACTTTCATTATCAAAAAAAAAAAAAAAAATGTCAGCTGAACTAACTATTAATATTAAAATCAAGATTAAGGTGCTTACTCATGCTGTTCAAAAGATTTTCCTATCAATATGAAATTAATTATATTAATATCAAATTTGTTAACCCAACTGTATCTAACCTGGACATGTTCCACGTAACCTAATCCACTGGGTTTGCAATCTGGATACAGCTACCTGACCCGAAACTACTATGGATAAGTTTGGATCGGATCAAGTTTTCTCGATCCATCAAAGCATGGGGTACCGATAGATATTAACTTGTTACAAGCTAGATTTTCGCCAAAAATCAAGAAAATTTGATAATTATTCTCAATTAATGGAAGAATCACCGGCGTAGAACAGTTGGGATTTGGTAAAGCCTCCCTGACGAGCCCCCACCCCGCCCTCGAGAGTAACGATCGCGGTGGTGGTCCCCGCTCCCCCCCTCTGCGAACCTCCAACTGCTAACACGCGTTACACCCTTACAAAAACTGCCACGCAGTAAAGTCAAGACCCAGTGGGTGGGGCCCACTTTCCATACACGCGCTTAGCAATGGAGCCCTGTTTGCTGTTCTCTCGGAACAGCGAGTGCGGCCTCCCCTTTTGCCCTTGGCTGCCGGGACTCGGGACTCCCCTTATACCCGAAGAAAGAGACCAGTTGTATCCCCCCGACTCTCTCTCCTCCACCCCCCACCCCTCTTTTCCGTCTTCAGGCACATGTAAGAACGGAGAGGAGACAGGAAAATCTCGTCTTCTTTCTTTATTTTTCTTCGATTTTCGTCGATTTTGTTTTTTCAAATTTCGTCTTCTTCTTCTTGTTGTTGATTTCTTTTTCTTGGATCGCGGTGGATTTAGGTGGGGCGCGCAATGCGATCTGATTTTTCTGCTCCAGGACCATGATTAATCGGGAGGACAAAGGTATGGTTTTCCTCGCTCCCTTCAAGAACTATATCTTTTGAATATACTTGATTTTGTTTGGGAAATGTTGTTTCTAGGTGTGATCTTGGGATGCATGTAAGACTGATTTCGAGGTATTGGATTTTTATGTTTCTGGTTTATTTGTCTGATGGGTTTCATTTTTTTTTTTTTTTTTGGATCCTGGATGTGGATGCCCTTGCGATCTCAAGGGGGTTTTGGCACTCGATCACTTCTTTCTCTCTCTGATCAAAAACTGGCTTCCTCGAAATAAAGATATCACCCTAGAATCGGTTATTGGGCACCAGTCGCATCTGTTTTATCAATTGAAACAGAGCATATTATTTAGTTTTTTTGCATCTTTTTTCCTCTTCAGAATTCCAATGTCCTCATGGAATAATAGACTTTTCATGGTAGCAATCCTTTTGCTCCACGAACTTGCTATTGACTGGAGACCTTGGACAATAATACAATTATTTACCCAGCTCGAGTGACAACTTGGCATTGAAAACATGTTAGGGCACTGTTTATCTTTTTACAAGTTTCTTTTAGTTTCGGTTAGGGCTGCAAATGGGTCGAGTCGGACCGGGTTATGCTTGATCCCAACTCGACCCGGTTCCTTCATCGGGCTTTGATATTGGACCCGAACCTAATCTAATAAAAGATCGGTTTGGATCGGGTCGGGTCTATAATCAAATTTATTGATCCAATGGATCATTCGGGTCGGATCGGGTCGGGTCCATTAATAACCCGACCCAATTAATAATATACGGATCTGATTCGGGTCCGGTTCGGGTCGGGTCGGATTACGATTCCATTCACAAAGTCACAGGAAAGATTTATACACGGATTTGATTGAACTGAGATTTGGCATGACATTACACCACCTCCATTCTACGGTAGAATTTCTACCTGCATGCAGCATGCTTGGTTTCCATAACATGCGCTACAAGCCAGTACAATGAAGAGTACTCATTTGATAAGAGATAATTATAAGATGGTGCATTAACTACATTCTACCGAGTACAGTGTATCATTGGAAGCTTCATAGCAATATAGTTGGCTTCATTCAATGCTCACACATGCATAACACACAACACAACTGCTGATAACATTGCTGGATTTTTAGCATTTTGAATCCAACATAGCTAGTTGGAGCTACCAGAAAAGAACTATGGCATAAAGAAATACAGATTTCAATAAAATGGACAAATCTAACGAGACACCGACAGAGAAAAAGGATCGGAAGGAGAACCCACCTGATCGAATGGTGAAGGCTTTGGGTCTTCCCTTCTAGGGTTTCGTCGCCGGAGTTCTTCTCACCGAGCACCGAGCGTCGAGAAGGCAGTGAAGTTTCTTCGATGAACGAAAGGTGACTATCATTGACTGACCAGTGACCACGCACTGTCCTCCTCACCGGCCATCGTTATTGTTCACTGGACTGAGATTGATCGGACAAAGGGGGAGATCTAGCGATGGTAACCAGAGTTTCGCATCAAGAATAATGGACAAAACCCTAAATCACGGAATCTGGGAAGTAAAAGCTCTGGAAAGAGAAATCAAGGGGGCTAAACAAACTTTAGAAAAAGGATCGGAAAGAGAACTCTCCTGATCGAATGGTGAAGGCTTTGGGGCTTCCTTTCTAGGGTGTCATCGCCGGAGTTCTTCTCATCGAGCACCGAGCGTCGAGAAGACGATGAAGTTTCTTCGATGAACGAAAGCTGACTATCATTGACTGACCATGCACTCTCCCCCTCGCCGGCCATCGTTATTGTTCTTCGGACTGAGATCAATCGGACATAGGGGTAGATCTGGCGATGGGAAGACCGGAGGAGGGAGGGAGACTGAGGCACTCAACCCGATCCAACTTGATCCATAAAAATTTTTGGATTAATTTGGATCTTTAGATATATGACCCGATTCAACCCAACCTCACCTGAACTCAAATATAGGATCCAAATCTTTTTTAATATCTATTTATGATCTTTGGACTCTGGCTCCTATAAATATATTATTTATAATATATTAGGTAAACAGTAAATTAATGGCCTATTCCGGCTTGGGCCAAACCCATCGCTTAGTCAACTCACCCCGATTGGCAGACTCTGCGTAAATCATAAGGCAGTTAAGGGCATAAGGCACCGACCATCGAGGCACCGAGCTTCTCGATTCTGTTCTTCATTTCAGCCCTAATCCCAATTCCCACTCGGCCATTCCCTCAGTCTCCCTCCCTCCTCTGGTCCTCCCATTGCCAGATCTCCCCCTATGTCTGATTGATCTCAGTCTGGTGAACAATAATGGTGGCCGGCGAGGAGGAGAGTGCATGGTCAGTCGGTGATAGTCACGTTCCGTTCATTGAAGAAACTTCATTGCCTTCTCCACGCTCGGTGCTCGGTGAGAAGAACTCCGGTGACGACACCCTAGAAAGGAAGCGCCAAAGCCTTCACCATTCGATTAGGCAAGTTCTCCTTCCAATCCTTTTTCTAGAGTTCGTTTAGCCCCCTTGATTTCTTTTTCCAGAGCTTTTACTTCCCAGATTTTGAGTTTTAGGGTTTTGTCTGCTATTCTTGATGCGAAACTCTGGTTACCATCGCCAGATCACCCCCTATGTCTGATTGATCTCAGTCCGGTGAACAATAATGATGGTTGGTGAGGAGGAGAGTGCGTGGTCAGTCGGTGATAGTCACCTTCTGTTCATCGAAGAAACTTCATCGCCTTTTTGATGCTCGGTGCTCAGTGAAAAGAACTCCGGCAACGAAATCCTAGAAGGGAAGCCCCAAAGCCTTCACCGTTCGATCAGGTGGGTTCTCCTTCCGATCCTTTTTCTTTGTTGGTGTCTCGTTGGATTTGTCCATTTTATTGAAATCTGCATTTCTTTATGCCATAGTTCTTTTTTGGTAGCTCCAACTAGCTGTGTTGGATTCAAAATGCTAAGAATCCAGCAGTGTTATCAGCAGCTGTGTTATGTGTTATGCATGTGTGAGCATTGAATGAAACCAACTATATTGTTATGAAGCTTCTAATGATGCACTGTACTCAGTAAAATCTAGTTAATGCACCATCTTATAATTATCTCTTATCAAATGAGTACTCTTCATTGTAGTGGCTTGTAGCACATGTTATGGCAACCAAGCATGCTGCATGCAGGTAGAAATTCTATCGTAGAATGGAGGTGGTGTAATTATCAATTTTTTATCTGTGTCATCATGCTACTAGCTCATCAATTTTTTATCCACAATGCTGGAGTATCATCACCAGAATTATGGGTTGTTAACCATTCATCTACACTGCAACAGGTACAAATTTATAGACCCTTGCAGCAGAAGTATTTTCCAAGATGCAATTGGTCACTTACAGAGAGAAAATCCCCACCTATCCTGTATTCTGCAAATAAGCATGACCATCTTGACTACTTTTCCCTTTTTCTAAAAAGAAAAACCTACTGTGATATATGTCATACTAAGAAGGGTAGGGGTCATGTGAATCGCACCCAAAGACAATTGTTCCATGATATAAAAAATATTGTTGCATAGTGACCTATTATTTACTTAAAATGTCTTAGTTGATTAGAATGGATAAAAGATCTGTTGTACTATGACAAGTAACTGCGCTCACAATATTTTATATGAAGCAGAGGCATGTGATATCAAACAGAAATAGGTGCTTTTAACAGATAAATTGTCAAAAGTGAATAGAACTTTCATAAAACAATTATTTCTCCTCTGCTGAAAAAAAACTAACATATGACTGTAAGTCAATAGTAAACCTACAAAGACTATGAGCATTCAAATATCTTAATGGCAGGAAACATAAAATTAATAAGAAACAATCCAGGAAATGTAATCTGAGTGAACAAAAGTAACTTATGTTGATGAAACAAATTCATCAACGGAGAAAAGAGCAATCTCAAAGTAATACCATAAATGAAATGCTAGATGTGCAAATTCAAAAGACCAGAAATTAAGAGGGGCATCAAATGGCCAAGGAACAAAAAAAAAATTTAAGAAGAATGAGCAGAATTTACCAAAGTTTGAAAAAGATTTCAATAACTACAGACAAACCCCATATGAATTTTCTACTGAAATGACATGGCATTGCCATGATAATGATACCAACGATATGCATCAGAACTAACAGCATAAAAAAGAATGAAAAGTCATTGGCACCGACTGGAACCGTCAATACTATATATCCACCATTTTGGACCAATACAGATCAGTTCGTAATTTCGTATCATACAAATGTCAGTGTCACATTAGGTATGGTATCAACAATACAATACCAACCTACCAGTTTTTAAATCTTTGGTCAATATTCTGTCCTTAATGAATATTTGTTGAATAAATTATAAACAATTTATCAATGAATTGTTATACTACTATGTGGATAACTGAAAATTAAATTGATTACAAGAGAAAAAGAGATAATTATTGGTCCAATGAAAAATCATGATGATGTAGCAGTGATCAATTTGATCACTTGTTACACACTAAGGGAGGACGCAGAAAGATGGAAGACCTAGCCCAGAAGGCTTTCTAGCCATCTATCCAAGCAACGGAAGGCTGAAATTATGCGGTTATCAATCCAAGAATCCATCCAACTGATGATTATTATGAGGAAATTGAAGCCTAAATCTACTTAAACAGATCCAGACATGGTTAAGGGTGTGTTTGGCATTGTTTTTGCATTACAAAAAGAGGATAAGCTAGAAGATAGGTTTGCTACTTCTCCTTAAAGTCTTATTTCAACTTTTCTTTCCTTGTAGAAGCACATCTCAGATAATGTAACCAAACACTTTTTTTTATGGAAAAAAGGGCTTTTTTTATTTAAAGGTCACAAAAGTATTTTTTAAGCAATTTCAAACATGCCCTTAGTCGAGGTTCTATTATATGTAATTATGAGGAGGCAGTCTAGGAAGTGTGCCGTAAAATGAAATACCTTAGAGTTTACTGTTTGGCACTATTCATGCTACAGTACTGTGAACCTTAACATTGAATGAGGACTCTTCCTTTCTTCTTTCTTTACCTTAGTAATAAAATCTGATTGGCTCTCAAGATTGTAGAATCTAAGTGTCTATATTGTAGAATCCGGTGGAGCTCCATCCTCTGGTTTCGACAGATAGTCTTCCGCCCTCATTTTGTTCCTGCTTAGTTTTTGTCTTAGGATAAACTTTGTAAATGCCCTGGCATGTCGGGGAACCCTGTCCTTTTTGTAAGACTTTAATTATGAAATGAAATGAGTTGGCCTTTTACTATCGAAGCTATCTCCTTTCTTTTCCTCTTACTTTTCGACCGCCAACATCTAGATGTGGGCGACGGACTACCTCGACCAATGTCGTGCCCACCTAGTATAGGGCAAAACCTCGTAGGAGAGTTCAGGGACCAGTCTGCAAAGAGGAGCCATAGAGTGATCCATCAGACTTCACCCAATATCTGGTCAGGTGGAGTGGTGATGGTATTGTGGAGTAATCCATCTGAGGAGACGTTGCTAAGGCATCTCTTTATGATTCTCATCGAATTCTCTTCAGTTATAACAGTATGCCGACTATTTGACTGGAACAAAGGCTTGAAAAACTAGGCATGGTTTCCAGATTATGTTCTAGGGATTTGGGTCTACTGCTTTATGAGATGTTTGCTGGCTTATGAAATGAAATTTTGTTATTTAAATGTTTAAGGAAAGGTTTTGTATTTTGTGTAGGTATTGGAACAAATGAAAGGAAGCTCTTTAGAACTCTTAGACCTAAATGTGATTATTGTATGCATTAATTTTGATTGTTTGTTACCACTTTCTCTGGACTCTTTCCACATATGGTTCCTTTCTAGCTTTCTGAAAATGGTCATGAGGCGGTTTATTTTTCTCTTTATCTGACCTGATTGCTAGAACAGAATTACATGATAAAAGAAAAAGACTATCTGAGCAACAGGAACACATAAAATAGTGTTATTTGTGCATCATAAGAAGGATGATGTTTTATTACTATTTTTTTTCTGAAATTAGGCTTAATGAAGGCCTATGGTTAGTTCAGGTGGAAATTTTTACCAGAAAATTTTGAGGTGTCAGGTTTGCTTCAGAAATCAATGGGTCGATGGATAAAACAACAGACTGCCTTGATAGAGGTTGTTGGGGTGCCAAATATATTTTAGATTTTTTTGTCATTTTTTTCTTAATTTTTGAACAGTGTTAGTCCTACAATGAAAGAGTGAAATATAGGTTTGCAGCTTGTAGATATTGTTACATGATTCCGACATCTTGTTTGGTGATGATACACTCATTTTTACTTAAGGCAGGACCATACCTTTCATCTTCCTATATTTGACTTATTATTTGATCATAACATCAGATCTGCAAGAGCATCTTCTATTGGCAACTACTCCCAATTACATATTTGCTTATTTGGATCTCATCAACTAAAACCTTGAGTACTATCCAAATTCTTGCATTGGATTATTTCTCTAGCTTAATTTTTTTTTTTTTTTTTTTTTTTTGGGCTGGGGAACATACCTTATGTTGGTAGATTTTGCAAGGATATAAAATTGGCTAAGCTCTCCTAGTTGTTGGTCTCTAAGCAGAGTGCCTAGGTGGCCAGGCACACTTCTAAGTTAAAAAATCATAAAACTGAATAAAACCATATGCTCTCATATATAGAGTCATATGTAGTTCATAGAAAGGCACGTCAAAGAACATACATTAATAGCTAATAAGTTGTCAACTTCTCAACTTACTCAAATTCATTTCCTGTTGAGGTAAGTGCATTTTACTTTAAAAGAATTAGTTAAATAATTTAATGTATTCAATAAATTGATGAATAAGTTGATCGTTTGAAAGAAAGGGGGCCTATAAGCAGCCAGGTGCTTGCCTAGGTGCCTATCCATGCATGTAAGTGGCCATCTTACTTAAGGGCTTGGAAAGTGCTAGGAGAATAAGTGATTGGGTTCTCCAAGCACCTGTGTGGGGTGGCCTAGGTTTCTAGGCATCTACTGGTGACAACCTTATTTGGCAAACAATTGACTTTAGGGTAAGGGATGGAATCGTCCATTTGCAAATCCCTTTGACTAATTCCTCTGTTTGTTATTAAAAGGTTTGACTAGTGATAGGGCAAGCATGCATGGACAAGGGGAAACATAAATTTATTTGCATATTACCAAGGGACCAAATTTAAAGTTCGTCCTTAGATTGCTGTTTCAAAATAAAAGTAGGTGACATTATTATTTGTAAGTGCATCCAGAGTTCATGGACAAGATAATGGTATATTTGATTCTCTATTGTTGTTGTAAAAGTTCGGGAAACTGTGCTCTTAAATTAAATTCTAAAATGCTAAACCATTTTTTGGTCATAGATCATCTTTGTTCCATGCTAGCTTCCAGAATTTAAATGTTAAGGTTTAGCTGTGTATTGAGTGCCAGTTGGTTCATTTTTACCTTTAGTACACTTTGATACGATGGGTATGTCCCTAGTAATGGCCCATTTTGGCATCCAATTTCTAATGTTTAAGTTTTTTAATGCTATGTTTTGTGGATATATGGTAAATGTATTGGCTTAATTTCCCTAGTTATCCTATTTGATGTGTGCTAAAAATTTTCTATTGCTTGTTTATTGCATAACTTAATTTGTAAGTTAAAATACGTTGAAAATTTATATGTTTGAACTAAGTGTAATTTGGTTATGGGAATTTTGGTGAACTAATGAAGGATACAAAATATTATTGGAATTTGTAGACCATTAATGGCATGTGCGGAAAAATCCCATTGGTTCTAGTGGGATTGCCAAAGAAGGATATTGTAGGGAGAGGAAGTTAGGGAGTGGAAGAAGGGAGAGGTAGAGCATGGGGGTTGTAGCCCGATCTTGGCAAGACTAAAAATGACCTCGAGAGGTCTTCTTTTCATCTTGTGGGGTTTGAGCCCCATAAACTCTCGAGCCCTCCTTCCTCTCTTCTGCTCTATCCCTTCTATCCCTCTCTTATGCCTATGTTGCTAGATCAAGTGGGATCCGGTAGGATTTTCCCAAAAAGGTCCTAAATCTACCTACAACATAATGCCTATATAACTTCTACAATTTTATATAACTTCTACAATCTTCCCACTATTTATCCTTAAATTTTTAATAAAAAAGGGGAGGGAGGCTTTTTGTTATTTAGAAGCTTGTTTCTAGCCCCAAAGCTGGCTATCTGAGGTCCACTTGCATGAGTTCTCTTCGTTCTCAACTTCATACTCCCTTTCATTGGTTGTTCCACCTTCAAATGGTGGAAGAAACTGAAAAAAAAGGAAGGGTTTTAAAGGCTCTTGGTTAGTACTAGGTGGCATAGGTTGGTTAGGCAGTACTTTTGGCCTAATCTGGTGACATTTGAGAGAGGGCCCAATTTAGCTGAAATAAAGAACCATGGTAGCAAGGTTTGCAATCTTGAAACCAGGTACCATACTAACCAAGTACTGGGTCAATATGATATGGCATTGGCCATACTAACACTCGATATGTAGAAGCATATAGTTGCGGTACCAATTCACTGTCTTAATTTTTGTTTTTTCAATTTTTTGCTTGTCATCGTATTTTGAAGGTTTAGGGATCTTGGAAATGTGTTTTAAGATTGTTTTATTATTACTTCATATTCCTCATTCAAACGATTGTATAGTTGTTTGATGGATGCAAATATAATAAAGAGAAATAGATAATGCATAGTTTTAGCTCAAAAATTCACATATCAAATATATTTGAATTACAAAATATATATGGACATCTAGTTCCTTGTTTGCAGATGTCGGGATGTTGTTCATAATTGGGGCTTTGGACTTGACTCCAACCTAGATACTATACCCATCTAGCTGCACATGCCATGCCTGCAGACACAAATATGCATGTACTCCCTTTGATATTGGTTTGGTGAATCTTGGTTGGGCCCTTTCAAAATGCTTTCAAAAACTTGGGCCATCAGTGTATGAGTTTTTAAAAAAAAATTCTTGGCTGTATTGTCAAGCAATACTTTGAAGTATGTCTACTCTATGCTCCATGTTGTGGACTTGAACCTCCTAACCTTCTTTCCTTGAAAAGATTCCTTCAAATGTTCATTTGTCTTTGACATATTTGCTGCTTTTCTATTCATCTTTTGTTAATTGCTCTTTAGAATTAAAGTTATACTCTAGTCCAGTTTGTAAATATACCACTCATATAATGTCTTGGTTAAAGTTCACATTTTCAGTCAAAACCCTCCATTTGTTTTGAGTAACAATCTGCATTTCTTTTTGATTATATTATCTATTTGATTGCAGAAACAATGCATGGAAACCTCTAGGCACCCTCAGGATGCCTCAGGACCAAGGCATTTTACTATAATTGACGTGAAAGTGGTAATGCCTTTGAAGGGTTTCCTGAGCACGAGAACAAAATGAACATCAATCCTGGTGGTACTGTTGAATCAGGAAATCCATCAAACAGGGAATCATCTGCGCCTCCTAATCAGGCCTACAGTAGACCCTTCCACCGACAAGAATCTTACACATGGCCAAGCTTTCATCCTGATGTTCAGAAGTTTTGGCAGAGCCCAGTGAATATAGTAGAAACACAGTTCTACCCGGTGAACCGGGAATATTATTTTCCTGTTGAAAATAGGTTTCACTATCTGCCATTCAAGCCATTTGCTCATGGTTGCCCACATGGATTTCAGTTTCAAGAATTTCAATATTTTGTGGTTATCGATTTTGAAGCAACTTGTGACAAAGAAAATAATCCACATCCACAAGAGATCATTGAATTCCCATCTGTTTTAGTTAATAGTGTGACGGGGCAATTGGAAGCTTCTTTCCAGACTTATGTGCGGCCTTCATATCATCAACATCTAAGTGATTTCTGCAAGGAGCTCACTGGAATTCAACAAATCCAGGTAGTCATGTACTCATTCTTGTCAATTTTATTTTAAATTTATGATTATTAATAATATTTTTTGAGGCAATTCAGCTTCGCCTACATTCTTGCTTACTGTTTAGTTATTGATGCAAATACATCTTGTTGAACTGCAGTGGCTTTTCAATTGCCGGTCCTGTTTTTGTTATCCACTTATTTTCTTATCTAGCAATAAATTTCTTGTGTTTTTATGCTTATGTTACTTTTTTTTATTTAGGGTGGAATTATCTGCTTACAGGATTTACCTTTTCTATTAATGTCACTCTCTGAAAAATGGTTGCTGTTTCCTCACCGAATGGGTTTCAATAATTTTGCTTATCCAAAATATTACCATTTTGGTTCTATGCGGTCAACACTTGGTGCATAATTGTGAATAACTCCATGGTTTGTACCGAGGTTTGCCATCTTAGACCCTGAATTGGTACTATCCTATTACAGTACTGATATGCGGTTCGGTATGGTATGAAACACGATATTGGTATGGTATCAGTATGGTATAGTACACGCTATACCGGGTGGTATGACAAACTATGGTTTATATAGAAATTTAGTTCATTATTCTGCTGAAGTGCCCTAGAACATAAAGTGTGCCCTTGAAAAATGTGGAGAGACTACAAAAGAAAGGGATTACCACGAAGGATATGTCTTGTTATAAGGCGGCCAGGTGTTGTTTTGAAAAAAATGAGGTGATGCTAATGATAAATAATGATTGATGACTGATCTGTCACACAAGCACTAAATTGTTGTCTTCAAAGGATGACATGAGTCTCAAGCATGCATAATGAGAGATAATGGACTATGGGTACAAGATGCAGAGTTTCTATTAAGTCAAGGCAGTATGGTGTGAGATTTGTGATGAGTTAGGTTCATGAGTAAGCCAATATGCACCTGTGAACAGATTGAAGGAGCATTTAGTTATTTGTAGAAGTTAGATTTGGGGCCAAATCCTAACATAAGCATTACATGGTGTTGCCAACGATTAAGCAGACCTCTTAATTGGTGGTTTTAGCAGTACAGAACTGCTTGCTGATTGATTACCTCCACGTTGATGTGAACCAGCTGGTCACTATTAGCTACATCTGGTGTCTGGTGAAGTTAATGGCAGTAAAGTAATCATAGCAATGGATTCAGGAATTTGCAAGTATCAATTACAAGGCAAGGCAAGTTATCAGGCTTTTGGCAAGTATCTTTAACTGTTGAATTGTGGCTGGAAAGGCCAAATGTATAAGAGACAAATGCGAGAGTTTAAAAAGTTTGTCTTGAAGCTGTAAGGAATCAAGGCATTCACATGTGGTGACAACATTGCATGTATGACAACAGCACATGCAGTGACAATTCAGTGCTGATATATTTGTTTGTTAAGTGAGACTAGTCTGTCATAACTATGTTACGGAGTAGGAAAATAGTAGTGATGCCATGTCGGGATGTAAGAAGCAAGCAAAGAAGTCATGGCAGAAAGCTGACCTAGAGGTGACACCAAGATGACAGTGTGTTGCAATTAAAAAGTACCATTTTTGAATGATGAAATGATGAATGCATGATAGGTTATTAATACAAAATGACAATTGCACTTCGTCAAAATGAAGAATCATTTTTAATTAAGATGATGCAGCTCAACTGTGAAGATGTGAAAGCCTAGATGTTGACTAAAGAAGATAACAAAGACTTGAAGGCTGGGACAGAAAGGATGATTCTTTATCAAATCAGAAATAGAGTGCTTGAATCATCAAGAGAGGCCATAGCGAAACTTTTATGGTTTCTAGGGAGGCCATGCCAGGAAAGTGTCTGACCATCACCTAAGTGCCATTGTGAATTGAAGTTGAAGAAGGATGCCCCCAATAGGTGAATCATGCAATTCTATATATATTAGGCATAGGCTCCTCTGGTTGTCCCTTCTGTTTCCTCGCAAGAACTTGTGGTATTCCATCGACCTTCTGGGTTTCATGGAGGCTGCTCTCTTCTCTAAAGTTGCCCTGACCATGAATTTGTGATGGGGACATTGAGCAGCACAGATCTCGATGCATGCCCATATCACGATGCATGCCCATACCCCACAGATCCCATAGATCCCGATGCATGCTTGATGAGGATATCCTAGCATAGATCCTAATGCACACCTGATGAGGACATCATCCCAACACAACTCTTGATGCAGTTTGGGTAAAATTATGGGTGTACGGGTATAAGAAATTTAACTTCCGACTTAGTTGCTTTAGGATTTATCTTATCGGATCAATTGTTTTAGAATTTGTCGCTGTTTTAGGTTTTGGTATATCTTAGTTTTCTGTTAGGATTGGCTTGTTAGGATTTATTGGGAGACTGTTTAGATTGGTTATGGTTGGTTTTCAACTAGTCAGAGACCTATTTAAGATATCTTTGATGATCGAATAAAAGATAGTGAAGAATTTTATTAAGAAAAATCTGGGTGTATCCCGATTCCCTCCCCCCTTCCTCCTTTTCCCTCCTCTTCCTGGTTCCCCTTCTCTTCTCTCTTTCCCCTCTTCCCCTGATTTTCTTCCCCTATTCTTTTTATTCTTCTCCCCTATTCTCTCCCGATTCCTCCCCTCTTATTCCTCCTCTCTTCTCATCCTATCCTCTCCGCCGCTCGGAACTCCCAAAGCTTTTGTTGTCTCCCCTATTTCAAATCCCGCCCAACGACACAACCCACCTCTGCCAATCACCGGAAACCTCGAGCTTCCCATCTTCCCCTCCAATTGACGCGGCCACTGCATCGCCCGAAGCCTCCTTGTTTTCGACCAGATCCCATGCTTCCGTCAACCCTCGGCCACACAACGCCCCCCCCGGCTATCATCGCAACCTTCAGCTCTGCTCGTTGCCTTCCCCCGTGATCCGTTCCCTGTGCACGACCACTGTCTCCCGCAGCTAGAACATCCTCTCCCAGAGTTCCGTCTCCTCCCTGTCATTGGTAGTCATCCCCATCGCTTCCGGCCATCCGTAGCAGACCTGAGAGCTCTGCCTCCTGTGCCCCTCACCCTCTTGTCCAGGTTCATCAGCCGATCTCCACCCCGACTCCGAGGGCACCAATCTCGTCCCCTTCCTAAAAAATGGCGCCTATATTTCACCCCTCTCCAAGGATGCAGCGAAGAGTCTCGTTTTGAACACCGTGGCTGGGAGAGGCTGGACCATGGGATCGGGAATGGAGGTTCCCCCCATTCCTGCCGATTCCGACTCCAATTTGACGGCCTCCACCTTTCCTTGGTCGCTCTTCACCAAGTCCCCTCGATGTCGGATGCTCGTCGCTTTCACCTGCAACGTCTGCGGCCAGTGCACTACCCATGCCTCCCCTCTTTCCAAGCCGCCGCTCTCACCCCAGTGCCGTCACCGGCGAGAGCCTGCCTGATCTGTCACTCCGAAGCTGTTCCCTGTTCCGCACGCTCGTCAAAGCACAGAAATCCCTGTTTCAGCACGATCGTGAAAGCACATGAGGCTTTGCACGATTGTGAATGCATAATCGCCCCTCGTTGCCGACTTTAGTTTAAATGCAAGAAAAAAAAGTGGAAAAAAAGAAAAGAAAATCAGAGAAAAAAATGGAAAAAAAGAAGGAAAAAAATAAAATAAAAAAAGATAGAAAATATGGGGAAAAAATATGTGTTTGAATAATTAGGAGTTGAACCTAGCCTAAGAGTCGTTTCTTAACGATTAACGATCCGACTTTCCCAAAATAATTCTAATCGGGGGTTGTCCCGCATCAATTTGCACCAATTCCATAAAGGTTTGATGTTATGTTAGGTTGCAACTTGTGAAAAAAAAAATCTGCTTTGTACATCCATAGGGACTTATTGATTTAGTGGATTCATAGCTGGATGATTTTCAGAGTAAAACGTTTGGAAGATGATAATTTGATTGAAACAATGTAAAAGCTTGACCTTTAGTATTGGTTAGTGATGAGAACCCGTGAAAAAGTTTTGAGAGATGATGATTGGACTAAAACAAAGTAAAAGCTTGACCTTTTGTTCACTCAGATTACGTTTCCTGGATTGTTTCTTATTAATTTTATTTGTTTCCTGCCATTAAGATATTTGAATGGTCATAGTCTTTGTAGGTTAACTATTGACTTACAGTCATATGTTAGTTTTTTTTCAGCAGAGGAGAAATAATTGTTTTATGAAAGTTCTATTCACTTTTGACAATTTATCTGTTAAAAGCACCTATTTCTATTTGATATCACATGCCTCTGCTTCATATAAAATATTGTGTGCACAGTTATTTGTCATAGTACAACAGATCTTTTATCCATTCTAATCAACTAAGCCATTTTAAGTAAATAATAGGTCACTATGCAACAATATTTTTTATATTGTGGAACAATTGTCTTTGGGTGCGATTCACATGAATCCTACCCTTCTTAGTATAACATATTTCACAGTAGGTTTTTCTTTTTTGAAAAAGGGAAAAGTAGTCAAGATGGTCATGCTTATTTGCAGAATACAGGATAGGTGGGGATTTTCTCTCTGTAAGTAACCAATTGTATCTTGGAAAATACTTCTGCTTCAAGGGTCTATAAATTTGTACCTGTTGCAGTGCAGATGAATGGTTAACAACCCATAATTCTGGTGATGATACTCCAGCATTGTGGATAAAAAATTGATGAGCTAGTAGCATGATGACACAGATATGATTTCACAGAATTTCTTCTTAATATGCTTAGCTGATGGACTTTATTATGCTGTTAAAGGATTAAACAAGGTAAGGACTGAAATATCCAATATAGGTGATTGATGTGTGCCCTTCCACATTAACATGTGGATCACTAATGATAATCTTTTTTGCAGTACTTGTGCGCTAAATGGTTATTAAATGGATAATTGTCACATTGATGCAAGCTGCTAGAATATTTCATGGTTTTGCAGACAGCTAAGAGCAGACAAGTAGTTCATCTTATTTTTTATTCTTCTTTTTTATTGTTTTAAAAATGTTTTAGAGGGTGAGCCTTGGTGTAAAAGTAAGGTTGCTCAAACATGACTTGGGTGTTACAAGTTCAAAACACTGAAATGGGCCTCTCCACATGCAGACATAAGCATTACTTTGTATTCTCCAAACTGTTATACATCTATTTTTGCGTAGAGTGAAATAAAGTCAGAGTGCATGCCAAATTTCAAATTACTACTTTCGCATATCATGAATAAATCTTAATGATTGTATTCCATTTAGAGGGTTACATTCAAGGTTGGCTGTACTGGTATCGGGATCCATATTGGTTGCTTGATAGTACAATATGATATGGTACTGTGCCATTTTGCCTTGGCCTTACCGGCACAGCCGACACAGCCGAAGTCAATGATGGGGGGAGAGGTGGAGAGAGAGAGAGAGGGAGAGAGGGAAGGGGAGAGGCAGAGGGAGGGCTGGAAGCCCTCCGACTCTCTTGTTTCAGGTTTTTTTATTTTGCCTTATCAAAATGAAGTCGGCACCTCTCCCCCTCCCTCTGCCCATCTCTCCCCCCCTCCCTCTCCCTTCCTCTCCCCCTCCCCCTCCCCCTCTGTCATTGGATTTCTTGAACAGAGGGGCGGAATTGTGTCGGTCCAGCCCCAATACAGATTGGCACACCTCAAACCTGGTGGTTTGGGATGGTACCACCTTCCCTAGTTACATTACTATACCAAGATGAAGTTTTCAAGGTGTGTTATTGCTCAGAATTTAGGTGAGATCTCAATATGTGAGTACATATAGTATGTGTTTTATGATCCTGTTCAGCTTGCTGTTTTAAATGTTTCATCCTGTATATCTTATCAACAAATATGAATGATCCCTGAAACCCTTATCTATACATGCAATGTATTTGCTGTTAATGTTATTTAGACATTCTTTTAGAGGTTTGATGAGAATGAGCTACTTTTGCATTTCAGTTATTGTGATATCCATGATTGAGTGGGCAGTATACTGATTTCTGAGCTTTAGGGTGCTGGCTTGTATTTTGTTTTGCTTGAGATATTAAACTACAGCCATGATACAACAATAGGTTTTCCTAATTCATAATGACAACTATTTTTTTTTTTTTTTTTGGGATGTTCTATTCAGAAAAAATGCATTGAAATTTTACATTTTGTATATGTCAGGTGGACAGGGGTGTTCCTCTGAGTGAAGCTTTACTCATGCATGATAAATGGTTGGAAGACAAAGGGATTAAGCAGAGAAACTTTGCTATTGTGACATGGTCTAACTGGGACTGTCGTGTTATGTTGGAGTCAGAGTGCAGATTCAAAAGGATCAGGAAGCCTCCCTACTTTAATAGGTAATTGATTTGACAAGGCTTTCATTTTTTTGGAGAAAAATAATCTTGCCATTTCATCTATACAAGAATCACATCGTTGTCAAATGTATTGAGTTTTTTTTTCTTTTGTTCTTTTTCTTTCTTTGGGTATGGCCCGTCCTTTTCATAGAAGTGTTTATATGCTTCAGCATCCATTTCTCTTTTTCATTCTTTTTGACTCTTCCGTTATCTGTTCATTTCGCACAATGGAAAGGTGTTTGTTTCTTTCATTTGTTATTATACGGTCACATTTAGTAATTCTGTCAGTCAGAGCAATGGGCTCTAGATAACTGTTCTTGGTATGACATACATGAATTTTATGGTCTACAACATTGTTACATGCACAGGGCTATGATCTGTGGTAACCATGTATATGTTGTTATTTCTTATTCTAGTGGATTCCTTTAAAAATGCCACTTTCCAACAACTAGAAGTGGGATTCACAAGCTCTTTGTTATAGTTTTAGTTACCAATAATGATAGAATAACTCATTGCTTTATTGTTAAACGAGGTTGCCTTGTCGTCTTTACCTTATTCTTCCAAAACACAATTATTACTTGCTTCCAAAATCCATTGATTTAGTTGCTTCTAGCCTTAGCTTGACCATGCAATAGCGCGTCAGTTGAAATTTTCCCAAGCATTATAAACTTGTTGTTGCAAATTTCAAATAGTAAAAGCAGGTTCGATTAGTTGATTTTGTTTGATTTCTTTGGTTGTGGCAAAGAATGTGTTCAAAACACCTTTCTCGGTCATTTCATATTAAAACATGTCCTTAAAATTCTTGCAATTATATTTTTTTGTCCTCATCTTTCTTGTAAGTCCCTTAAGCTATGTTTGTCATTTGAAGCCCTAATAATATCCACTCAAATCAACCCAAACTCATCCCAACTAATCTATCTCTTCTTGATCTGTGCACTTACTTTTAGACTGCTAAATCCATCAAATTCCTCTTATGTCATCTTTGGTCCATGGTTCATTACACTGACCATACTGCCTAAGCATACCATAATGTACCAATATGCAGTAGCGAACCAATACTTGGTACCAAAGTTCGCCAACTGATACTGAAGGTCATACCTGCTGGGGACCAGTTTGGTGTGATATGGATCCATGCTGTGTTGCTCTGGGACATGCCAAATGTAGGGAGAGGGAGAAAAGCAGAGAGAGCAAGTGTGTGTGTGTGTGTGTGTGTGTGAGGAGGGGGGGGGGGTGGGGGAGGGGAGGGAGTAAAGGAAGGAGGATAGAGGGCTTCGTGGTGATGGCTGAAAGGGAGCAAGTAGCATCTGTCATCATCTGGAACTTTTGAATGATGGGAGGGGGAGTGCTCTCGGACCATCATGAGCACTGCTGGTTTTTTTTTTTTGTGGGGTGGGTGGTGAAGGTGGGGTGGGGTGGTTAAAACCGAACTAGTGTAGGTTTATAATCAAATTGGAGTGTGGGGGAGCAACTGAACCAGGGGGTTAAAAGCGAACCAAGGTGAGGGAGGGTTTTATATCCATGCTAATTCTTACCTAATTCGCAATCCTTTCTTGTTGGGTTGGATCCGGCGGAAGTCCAGGGTTTCTATTGGAACCATTTTTATTAGTATCCACACGGAGTGGTCGAAACACCAAGGCCACCAGAGTGCTAGCTCCTTTGCAAGCCTCGCTTATTGGCTTTAATCTTTACCTTTCTTCAAGAACTCAAAGAAGCTTGCTGCACGAACCCTTTGCACTGATCAAGGGGATGCTTCTAGGACGTCAAGAATAGAAGAAAGAACTTTTCTTCTCTTCCTTTCTCTAAACTCTCTCTCGGATCTATGGAGGAGGTGGGGCATGGAGAAGAAAGGAAGAAAGGGGGCACAAGAAAGGAGATGGCGTTCAGAATTTTCTATGATGAAAAATCTGCAGCCAGCCACCTCTCTTCCCTTCTTTATTTTGTCACACAAAACCATCTCCCAATGCCCAAACAGCAGATAATTGATTCTTATTCAAATTGGAATTTTGGTTAGGATTGATATTATCCAAAATGGAGAAGAGAGGAGGGACGCCAACTTTTGGCGCGCCCTCTTTGAATTTTGTGTACACCAAGAAGGGGGCACAATTTTCAGCACCCCTCTTCTTAATTGTCGATGAAATTAAAAGAGAGTCTCAATGAGGGTGGACTCTGGTCTCCCATCCAATTGGGTTCGAAATTGGTTCAATTTGAAATTGATTTGAATCCAATTCGAATCAATTTTCAAAAGGCTATCAATCATAATCTAATTAGGATCGAGTCTCACTTCGATAATTAAACCTAATTAGCTCTAAATTAAGTCAAGCCCAATTAAATTAAATATGATTAAAATTAACTAAGACTTATTCTATAATTTAATTAGGTCAAATTATATTGCAACATTTATAATTAAATTTTTTATGCTAATAATTAGCAGTTTCTAAATTTGTAACTTTCATAAATTGATTCAAATCATCAATCCAATTGACAATTTGATTATGATCCAAGTTTTTGATCGGGTCAAGCTTCATTTATGTGTGATCTCTCAGGTTTTATTCTGTTTGGTAGTAAGACATACCATGATCTCCGTCATAGTATTATCGAAACTCCTTTCGATGGACTGGAATGATTCCAATTCAATCCAAGGATCGTTGATCCGAAAGCGATCCTAATGAGTTCTTACAATCCACTAGCGATACTTAGCAGTATGTAGTGACAATCTAGCAAAATAGAGAGATGAATCCTTAGTTGTGGATATCGTGTGATTGACGTCTTCTATTGAGAGTCATGATAGGATGTAGGTCATGGAAACTCGTTAAATCCTAAGCATCCGTCATATGCAAGACTTAATTAGCTTGAGTCCAACCATGAATCTCATAAAATATTCTTTCTATTATCATGTTACTATGGCCATAGACTTAAGGATTTAGCCTCTTAGATCACGGGACTACTCTTTAACTACTAAAATTGATAGATCCCTTATAAGTTTACACCTTCTACGGTAAACCTACTACAGCCAATGAATACTGCATGGCCTTGAATGGCTAAAGACCATATTTATGTGTTGTTAAACTACAGCAACTCTACTGTGAGCAATCGAGGCACCGTAGGTCACTACTCACAACTACAGTATCGAAAAAGTTATTGATGAATGAGTAGATATCCAAGTGATTTCTCGTTCTTGATCACACTCACTACTGTTCTCTAACAATCATTTGCTCTCTCGCTTTAATATCCTAACATTATAGACTCGAGATTTGTCTATCCGAAGGAAAGCAATCTGTGCACCGATCTTGACAGATCAATCATTAAATCCATGATGATCCAACAATTGGAAGCATTTAGAAGTTAATCTATAATGACATGTTTCAAATTTTCAATTCTTAAGAATATGTATCATTATCCATTAACTTCTTGGACGATTCATAGATACATCACATATGAATAGAAAAGAAAAATATTCATTTTATTAATTTTAATAAATTAAGGATAAAAATATATTCTAGAAAGATTATAATGTGTCATGCCAACTTGGCTTCTAGTGCATACATCTAACAATCTCCTACTTGCACTAAAGCTAATTGGCCATGTACTTAAGTCCCATTTTTTCAAAGTGGACTTCAGTCTTTTGTTGGTTTAACTGTTTCGTCAGGGGGTCTGCTACATTGTATGTGGAGTTTACTATTCGCACCTCGACGGGAAAGGAGAAATATAAATATAATTGCATATCGATATTTAGAATCGAATCGAGTGTCGATGTTTATAAATATCAGGATCATTAATGTTTTCGGTAGAAAGATCAGTAAATCCTTCTAATCAGGCAACATGGTAATCCTATAAGCTCATCGCAGGATGTATGTGTGATGGATCGTAACTTGTTGTAGATCTCTCATTGAAGTCCGACTATGAGAGATATCCAGAGATTGATTGTATAACTGTGGAGGGGGCCATCCAAATATATTGGTAGCAAAATTTGATTCATAAGATACTCTAGGCTATATGGGATAATAATCACTAGAAAATAGCTCGGATGTACCATATCCATATTTATATGGATCATAAGCTATTGGTGCCTATGGATAAGAGGATTCAGAATAGGAGGATGATCTTGATGCAACCATGGATCCTATTCCAAGTGCGAGATCTGTAGTTGTATCGTGTCTTGAATGATGTCGCAGAGCCCATCGCTTGTATAGAACTATATCATCGCGAGCTCTATTGGCTGGTATACCATGGTCCATATTTTATATGGTGTGAGTAAGCTTAACTCACTAGTGAATCAAAGATCAATAGCCGGTTGCGTCTCCTGTCCTCCGGCCTTTTTTTGATCATTAGATTTCTGATCATTAGAAGAATCACTAGCACTGTTCTTTCTAGTATTTGAATCTGAATCAATTGAGTACTTAAGTGAAGATGCAACCGCCTTTCCTTTTCTGGTCTCTAGATCAAATAGATGGTGAGGATGGATGATATGATGCATCTACTGGAGTCTTATAAGGAGTATTGCTGCTTGCCCATTGTTCAGCATCCATCTCAGCTTCGCTAGTTACAAAACTGGTTGGTTGAGACGATCCTGGCTCCTGCTGCTGACTTACGATCCATCCAATCATCAGATCTTTATCTTTATTAACATAATTACTCGTAGTTGGATCGAAGTATTTCAGATTAACTTCCTGCTCAATGGACTTTAGCCTTAACCTTAAATTATAGTGTGCATATATAAGATCGTTGAGGTATTTCTGTTTTAGATGGTTCTCTGCTTGGAGTAGATAAAGCTAAAGGTCGATTAGTTACATTTACATCTACTTGATGATACCATCTAGTACAGGATCTTGACAAAAGATTTTTCAAATATTTTGCTGATCCATCAAAATGCACCCATCATTCAACTACAAAAGACATTAAATCATTTAAAATTTCAGATTCAGCAAAATCAAAAATTACTTTGAATCTAATATTAGATTTATTAGTATTTACTATGATTCATCTTTGATTTACTTTTGATGACTATATGGGATCCAAAAGAATTTATGCCCTTCCTGAAAAATTTCATCTAAAAAAAAATTATTGTTATTATATGATATTTGTTTAAGTTGTTGCTAATAAAAATCTCTCAACAATTTCAACCTAACTTGTTCTAGGCACATCCATGATATATGGATCGAGCTCCATCTTTATATATAACATTGCGTAGGGCAAACATAAACTGCTCATCTATGGCAATGTTCAGTATGGAGTACTAGAATCTAGGATTCAAATAGTAAGCTACACATATTTTTAAAATTAGTCAAGTATACTTATACAAATATAACTGAATTTAAAATTTTAGAGCGTTCATGATTTACTGTCTATCTGCTAGATGCAAATTCGAACTCATTTGATAACTCCACCGTCTGTCAATGATCCAGATATACTCATTGGCATGTACTGGATCTATCTCTTGGATCTTTTTCTTTGTTCTTTCCATCATGTAATAAAAGAAGTCTACCTGAGCATATCGCTTAAGAGTCCACTATCCGAAGTATCTTATATAGAGACTCGATAGCTTTTACTATTCTCTTGGCCCGCTGTCAGAATGCCTGTCTCGTCACTAAGTTTTTCACAATGCTTCTCTCAGTATTTGGCCTGGCATATCTGTTCTACTGTCATTCTTGACTGACAAACATCTGATGTAGCTCTACTTTCTTGTCAATAAGACTATCAAGTGCTATATAATTCATAGCAAACAGTGATCCTGGTCTCAATATTTCTTTCTTTGTAAAGTTCCGCATCAATGATAAGATATATGTATGGTTATAGTTGAATCTGGTGATATTCTGTACTAATTCAACTATCTTCTGCACCTTATGGATATTTTCGATACCCATCAACATGAAATCAATACAATGTGCAGTATAATGATCCAGAAAATATGCGGTCACTGCTGCATCATGAACTGCCTTGCGGACTTATGCCATGGTCCATTATCTGTGATGACTTGCATGATATTTTGCTCTTCCACTTGATTAATCATCTCATTAATCTTAGGATATAGTTAGTGTCGTGCACCTGATCTGAAGCATCAATAGATTTATGAAAAAAGATTTTTCATTACAATAAGTTAAAAAGTTGATGCTCCAACCATCATACATCACTGTCAATCCATACACGGGCCATTTACTTTGATAGGAGGCAATCCAATTTTCTAGCTTATTGCTGTCAAAAAGTTGACCATAAATATTCCTTGATCTTGAGGATTTATGCCTGCACTAGTAATACCAGTAGCCTGTATAGATGTAATAGCAGAGCAATAATATGGATTGTCTACTGCATGCATTAGGATATGATTGAAATAAAATCAGGATCTGATAGCCTACTACAGATCCTTCTTATCTTTTTTCAGTATAGTATCAATTCTTTGTTGCGTAGAATCTATGTTAGAAGAGGCATGTTGATCGATGCCGTGGATAGTGGCTCCTACTGGAATTCTTAGAAGATTTTTTTCTACTGCCAAATACTTCCAACATGGATGTAACATAGCTGGTGCTTTTCTTGACGGGCTCTCTGACTGAGGTCTTTCTAAACTGTGCCTCAGACTCTCTTACAACACTCCTAGGACCCGGTCTTGACTTCGACTCAAAAGTTGACAACCCAAATTGTCCCCTATACCTGGCCATCTTCTCCAGATATCTCTGCTCATATAAGCTCGTCTGAATGACAGCCGCGATCTGTGCCTCCTTATTGGAAGGAATAGATGCTCCATCTGATTCTTTGAAGTGATATAAAGGTAGTTTTGCAGCTCAACGGTCTACCTCTACTTTCTTTTCAATGTTTTCTTTTCTACTTTGAAATCAACAGTGTTTCTTCATCAACTGATGGACCTCTCGTTGACACTATTGGCACATAGATATATTATAATAGCTATCAGCCAAGTGCTGCTTCAACCTTGTTACCCTGCCATCCTTGAATTCTATATTATATCATTTACACCGCCAATGATGCTAACCTGAGAGCATTCTCCATGCGCTCAATCAATGTCACACTTTGGATCCTTCTTCTTCCTTGATGGATCTATTCTTGAAAATTGAAAAAGCACACAACCTCAATAATTATATAAAATTAAACAGTATTTTGTTTATCTTTTTTTTAATTTTTTAAATTAATTTTATATATTTTATATATTTTTAAAATAAAAAATATAATATTATAAAAGTTTAATTTGATTTTAGATTCATATAAGATTCTATTATGGATGCTACATATATTTTTTTTTTGACAGTAGGCATGCGTGAAAGGTTACTTTTTCTTCAAAATTAGGCTTAGGGTACTATTTACATGATACATTAAAACTTAGATAAATTGATATGAAATTTATAATGAAAGTAGCTTACAAGTTCTAGAATAATTTATTTTTATAATTTTTTAATAATTTATTTTATTTTTAATAAAAAATATTTTTAATTTTAAAAATTATATATTTAATAAAAAATTATGATTTTAGCATCATTATGTAGATCTTTCATAGATCTACAACATATTCTAAAATCATGCCAAAATAAAAAAATTGATGGTTTTTCCTTGTTTTTTTATTTTTCTCAAATTTAAAAAAAGAGGAAAGAGGGAGAAAGAGAGAAGGGAAAGGATTTACATACCTTGAATATGTATTTTTTCTTGATTTTCTAGTATTTGAATGGCTTGTAAAGGAGAAAAAATGCTTTCCAAATGCCTCTATTGTTTCTGTCAAATTGAGATCCTCTCGGATTCTTAGTTACATAAAAACACGCCCCCCCACCTTGCTACAATACACCTGGGCCGAACTCGAATCGAGTCCGAACCTACCAAAATGCAAGGTTCGGGGCTGGTTCGGGTATGGTTTGATTGATTTTTATATGGCAAGGAGGAACCAAAAAAAGGGCCGAACAATGCTGATTGATGGCCGGTTCGGTTCGGTACGGCCTGAATCAGCCAGTTCAGCATGATTTAGAGATCCTTGGTTTTCACCATGTGCTTGGAAGAGAAGAGAAACACCCTTAAAGAGGTCTTGAAGTTTTTATGCGTCCTGCCACTAAACCGATTGATTAAGTGCACAGCAATGACAATTCAAGCTGAACCACTCGGCGGCGGGCAGCTCAAGTGCTGTTTGCCCTCGATCCTCTATGAATCAACCTTCCTAGGATCAGGCCTACCTCAGTTTAGTCTTAATCAAACAATTCAGTCTAGTTTGCATGGCTTTTAAAACCTTGATCTATATATATCATGTTCCAGTGGTTAGGTTTTTGAAGGTTGGCATATCTAAGGTTTGCTAAATCAGTACCGGAGGTTGTATATGTTGGTGATTGGTTTTGGATGACATTGTACGGATGACACCACCTAAGGCTTACTAAAATTGGGGGGAGGAACAGGGAGAGGGGGGAAGAGAGAGAGGGTGAAGCCATTGAGGTTGTCATCGAAGAGAGACTGTGAGAGAGAGCAAAGAGAGGGGGAGTTGCTTGGATTGTCTTCAAGGCTGGAGGGGAGGGACTAAGAGAGAGGCTGAAGCAGTCGAGGTCATCGTCTTTGGGAGAGAGATTGAGAGAGGAAAGAGAGAGAAAAAGGGAGGGTGAAGCACATTCCTATGATTATCGATGAAGGCGGTGGTGGTGAGGGGGGTGTTGAAACACTAGCCCTAGCCAAACATGAGAGGGAAGGAAAGCAATCGTGAGGCAAGGTGACTCAAGGTTATGTATGTGGGGTGGGGGGGGGGGGTAATGAAGATAGGAATTGCCTAAATTGAGAGTAGTTCTGCTTGATTTAAGTTAGTTTGGACTGGTTCAAGGCTTGTTCTGATGGAACATGCTTCTTGACCTGGTTTTTGCCTAGAATGGGCCCATATGCTTCGAATCGAGTACTTCGGGTTGAGAGAGATGACTTGTGTCCAATACTTTGATACTTGGCATCAAAGAACGTTGAACCGGTAACTGGAACTATACCGGTTAGTGATTTGTACGGTATGGTATTGTACCATACCGAGATACGTACTACACTTAGTGAAATTGGAAAAAAACCCACTCCTCTTCCATTGCTACATTGTCCGACCCGAACCGGGCCCGAATCGAGATGAATCGGGCAAAACACACCGGTCCAGTTCGGGCTTTTTTGGATGGCTCGGGCTTTTGGACTGTTTTCCACGGTCGAACCATACCGGTTCTTGGCTGGTTTGGTTCAGTACATCTTGAACCGGATGGTTCAGGACGGTTTGGAAGACCTTGCTTGGCACTATTGCTAAGAGTCTAGGTAACACTGCTAAACAAGATTTTCGGAACTGATATTGGAGACTATTCTGATTGGTACGGCTAGTATCGAGCTAGACTAGTGCAAACTGACACAAAAATGAAGGGACGAACCGGGGAGGAAGAGAAAGGGAAAGAGAGGAAGAGAGAGAGGAGGGGAGGACAAGGGGGATGACATTGTTGGAGGGCCGGCGATGGCTTGTCAAGGCCATCGGAGGGTTGCAGAGTTCTCTATGACTCCGTGTCTCCCGGTAGGGCTTTTAACTGGGAGAGATGGAGAGAGGGGGGAGTGAGATATTGAACAGCGGGAAAGGCACCGGAGATAGTAGCCAAAGAGTTGTTGGGGGTCGTCATGGCCACCGAGCGATGGAAAGGGCTCCCACGGAGTAATAGCAGCCGTGTAAGGGGGAGAAGCCATTGTTCATCGTCATTTTTTTTTTTAAAAGCAACGATGAACAATGAAGTTGGCAATGGGTTTGCCGGCTTCACTGTTCATTTTCTTTATAAAAAAACCAATGAATAGGGGCTTCTCGCTCCTGTTCTAAACTTGTGGAGGTTGCAGGAATTTTTCCACTGCTCAGTGGCCATGGTGACCTCCGGCGTCTCTTCGACGTCCTCCGGTGCCTTTCATGCACTCTGGTACCCTCACTCTCCTTCTCTCTCTATTTCTTTCAATTAAAAGTTGATAGGGGCGACATGGAGCGATGGAAGCCTTCATGGCTCTCCGACAGCCTTAGCGGGCCACCGCCAGCCCTCTTGCAGTGTCGTGTACCCTTTTATTTCCTTCCTATCTTTCTCTTCCTCTCTTTCCCTCTCTCTCATCTGGTGTTCCATTTTCCATGCCAGAACTGTCCCGGTTTGCCGCCGGTATGGTTTAAAATGTCTCGAACCGGCCTGTTCGGTCCGATTACGAAAACCCTACTACTAGGTGTCTAGGCAACACTAGTTTCTAGCCTTTAGGTGCAATGTTAATTCACTGCCTTTTTATGTCATCTATTAAGTATTCTTTTCGGTTGTCTTACTATTTCTCATTTTACTCTAGCTTTGCTCTTTTCTTGGTCTCAGATTATTTTGGCATGCCCATGTATTTGTTGGTCTCATCCTTTTGTTGCCTCTTTGGCCTGCCATGGATTTGATTAACTCCCTATGCTATAGTGCTTGATTCAATCTCATGGAGACTTATCTTCCCACATTCTACAGCTGCCATGACGAATATTAGCCTAATTGGTTCAGATGGATTGTCATCATATTTGCACTTTTAAGGATCTAAGGCCACGTAGTCCATCTTGATGGTTTAAATTAGGTTCCCTCTTTTCCTACAGCATAGCTTTGTTAGATATCTTTTTGTTCTTGTCCTTATCATTAAATCCAGACTAGCATCAAAGCCCTTGGAGGATTCATCAACATCTAAGATATAAGTTGATATTTTAACCTTAGATCTCTTTTTGCTAGAAGACTCGTAAGACATGGACATATATTTTTGGCTCTTTGTTGGGATAGCAAGGCCCACAAATATCAGCAATTTTTAAATTTCATCCTGTTGAGCAGCACAATTTTTAAATTTCATCCTGTTGAGCAGCACAATTTTTAAATTTCATCCTGTTGAGCAGCATGAGTAGTCAAATAGTTGCATTATGATTTCTAAATAAGATATGGTGACATACCCTCCATTTAGGAACTTGTGTTTTCATTCAGACCATGCCCATACTTTCCTATGTTACCTAGACACTCCATTTTTAAGCTGGCTAGAGTAGTCAACAGTTTTGGATGCTTAGACATGTCCTGACATGACATGACATGGTTCGACTCTCCGCTTTGAAGTGTCTTGCTTTCATCAGCAACAACTGTTCTACACAAGTACACATGCCTTTTTTTCTTGGTTTGGAGTGTCATGTAGGGGACCCTTAGATTCAAGTTCTTGACAGTTTAAGTGAATTGCCTTTATGTTTTAAGTGATGTTATCAAGGTCTTGTGTACAATTTAGGAGAAATGCCCTGATATTTTCAAAATAAAGTAATCGAGATTATCTGAACACTCTAAGCAATGTGTTACTATGTTTTTATTGTTAAGTTGTTACAATTTTATGAATACTTTATAGTAAGGATCGTTGAGCCGGTACTGAGAGCCGTACCGGTTGCTGGCCGGTATGGTACGGTATCGTATCGGGACCTGTACTGGTTCCTGTGAAACAGTAAATTAAACCCCCCAATTTTGCTATAGGATCCGACCCGTATCGAACCCAAACCAAATCCAAACTGGGCCCGAACCGGAACGAACTGTCCGGTTCGGGGCATACCATACTGAACCGTACCGTTTTAGTTCAGTTCGGTGCTTTTTTGAATGGTCCAAGGTGTGGACAGTTTTTTACAGCCAAACCGTGCTGGTTCTTGGCCGGTTCGGTTCGGTACGCTCCGAACCTGGCAATTTGGGATGGTTTGAAAAACCCTGCTTTATACTTTATAGATATATCCCAATCAATGATCAATTTTAATTATCTCATGAAATCTTAAGTACCTTGAAATAAATCTAGTGAATAAATTAGAAAACTTGCAAAGCTATTCTGTTGATCTATTTGTTGAAGAGCATTTGAAATTCTCCTCATAAGTTTTTTTCTTTTTGAACAAGGATCAAAATATGCAAACACCACATACATATGCACATACATGCATCCATGCATACATTCATATATATGCCTAGGTAACACTGTTTGTCATACATGTATGCAGACATATATACACTGTTTGTCATACATGTATGCAGACATATATACACTGTTTGTCATGCATGTATGCGTACATACATATACACACCATGCCCCTATGCCTAAGTCTTTTGAGGCTGTGGAGTGTCACAAAGCCACAGCCCAAAAGCTAAAGCAGTTTGTAGGACCGACCCAGGCTAATCAACCCATGTTGCACCCTTTTTGGGACCATGATAATCTCCCCCATCTAACCTCGTGATGCCCTCATCATGGTTGGCTCCTTCTCGAGAGAGGGTGGCCCATCCATGGCTCAGGTCCTACTTGACCCTATCTAGTCTTCCTTGACCCTGGTATCTCCTAGTCAGAGGACCACATGACAACTAATGATTCACAATAGGCCTAGCTTTTATACTACTTGCAACCCAAAAGCTTAAGTTAGGAGGACCGGCCCAGGCTAATAAACCTATGTGCCACCCTTTTTATTAGGCAATGTGGGACTGACACGACACTTGACACTTGTTTCTGGGGTTTAGGTGGCACCATGCCTGCCCCCTTGCTTTCAATGTTCTGGATGAGCTGCTTATTGAGGATGTAGCATCGCAATTTTGTTCTATTAAAAGGGCATCATTGTAGGGAAGCATTTAGCAGTAATTGAGAAAGTTGACCTGCTTCCGATGTTTTGCTGATTTTATTGATTTTGAAGTGCCTCGGTCTTTTCTTCTCTTGATCTTGCCAATCTTTGTCAAACAACTCTGGCCATATGCAATTGGCCTTTTAACATGCTACCAAGAATATTAGTAGCGGTGCTTTCTCTGCCATGCTGGTTGTCTTCAATGCTTCACTATTCTTATATGGATATTTGATTTCAAGACTGCCAACCAGTTTACATCCCAATAGCTTGTCCATTTATTTCCCACCTCCCAAGACAGCCATACCAACCCACTCTTTAATTTGAGTGGCTGGCTTATGCTTCTTATTTCCTGCATATCATTTGCAGACTGGGTTTTTGTCATTTAAATTTATCAATTTTACTATATGATCTCATTTCTTATCGTTTTGTGCTCATGTGGATGAAAGGACTGGTAGAAGTGCACTTATTTGAGTTTTCTACATTTGAGGGTAAAAAGAAGAGGACAAAGAAGTGGTTGATGATATCTCTAGTATCAATTATTATAGGCTTAGAGCATCATGCCGTTTCATCTAGAGGTTCCTCAGCTACATTTCTTTTTTGTTAATATTTTATTTTGCATTATATGTGACATTATTACCTTATCTGTCCTCTGAGCAAAGGCTTGGACTTATTTTATTTTAGTTTTCTTGGTGATGTGCATCAGCCATATTGCATGTCTCTTGTATTATCAAATGAACTAAAATGTTCTACATTTTTATATTATGTTTGCTGACATGAGCAGCTTGCCCTTTGCATTAAATGGGTGGATTATATTTAATGTTCTTTATTGATTACTTTTTCTTGGTAAGTTATGTTACATGTGCCTCAAACATTTTATGTGCTGCATATGTAGCTGTTTCACAATAATGGTCTGTATCTAGTTTAGGAAACCAATGAAGACCTTCCAGAAATTGATTTTGATATTTCTCTTTAGTCAAAAAAGGTTACGGCAATATTCTTTCATTCCAAAAGGTCATGTTCCCAAACAAGTATTATAGAATTATTAAAAGAAAACAATGTATCTTAGATGTTATCTCTTTATCATCACAGGACTTGGCCTTTCTTAACTCTTTTTTTTAGCTTTACCCTGGTATTTTTTCATTCTAAAGAATGACTAGTGATTCATCCTTATGCTCATGGTCACCATCGCATGTTACTTGAGCTTGATATGAAGGATTTAAGTCTCGCAGGACTTGGGGATAAGGTGCCATCCTATGCAAAGTACACCATCTCATTACCAGGCTTTGTACCGATGCCACCTTGTCATTGTGTCGGTACACCTAATACACAGCAGGCCAATTTGGCATATCAAGTGTTGGTATGTTGCCATACCATGTACTGATATCGAACCAGCATGGTACAGTATAATCTGAAGTCGGTACCATCCAATTCGATATGGTATAGCCTATTTATCTCATCTGTTAACATAAAACCATTCTGCCATCGTCCCAGCATCCCAATCCGCATGTCTTGGAACATCCTCTATTCTAAATGTCGAGATGGGTGGACAGCGATGCATCCTATTCCATGGAAAACCAGGACAACCCTATCCCACAGAATTTAAAATCTTGCTCAATATAATCTTCTTCCTTTTAGTAGCACTGGGATTACCATTAGAATATGTCATCTACATTTTTGTGAGCATGTTAATATGGATTGTTGAACTACTTGAACTCTGATATGTATGCTTATTCCCAAGCCCTGTGCTATGTGAATTCTTAATTCTTTATTGTAATTACGCTTGTTTTATACTTGAGACTTCTTATGACATTTGGGTGCTTTCTTTGATTTTGCCTTCTTAAATTATCATCTGTGATTGATATTTAAACTGATTGTCAAGATCTCTCAAGTTCTTAATCTTGATGCCTTTCATAGTTACTTTGCCTGTTCCAATACTCCTTAGGATTACCATGCCTGCCCAATCTCATCTATCGACAATCTTGCTTCTGTGCATTTATTATGTACAAGAGCTTCATACTCTTTTTTTATTGGTATGACTTATTCTGTATATTTATAATTTAAAACAACTTGTTTTTCATAAAGAGTAGTCTAGAATTGGGAGATTGGCAAGCTCAACTCTTGAGATCTTTTTTTCATGCCTCGCAAAAAAGTTAAATCCCACGTCCACCAGAAGATATCCTATGGTTAGCACTTATCTGGTCTGAATAGCTTGCAGACTTCACAAAGGCTAGCGTAGCATGTGCTCTTAATATCTAGTAGGCATTATCAAGCACGCTGACCATAACCAACTTGAGTATGAGGTAAGGTGCTAGAGCTATGGATTCACATCATATCTATATAATTTTTGAGCATGTAAATGTACTATTCTCTTCGTTTACTATCCACTGTGCCGCAACTATTAGTTAGAAAATTGGGAGCTTTTATGCTGTATTCTTTCTTATACCAATATTCTTGCTTCACAGTGTTTTAAACAGTGGAATGGAAGTTGTGTTTCTACTATCTTAGCCATCAGAACCTTTTAAATTTGGATATCAAAACCTTTAATGACAAAATATTTTACCTTGGGGAGCAATCTTGCTATAACTATGTATATTGCTACTTCTTAATGACTTCAGCCTGCCAGCCAACAGTCAAAATAATTGTAGGCAGAAATATTTTTCATCTGGATTTATTCCATCGTCTGTATAATGCCTTATTTTTGGGCTATATGACACATTGATATCAAAATGATATCATTGTTTTGGAACGTGTGAGTAGGTGGATTAACTTGAAGGTTCCATTCCAAGAGGTGTTTGGTGGTGTGCGCTGCAATCTAAAGGAAGCAGTTCAGTTGGCTGGCCTGGCATGGGAGGGCCGTGCTCACTGTGGCCTTGATGATGCGCGCAATACAGCACGCCTCCTTGCCCTTCTCATGCGCCGGGGCTTCAGGTTCTCCATAACTAACACACTAGTGTGGCAGCCTGGGGATCACCCGCTGCCCTGGCAGTTACCACCCGACCACCCAGTGGACCCTGCCCAGCAAACTCAGAAACTGAAAGATCTGGTGGTCCCTGCGTTTCAGTTCCACCCTTTTATGGACCCCCCTACCGGGGAGAGGTGTGGCTACTGTTTCTGTGGCGTGAGGTGCAGCAAGTCAGTGGTTCGCAAGCCCGGGCCAATGCAGGGCAGGTGCTTCTTTGGGTGTGGGAGATGGACAACTACAAGACGTGCCGTCTGTAATTACTTCATGTGGGCCTCACCTTAATGGAGGAGAAGACTTCTGGTACTGGAATATATCCTCAGAAAAATGATTTCTGTACAGAAGGGACGAAGTTTGGTCTTATAAATAGTTGGGAAAGCAACAAGCCCGTGCAGCCTGGTAGGCTGTTGCTTCAGTATATGTATACTTTTACAGTTTGTCCTTGTGCCTGTTCCTGGAACCCTTAGGTAGTTGCCTAACCTCTCAAACTGACTTCTTATTGACAGAAGAGAAGGGGGATGGAATATGCTGCTTAAGGTACTTTTACATGCTTAAGACATGTTTGTTTATCTAAATAAGCTATTAGGGTTGGACCTTGTTCCTTTTGTGCTTTTTTTTTTTTTAAAAAAACTTAAATGGAAATCTGCTGGACTTATTGCTTGGGGCGATGATATATTGCTGCTATTGAGTTCTGATATGCAAATAGGATGATTTGTAGTGTATGTAACAAGAGTTCCCTATCAAATTGATCTAATGCTGAATATGTGTATTTCTAAGTAAATGGGGACCGCTTATGTGAATGAAGTAATAGATCTAATTTCTTGTATTTGGTGTCGATTTCTTATACTCAAAGCTTTTGTATATTGATATTGATTGTCCATCAGGCATTCAAAAACAAGCGGTAAATTTCGATGTTGGGGATGTACTTGTACTTTGAATATGTTGTTTGAACGCATCAATCTTCCTTTCTATCCCGAATTCCGGGCAAAAGTTTTGCAAAATTGTTTTTATAAAAGTCACTTTAGAAATATCGGCTAGAGGTGTTGGTTAAAAATTTTAAGAAGTAACCGTTAAGACGGTAGCGCGGTTGATAGAGATCTTGTTTTACCATCAATTGATCATGGATTCGAGACAAATCCTTCGGGTGGCTTGATTAAATTCAGGATTTATTCTGGGATCTGTAATAGTTAGCGTGAGTTGGAGGTCAGGATCTTTTTTTTATCTCTATTTTACCGGTCGGCGTATTAATGATGTTGAACATTATCTAGCAAGATGAGGACTTGTAGGGATAGCTATACTGGGATTTATTCTTCATATATTTTTTTTATTATCAAAAAAAAAAAAAATGATGTGCATGATGAGCTGGAAGCATGGTGAAAAGTAGGACAAAGAATGATTAAATAAGTTAAGGAGGCATTATTATTGACCGTGTAGATGCTTCACCTGCTTTTCTTTCGCTGTTGAGTTGCAGGTGATGCTGATTTTATCGATGACTAGCATAATGCATGTGCACAGCACGTGGTAAGCCATCTAATCCAATGCTTACAAAATGATATTTTGTAGATATGGAAGGAACATATTAATATCGGCCATGTAATGGGTATTTCAGATTTGTTTCGCAATGGAAATCATAATGTAGACTCTTATTCAAATCCAGTAAAAATCGGGTTTGTTAGTCCATTTAGCTCATATCTTTTAAAAACCGGCTCAAATTTGAGCCCAAATCCCAATCTTTGGACTACATGACCGAAAAAAAAGGTCCATGAAAGCCTTCTTCTCACATGAATTGCACTAGAAAATGTTTGGTTAATAAAATCAATTCTTAAATTAGTGATTTAATTCATATATTCTATGGGATTTTTTTAACCAATTCTATAAAAAAAAACCCAAACAAAAGGTTAAGCGTCCATCCCTACTTGAATCGTGCCAATCTCAAGGGTGCTGTTCTGTTGTTGGCCAACCAAATTAGAGAGCCCATGTGATGTTTGGTTCCCGTATTCTATTTAAAATAAACTGTTATTCTAGCTTATTCTTTCAAATAACTTCAAAAATTAAGATGGACTATTTAGAATAGGCTATTTCGATGAACTCTTAATATTCTAAAATATCTATTCCATGATGGGTCTTGAAATAACTTATCCTATATTATTTTATTTTCTATGTGATGGGTTCTATCGTAATGATGATTGGAATAAAATTATTATTTCAAATTTTTAATCAAATATAAATATGTAATAATAAGGATGAATAGTTATTTTATGAAAATTGGTATTTCTATTTTAAAAATAATTTTTTATATCCAAAACACTACCTAAATAGAGAAATAGGTTAATTGCTCTCTCCCTCTCCCCGATTTAAGGCGAGGATGACTTCTGCTTTCTTTTCATAAGTTCCATGTTCAAATGTAGAAAGCAACTGCTCTACAATTTAAGCGCTATGCATGTTTGGAATCATGCCAACCCGGAAGGTAGAGGCTAGGTTTAAAATTCATACATCAGCACATATTATTCCGGAAGATCCGCCTTGATGTGCTTTTTAAAAGATTCTCTTTAATTAAATAACAAATATGCGTGGAATATTTCTGGTTCGGATGGCTAGATACCAGCTATTTGCTGTGGGACTCAAACTCTTAAGAGCCTCGGACTCCATGGTAGCTTAGGGAAACAAAAAAAAAAAATTAGAATGAGTCTGCTCGGATTTTAAAGGAAGAAAAAGAAAATCTCAGTAATTTTGTTTTTAAATTTTTGCTTTATATGGAATTCAAGGGTAGCCTAACTGCTTGCATTGGCCCTGGGTATAGCAAAATTGTTGTACGGATCAGGTCCAGATAGATTGGAACAAATCTCGGAATATATGCATGGTAGATAATGCATAAGGGTGACGTGATATATTATCCATCGTTGGATTTGGCGTGATCCGTTAGGACTTGCTCCAAGTAATGATTACACCTGGGAGTTCTGTCAGGCGGTGGATAACAACGATGGGTAGCAGAGTAGGCAACAACTGAAGCGACGGCAAAAGGCATGAATAGGTAATGGGAACGAGAAGAAACCGAAACCGAAGGGTCTTATCAAGCTGCTGAATCGGAGCTGGGCAGGATAAAGTAAGGGATTTAATTTTTCTTTCTTTTCCTTTTTTTTTTTAAAAAAAAAATTAGAGAATTTCGTTGACATGTATTTTTATCTTTTTCTTTCTTTTTTATTTTTTATCAAAAAATAATTTTTAAATATTTTTAAATAATATTATTTTAATAAATAATTATTGAAATAGATATTTGATAATATATTTATCAAATTAGATATTTTTTTTGGAAACGTGGCATTGTACTTAGACACCTGGCTTACACCTGGCTTGAAATGGGACACGTGGAAGGGAAAAAATGGCACGTGGCGAAGGGGGGGATGGCTTCACTGAGAAATCGCAGCTCCAAGCCGCGAGTTCTCAACCAAATATATGCTTTCCCGGTTTTGCTTTTTTTTTTTTTTTTTTTTTGTTCCGTTTGTGTTCCTACCGACCCCAATTCTTGCTTGTCTCCAGCCCCATCTTCCCAAAACTTCCTTTCCTCCTGTCCCACTCCCGGCCCCATCTTCTAGTTTTTTTCTGTTTTCCTTGTTCGTGTGCCACTTTGCCTCTCAGTTTTGGGCTTTTGGATACGGTTGTTCTCGTGGTCTCCTGTCCAGATCCAGTCTAAATGTTCTTCAGCTGGATTCAAGTTGATTTTCTATTTTCCTGTCCAGATTCGACCTGAATGCAGTTCGATCCTAATTGATTCGATTCCAAAAAAATTATTCACTTTCCCATCCAATATTACATGTATATTTCTGGATATTTTACTTGATTTAATTATTTAAATGTTATTGTTATAGTTTCTTGTTTGTATATTTTTTGTATTTATTGTTTTATTTTTTAAAATTTAAAATTTCAATCTCATGGATTATTTAATTGTTTAGCAATGCAATTATATGTTGCTGTTTGATATTTACATATTTTAGTTATTTGTGGTGCTTATATTATGATTTAATATTTGAAGAATTGATCTTCCTTTAGAGATAAATTTATATTTTGATTCAATATTGTTGCCGTCAAGATCGTCGTGGCCCGTAGCTATTGGGGGCGTCGGACTGCCGGCCGGTTTTCCTGGGGATCCTCGGGACCTGCAAGGAGAGCAAACGTTAGAGGCCCGGGTCGAGGATTCCGGCGGGGGCACTCCGACGGTCAAGTCAGTGACGATCCAGGAGAACAGATCCTCCTGGTCGAGCCCCTCTCGATGGACTCCATGTAAGGAAGAGTGAATGTGGTGTGTATAGAGTCGAGAGCGGGTTGAGAGAAGTGATGGCCGAGGAGGAAGGGTCCTCCTGTGTGTCCTTGTCCCCTCAACCCTCGCTCGGGTTCTCTTTCTTTGGTGCGTCGTCCTTTTTGTTGAGCTTGCACCAGTATTCCTTGGTTTCGTTTTTGCATACCTCTCCCCTCTGGGGGCGTTGAACGTTCTTTGTAGCCATGGTGATCGTTCGTGCGGCGGTGTCCGTGCCGTGGATGGGACGTGTCTCCTGACATGCGGTAGGGGAAGCTTCTATGCGTTCTGACATTCTTTCTGGCAGCACCATTCCTGGTAGGGCCTCGATCGGGGGGCCGCCACCCTCGGGATTCGTGCCCTTCGACTGGCCTCCTTTCCCGGTGGTATGGGCATCATGGTGTCTTGGTCAGGGGACTTCCTCCCCTTCTCTTCAAGCGTAAGCGGTAACGACAGGCAGTTATTGTAGCATGGCGGGCATTGCTTCACGGCCCTCAGGAGGCTCGCCGGTCTCCTGGGAGGGAAGGCACTACTTTCCTGGGGATCGGTGCCCTGGCCGATGTGGTGGCCGAGTTGAAGAGCAAGGCTAAGTTCCGCCGGGCTCGACCTCGAAGGGACCCCATGTGACGGAGGAGGGCTAAGCTCGACTCCGGACCGCGGGGCTCGAACTCGGGAGGCCCGCCCTGGCGAAGGAGGGCGGCGCGCGACCCCAGACGGGAGGGCTCGATCTCGAAGGGGCTCCACGTGGTGGAGGAGGGCTGAGCTCGACTTCAAACCGCGATACCCGGCTTCGGGGGGTCCGATCTGGGCAGGTCGCTCTGCTCCGGCCTCGCGGGTGCCGACCTGGCAGAGGATGGAGCTTGATCTCAGCAGGTGGCCCCGGCGTTCTAAGGGAGCTCAGCCCGGCGAGGGAACTCCGGAGGAAACATCCACCGTGGTAGCGTACTTTGACATGGCATCCGACGGGTGTCCCACGTCAGCGTTCCTGCCACATCAAATATGTATGTCTCTTTACAAGTAATATTATATTTTGATGTTACAAAAAAATTATAAAATAGTATTAAGATTTGAAGGATTATCAGGTTAACTAATATTCATAATTTATTTAATCAAAATTATAAAAGATAATTTATAGTCTTTATGTTAAAAAAATAATAATTTTAATTTTTAAATGTAGATGTAGTTATAAAGATAGATAAATTTAGTTAGTAAATTTAAATATGCATTGAATTATTAAAATTATTTTGTTATGAATTAATGATTCAAATTATTTTATTATTAAAGAATTTAAATAATTTATTAATTATAAATGAGTATGTAATTATATAAAAATAATATGTTAATATAGATATAACTAAATAATATAGGCATACAAATAATTGATTTGTTTAATATAAATAAATTATGATGTTAATACTAAATAATTAAAATATATAAATCTTTATAGCATGTAAATAATTAATTAATTAAAAATAAGTTTGTCCTGCTATATAAATAATTTATTAATTTATCAATAAAATTATTAACATACATGCTATATTAAATAAATTATAAAAAAATTATTTAAAAATAATAATAGTATAATAATTTTTTTTGTATAAGTAGAAAACATTACAAATATAATATAATTTATTTGATATAAATAAATTATGGTACAATTACTAATACTTATAATGTATGAATATGTATAGCTTGTAAATAATTATTTAATTAATTCTGAATATGTGGTGATATAAAATTAATATACTACTTCATAAATACAGTTAGGAATGTATATGCTGCATTAAAATAATTTTTAAAATCATGTAGTACTTACAAACATTAATAGTATGATAAAAGATATAGTATAAATAAAAGATCTTGGTAAATTTAAATATAGCTTAGAATGAATAATAATTATTTAAAATTTGTAAATATTTAGAACATATAAATAAGTAAATAATAAAAATTTGAGAGTTATGGTATATGTTGACTCTGGTCTTGATTTTGATGATTGACAAAATGTTTAAGTATATATGAGTACTAATTGTATTTTAAGTGTATTTTTCAGATCTTAGTACCCAACCTGTTGAATGAAGAAATACTTGTATTTCAATTGAAAAAGTCCTTAAATTAATAGAAAATCAAGTATATGGACTTTGGAATTAATATGGAAGAACTTGAAGAGGTTAAAATTTCAATTTGAAGATATTTCAGCAATGGCACAGGCAAGTGTCAACACCTGGAAATGAAGTGTCGACACCTGAGGATCAAGTGTCGACACTTGAAGTGTGAAGTGTCGACTCAAGGCCTGAGACAAACAGAAAACTTCAGAAAGCACTTTCAGTCAAGTGTCGACACCTGGAGCTGAAGTGTTGACACTTGGAAGTTAAGTGTCGACACCTGGAGAATGAAGTGTCGATATTTGAAACTGAAGTGTCGACACCTAGAGGTGAAGTTTCGACACTTGAACAGTAACGGCTAGTTTTCTGGACTACAGAACTTCTCCAACTTGACTCCAACGGCTATATTTTCCTCCCTAATGGCTAGAAACGGTAATTTAAGTGTTGGGAAGCTATATAAATATCAAAATCAAATAGGGAAGTAATCCTTTGGTGAGTTTCTTGAATATTCTTAAATGATTTAAGAATTGAGTGATTCAAAGCCTTCAAGCTTCCAAGTTTCAAAGAGAGCATTCAAAGTCTATATCTACAAGCATCATTCAAGGGCTTCATCAACTTGAAGACAAGATCTTCATCAACTCTCAAAGGGCTTCAAAGAGATATTTGCTTTATTTTAGAAAGCTTTTATTGTATTCATTTTTACTTGATCTTACATTGTTTTACTTGAGGTTTTTGGTGAGCCTTGGAAAACCAAAGTGGTTGTTGGTGAGCCTTGAAACCAACTAGGGTTTTACTTATGAGCCCGAAGCCAAAACAAGTTGTTTAGGTTCTTGGTTAGCCCGTAAAACCAAGGGTGGTTGTTGGTGAGCCTTGAAACCAACTAGGGTTTGACTTGTGAGCCCGAAGACAAAACAAGTTGTAAAGGTTGTTGCTGAGCCTAAGTTATAAAACCAAACTTAGTAAAATTCCCAAGGGGTTCTTGGGGAGTGGATGCAGGTGCTTGGTTGGCACCAAATCACTATAAATCTTTGTGTTTGTATGATTGTTCTCCTTATACTTTTATTTCTTTATTTCCGCTATATTTATTTGAAATACACAAGGACTTGAATTGCATTAGCACATACTTGCTTTAGTCCACACTTTGCAAATAGTATAAAAGTTTTATAAAACCCAATTCACCCCCCCTCTTGGGTTGCCTACCTGAGCCTACAATTGGTATGAGAGCAGGTACTTTGTTTGAAAATCTAACGATTTTGAGCTAAAGTTCATGGCAACCCTTGTAAGTATTAATATTAGACCATCATTTTTCAATGGAACAAATTACACATTTTGGAAAACTCGCATGCACATCCATATTCAATCTATTAGTTATCATCTTTGGAAAATTATTATTAATGGTCCTTATATTCCTTCTATTTTGGTTAATGGTATTTCCATTCCAAAGCTCGAAGAGGATTGGAATGAATATGACATTAAGCAAACTGAACTCAATGTTAAAGTAATGAACTTGCTTTATTGTGCATTGGACTTAAATAAATTTAATAGAATCTCATCATGCACATCGACGAAGAAAATATGGGACACACTTGAAGTTATTCATTAGGGTACTCTTCAAGTGAAGAGTAGTAAAATTAATTTACTTGTACATTTATTTGAAAATTTTGAAATGATGCATTATGAATCTATATCTGACATGTTTACTAGATTCATGACTATTATTAATGAATTAAAAAATCTTGGCAAAATCTATTCTAACGTCGATTTGGTGAACAAAATTTTTAGATCTTTGCCAATATCATGGGATCCAAAGGTGACGGCGATCCAAGAAGCTAAAGATATAAAAACCTTACCTTTGGAGGAGCTTATCGGTTCACTCATGACCTATGAGTTGAACTTATGGCAAAATATAATGGATGCTGATGTAGAGAAGAAAATAATAGCCCTCAAGGCCAAAAAGAAATTCAAGGCAATGATGGCAACTTAGAGCGATAGCGAAGGTTCAAGAATGTCTTGCAGCCCAACATGAAGAAAGGAAGTTCTTAAAAAGTAGCTGTACAAGATAATTTGAAGATGTGGACAAGCTACATTTTGGACTAAATGGTAAAAGGAATGATTATGTACATTGGTAAATTCTAAACATCTTCCATAATTGAAAATGTAGTTAAATTTTGTTGTTATAATTATTGCATCAATTACTTTGAAAAATTATTTTAAATAATTAATTTGAATCAAGTTTAGACTTATAATCATTGGTTATGATCATGGACTTCTTGATGTTGATGAATTTCATGCTATAATGATTAAACTTGTGATTGTGAGACCTTCATTTGATTTTGATTAATGTATTTCATGAAAAATACTTTTAAAGATGTATATTGCTTTGAAAAATATTTTAAGTGATTGATTAGTATCAAGCTTAGACTAATAATCATTTGTTGTGATCATGACCATTTTGATGTTGATGGATTTCAAGCTCTCATGGTCAAACTTGTGATTATTAGATCTTCACTTGATTTTGATTAATATAGTTTCTAAATTATTTCAAGTGAAATGCTATTATTTATATATTTTTATTTTTGGCATCTATGCATAATCTAGAAATGATTTGGATCAAGTATAGAACTAGTAGTTAAGGGTTACTTTTAAGAAGAAGGTATGCATATTGATAAATCCTTGCTCTAGTAGCTAGACTTGATATCATATTACTTCTAGCATTTGTATGGATATCAAATCATTTTAAATAAATTTGAAATCATGATGAAAGTTTTTAAGTGGTATAAATGCTTTGTATTTTGAAAATCATGAATATCTTAAAAATTTCAAATCTTTGGTTTCAGACTTATAATTTATGTGCATATCTAAAATTGTCTGAAATTATGATACATGTGCTTTCATGTTTTATTCCTCAAACGAATGCATATTTTTAAGGGGGAATAACATTTCGGGGGAGCATCTAAATATTTGTTATCATATATGATGCTTTGAATGTTTTGTTTGATATCATGCTGTACTTATATTGCTTTGATACTCCTTTTTCTTGTTTTCAAATCTAATTCTTTAAGGGGAGTTATATTCATATGGTATCATATTCTATTGGTATCAAAATTTATTTTTAAAAGAATTCCTAGTAACTGCTTTGGATTGGGTTAGTCACCATGGCCGTCCGGTCATAGGAGCTAAGTAGGGTTTAAAGACCCTCTCTTCCCATTCACTGGGTCTCTTATGACGTATTGGGGTGCCGCTGTGACCTTATCCCATGAACGAGTTAGGTGAATGAAAAATTTGCATATCAAAGTTTATATATATTGAATTATTTTTGGCATGTGCATATCATTTTTTTGGAGATATCATGTTCAATCTATAACAATTTCAAGTGGTATCATGATAAATTACTTTTATGTATTGATTTTGATGATCTACTTGCTGTTCTTTCCAGCTTCACTCCCATTTTGTATTGTCTTTCACCCTTTTTCATGATGTCAAAAAGGGGGAGATAAAATGTTAAGTATGAAAAGGGAAATATATGATAAACATGAAAAATCATTTGAGAAATGAAAGAAAGTGCAAAAGGGGTGACGAATGCAAAATATTTTTATCTAAAGGGAAGAATTAGCAAGAAGAAATTTTGAAAATTTGAAAATTTTGCATATTTTGAAAAATATTTTTGAAGATTTTTTGGATCATATTTTGAGAGGGAGCTTGGTGCTTATTGTTTTGAGCTTACATGTTTATCTTATTATTAATCTTTTTAAGCTTACCCTATTCATATACTTAAAAGTTTTGTCATCATCAAAAAGGGGGAGATTGTTGACTCTAGTCTTGATTTTGATGATTGACAAAATATTTAAGTATATATGAGTACTAATTATATTTTAAGTGTATTTTTCAGATCTTAGTACTCAACCATGTTTAATGAAGAAATACTTGTATTTCAGTTAAAAAAGTCCTTAAATTAATGGAAAATCAAGTATATGGACTTTGGAATTAATATGGAAGAACTTGAAGAGGTTAAAGTTTCAATTTGAAGATGTTTCAGCAATGGCACAAGCAAGTGTCAATACTTAGAAATGAAGTATCGACACCTGAGGATCAAGTGTCGACACTTGAAGAGTGAAGTGTCGACTCAAGGCCTGAGACAAACAGAAAACTTCAGAAAGCACTTTCAGTCAAGTGTCGACACCACTTGAAGAGTGAAATGTCGACTCAAGGCCTGAGACAAACAGAAAACTTCAGAAAGCACTTTCAGTCAAGTGTCGACACCTGGAGCTAAAGTGTCGATACTTGGAAGTGAAGTGTCGATACCTGGATAATGAAATGTGGACACTTGAAACTGAAGTGTCGACACCTGGAGGTGAAATGTCGACACTTGAACAATAACGGCTAGTTTTCTAGGCTATAGAACTTCTCCAACTTGGCTCCAACGGCTATATTTTTCTCTCGAGCAGTTATAAACGGTCATTTAAGTGTTGGGAGGCTATATAAACATCAAAAATCAAATGGGAAAGTAATTCTTTGGTGAGTTTCTTGAATATTCTTAAAGGATACAAGAGTTGAGTGATTCAAAGCTTTTAAGCTTCCAAGTTTTAAAGAAAGCATTCAAAGTCTATATCTACAAGCATCAATCAAGGGCTTCATCAACTTGAAGACAAAATTTTCATCAACTTTCAAAGGGCTTCAAAGAAATATTTGCTTTATTTTAGAAAGCTTTTATTGTATTCATTTTTACTTGATCTTACATTATTTTACTTGAGGTTTTTGGTAAGCCTTGGAAAACCAAAGTAATTGTTGGTGAGCCTTGAAACCAACTAGGATTTTACTTATGAGCCCGAAGCCAAAACAAGTTGTTTAGGTTCTTGGTTAGCCCGTAAAACCAAGGGTGGTTGTTGGTAAGCCTTGAAACCAACTAGGATTTGACTTGTGAGCCCGAAGACAAAACAAGTTGTAAAGGTTGTTGTTGAGCCTAAGTTATAAAACCAAACTTAGTAGAATTTCCAAGGTATTCTTGGAGAATGGATGTAGGTGCTTGGTTGGCACCGAACCACTATAAATCTTTGTATTTGTGTGATTGTTCTCCTTGTGCTTTTATTTCTTTATTTTCGCTGCATTTATTTGAAATACACAAGGACTTGAATTGCATTAGCACATACTTGCTTTAGTCCACACTTTGCAAATAGTACAAAAGTTTTATAAAACCCAATTCACCCCCCCTCTTGGATTGCCTACCTGAGCCTACAGTATATAAATAAATTATTAAGTTATGAATAAAGTTATTAACTTATATGTTACATTAATCATATTATAAATTTATTTATTAAAAAAATGTAATCAAATTATGCCAAAAATTTATTTGAGCGAAAATATTAGAAATATGTAGATTGCATGTTCGTACTTTTATTTTTTTATTTTTTAGATATGTAGTATGAATATTTATAGTATGTAATATGTAGAAATTATTATTATTTATGTAATTATGTTTTGAAATTACTTGCTAGGTTAATCATTCGATTTTCTGCATATATTTTTATAAAGTTTACATTACATTGAACTGTAGACCTGTCAATTGATTAATATGCATATTCTGTAGTATCCATACACTTTTATAAATTTGTATAGATCTGAGAATTATGCACATTAATCAATTTATTATCCAATTTGAATAATTTAAAAATTATAATTAATTTTATAGATTAATTTATAGTAATCAAATGATGTGCAATAGAGATCGAATAAAATTTTGAGCAGTATTTTTTTTAGTTCTCAGCATACATAATTATTTATGTGTAGAGAACTAAGAAGAAATGCTGTCAAAATTTTATTTAGTCTCTATTACATATTATTTAATTACTATAAATTGACATGTAAAATTAATGTAATTCCTGTATATGATAGGATTTATCTTTACCTAATAGTTGATGATAGGATGCATTTATCATTTAAGTTATTTTAAACTCCATTTATAGATATTAATTCAAAAATATATAGTAATCTATATTTATCTACTTAATATAATAATTGATTTCCTAATTTTAATATCAAATTATTACTTTTGTTTAATTATTTTTTAATGATGTCATTATATATTTTGAGAAAGTTATCTCTAAGTATATTTTATTTATTAAATATATAGGATAAAATGGGAGAGACAATCATAACTTTATGTTATATTAATGATTTTATAATTAATGAAAAATATGATATTGAGTACAACCAGCGAACGAAAAAGCAATTAGAATTAAAATTGATGTGACATTTGAAGAGTTTGAGAATAAAATATGTAGAGTCTTCCATATAGAAGAACTGAAAAAAATATTGATTATTTATAGATATCCACAAGTTGTTTGGCTGATATTTGTAAGGTATGAACTTGTCCACTAACCAATGATGAAGACATGGAGATAATTTTTTCAACTATCAATTCACATCCATATATATCGATTGCAGAGTTGTACATAGATATCCAAATCATTGAAACTCCTAAACCTATTTATGAATATGATGATTATGAAGTAGCTGTTCGAAATATAGCAACAACTCATGTAAGTGAACATGTTATTTCATACTATAGTCCAAATATCATAGATAATATTCTAAAAAATATTGGTTCAAGATTTACACAAGACCTGTTACATAAAGTGGACAGTACCGTGCTAGAGAGTAATATTAGATAAGCATCAGTATACATAACTACTGATGATACGATGCATGTAGATGATCAACTTTTTTATGAAAATGATGAAAAAAATGAAGATGATGTGGCTAGTGAACCTAATAAAGCTGGTACATCAGAACTTGTACGAAGTCCACAAGACACCTCTGTTCCAAATTATACTATATTTGAATTTGAAACTCCATCCAAAATACTCATTCAAGTTGATTGGACTGCTGCAATGTGTCCATGTATTCTACATTGCAAGAACAAGAACAATATGTTATATGACAACGAAATAAGGAATTACGTAAAGGACTTCGCTTTACAGATAAGGTAGAATTACAAACTATAGTAAAGCAGTATTCTATTGAAAGACATCACGAATTTAAGATTATTGAGTCCAATCCCAATTTATGGCTTGTAAAATGTAATAATAGAGAGTTGGGATGCCAATGGATAGTGAGAGCTATTAAACGTCATGATTATTTTAAGATCTCATGACATATTGGTCCTCATACATGCATATCTACAATGATGTTTCAAGATCATTCTAGGCTGGACTCTACATTAATTGTAAATGAAATACGGAACCTGATAAAAGAAATTCCTATAATTACTATTGTTAGACTTGGTATAGTGATAAAGAACAAATATAATTATATACCCAGTTACAGAAAATTATGGGATGCCAAGCAAAAGATAATAGCTATGCTGTTTGGGGATTGGGATATGTCATATGAATTGCTGCTAAAATAGTTGCATGTTGTAGAAGAATTTAATCCAAACTCTTGGGTAAAATTCATCAGCACTCCTACTGGTATTCCAGCTTGTGCTCAATTTAATCATATTTTTTGGGCCTTTGTATCCTTAATTGAAGGGTTTAAGTACTGTCGACCGGTCATAAATGTTGATGCTACTTTTATGTATGGAATGTATAATGAAAAGTTGATGATCGCAACTGCTGTTGATGAGAATAATCAGATATTTTCACTTGTATTTGGTATTGTTGATGAAGAGTTAGCTGATACGTGAGGTTGGTTCTTAGCTTGCATCAGAAATTTTGTTATATCACGTCAATATATTTATCTAATTTTTGATCGACATGCAAGTATACTAGTTGCAGTGCAAAATGAGTATCTGGGTTGGCAACCATCAAATGCTTATCATATTTATTGTTTGCGTCATGTGGCAAGCAATTTCAATTCAAGATTTCGTGATCCAAAATTACGGGATATGGTGAAAAAAGCTGGAATGCAAACACAACCCAGAAAAATCTAGAAATTATAAAAAATATTAAAAAATTTAATCCAGAAGATGTTCAATGACTGAATGATATCCCTTTAAAGAAATAGACACGTGCACATGATGACGGTTGATGATATGGAATGATGACAACAAATATATCTGAGTATTTTAATGGAGTTTTAAAAAATGCTCGATTCCTGTCAATAACTATATTGGTGCAGTTAACTTTCTTTCGATTTGTATCATATTTTGAAGGTTGATGTGCCCAAGCAAATGAAATAGTTGACAGAAATCAAAGATTTAGTCCTTTTATTATGGGACATGTAATTTTCAAGCAAGCCAAAGCTACATCACATACTATTACAAGATTCGATAGAGCTAGTGGCTTATTTCAAGTTCAAACCGCGAGGCATGGTCCAAACATGAACAGAGGCAACAACACAGGTAACTGTATATTTTCCAATTTTCTTAAAAATAAAATTTATGGTATGTAGTTTATATATTGACTTATAGTATGTTAAATTATAGGCCGTGCGACTTTCATAGCGGACATATATGTGCCAGAAATGATAGGTTATCATCTACCTTGCTCTCATATGATGGCTACATGTGCACATGTTGCAATTGATTTTTATAGATATGTTGATCAATGCTATACATTATATAACTATTATTAAACTTATGCACCTCAATTTCAACCAATTTTGTATCAAGAATATTGGTCTCAACAAAGTCAAGATGGTATGATCATACTTGATAAAAATATGTTGAGACAAAATGATAGGCCACGTTCCACCAGAATTAGGAATGACATGGATGTGAGAGAATTTGGAAACAAATGCAGGTATGCAATCTGTAAGGAGGAAATGCATGATAGATGGTCTTGTCCAAGAGCTTTACATACATATTATGTTGACTCTGGTTTTGATTATAACAAAACACTTAAATATATTTGAGTACTAATTGTGCATTAAGTGTATTAATCAGTTACAGGTACTCAAGATTTGAACTTAGAAAAGTTTCAGCACTGGTACAGAAGATAGAATGAGCAGATTTTAAAATTTGGTTAAGTGTCAACTCATGGACTAAAGTGTCGACTCAAGATGTCGACTCATGAAATCTAAGTGTCAACCCAAGTGTCGACTCACAGGTCGACTCAAGGCCTGAGACCAAACAGAAGATAGAACGAGCAGATTTTAGGGTTTGGTCAAGTGTCAACTCACGGACTAAAGTGTCGACTCAAGGTGTCGACTCACCAGATGAAGTGTCGACTCATCAATGCATTCCAGAAAGCTTCTAAAGACTTTTTGAACAAGTGTCGACTCATGGAAACCAAGTGTCGACTCAAGATGTCGATTCATGAAGATGAAGTATCAATACTTGGATTGTAACGACTAGTGTTTTTGAAGCACAGAACTTCCCCAACTTGGCTTAAATGGCTAGATTTTCTCCTCCAACGGTCATAAATGGTCAATCAAGGTTTGGAGAGCTATTTAAACAGCACCAAGCTCAAGGGGAAGAAGAAGAAATGGATTGATTGAGAGAATCCTTTGAAGATCCAATTGAAAATACTTTAAGGATTCAAAATATTGAGAGTTGAGCCTCCAAGGATTGAAAAGTGAGAAGAAGCTTCCAAGTTCTCATCTTCAAGCATCATTTGAAGCTTCAACAACAACATGGAGACAAGTTCAACAACATCAATCAAGTGCCTCAACAAAATATCTATTTTTTGTAAGAAAGCTTTTATATTTTTATTGTCATACTTGTACTTGTATTGCTTACTAGTTTCAATAGAATTGAAACTAGTATCTAGGTTGTTGGTGAGCCTTGTGAAAACCATCTAAATTTTTTGTTAGCCTATGTGATAAAAACCAAGAAGGTTGTTGGTGAGCCTAAGTGACAAAACCAACAAGAGTTTTGACTTGTAAGCCTGGTGAAAACAAGTTGAGTTTTTGGTTAGCCCAGAGAACCAAGGAATTTTTGGTTAGCTCGAAAAATCAAGGGGTTTTGACTTGTTATCCCGAGAAAATAAGTTGGGTTTTGATTTGTGAACCCGGAAAATTAATCGGCTGTAATCAAGGATGATTATAGTGAAATTTTCAAGAAAAACTTGGAGAGTGGATGTAGGTGCCAAGGGGTGCACTGAACCACTATAAATTTATTGTATTTGTGATTGCTTATTTCTCTGTGTTATTTGCTTTGCATTTACATTATTATTTTCGTTGCATATTATTATTAATCACACAAACACTTTAGTAAAATACAAGTACTTAGTTTGAATTGGCACATACTTGCAAAAGTTTTTAAAATCTAATTCACCCTCTCTCTTGGGCTAGCCTCTCTAGGCAACATGTTGGCTCCACCCATTGATTTTGATGAATAACAAAATATTGAGTGCATAATGTATACTAATGTGTATTTCAAGTTATGAGTTTTCAGGAAGAAAGCACCTCAAAATCTCAAAAACTTATGTATCATGGCACGCCGTGGCACGAAGCATTTTTCGTAAATCTAGATATCCTCTTCATGAAAAAAGGGCATCTATATGTTTAATTATTATTTGTTTACGATCCATTTAAGTTTCAAAATTTATATTTGTATTTTTGGGCTAATTTGCACTTGAATCTGAGCTTTTCAGCAAGTGTCGACACCTAGGAAGCCAAGTGTCGACACTTCAGCATTTAGCACGAAGAAAAATTCTTGGCACGCCAAGTGTCGACACCCAGAACTCAAGTGTCGATACCTAGTGTCGACACTTAGATTTCCAAGTATCGACTCAAGGCCTGAGATTTTTGAAAATCCAGAACTTTGCCATTTAAGGATTTTTGTATCAAGTGTCGACACCCGTGCATCAAGTGTCGACACTTGAAAGTTCAAGTATCGACACCTAGAAATCAAGTGTCGACACCTGACAGCCAAGTGTCGACACTTGAAGCCTGACAGCCCTAATGGATCTATTTTTATGACTTGCAGAACTTGCTTTTCAAGCTCCAAACGGCTAGATTCGAGGCTCCAATGGCCACAAACCAATTTTTGGAAGTTTCTTGGTGTATTTAATCTCCACCAACCTCATTCTAAAGGCATTGAAGTGTATTGAAGTCCATTCAAAGCCAAAAAGCCTATATTCTTTCAAGAACCTCACATCAAAAGCCTTTTATAGTTTGATTCCCTGAAAAAGTCTTCAAGCTCATCCTAGCATCATTCCAAAAGAGGTGTTTTGAAGAATATTTCAAGAAGGAGACAAGACAAAGCATCAACTTGAGCTTCAAAGATTCCATTATACTCTTGAAGAGAGTTTGTCTTAGTTTTAAAAGTTGTATATCTGTTTTTATTTTGTGATTTGACCTTGCTTTCAAGGATGTCTTGAAAGAAGGTTGTTGTGATTTATTGGTGAGCCAAAGGGATAAAACCAACTAGGGTTAACTTGTGAACCCGAAGACAAAACAAGTGTTGAGGTTTGTTGGTGAGCCTAGGTGACAAAACCAACTTAGGTTTTGACTTATGAGCCTTGTAAAAAACAAGTCAGCTGTAATCTTGTTTGGATTATAGTGAAATTTCCAAGGATGGCTTGGGGAGTGGATGTAGGTGCTAGGTTTGCACCGAACCACTATAAACCTTGTGTTTATGTGTGATTGCTCTCTTTCTCTCTTGCTCTTTGGTTATTGCTATTTATTTACTGTTTTTCGTTGCATTCAATCTTGTGTATTGAATTTATTACTCACAAACACCACTAGACCTTCATATTACTGTTTTAATTTTTAAAAGACCCAATTCACCCCCCTCTTGGGCTCCATTTCTGGGCAACAAGTGGTATCAGAGCACCGGTACTCTCTTGTAGGTCCAAGGATCTTGAGTGAAAGATCATGGCAACCCCAATAGGATTGGGTGTAGTTGAAGGTCAAGCTTCAAATCGTCCCCCACTTTTCAATGGCACAAATTACACGTATTGGAAAACACACATGCACATTTTTATTCAAGCTATTGATTATAATTTGTGGAGGACAATTGTAAAAGGTCCTCATCAACCTACTATGTTGGTTAATGGCATTCTCACTCCGAAGATGGAAGATGATTGGGATGAGAATGACATTTAGCAAATTGAGCTTAATGCTAAGGCTATGAATCTATTATTTTGCTCTCTTGACCCAAGTGAATTTAATAGAATATCTAATTATCTCTCCGCCAAGGAGATTTGGGACACACTTGAGGTTATCCATGAGGGTGCACACCAAGTGAAAATAATCAAGGTTAACATGCTTATTCGTACGTATGAAATGTTTAAAATGGAACCTACTGAGTCTATTAGTGAGATGTATACTAGGTTCACAAATATTGTGAATGGCATGAGAAGCCTAGGAAAAGTTGTTTCTAATGGTGAACTTGTAAACAAACTCCTCAGGTCTTTACCGGCTTCTTGGGATGCAAAGGTAACAGCTATTGAAGAAGCCAAGGATATCAACACTCTTCCACTTGAACAACTGTTGGGTTCACTGATGACCTATGAGCTCTCCCTCGAGTAAAAGAATGTAGAAGTCAACAAAAAGAACAAAGTAATTGCCTTCAAATCTATTGCAAAAGAAGAATCTAGCGATGACTCCGAAGAAGATGATGAAGAAGATGAGACGGCTCTAATGGCGAGAAAATTTAGAAGGTTTATGAGGAAGAAAAGGTTTAACTTCAAGAAGAAACCTCTGAAAGGTGAGCCAAGTAAAGAGAAAGACAAGGAGAAGGAGAAGGAGCAGCCCACTTATTTTGAATATAAGAAACCCGATCATTTCAAGGTAGACTGCCCCTTGCTCAAGAAAAGCAGAAGAAAGTTGAGAAAGAAAGCCATGATGGCAACCTAGAGTGACAGTGAGGACTCCAGTTCTGAGGAAGAACAACAGGAGATGGCAAACTTCTGTCTAATGGTGGATCATGATGAGGTATGTTCTGAAATAGAAAATGAATTTATATTTGATGAGCTTCATGAAGTTTTTGATGAATTAGTCATAGAATTTCAAAAACTAAAATCAAAACATAAAGATTTGAAAAAGCAAAATTTGGATTTAGCCAAAACAAATGATAAGCTTTCAGATGAAAATGAATGCCTTCTTTTTCAAAATAGAAAATTAAATGATAAGATTTTAGCTCTTGAAAAAGAAAAAGAAGTTTTGAAAAAGAAAAGTTCTTCACTTTCAAATGAAAATTTTTCAAAATAAAGAAAAAAATTTTTGGATGAAAATAAAAGATATAAAGAAGAAATTAAAAAATTAAAACCTTTTGTAGTTAAATTTACTTATAGTTCTGAAAAATTGAATTTGCTTTTGAACAATCAAAGAGATATTTTTGATAGAGCAGGTTTAGGATTTAGAACTCATAAGAAACAAAAACGTTTTAAAAATTTTTTTGTGCCTGCATCTTCATCCATTACTTGCTATACATGTGGTACTAAAGGGCATAAATCTTATATGTGCAATAAAAGAAGATTGAATAATATTAAGAAAGTTTGGGTTCCAAAAGGAACCAATGCCACTAACCTAAAAGGACCCAAGATGGTTTGGGTACCTAAAGTCTCCACTTGATCTTTATTGCATGTATGCCTTGCAACCAACAAGAAAAGAATGTGGTACCTTGATAGCGGTTGCTCAAGGCATATGACAGGAGATGTGGAGCAGTTCTCATCGCTCGAATATCAAAATGGTGGCAATGTGACCTTTGGTGATAATGGAAAGGGCAAAATTATTGGTATTGGTAAAGTCCATATCACCCCATCTTCTTACATTGATAATGTTTTATATGTTAATGGTTTGAAACATAACTTGCTTATTATTAGTCAGTTTTGCGACAAGGATTTTAAAGTTGTTTTTGAATCTTCTTTGTGCATTGTTTTTGTTTAGATGACAATGGCATCAAGTTCATTGGTCATAGGCATGGCAATATTTATATAGTTGATCTTGATGATCTTCCAATTCAAAATGGTCAATGCTTAGTGGCAATGGAAGCCAAGATCATTGAAACTAGTTGGCTTTGTCATCGCAGACTAGGACATGCAAGTATGCATTTAATTTCAAAACTTAGCAAAAGGAATTTGATAAAAGATTTGCCTAAACTCAGTTTTGAAAAAGATAAGATTTGTAGTGCATGTCAGCTTGGAAAACAAACCAAATCCTCTTTCAAACCAAAAGAAGTAATCTCTACATCTAGACTCTTAGAGTTGCTTCACATGGATCTCTTTGGGCCAACTAGAACATCTAGTTTGGGAGGTAAGAAGTACGGTCTAGTTATTGTAGATGATTTTTCACGATTTACATGGGTCATGTTTTTATCATATAAAGATGAAACGTTTTCTGAATTCATTAGATTTCATAAACGAGTTTTAAATGAAAAAGGTGTTTCAATCATATCTTTGAGAAGTGATCATGGAACCGAATTTGAAAATGCTGATTTTAATAAATTTTGTATTGAAAATGGCATTCATCATAATTTTTCTGTACCTAGGATACCTCAACAAAATGGGATGGTAGAAAGAAAAAATAGAACTCTTGAAGAAATGGCACGCACCATGCTTTGTGAAAATAATTTACCTAGATATTTTTGGACAGAAGTTATAAATACTGCATGCTATGTTTTAAATCGAGTTTTGATCTGACTGATTTTAAAGAAAACACCTTATGAGCTTTGGAAGGGTAGAAAACCCTCAATTCGTTATTTTCGTGTTTTTGGATGTCGTTGTTTCATTTTAAACAATGGTAAGGATAATTTAAGCAAATTTGATGCCAAATCAGATGAGGGAGTCTTTCTAGGCTACTCCACATCTAGTAAGGCATACAGGGTCTTCAACAGAAGAACACTTGTTGTTGAATAATCCATACATGTGGTATTTGATGAATCTGACCAGAAATCTTCGAGAAAAGAAGATGTGCTTTCTGATGAAACAGGTACCAAGAAAACTGAAAGTGTAAACAACAATGAAGAGCCTACCAAGGAACAGAAAGATGATCAAAACACTGAAGGAGATCAAGCACAAGGTGATGAAAATACATCAACAGTTGATCCACTACCAAAAGAATGGAGGTATGCTCATGGACACCCAAAAGAACTAGTTATTGGTGATCCATCTAAAGGTGTAAGTACTCGATCATCCCTTAGAAATATCTATGATTACTTAGCTTTTGTTTCTCAAATTGAACCTAAAACTATTGAGAAAGCTGAATGTGATAGTAATTAGATAAATGTTATGCAAGATGAACTTAACCAATTCAAAAGAAACAATGTTTGGACATTAGTAGATAGGCCTTCAAATACTTCAATTATTGGCACAAAATGGGTTTTTTAAAATAAACTTGATGAAAATGGCGTTGTTACAAGAAATAAGGCTAGACTAGTTGCCAAAGAATACAATCAGGAGGAAGGGATAGATTTTGATGAAACCCTTGCTCTTGTGGCTAGACTTGAGGCAATTAGACTATTGTTGGCTTTTGCTTGCTTTATGAATTTTAAATTATTTCAAATGGATGTTAAAAGTGCCTTTTAAAATGGTTTGATTGAAGAGGAGGTTTATGTTGAACAACCTCCTGGTTTTGAAAATTCAGAATTTCCAAATCATGTTTACAAACTTCATAAAGCTTTGTATGGTTTGAAACAAGCTCCTAGAGCTTGGTATGATCGTTTAAGCTCTTTTTTACTCAAAAATGATTTTGCTAGAGGTAATGTAGACAAAACTTTGTTTTTAAAGAAAAAGATTGATGATCTCTTAGTAGTACAAATCTATGTAGATGATATAATATTTGGTGCTATTAACGAATCTCTTTGTCAAGAATTTGCGAAGTTAATGCAGGGTGAGTTCGAGATGAGCATGATAAGAGAACTAAATTTCTTTCTCAGACTCCAAATAAAGCAAACCAAAGAGGGGATCTTCATCAACCAAGTAAAGTACATAAAAGAAATACTCAAGAAGTTTGGGATGGAGAACACCAAGCCTTTAGGTATCCCTATGAGCTATACTTGTAGACTTGATAAAGATGAATCAGGTAAATCTATTGACCAAAAATTATATCGTGGCATGATCGATTCATTGCTATATCTTACTGCCAGTAGGCCAGATATCATGTTTAGTATTTGTATGTATGCTAGATATCAGTCTAATCCTAAAGAGTCTCATCTTTTGGCTGTTAAATGCATATTTAGATATTTATCTGGTATAATTGAAATTGGTTTGTGGTACTCTAGAGATTCTTCATTTGAATTGGTTGCTTATTCTGATGCTGACTTTGCTGGGTGTAAACTTGATCGTAAAAGTACTAGTGGAATCTGTCAGTTTCTTGGAGTAAATTTGGTCTCTTGGAGTAGTAAGAAACAGAATTCAGTTGCTTTATCTATGGCGGAAGCCGAATATATAGCAGCTGAAAGCTATTGTGCTCAAATCCTTTAGATCAAACAACAACTCGAAGATTTTGGCATTAAACTAATTAAGACACCCATAAGATGTGACAATACTAGTGCAATCAATCTAACTAAGAATCTTGTACAACATTCAAGAAGTAAATACATTGAAATAAGACATCATTTTATAAGAGATCATGTACAAAATTCTAATGTCATTCTTGAATTTGTGTGTACTGATGATCAGTTAGTCGATGTGTTTACCAAACCATTGAGCGAAGAGAGATTTTGCATGATTAGAAGAGAGTTAGGTATCATTGATCCATTCTCCTAGAACTATCTCAAATTTCATCTCTCTCAAGGTATTTTACTTAAAAACCACTTGCTTTGATCCCCAAAAGTTTTTAAATATTTTCTTAGATTTTTTGAAAGTTTTTCTGATTTTTTGGAAATTTTCTTGGCCAAGTGTCGACACTTGGATATTGTCAAGTGTCGACACCTGACCAAGTGTCGACACTTGACAAATAGTAAGTGTCGACACTTGCAAAACATAATCAATTTTTAAAAGGACCGATCGAGAGTTTTTTTTATTTTTGTTTTGCCTCATCGATTTCAAGCTACAGTGGTCCCCTTCTATCCAAATCCCTCCTCTTTCCATTTAACCCTTCACGAATCAGGTATTCCCTCTTATTTCATTTTATTTTATTTTTTTATTTCTCGTATTTTCACTTCATTTTTGTTACAGTTAAACCGTTTAACCTAGATTTAGGTTTTGCCAATTTTATTTGGGATTTTAACCAGATTTTCCCAAGTTTTAAAGGGTTTCCAAAACTCTGTTTGAAGGAATGGTGATTTACACGGCATTGTTCATGGATTTTTCATGGTTTTTGGCCGTTTTCACTCTTTTCCCGTCCGTTTTTGGGAAAAATACTGTTGGATTGATTTTTAGCCAAAATTTTCATGGGTTTTCATCTAAATTCAATTTTTCTATTCTATTTATAGCTTTTTTACCGCATAGGGAGAAATTTTGGTGATGTTTTTTGTGTCATTTTACCCTCTTTTCTAAAACCCTAAATGTTTTAAGCCCAAAACTCAAATATTTTGATATTTTTGTATTTACAAAATATATTTCAAACCAAAAACATTTTCTAGCATATAAAATCCTTGATTTCAAATTGTTTGTGGCTTTTCTAAATTATTTTGGATTTTATAACCCAAAATTTCTTTCAAAACTATCTTGTAAAATGATTTTCTCCTCAAACTTAACCAGTCCCATTGCTCCTAGTATGATCGAATCTACCCCCTAGCTTACCTTCTTTAAACTCTCTTGGTCAGCTTACTGTAATGGGTCCCCGGAAGAGACTTACAGTTAGGGAGAGACCTAGTCAGGGTGTAAAGAGGAGATCGAAGGCTAGATTTGATTTAGGGCAGGCTAGCAATTCTGCTACACCGAGTTCCCCCCTGCAGAGAGGATGGCAGGGAAGATAGTGGTCTCTGGGAGGAGAGTCGACTTGGATTGTTTCGATCGGCACCACTTCCTTATACAACAGGTGCTCACTGATGCAGGTCTAGTACCCTTCTGCACTATGCAGGAGAGGTACTATCCTCATCTAGTGAGGGAGTTCTACGGTGCTATGGACTGTCGACGACTTCTATGGACTACCACCATGAGAGGAGTTCAGATTTCTCTTTCTGCAAAGCTACTGAGCAGAGTCTGGGAGATCCCCCATAGGGGAATCGGTATTTTTATAGTAGATGATAGGGAGGCAGCATTCAGGTGTATCCTCGAGCGAGAGGATGTTCATGGTGTGTCTATAGTCACCGTGAACCAGCTATCCTTGGAGATGCGTCTGTTACACCATATCATGGCTCGTATTCTTCTGCCAAAGACTGGGAGATTCGACTTCATTACTGAAAGAGAGATGATGGTGTTGACCAATCTGACAGAGAGGAGGCAGATCGACCTTCCATCATTAATGTTAGTACAGATGCACGATGCCATGACTCAGCACCGTCATTGTTTACCCTACGGTATGGCTCTGACCAGGATATTTAGAGCTTGTGGAGTATCGCTGGAGGGGGAGATCCCCAAGGAGATATTGCATACAGATGTCTATGATAAGAGGTCATTGCACCATATGGGGTACAGACTTGTCGCAGGTCGATGGGTGCGCAGAGAGTCTGGCTAGGAGCCAGATGAGGAGGATGAGCTTCGAGAGGCAGAGGCAGGGCCATCTGGGCCAGCTAGTTTTCCTCCCATTGATATTCCACCGACACAGGCAGAGCCTTCGACACCTGGTACTTCAGCTCCTCCGCCACCTTCTACTGGTTTACCCTTTGAGGAGCATGCCAGAGAGCAGTTTACGGAGATCAGGAGTGAGTTGACTCAGCTGCACAGCGAGATTGAGACTCTTCGAGCACATACTACCTCAGAGCATACTAAGATCCGTAGGACTATGGAGGAGGGCTTCACTCGTATTGAGAATTTATTGAGATCCCTTATACCTCCAGCAACCCCTACAGTTGTATCTTCTTCTTCTGATGATGATGATAGTGATGATCACCAGAGTGACCATATTGATACAGTTGATGGTGATGATCAGGCATATATGAGTGAGGACAGAGCTACAGAGATTATTGACAGTGGCAGTGGCAGTGATGACTGTGCTAATGGTTTTGAGGTGGTTAGTCGCGATCCTCCCGCTACCACAGCTGCTCCTTCACCTACTGACTTAGTTGATTCCACACAAGACTTTGTTATACCAGCTGATCTTCTCTCCCCCCCTTCCACCGGATCATTTAGGGTTGTACCCATTTTAGGTCCTTCTGGCCGTACTAGGAGTCGTCAGGCTTTAGCCCAGGGATCTCCTAGGGCCTTAGTCTCTAGATCTAGGATCAGTTCTCCTTTTAGTCTTGAGATTCCATCTGATGAGGATTAGCCTCACAGATGTCTTTTATGTCTTTTGTCTCTTCTGTTGTATGTCTTTTATGTTTCATGTTACTTTGTATGTTTCTGATTATTATATGACTCTGATATACTTTGTATATTTCAGTTTTGCTGATGACTCAGCAAATTTTGTACTGAAAACTCCTCTTATCAGTTATATATTTCAGTTTGGTGCTTATTATTTGTGATTGATTGGTTACATTTACTTTCTTCAACTTTGATACTCTTTTTGGATCTTTGTCTCTAATACCTGTCATATTTGATATTCTACCATCTTTTTGTCTCCATGCTCATTGTGAGGGGAAGGTTATTCCCCTTTCTAATGATTGACAAAAAGGGGGAGTAATAGTATAGATTGTATGGCATAAATTGTTGTGGTTCCACTTTGTTTGTGTAAATTTTCAAATCTGATATGCTTTGATATCTTGAAATAACATATTATTTGTTCTGATTAGAAATATCTAATTGAGGGGGAGATTGATTCTTCCTAACTATGAAAATTATGGCTCATATGGACTTACATTCATATTCATGAATTATAACAGTTGAAATTTGAAACTTAACGCTATTTTACTCAAGATTTTGTCATCATCAAAAAGGGGGAGATTGTTGGCTCCACCCAGTGATTTTGATGAATAACAAAATATTTAGTGCATAATGTATACTAATGTGTATTTCAAGTTATGAGTTTTCAGGAAGAAAGTACCTCAAAATTTCAAAAACTTATGTATCATGGCACGCCGTGGCATGGAGCATTTTTCGCAAATCTGGACATCCTCTTCATGAAAAAATGGCATCTACATATTTAATTATTATTTGTTTACGATACATTTAAGTTTTAAAATTTATATTTGTATTTTTGGGCTAATTTGTACTTGAATCTGAGTTTTTCAGTCTCAATTGTCGACACCTGGGAAGCCAAGTATCGACACTTCAGCATTTGGCACGAAGAAAAATCCTTGGCACGCCAAGTGTCGACACCCAAAACTCAAATGTCGATACCTAGTGTCGACACTTAGGTTTCCAAGTGTCGACTCAAGGCCTGAGATTTTTGAAAATTCAGAACTTTGCCATTTGAGAGTTTTTGTGTCAAGTGTTGACACCTGTGCATCAAGTGTCGACACTTGAAAGTTCAAGTATCGATACCTAGAAATCAAGTACCGACACCTGACAGCCAAGTATCGATACCTGACAGCCAAGTATCGACACTTGAAGCCTGACAGCCCTAACGGATCTATTTTTATGACTTGCAGAACTTGCTTTTCTAGCTCTAAATGGCTAGATCCGAGGCTCCAATGGTCACAAACCATTTTTTGGAAGTTTCTTGATGTATTTAATCTCCACCAACCCCATTCTAAAGGCATTGAAGTATATGGAAGTCCATTCAAAGCCAAAAAGCCTATATTCTTTTAAGAACATCACATCAAAAGCCTTTTATAGTTTGATTCCCTGAAAAATCCTTCAAGCTCATCCTAGCATCATTCCAAAAGAGGTGTTTTGAAGAATATTTCAAGAAGGAGACAAGACAAAGCATCAACTTGAGCTTCAAAGATTCCATTATACTCTTGAAGAGAGTTTGTCTTAGTTTTAAAAGTTGTATATCTGTTTTTATTTTGTGATTTGACCTTGCTTTCAAGGGTGTCTTGAAAGAAGGTTGTTGTGGTTTGTTGGTGAGCCAAAGGAATAAAACCAACTCGGGTTAACTTGTGAGCCCGAAGACAAAACAAGTGTTGAGGTTTGTTGGTGAGCCTAGGTGACAAAACCAACTTAGGTTTTGACTTGTGAACCTTGTGAAAAACAAGTCAGCTGTAATCTTGTTTGGATTATAGTGGAATTCTCAAGGATGGCTTGGGGAGTGGATGTAGGTGCTAGGTTTCCACCGAACCACTATAAACCTTGTATTTGTGTGTGATTGCTCTCTTTCTCTCTTGATCTTTGGTTATTGATATTTATTTAATGTTTTCCGCTGCATTCAATCTTGTGCATTGAATTTATTACTCACAAACACCACTAGACTTTCACATTACTGTTTTAATTTTTAAAAGATCCAATTCACCCCTCCTCTTGGACTCCATTTCTGGGCAACACAACATATTAGTTTCCATTAATAAGTGACACTCCATAGGTATTTTTAGATACATCAGTTTATTTTCTTTTTTATAGATCTTTTTATTGATTATTACATGTACTAAATTGATATTTTCCTGTTTATATTTTTATGATATGTTAAGATAAGAGGTGGTTGCAGCTTGGAAAGCTTTCATGAATTAATGGGTTATGTCATAACTTTCTATTATGTTTGATCGATTATAATTCTATTATATGAATTTTGATGAATTCTTATTTCTGTTTTGGCATGTAATAGCCTTTCCATATATAATGTATCTATCTGTTTAAGATTTTGTTATTCAGATTTATGTTGTACATATTTTAATTATCATTTTTATGAAAAAAAATGGTTCGTCCAATGGACTCTGTACTTATTAGATTTATTTTAACTTATTACATATTACAGTTATAAATCTCGGTCCATTAGATCATTCTGTATTATACGATCAGGATATATATATAGATTATCTTTAGCATGGGATGGGTAGGAGACTATTGTACTACAGTGTCGACATAAAGAGCTAGTTATATACAGGCCGATACTGCTTGATAGACACATATTGCCTTTATTGCTACAGTCATGATTTTACGATATTGCACGTGTAGGATATTTATGGTAGGAATGGCATTTGATTACGACTCTTGTGGAGCGTTGGCATCTAGAAATACATACATTTCATTTACCACATAGAGAGTGCACTATCATCCTTCAGGATATTACTATTCAGTTAGGTTTTCTAGTTGATGGTCTACCGGTGACAGGTACTATATAGGTAGACTGGAGATAGGTTTGTTATGATTTGTTAGGGGTTATCCCACCACAGGATAGACTCCAGGGATCATGATTGAGCATGGTCTGGCTAGTATATCAGTTTCATGACTAGCCTTTGATGTTGACGATATACATATTTAGTGATATACTTGAGCATATATTTTGTAGCTGATGGGTGGGTGTTTATTCATGAATAAGTCTGGAAGCCTAATGCATCTCATGTTTCGACCCCTACTAGTGGATTTCGAGACTGCTAGATATTATAGTTGGGGTAGTGCAGGGCTCGCATGGTTGTATAGAGAGTTGTGTAGGGTGAGTAGGAGAGATGCCATTGATATAGCTGGTCTTTTGTTACTATTACAGTTATGGGCATGTGATAGATTTTTGATACTGGTGCCATGCAGATTACTTCGACAGGCTCTAGATCCTATGGTCGATTTAGATGATGGTGGAGCTGGCTTACCACAAGATCCATTAGGGATGTGGTAAGTTTTAAATTTTATCATATTTTATGACTAACAATATTTACTAATTTATGTAACTCGTTTAATCTATTTAGTGTGCAAATGGAGAGACAATTTTTCTATTATGGAGGTACCTACACATATTATCTCATCGTATCATAATTTACTAGATCACCTAAGAGTAGAGCAAGTGATGACTATAACTTATTTTTGTTAAAGGTTAATATTTTTTATATTTTTTGTTTTATAGAAATGCTTCATATTCTTTATAAGTAGGTGATATGACAGTCATATACAGCCAACATTCTTTTACAACTACCAGATTATTGCTTGCATGGTCAGGATATCTGGTGTAGTCGAGTGCCACTTGTATGTTTTCATATCATAGAGTGGCACTTTTTTGATAGAGTGATGCGACAATTTGATATTCGATAGATCATACCCGAGTGGTGTGTTACAGATTTTACACTTCATCGTATAGATCTCAAGGGACGAGTCGAGCAGGACTGGTCTATCACTCATGAGTATTATATTCAGTTATAGATGAGTCGACATGATTATATTATAGATGGTGCTCCCACTGATGGTATCATGAATTATCACAATCCATATATATAGTGGTATCATGGCATCACTTGGCAATTCATCAGTCATGATGGTGCAGTGTATGATTACCTGGTAAGAAATTTTATTTATGCTATTTAACATTGTTAATAGATATTTGTTTGATTTTCTATTACTCATTAAATGTTTGTAACTTTTAGAGCAATGGCATCACGATGATATACCATCTTGCTCAGCCAGGCTTCATATCAACATCCTCGCAGTCTATACAGGATATATGTCATTCCGTCCTTAGTGTTGTCGATGAGCATGCACGTGTTCAGTTACGAGCATTTGCTCAGGAGAACGAGAGAGAGGACGAGACTCCTTTGCCTTTCCTGTATGCATCTTCATCGGAAGCACCTCTTCTTGCTCAGCATAGATGAGGTACTCGACGATATAGTACCTCTCCATATTCGATGCCGGAGTATAATCTATACATGTCCGCGGCTAGTTACCTTCATGAGGATATGAGACAATTTACATCTATCGAGGATGCTACTACATATTTTAACTACATTACTGCACTGGACTACACGATGCATCAGGATTACTTAGGACATGGAGGACAGTATATAGGCGAGGGATCATCGCAGCATGTATCTGCACTGCAGGCATTCCCTGATGTAGAGGTTTCGACAGAGCATTAGGGACCGAGTGAGCCAATGCGTCATCGATATCAACCTTCACGCAGGAGATGGTCACCTTGTGGGACTTAAAATTTTTATTTTTTTATTTTTTTATTGATTATATTTATAAAATTTTATTCAAAAATTTTGTATTTGTTATTATCAACTTGAATGATAATTAATTCAAGATTTTCATGGATGGCATGTGATTTCTTATTCAATATATATTTTAGAAAATTAAAAAAATAGTTGCAATGACATATTTAAATCCATTAATTTTGATTTATTAATTTAATAACACATATTTTAGATTAAGCATACAAAAAATATTTACAAAATTCATAATCTATATTTTGTAAAAAAGATTTTAAATCTATATTGATTTTTAATAATAATTAAATAATAATCGAATAATATATTTCAATATATTAATATTTAATATTTTAATTAACATTAATCATTTGTTATAATAATTATAAAATAATTTAACTAGAAATTAACTGATATTATAATATATTGTAAAAATATGTATTACATTGCTTACAAATAATATATTTTATTCATTAATTTATCAAATTCATAATGTAAAATAAATTTTATATAATAATTACTTTACTATTCATGTCATTATAATACATAAAATATTTAATCTATTAATATTTAGAGTACATATTTTAAATAAAGCATATAACATATATTTACAAAATTTGTGATCTATATTTTGTAATAAAAATAAACTTTAAATACATATTACATAATTAAATTTATACAATTTTATTATATTAAATTAATATTAATATAATTTCAAATTTTTTGTTTAATATATTAATTAATATTAGTCAACCATGATAGTAAATATATTGTAATTTATATATATTCAATATAAATATTATTTATAATTAAATAAAGAGATCGAAGTGGATGGAAAAAATTTAAAAATTAATATTGCAAGAGACTGAAGACCTCGTCTTGCCGTCGTTAACCGATGCACGTGCCCAGTGCCAAAGCATATCATGGTGGACGAGACACGCATCCTGTGCGCAAGGGACGCACGTCAAGGCCCTCTGCGTGCGTGGGCACCGGGCACAACATGGCCGGGCGCGAGGCGCGAGCTGTCGCGGCATGGCATGTTCGGGTGCTAGGCATCAGGCGTGCGGGAATGGGGCAAGGCACGGTCGGTTGAAGGGCGTCGGGCGTGTTGTGGCATGAAGCATGGCATGGTCGGGTGCTTGTCATGCCACGGCATGGTGCGGGGCTCGTGAGGGCACGGGGCATGGCATGTCAGAAGCATGGCTCGCCCTAGCATGCAGCATGGCGTGACCAAATGCGAGATGTTATATTTATTGCTGCCTACACCATCATGGCCTTTAGCTGGAAGATGACCTTGGACGCTAACCTCGTCGCTTGGGAGCCGACTCACGCGCCCGAACCTGCAAAACAGAGGAGACCCGGGCTGGGGATCCCGGTGGGGGCACTTCGACAATCAAGTCTGTAACGATCTAGGAGAACATATCCTCCCCTGTAGGCCCCTTTGCTCGGACTCCACACTTGGAGGAGGAGATTCGGTTTGAAAGAGAGAGAATAGAGTTGGAGTAGGAGCGGCAGAGGAGAGCTCAAGCCGTGTGGTTGTGTCCGTCAAGACCCTTCCAGTGAGTCTCTGGTTGCCTAGAGCGCTTGGCCTCTCCGTCACTCTCTTGTGTGCTACCCTCTCCTTTATTTGCTTAAATTAGTCTTGCTTACCTTTCCTTTTGAACCTTTGGAGAATCCTTTTAGACCAGGATCCTCCCAGTGGCTTACCTCGGGATTTTCCCCCTTTATAGATGCTGGAAGGTCAACGTTTGGCAGTGCTCCGTGCCTTATGCACAAGTACCTTCTTTATTCATGATAAGGAGCTATGTTGCTAGCTCTGACCTCCCTCCTGGTCTCTCCACTTTGGAAAATTTGACAGAGCCTCGATCTGGGGGCAGCCGCCACCTGGATTTGAATCTTCCGGGGTGATTTCCTCTTTCGGGTGGCATAGACGGTCGGTTGGGAGTGCAGCGCCTTGGTCAGGGTGCCCTTTCCTATCTGGTGTAAGCAACAGTGGGAGTGATTATGGCATCCTGGAGGGTGCTCCTCCATGGTCCTTGGGTGGCAGTCCGCTATCCAAAAGGGGGGTGGCACCGTGGACTTTGACTTCCAGCTGCTAGACCTCTCACCTGAAGAGAGCTTGGCTTGAGGAGAGCAAGAGCTTGACTTCAGTCGAGGTGGACTCGACCTCGAGGGAGTTGCCCAGCGAAGGAGCTCGAAGAGAGCAGGAGCTCGATTTCAGTCAAGGTGGGCTCGACCTCGAGGGAGCCACCTAGCAAAGTAGCTCGAAGAGGGCAGGAGCTCGACTTTGACTGAGGTGGGCTCGACCTCGAGGGAGCCACCTGGCGAAGGAGCTCGAAGAGAGTAGGAGTTCTACTTTGGTCGAGATGAGCTCGACCTCGGGGGAGCCGCCCAGCAAAAGAGCCTGAGAAGAGAGCAGGAGCTCGACTTCAATCGAGGTGGGCTCGACCTCGAGGGAGCCACCTGGCGAAGGATCTCGAGAAAAGAGCAGGAGCTTGACTTCGACCGAGGTGGGCTCGACCTCGAAGGAGCCACCTGGCGAAGGAGCTTAAGAAGAGAGTCTGACATGGCAACTTCTGTCCATGTGGCATCTACTTCATCTGACAGGGGCTCCATGTCAGCGATCCCGCCATATTATTTGCCCGCCACTCCCAAGTTCCATTGGCATGCGGTGCTCGGGGCTAAGGGAGTAAATGCGGAGTTATCGTGGAAAGGTAAAAATCAAGCACCATTAATGCCATGATCGCCGGCGTATTATGGAATGGACCCCCAGGCCAATACGGGGATGACACGTCGGCATGCTCGAGGAAGCATTATGGCTGATGCAAAACTCGAAACAATTTCGGAGGAACCGAAGCATCGCTCTTCATCGATCTCGGCATGTGGTGCCAATCTAGTGGCGACGGTTCCGGTGTGGTTGCTGTCTGGTCATTTTGAAAAGAAGAGAAGTTTCCTGAGAATACCTCTTCTTTCGAATTCTTCGTGCCTGCTGACGGACCAGAGCTTTCCTTCTTCTTCTTCACAACTGTCCTTTCCCTTGAAGGTTGCCAGGTTTGTCTTCTTCGGTCTCTCCTCCTTTTCGGTTAGGTAGAGCTTGTCCCTAAGACCCCTTTGGACTTCGTTCTTCTCCTTCTTCCTTTGATCTTCTTTAGGATGGCCCCCTCAGGCCATTTCCACCATCCCTCGAGCAACCCTAATGAGACAGGGCCTTCTCGACCAAGGACTCTTTCCTTCGATAAGGAGGAGGAGATCCCTTTCGAGGTTCGCAGAAGGCTTCGCCCCATCGGGATTGTCATCGGGGAGCCTAGGGCTCGTCTCCCTCCTCTTGTTCCTGAAGCTTCTTCCGAGCCCTCTCGATTAACTGGTCCCGGCGACATTGCTTTGGTGATGACTGATGAGGACCTCTCGATCATCCTGGAAGCTTTTGGCATCTCGGACTCCATCTAGCTTTCAGTTCCATGACCGGGGGAATGGGTCACCTCCAGTGGCCTGGGCTAGATCGCCCTCTACGAGAAATCCCTCGCAAGGGATCTTTGTTTTTCTCTTCATTCTTTCTTCCTCTCCGTGCTGAGCAATTATCATATTGTCTTGGCTCAGCTAGTCCCAAATGCAATCAGGACAGTTTTTTATTTTATTATCCTCTGTCATTTCTACGGGATTGTAGCTCGTTTTTCTTTATTCAGGGCTTCTTCACCCTGAAGCGCTACCTAACCGAGGATGGGTGGTGATTTATTTCTTCCCGCTTGAAGGGAATCAAGTTTGATCTTCCCTCTTCCATCAAAGGTTAAAAGAGCAAATATTTCTTCACCTCCGTCGAAGGGGTCGACTGGGTCTGGAGTGATATGGATCAAACTTCGAACTGGAATGCCAAGGTCGAAGCGGCGATCGATAGATCTATGACCAGCTCATTGCCGACCAAATTTTTTTCCTCGAGGTTCTACTATTAGAGCAGAACCTGTTCGAAGCTGGATCTAGCCTAATCCATGAGTTGGATGAGTTTGGCACAAATTCTTCTTACTTCTTCTGCTGGTATGTTCAAGCTCGGGGCTGACCTCGTTTTCTTTCTTTTTACAGGTATGAAGTACTCCTTGGACCACCTTGTCGCACTTTTCCAGAAGAGGGATGCACCGGTGGGAGCTGGAGAGTCCCCATTGAAGAGGCCCTGGAGTGAGCCCAGTGCAAGGCCTGGTCCTGTTGCACCCTCCAGGCTGAGTAGAAGAATGGCCGAGCCAGTCCCTGAATAGCGAGGGTGGCAAGACCCGCCTCCGATCCGGGAGCTCGATGCGATCGTTTGGGCCCGGTCCGCTGCTACGTTGTTGCGCCCCCACCTCCTGAGGTCGTCGAGGTGGAAGCAGAAGAGGAGGAGAGGAGGGAGCCATTGTTAATAGTGCCATCCGGTATGGCGGCAAGCTTCAACAAGGGCTCGAAGATGTCTTTGGCCACCCCTGAGGGCACCGCGGTGACCCCGAGGAAGAAGAAGAGTAGCTCCCGACAGGCTCCCGAGGTGGCGCCAAACTCTTCGTTGGCCCAGGACCAAAAACTGGCCCAGCGCATTATTGCCGACCTTACCGTCGTGGCCTATAGCTGTGATGTGGCACCGGATGTTAGCCCCTTTACTCCGGAATCTCGTGGCTCTCGGTCCTGCAAAACAAGGTTAGAGACCTGGGCCGGGGATTCCGGCAAGGGCGCTCTGACGATCAAGTCAGCGGACGGTAAAGAGGAACAGATCCCCTAAGGCGGATCCCGCATTGGGTTCCATGCTTCAAGGATAGTTTTCAACTAAGAATTGAGGAGAAGAGGTTAGGGAGGAGTGATGCTCAAGCAAAGGCTACTCTGCCCGTTAGGACCCTCTCTGGGAGTCTCTCAGGAAATCTTCTACACCCTTTTTTTCTCCTCTCAGACCTGTCCTTGTATTTTTCTTGGTGGAGTCAGCTCTCCCCCCCACTCTCCCATTCGGTCCCCCTTTAAATCACCAGTCTTCCTCCCACCTCGATTCTTACCCCCTCCCTGAAGGGGCACAGGAGTCAACGAAGTCCATTGGAAGCATCCCCAAGGTCGTTACTATTGAAAATTGTGTTCCAAAGCCAATCGTCTAGGCTATAGATGGTTGTGCTATCTGTATATGAATTTTGATATAAATAAAAGCTATATTTTGGTTGTTCATCACATGTTCATTTTTCTTAATTTAAACTCTTTTGTGATGATGTCCTTTGAGCTACCTTGTATGTGATGTAGAGAGGATGCATCATGTAGTTCATAAATTGGTTCGTGACCAAAGGATATGCTGTTTCAGGATGATGGTGTATCAAGAGTAGGTCGTTGATGTCATATCTGTTGGTTGTCCTCTTAACCAAATAGCATGGAGATGCTGGTGTGACATCGGGTGTTGTGTTTGACACTTCACTGAATGTGACTATCATGCGAGATTCTCTTGCTACCGAAGAGAAGTCTTGTATTAGAATATGGACATGAATTATTCATTTGACTTGAGATCACTATGGCAGCTTGCAAGCAACTCACCGTGCTTAGGCACCAGACTACCCAGATTTCTAATCCGATGATAGAAGGTTACTGGGTATAGTCAAGTACTTGTGTAGCGATAGTAGGATCGAGATAGGATTGACCTCTCCAAATAATTTGGATTGAATGCTTTATATGCCTCAATTGAGAAAGACCTTGGCCAGGGCTTCCTTGTAAAGAGTTGCAGGAATTCTTTGAGACATATTCAGATGGACTGCTTAGGGTTGGGTAGTTTAACCCTATGCCATCTGGAGCATTAGAAGGTGCAAGGAATAAGTTCAATGCTATTCCATGTTCGACAGGTTCTTGTTGCTCTGCAACCTTCAACCTATCTGGATGCCGAGTGTCATTGCTAGATGGCGACTTTGGCTGGTACTGGAAATGTTTCCGTACTACCGGTTTAGTATTTGAACCTATGGAGTCACACACCGAGGGTTTCTTCTTGCTTTGTTGGTATGCAAATGATTGGGAATCATTCTAGACTCATTTAACAAGTTGTTGTCAAAACTTCTGTTCGAGCCAACTCTTCTTGAACGAGTCGACTCGAGCCGAGTCGACTCGAATGATCGACTCGACTCGTTTGAAGGACTGCTGAAATTCGAAACCCTTCATTAAATACTATAATTGTTATGGGATTTAATGTTGGGAGTTTCAAGTTTTAATTATTGCTGTTGCTGAATTCCAAGGGACTTCTAACCTCCCTGGAATTTCAAAAGACCTCATAACTTTTCAATAATCTCTCATTAATCTCTCTTAATTGTTTTGAGGATTGCGGTTACTATTTATTTCTGCTGAGCAGATCAGATTTGTGGTTCCACCTGTTCTGAGGTCGAGACTTTCTCCTTGGGTTGGAGATCTTCTAAGACCTGTTAGAGATTGAGAGATTAAATCACAGGGTTGATTGAGCTTTGGGTGGGGTCTTTGAGTGCATACCTTCTATTGAAGGTTTAGGATAGAGAGGACTGCGAGAGTCCTCATTCTGTTCTAGCACTGCTGCAGCAATTAGCACTTCAAGGAGTTGAAGGAGTCCCACTCTCTTCAAGGAGTTGAAGAAGAAGGAGTCCACCCGATAAAGCTTCCGTAGGGGCTAGCACCTCAAAAGGAAGAAGAAGGAGTCGCGCTACAAGGTGTGAATCATTCGTGGAGGCAGTACATGAGTACTGCTTGCAGAGTCATACTTTTCTACAGGTTTGTGCCATCCCGGGAATCGCAACTGAGAGGTGGGTGTTTCTACAACATCCGGTTCTTCTCGGTGATCGTCACCAAGGTATGTGATTGATTATGTATGATATAATTATCTCTACTGCATCATTGTATGGTTATCTGAATAGTTCCATATTTTATATTATGGATGCATGATTTCATATTTATATTACTCTAGATGCATCTAGATCTTGCTAAAGGGATTATGTTAATTAGATTAACATCTTGATAAAATAGTTTTATCGCTTTCCGCTACCGCATGCTCTTAGAAAAGTTTTAAATCGCATGCATCGCCCCTAGGAACAGTTCCTTTCAATGGTATCAGAGCCAGGTTGTTTGTATGCATCTAGTTTAATATTTTTTTTTATGAAATCAATTTGATTTCCTTCACGTAGTACTCGGATTAAGGTGGATTTTCCATAGCCGTCCGGTCATAGGAGAGAAGTATGGTTTAAAGACCATCTCTTCCCATTCCAAGGGATTCTCCTATGACGTGTAGGGGTGCCGATATATCATGATCTTATAAAAAAGAAAGTAAGAAATTTAATGAATTAAAATTATTTTAATCTTTGATTTATAGATCATTATTATGTTTAGATGAGATCTAAAAGAAGTTTGATCTAAAAACCTTGAAAACCTTGAAAAGTTTGTGTGTAATGTTTGAAGTTTGGAAAAACTATGTTCTGGAAGAGCTGGCTCTTTCAGAAGAGCTGACTGGAAGAGCTGGCTCATCTAGAAGAGCTGACTAGAAGAGTTGGCTCGTTCAGATAGAGCTGACCCGACCAGAAATCTGTGTTCTGGAAGAGTTAGCTCGAGCAGCAGAACAGATAGAAGAGCTGACCTGACCAGAAATCTGTGTTCTGGAAGAGTCAGCTCGAGTAGCAGAGCTGACTGAAGTGTCGGCTCGAGCAGCAGAACTGACAGAAGAGCTGACCCGACCTGACCAGAAATTTATGTTCTGGAAGAGCTGACTCGACCAGAAAATTATGAAATAGTGATTTTAAGCTTCAAACTTTTATGAAATTATTTCATTTCACTTTGAAAATATTTTAAATAGTGTGATGCACTTAATTGTGAATTAAGATGTATAATTTTAAGATCTAGGATATGATTCTAATCTTAAGTCATTATTCATAAATCATAGATTAATGGGAAGGGCTAGGAATAGATCCTTATTTGGGTTAGACCTATGTTTAGATGCAATTGGATTAATTAGAGATAAGAAACTAATCAAAAGTTGAATTAGGTTTCATTTCTCTATTGTTTCTAATAGTTAGAAAGTATAATCCAAATATCTAAAAGGATCTATTGTGGCTCAGTGTTTGATCTGGTTCTTTGAGTATGATCTGGTTGAGGAAGGTGAACCGAATTGGTGTCTAGGCAAGTAGCCTTATGGTCATGGTTTTGAGGTTACCTCTTTCCTGGCTAGCTCCTTTGTAGCTAGTGTCTAAGAAAAGATGGTTAATGCCACAACTCATTCCTTGACCGTGCTTACCTGGTCGATACAGCTAACTGGAATTGACTTATGAGAAGCTCATTGAATTGGATTAACCCATGTCACCTAAGGTTAATTAGATTTTTCTGATTTTAGGTGCCCATGGACCAAGATGTTCATGGACCTTCTACAAGTTAGTGGGAGGATTCTTGATCATGGTCCATGTATTCTTCATATGTCATAATTTTAAATCCTCTAAATTATTAGATCCTTAAAAAGATAAAGTTATAGGGATAACTGAGTCTTAGCCTCCCATTAAGTTGGATAGTAATGTGTCTTTTAGTTCGGTGATCATCGGCAGTACCAAAGTATGGGTGGTCATCGGGCTGTTGGAATTGCCATTCATAATATGATTGCTCAGTGCAACTCTCTTAATGGTGGTCAGGTGAGCCGGCCAAGGTCGGGCTTGATTATTCATTAGCTAGAAGCACTGAATTCAGTCATGTTAATGGTTGGACCTAACCAGGACCTTCTTTAGCAGGAAGCCCAAAGGTTGATTGAAGTGTTCCTGGGGCAAATTTTTAAATACTAGAGATTACTTGGAAGAAGCAATTGGTTTATTGAACCTAGCTTTAGGTTCACGTGGGTGAGTCATCCAAAGTCGGGCTCATGTGGCACCTTTAGGATTCTAGTACCCACTAAGAAATTAAGTGTAATTCCTCAGATTAGAGGTAGAGGCTACTAATCTGAATAAAATATGTGGAAAAACCTTTAGACTAAAGTCTATGTCTTTAGGATTAAAATTGAAATTCATGTACTAATTGGTCTTATGGTTTTCTTTTTAGAAAAATATCTGCCAACTTGTCCCTCCGCTCATTACTTGATAATGAAAAACTTTCTAGCCCAAACTTCGATAATTGGTATCGAAGGCTCAAGATTGTCTTAAAGCATGAAAGGATACTGTATGTTGTATCATATATGGCACCTGAGGACCCCGTAGCCAATGCTCCTATATCTATCAGGGACACTTATTAGAAGTGGGTTTTTGATAGAACTACTGTACGTTGCATTATGCTGGTGGCTATGAACGACGAGTTCAGCCACAAATTCGAGGAGGCCCAACCGGAGAAAATCTTGCAAAAGTTACGGGAATCCTTCGGCACGCATGATGATGTAGAGCGGTATAGGACTTCCTGTGCCATCTATAATGCTCATATGCGAGATGGGGCATCAGTAACTGATCATGTATTGTACATGACCAAGTTATTTGAATGCCTGGCCAAACTCGAATGTCCCTTGCATGAACAGTTGGGAAGGATGCTATACTGAATTCTCTGCCCCTTTCTTACCTTGGTTTCTTTGATCACTTTTGGATGCATAGGCCTGTAGTGAACTACCACAGTTGGTTGGAGTTACTACAGAATTATGTGAAGGACCACAACCTCAATAAGGGATTGGTGTACTTGGTGGGAAGAAACAGGGCAGTGCATCGTCCCTTTGGGAAGGGGAAGAAAGATAAAAAGAAAAAGACCAAAAAGGTGCAGAGTGTTGGTGGGCCCCATCAGGCTGGGAAGAAAAAGGTGGACCAGAGTCGGGCATAGTGCTTCTACTGTAAGAAGCAGGGACACTGGAAGAGGAATTGTCCTCTATATATTTCATCCCTTGACCCAAACAGGTCGAAGAAGAGGAAGTAGCAAGATGCTGCTGTTCAAGGTATTTATATGATAAATCCCTGTACCTATTCTTTTTGTGATACTACTAATTGGGTACTTGATACTGGGAGTCCTTACCATATTTGCAATAAATTGCAGGGACTTCGAATTAGTAGGAGGTTCGAGGATGGAGAAAGATTTTTGAACGTTGGAGATGGAAGTCGAGTTCCAGTTCTGGTGTTAGAAGATTTTTCTCTTATTTTTGAATCTCGTAAAGTCATTTTATATGACTGCCATTATTGTCCTACATTTCTTGTAAACATTATCTCTATAGGCTTGTTAGCCAATGAATATTTTGAACTTTCAATAAAGAGAAATATTTGCAACATTACTTTGAATGGTTCAGTTGTAATGAGTGGAAATCTAGTAAATGGCATTTATATACTATCACAGCCTGTGAGTGTAATGTACACAGCTAGCAAACGTCCTAGAATAGATAATGTCAGCAATAATTATCTCTGGCACTTAGGATGGGTCATATAAACAAGAACAGGATGAACAGGTTAAGACAAGAAGGTCTCTTAGAGGTAAATGATTTTGAATCACTACCTACCTGTGAATCTTGTTTACTTGGAAAAATGATCAAATCATCTTTTTCTGGAAAAGGTGAAAGAGCCAAAGAAATTCTAAGTCTAGTACATACAGATATATGTGGACCTATGAATGTCAGTGCTAGAGGTGGGTATAATTATTTTATTACTTTTATAGATGACCTATCTAGGTTCGGTTATGTCTATCTTATGAGACATAAATCTGAGTCGTTTGAAATATTCAAACAATATCATAATGAAGTTGAAAAACAAATTGGAAAGAGTATAAAGACTCTTCGATCTGATCGAGGAGGCGAATATCTTTTTAGTGAGTTTCTGGCTTATCTTTAAGAGAATGGGATTCTCTCTCAATGGACACCTTCGAGGACATCCCAACTAAATGGTTTGTCCGAAAGGAGGAATATGACTTTGTTGGACATGGTCCGGTCCATGATGGGATTTGCTACTCTGCCTATCTCTTTCCGGGGTTATGCCTTGGAGTTTGCTTGTTATCTTCTTAATAGGTCTCCTAGTAAGTCTGTGGACAGGACTCCATATGAGATATGGTCTGAACGAAAACCGATACTCTCATACCTTAGGATCTGGGGGTGTCCAATGTATGTTAAGCATTTGTAGACTGATAAACTAGGACCTAGGTCTGACCGGTACCTATTTGTTGGGTATCTGAAAGAATCTAAAGGGTATTTCTTTTACCTGCTTGATGAACAAAAACTGTTTGTTGGTCTTAAGGCTATCTTTTTGGAAAAGGAGTTCTTTAGTTAAGGAACTGTAGCCACTAAGATTGAACTTATTGAAGTTCAACAGGTAGAAGAACCGACACATTTAGGAGACCCCTCATAACTGGATTTGACTAATTCAAATTCGGAGCCCATTGAGCACCCATTAAAGAGATCGGTAGAATACCACGTCAAACGGATAGATACTACGGTTTCTTGGTCTAGGACGGAGATCCCATTGAACTTGATGAAAATAATGAGGATCAGATCACCTATATGGATGCTCTATAAAGGTCCGAATATGATAAGTTGCTAGAAGCCATGAAATCCAAAATGGAATCCATGGAGATCAATAATGTGTGGACATTAGTTGATCCACCTGAAGGGATAAAACTCATTGGGTGTAGATAGATTTTCAAAAGGAAATGAGGCACAGACGGGAAGGAAGAGACCTACAAGGCCCATCTGGTTGCCAAGGGATATCGTCAGCATTATGGTATTGATATGACGAGATGTTCTCTCCTGTGGCAATGCTCAAATCCATTCGGATTATGCTTGATTTAGCTGCGTACTTCGACTATAATACTGGCAAATGGATGTCTGAACTGCTTTCCTAAATGGTGAGCTAGAAGAGGTGTATATGATACAACATGAAGGGTTCACATCCATAGATGAGTCAAAGGTTTGCAAACTTTAGAGGTCCATCTATGGACTGAAGCAGGCATCTCGGAGTTGGAACATACGATTTGATAAGTGTATCAAGTCGTATGGGTTCGTTAAGAATGGAGAAGAACCTTGTATTTATAACTGGGCTAATGGTTCTATTATTGTATCCCTTGTATTGTATGTGGATGATGTTCTCCTAATCGGGAATGACGTTCTAGCATTATAAGGAATAAAGGTCTGGCTTTCATCTCAATTCTTTATAAAAGACTTGAGTGAAGCCTCATTCATATTAGGTATGAAGATCTATAGAGATAGATCTAAAAGGCTTCTGGGATTATCCCAATCAACGTACATTGATACCGTGCTGAAACGGTTCAGCATGAAAAATTTCAAGAAAGGCTATCTTCCGATATGCCATGGAATTACTCTCTCCAAAAAGGATTGTGCATCAACTCCTAAGGAGAGAGAGCGTATGAGTAGAGTCCCATATGCTTCGACAGTGGGATCTATTATGTATGCAATGACATGTACTAGACTAGATGTGGCATACTCACTAGGGGTAGTAAGCATATACCAGTTTGACCCAGGTGAAGCACATTGGAAGGTGGTAAAAACCATCCTAAAGTATTTGAGAAATACTAAAGACCAATGGCTTATTTATGGAGAGTCTAATATAAAACTTGTTGGTTATACTGATTCAAGTTTTCAGTTAGATAGAGATGATAGCAAAAGTATGTTGGGCTTTGTATTTATCCTAAATGGAGGTGCTATCTGCTGGAAAAGTTCCAAGTAACACACTGTGGCAGACTCAATTTGCGAAGCAGAATATATTACAGCATCTGATGCAGCGAAGGAAGCTGCATGGCTACGAAAGTTCCTAGGCAAGCTAGGAGTGGCACCCTCCCTGGAGGGCCCTGTTCCAGTATTTTGTGATAGCACTGGAGTCATAGATCAAGCCAAAGAGCAAAGTCCCATCAGTACACCAAGCACATTCTGCGTCACTACCATCTCATGCGAGAGATTATAGTACGAGGGGACATCGACCTTCAGAAGATCGATGGAAAGGAAAATCTGGCCAACCCCTTCACTAAAGCAATCAGAATTCAAGAGTTTAAAGATTGTAATTAGAAAATGGAAATGCGATTTTGTTCTGATTGGCTTTAGTCCAAGTGGGAGTTGTTGGAAATTATGTCCCAAAGCCAATCGTCTAGGCTGTAGATGGTTGTGCTATTTGTATATAAATTTTTATATAAATAAAAGTTATATTTTGATTGTTCATCACAGGTTCATTTTTTTTAATTTAAACTCTTTTGTGATGATGTCTTTTGAGCTACCTTGTATGCGATGTAGAGAGGATGCATCATGTAGTTCATAAATTGGTTCGCGATCAAAGGATATGCTATTTTAGGATGATGGTGTATCAAGAGTAGGTCGTTGATGTTATATCTGTTGGTTATCCTCTTAACCAAATAGCATGGAGATGCTGGTATGACATCGGGTGTTGTGTTTGACACTTCACTGAATGTGACTCTCATGCGAGATTCTCTTGCTACCGAAGAGAAGTCTTGTATTAGAATGTGGACATGAATTATTCTTTTGACTTGAGATCACTATGGCAGCTTGCAAGCAACTCACTATGCTTAGGCACCGGACTACCCAGATTTCTAATCCGGTGATGAAAGGTTGCTGGGTATAGTCAAGTACTTGTGTAGCGATAGTAGGATCGAGATAGGATTGACCTCTTCAAATGATTTAAATTGAATGCTTTATATGCCTCAATTAAGAAAGACCTTGGCCAGGGCATTCCTTGTAAAGAGTTGCAGGGATTCTTTGAGACATATTTAGATGGACTGCTTAGGGTTGAGTAGTTTAACCCTATGCCATCCAGAGCATTAAGAGGTGCAGGGAATAAGTTCAATACTATTCTATATTCGGCAGGTTCTTGTTGCTCTGTAACCATCAACCTATCTGGATGCCGAGTGTTATTACTAGATGGCGACTTTGGCTGATACTGGAAATATTTCCATGCTACCGATTTAGTGTTTGAACCTATGGAGTCGCACATCGAGCATTTTTTCTTGCTTTGTTGGCATGTGAGTGATTGGAAATCATTTCGGACTGGTTTGACAAGTTGTTGTCAAAACTTATTTTCAAGCCAACTCTTCTTGAACGAGTCGACTCGAGCCGAGTCGACTCGTTTGCAGTTCGAGTCGACTCGTTTGACGAACTGCTGAAATTCAAAAACCCTTCATTAAATGCTATAATTGTTATGGGATTTAATGATGGGAGTTTCAAATTTTAATTATTGATATTGCTAAATTCCAAGGGATTTCTAACCTTCTTGGAATTTCAAGAGACCCCATAACTTTCCAATAATCTCTCATTTATCCCTCTTAATTATTTTGAGGGCTTCTGCTACTATTTATTTTTGCTAAGCATATCAGATTTGTGGTTCCACCTGTTATGAGGTTGAGATTTTCTCCTTGGGTTGGAGATCTTCTAAGACCTCTTAGAGATTGAGAGATTAAATCACAGGGTTGATTGAGCTTTGGGTGGGATCTTTAAGTGCAGACCTTCTATATCACAGGGTTGATTGAGCTTTGGATGGGATCTTTGAGTGCAGACCTTCTATTGAAGGTTTTAGATAGAGAGAACTGGGAGAGTCCTCGTTCTGTTCCAGCACTGCTGCAGTAATTAGTACTTCAAGGAGTTGAAGGAGTCCCACTCTCTTCAAGGAGTTGAAGAAGAAGGAGTCCACCCGACAAAGCTTCCATAAAGGCTAGCATCTCAAAAGGAAGAAGGAGTCGCGCTACATGGTGTGAATCATTCGTGGAGGCAGTACACGAGTACTGCTTGCAGAGTCGTATTTTTCTATAGGTTTGTGCCATCCTGGGAATCGTAACTGAGAGTGGGCATTTCTGCAACATCTGGTTCTTCCCGGTGAACATCACCAACGTATGTGATTGATTATGTATGACATAATTAGCTCAACCGTATCATTTTATGGTTATATGAATAGTTCTATATTTCATACTATTGATGCATGATTTCATATTTATATTACTCTAGATGCATCTAGATCTTGCTAAAGGGGTTATGTTAATTAGATTAGCATCTTGATAAAATAGTTTTATCGCTTTCTGCTACTGCATGCTCTTAGAAAAGTTTTAAATCGCATGCATCGCCCCTAGGAACAGTTCCTTTCAGTTATCCCTCATAGTAGGTATTTAAGTCATGAGCCTCGTTTTCCCAGTGCGCTATCACAACTGGAAAAACCTGGCTGGGCCTTTATTTGGGGGCGGCCACCTTCGGGTTTGGAGCCCCTAGCATGGCCTTCTCTTTTCATGAGGTTCAGGAGGTCGGCCGTAGAATATGACACTCCGATTAGGGTGCCCTTCCCCAATCGGTGCAAATGAGGTTACGTGCACCATTCCAGCTTTGGGGCACCGTATTGGGCACGCCGCACTGTGTGTGCTTGCTTCGGTGGCAGTCTTGGGCCTGGCGCCTTCGTTCTTCCCAATGCTTCTAAGAAGAGGGCTCCATTCTGATCGATATGGGCTCGACCCTTGGGGATCCATCTGGCAAAGAAGCGAAGAGAGCTCTACTTCGACGAGGTGGGCTCGACCCTTGAAGAGCCACCTAGCGAAGAAGCGGAGAGAGCTCCACTTCTGCGAGGTGGGATCGACCCTTGGGGAGCCACCTAAAGAAGGAGCGGAGAGGGCTCCACTTCGATCGAGGTGGGCTCGATCCTTGGGGAGCCACCTGGTGAATGCACTCGACAAGAAGTTTGTCGTGGTGATGCCTGCTCGCCCTTTTACGCCAACTGGATCCGAGGTGTACTCCATGTCAGTGGTCTTGCCACATCATTTGCCCCCCAAGTCCCGTCGAAGCGTCGCCAATGGGACAAAGGGAGTTAATGCAGGACTGACGTGGAAAGACAAAAGATCTAGTATAATTATTGCCACGATCGCCACTGCTCCACATGTCATGCCTTAAGATTAAATGCATGGGCGCCATGTCTGTAAAACTGAAGAACCATAATTGCACCGTGCTAGACTTGAGGTGGCTTTTTAGCGAATCGAAGCGTCATCGCCGGCCGCCTTAACACGTGGCACTAATTTGATGGCGGAGATGCAAAAAGGAATGTACGACCGCTATCCATCGAGTTGAAAAGAGAGGAGACTTTTCGAAAATCATCTTCTTTCAAATTTCTCATGCTTCACCGGCGGTTCAGAGTTGCTTCTTCTTCCTGGTTGTCCTCCTTTGCCAAGTCAAGCAGGTTGGTAATCGTGGCCTTCCTCTTTTCTTTTTCCTCCGGTAGGGTCTAGATTCTTCCCCGTTCTTAGGCGGACCAAACTCTTCCCCCTAAGTCTTCGTCTCATTCATCATCATCCTTCCTTGCCTGATTGGCTCCATCGGGCCGATACCCTCGACCTTCTAGCAACCCGAATGAAGCAGGCCCCTCCCGGCTGAGGACCCCATCTTCTTTCGATGAGGAGGACAAAGTTTCCCTCGAGGTTAGGAGGCACCTTCATCCTGGTGGGATAGTTATAGGAAGCCCTAGGGTTCCTCCCATTCCATTTGTCCCTGCTGTCGCCCCTCCAGTGACAGTGGCTTCGACTGGTCGCTCCGGTATTGTTTCGACAATGATCGAAGAGGACCTTTCCCTGATTCGGAAAACATGCAGGGTCCCGAATTCCATCCGATTCTCACTCAGATCAGGGGAGCGGGCCATCTCAAGCGGTTCAGGTCGGATTGCTTTCTACAAAGAGTTCTTTGTCGGGAGCCTTCGTTTTCCTCTCCACCCCTTCTTTCTTTTTTTTCTTAGCCATTTTCACCTTGTTCCGGCCCAGTTGGCTCCTAATGCCATCAGGGTTATCTTCGGATTCATTGTATTTTGCCACTTCCATGGGATCGTTGCTCGTTTCTCTATGTTCAGGGCTCTGTTCACCTTGAAACGCCACCTGACCGATGAAGGGTGGTGGTTCCTTTCCCCGCAGCCCAAGTGCCTCCATTTTGACCTTCCTTCTAAAATCAAGGGATGGAAGAGTCGATACTTTTTTGCTTTGATTGAGGATGTTGATTGGGTTTGGAGCGATCCGGACCGATCCCCGAACCGTAATTCCCAGTTAGAGCCAGTCGACTGGGAGGTCTTCATCCAACTTATCAGCGATGAGCTCCCTCCCATCGAAGTTCTTTTGACAGAGTAGAACTTGTTCGAGGCCGGGGTTAGCCTGATCCGAGAGCTCGGTGAGCCCTCATTGGGCGTGCCCCCACGCCCTCTTCTTTTTCCTTCTTTTCTTTTTTTTTTTCTTTTTTTTTTTCAGAACTGACCCCTCTTTACCTTTTTGTAGGTATGAAGTATTCCACGGAAAGCCTGATGGAAGCCGCCCGCAAGAGGAGTGCTTCGGCCAGGCCCAGGGATACCACACCAAAGAGGGCTGAGATAGAAATCGGCAGACAGGCTTGGCCCGCTTCGACTTCAGAGCCAAGGGTGGCGACCTCGCTCCCCGGCCTCCTCAATAGCGAGTTCCTTCCCCGGAGATCATTGACGTCGATGGGGGGATGGGAGGTGAGATGTTCGCTTCACCTTCGATGCGGCCGACCGGGGTAGTGGCCCCTCCGGCAGCGATCGAGGCCCTTCCGCGGTCTTCGCCGATAGTTGCCGAGAAGGTCCCGGCACTAACTCCCTCTGGACCAGGGGACGCTCCGATGGGGGTGCCGATGAATGCCTCCATTATCTGGGATGCTAACTTGGCGAAGTGGATGATGGGGTACGCAATCCAGCCCCAGGATCGCCGTATGAAGGGGGGCCGGTACTATACGGTGGCACTCCAAGGTGTCCTCCCTCAGCTTTTCTCAGTAGGTACTCCCTTCTTAATGCTCCGGTCAGATTACAAAGGGGTTAATCTTTTCTTTGAGCAGAGCAGGGCCGACATGCTACTGCTCCAAGAATTTTGTACCGGCTAGGCAAAGAGGGAGGCCGAAAAGGAAAAGAGACTGGCCAACCTTGCAGCCGATGTGAAAGATTTGATAGAGAGGGGGCAGGAGATGAAGGAGAATAACAAGCTCCTTCACCGAGACCTATCCCAGGCCGAGGGGTGCAACAGGGACCTTGAGGCATCCCTATCCGAGGAGAGGGCACAGTCGAAGCACCATGCCGATGAGGCCGCTGCGGAGATCTCCTGCCTGGAGGGGTGGTACCGGGCCCTCGAGTTCCAAGGGATCCTAGCGGAGTTGGCAATGGTGAACAACAGGGCACAAGGGGCCTTGGCGCTGATGGAGGCCGCCAAGAAGGAGGCCCTCGAAGCCATGCTGAAGTTTCGAGTATCACAGGAATTCACGGATGAGTCCCACGAGGCAGTCGTGGACTCATTCATCAAAGGGTTCGAAGCCTGCCGGGAGAAGGTTGCTTCGATATACCCAGAGCTCGACCTGAAAGCATCTTTATCGACGGCCCTGAAGAGCAGCCCGAAGAGGTGGGGGCTTCATTAGGAGCGGCTGAGGAGATGACCATCAAGCAGCCAGTTGAGCAGGCGGCCATGCCAACGGAAGCTCAAGGATCTGATGGCCCACCAGAGCAACAATCCGGGAAAGAACCGACAATCTAGTGATTTTTGGGTCCTCCCTGTACTTAGTGTAGGGTTTTTCATTTTTGTCTTTGGGGTCGCCCAGCCTGTTGGGATCCTCTTCAGTTGTAAAGACACTATAAAGGAAATGAAGCACCTTTTTTTTCATACTTTTGCATTTTGGTCTTATGTTTTGCCTTTTCATGATTTCTATAATTTCATGGGCTTCAATCTTGTTTAACTTCAAGCTTCATTCCTCCTTGGAATACTCTAACCATTGCGATGACTCAGAACAATCCGGGGGCTTTTAATCCGGTTGTCTATGCTGGATTGAGGCAATCTCTGGGGGATTCCAAGGACTCGCTTGAAGTCGATGGTGGAATTTAGGATCCCTTTGTTCTTTCCAGATCCAGGTTTATAACCTTGGTTAGAAGTTTGACTTCGACTTTTGGTTTGAATGCAAGTTTTTGGAAGCTTCCAGGCTTCAGTGCGGGACCTCTAGAGCTTCCATTGCTGGGGTTTCCGGTCTTAAATTCCCAGGCTTCAGGAGTTTCTGGTGCCGGGGTTTCTGATCTTAAGTTTTCAGGCTTCAGGAGTTTCCGGTCTTTAGTTCTTTGGCTTCAGGAGTTTTCGGTGCTGGGGTTTTCAGTCTTTAGTTCCCGGGCTTCTGGAGTTTTTGGTCTTTAGTTGCCCGGCTTTTGGAGTTTCTGGTCTTTAGTTGTCAGGCTTCTAAAGTTTCCGGTCTTTAGTTGCTGGGCTTTAGGATTTTTCAGTCTTTAGTTGCCGGGCTTCTGGAGTTTCTAATTTTTAGGTGCTTCCAGCAGATTATTTGCGGGGCTCCTGGCACCCCGTCTTCGGTCGCTAAATCTAGGATCGTGCGACGACAGTCCTACGAGACAGAGACAAGCATTGTGCTAAAGAGAATTTCATTATCAGTGTTAGGAAGTCTTACATTATTGATAATACATCCTTAAGTTGCCAGCATTCCAAGTCTACGGAAATCATGCCCCATCGAGCTCGACGAGGTAGTAGTCCCTGTGGGGAAGGGCTTTGACTACCCAGTAAGGGCCTTCCCAGTTCGGAGAGAGCTTGCCGTACTCTCGAGGTTGGGAGGCTTCTACCCGCCGTAGCACCAGATCTCCCGGACAGAAGGTCTTTGGCCTCACCCTGGAATTATAATATCGGGCCACCTGTTACCGGTAGGCCACCATTCAGACTCGAGCCTTGTCCCTTGTCTCTTCATACAGGTCTAGATTAATAGGAGCCGTGCTGGGTTCTCGACCTCATCGTACTGCTCTACCGTAGCATTGGCAGACTTAGTTGTACCGGAATCACCACTTTTGCATCGAAGATGAGGTTGAAAGGTGTTTCATCTATGGCCATCCTTGGCATCGTGTGGTATGCCCATAGGACACTGGAGAGCTCTTCGGCCCACTACCTTTGGCTTGGTCCAGCCTGGTTTGGAGTCCTTGAAGGATAGTCCGGTTAGTCACCTCGACCTCTCCGTTGGTCTGAGGGTGTGCTACCGAGGTGAAGCGATAGCGGATACCAAGGTCACCGTAGAACTCTTGGAACTCTCGATTATCGAACTGCCATCCGTTGTTGGTGATGATGGCGTGGGAGAGTCCAAAGTGGCATATGATTGATTTCCAAAATAACTTGCTGATGTTCACCTCCATGATTCGGGCCAACGGTTCAGCCTTGACCCACTTCATGAAGTAGTCAACGGCAACTATCAAGAACTTATGCTACCCTGGTGCAGGAGGAAAAGGACCAAGGATGTCTATGCCCCACTAGGAGAATGGCCAGGGGGCAGAGGGCTGGGAGAGCAGTGCAGCCGGCTGGCGTTGCACAATGGCATGACACTAGCAACGGTCGCACTTTTTGACGAAGTCGACCACGTCCTCCCTCATGATTTTTCAGTAGTATCCCTGATGAAGGGCCTTGTATGCCAAAGTTCTACCCCCCACATGATTTTTGCAGAGGCCTTCGTGTATCTCCTGGAGTACGACTGCTGCCTCTGAGAGTCTCCGACCTTTTAGGAGTGGGTAGGAGTAGGACCTTCGGTAGAGTTGTCTGTCTATCAGCACAAAGCGCGTGGCCTTCTTTTTGATGAGGCCGGCCTCTATTCGATCTTTAGGCAAGGTATTGTCGATGATGTACTTGACATACTTATCCATCCAATTGGGCTCCGGGGTGACTTGTTGGACTTCCCTGGGTGCTTCATAGCTTGGGGTCTGAAGATGCTCGATGTAGGCGAGACCCAGGGACGAGTCCAGCAAGGTCGCCAACCGGGAGAGGGCGTTAGCGCGAGTGTTCTCTCCACATGGAATGTGGGAGATGCCGAAGCACCTGAATTCCACCACATTTGCACGTACCAACTCCAGGTACTTCGACATTTGAGGGTCCCGAGCCTTGAATTCCACCGAGACTTGTCCGACCACCAATTATGAGTCGGTGAAGACCTTCAGATTGGGTACGCACAGCTTGCAGGAGACTGTAAGCCCCGCAAGGAGTGCCTCGTACTCCTCCTGGTTGTTGGTGACCGCAAATCGAAAATGGAGCGCACATTCGGCGATGACTCCCTCACTATTAGCGAGAATGAGTCCGGCTCCACTTCCTCCGGCATTAGATGCTTCATCCACATGCAGGACCCAGATGTCCCCATCCGGTTCAAGTCCCAACTATTGCTTCTGGGGGCTCTCTTCCAGCCCCTCGTTCAGGCCTGCACACTCAACCAGGAAGTTAGCCAGTACCTGTGCCTTTAGGAATGACCTCGGGCGGTAGGTGATGTCAAATTCGTTGAGCTTCAGCGCCTACTTCGCCAAGCGTCCGGATGTGTCGAGGTGGCTTAGTATGACTTTCAGCTATTGATCCGTCAGAACCGCGATTGGGTATGCTTGGAAGTAAGGCTTGAGGCGCTGGGTAGACACGATGAGCACAAAAATTAACTTCTCGGATCGAGAGTACCTGATCTTGGCATCGCAGAGAAGCTTACTTGTATAGTATATGGGCCTCTGGATTCCTCCTTCATCTGTACGGACCAAGACCGAGCTGACGGCCTCCGAAGTGACTGCCATATATAGGAGAAGCTCTTTTCCTTCTTCTGGTCGGGAGAGCAGTGGTGGTGATGCCAGGATCTTCTTCAGCTCCTCGAAGGCCTCCTGGCATTCCTTCATCCAAGTAAAGTTATGCATCTTTTGCAGCACCTTGAAGAAGGGTTGGCAACGATCGGCAGATCATGAGATGAATCAGCTCAGGGCCGCTATATGGTCAGTGAGTCGCTGAACCTGTTTCTTAAATTGGGCTGCTTCATATCAAGAATCGCTCGGACCTTTTCCGGGTTGGCTTCGATCCCTCTCTGGGTGACCATGAAGCCAAGAAATTTCCTTGCTGCCATGCTGAAAGCACATTTCGCCGAGTTCAACTTCATTTGATGGAGGCGAAGGTTGCAAAAGGTCTCCACTAGGTCATCGATGTGATCTGAGGTCGGCCTGCTCATGACGAGCATGTCATCCATGTACACCTGCATGTTGCGATCAATTTGGTATTTAAATACCTTGTTGACCAGTCACTGGTATGTGGCACCAGCGTTCTTCAGGCCGAAGGGATCATTCTGAAGCTGTATGTTCCACAATCTGTGATAAAAGCAGTATGCTCCTCATCCTCCGGATGCATTCAGATCTGGTTGTACCCAGAGAATGCTTCTATGAAGGAGAGAAGGCGGTGCCCCGAGGTGGCATCCACAAGCTGGTCAATCTTCGAAAGGGGAAAACTATCTTTTAGGCAAGCACGGTTGAGGTCGGTGTAGTCTACATAGATCCTCTACTTTATGTTGCTCTTCTTGACCATGACTACGTTCGCTAACTAGCTAGGGTATTGCACTTCACGAATGAAGCCGGCGGTGAGGAGCTTCTCCACTTCGTTGTTGATAGCCTTCTGCCTTTCCGAGATAAAGCCTCTTTTCTCTACCGAACTGGGCAGCACTTTGGATCAATCTTTAACTGGTGTGTGATGACATCTGGAGGAATTCTTGGCATATCTGCCATAGTCCAGGCGAACACATCCATATTTGCTCGAAGGAAACTCAGCAAGCGAGCCTATTCATCTTCTGGTAGTTGGGCTCCTACCTGCACCATCTTCAATGGGTCCGAGCTATAAGGGGATACGTCAAGAGGCACTCGACGGGGCCGCCCCTAGGGTCCTATGCCCTTTGGTCGAGGTCGTCGATGTCGGAATCAGTGATGCAGGACAAAAAGGGGGGCTAGGAGGATCGTTGGAGAGCTGAGAAGTCTCCTGTGATTAGGGTTAAGAAGGTGGAAAAATATGTGGGGGCAAGAAAGATGGATACTCTATGGACTTGGGACTTACCTTCTGTTGGGAATTGTGTCCCAAAGCCAATCGCCTGAGTTGTAGGCGGTTGAGCTCAGTATTGTACTCTTTCTTTGAATTAATAAAATATTATTTTTGGCTGCTCATCATATATTATATTTTCCTAAAATGAACTCTTTCCATGTGATGAAGTCCTTAGGACTACACTGACTTCGCTATAGAGAGGATGTATCGAGTGGTCCTTAAACCCTGTTCACAACCAAAGGATATATTATACTGGACGGTAATATATCAAGTATAGGTTGTTGTAGTTCACATCGTTTGGTTGTCCTCTTGACCAAATGAGTGTGGTGACACTGATGTGATCTGCAAGTGGGATATGTGATATCTTATTGAACGTGACTCCGTGCAGCCCCTTTATGCCAAAGGGATACTCACGATTGGATATGGGTATATGTGTCCCTACGACCTGAGGTCATCACCGTAACTTGCAAGCAACTCCCTGTGCTTTGGTGCCGGACTACCCGGATTTTTAATCCGGTGACAGAAGGTTTCTAGGTACAGGCAAGTACTTGTGAAGCAGTGATGGACCAAGATGGAATTGACCTGTCCAAACAGTTTGGATTGAATGTCTCGCAGTATCTTAATTTAGCAAATCCTCGACCGGGGTAGTCCTAGTGAAGAGTCATTGGGCTTGCAAGGTTGAGACACGTAGTGGACTGACTTTGTCTGGGTTGGCAGTCCAAATCTCAGTCGTCCTGAGCATTAGAGGTCAAAGGGATGAATTATACGGTAACCATATGCCAGAGGTTCGATAGTTTGCTCCCGCATCTTCGACCTATCTGGAAGCCGGGACCCATTGCTAGATGGTTTCCTGTGCTGGTACTAGAATTGTTCTAGTGCTACCGTTTAGGTTCGAACCTATGAGGTCACTCGCCATAGAGGATTACTCTCTGATCCGGATACCGATTACGATTAGGAATCGTCTCGATTTTATGGTCACAGTTTTTTTTTTGAGCACTCTTTTTCCCATCTTGCCCTTGTCTGTGTCAACCGGAAATTGTTTCGGGCTGACCAGGACTGCGCCAGGATTTTTCTAAATCAGTTTTGAACTGATTCGAAGATCGTTTCGGCCTTCAATTGGTTGTGAACCAATTTTAATCCCATGAACCAATTTAATTGGGCTTGAACCAATTCAATTGAATTGAACCCCTTTTTAATTGGACCGGTTTTATTTGAACCGGTATTTTCTTTGGACCGGTTTTCATGTTTCGTTGCTGCTGGAAGGCCAAACGATCGAACCTTTTGATGCTGGGCGGGCGTCCTTTCCTCTCCTCCACCGGATGGCTTTTACCCCTTGTTTATGGCTGGTTTAATGGGTGATTAGCAACCGTTGCCTCTTGGCCTCCCTGTCTCTCCCTCTCCCTCTCCATTGCTGCCTATTTAAACCCCAGCAAGACCCCTATTTCAAGGATATTTTTTTCACCGTGAGAAGAGAAAGAACACCCAAGTGTTCTTCCGTTTGAGAGGCTTTGAGGCTTGATCCATTCTCCCATTTTGAGTGCACTTGAAGCTGGTTTTTGGGGTGTGTGAGAGAGAGGAACAAGGGGTAATTCCTTCTTCTACATTGTGCTCAACTCAAAGACTGCAGCAAAACAGAGTTGCTGCAATCCACCGTGATCAACTCACTTCAAGCAGCTAGCATCGCGTGTGGAGAGGGATTGGAGAGCCCCGGGCGTGTCTCCCCTCTAGAGGGAGTATACTTATACTCCTGGGAACAAACCACGCGAGCCGGGATCGCTGCTACAACTCTAAACGTGACCAACAACCTGCTGTCCTGTTCTGCTACAGATTTTCTGGCAGCAGACTTTGGCGATTTTCTATATTTTTTTAGCTTGTTTTGGTTGTAGATATCAGTGGCAAATCGAAGTAGACTTCTCCACCTTGTCGCTGCTGAAATTTGGAAGCAAACGGAGGTCCGGAAGCCATTGTTTCGATGACATTTTGCAACCTATAAACACAGCTTGTTTTCAGCCCAAGGAAGAAGAAGGCTGGAATAGTTTTATTCCAGCTATTCCAGCCTATTCTAGGTTTATTCCAGAGTTATTCCAGGCAGAATAAAGGTACGAAAAATTAATTTTTTTTAATCATGCATAAATAGATTTATTTGTTTATTTTTGAAAATATTTTTATATCATAATACATGCCTTCATGCAACTAGAATAGATTAGGTTTTGGGCGGAGCAGTTTTTCGTTGCACGAATTTTTAAAAAAGTTTTAAAATCCATTCTGCTCCCACAGCTGTTTGCATGCCTAGTGTAGGATCATGTCAAACCACCTGCAACGTTTTCTTACACCTTCATGGAGAGATGTCGCACCTCTAGGGCATCTCACCCACCCCACTACATGCAATCTAGGTTATCCCACCTATCTCACTACATGCGGAGCCTAGGGCGTCCCACCCAAATCGCTACCTGGGGCCGTGAAGGAAAAGCTCCAAGATCATAGAGGGGACTCAGCAAGGAAGAAGATAACTAGGGCCTTACATCCCTCGATACTCGAAAGCGAAGGCAGTGGGGTCTCACACCCCTCGACACCCACAGGTGAAGGAAAGACGGGCCTCATACCCACTCCTAACAGAGGTAGAATCAAGAACACTCTTTTCGAAAATTCATATTCTTCATCTATTATTCAAGAGAGGAGGTGCCTTTATATAGGCTTACAAAACTTTGGATCCAAGTAAAGAATACAAGGCATGCAACCCAAAAAAGGTGACATCCCAAACCTACTTTGTTTGTAGCCTGAAAACATGGTAGAAAACTTAACACAATCCTTCTCATATGGTAGAAAAAATCAAACTAATCCTAATCTAAAACTAATTTAAATATTTCCTAACTGGTCCATACATCCAGATTTAAAATAAATAAAATAAAATCCAAATTCATCAAGATTAGTGATGAGTTACTCTAAAGTCTGTGCAGGCCTGATGACTGTGCAGAAATTTCTTGCTCTGAGAAGCATGTAGCTTTGAGATCCATGCAAAATTGTTCTGCTCTGAGATATATGCAGAAAAACTCCTCTCTGTGACCATGGAACAGGGCCAACGGACGGAGAAGAGGGTCTTCGGGAGACTTCATCGGTGCCAGCACTGGGGAAGGAGGCAGCACGGTCGGCGGCTGGTGGAAGGCGGCGACATAGCGACGGCACGACTGGCAATGATGGCGGAGATGGTGGAGACGGACCGATTATGAGCATGCGGCAGCCATGGGCGCGTGTGGTGGAGGGTCCTGATCGATGCCGGTGGTGGTTGGGTGGTGGTCACGGGAGTCACGATCATAGGGAGCCAGACGGATGGTGGCGCGGGGGAGAGAGGCACGGCATGGCACGGGCGGAGCAGCAAGGGGCGGACGGTCGTGGGTGGCTCCGGTGGGATTCGCTGGCGTTCCCACGAGGAGATTATCACTAGGAGGTGGACGGCTGTCGGGGGGGTCGCCGGTGGTCGGGCATGGTAGATCCGGGACCGGCGATAAAAAAAATTGGGAGTTCTTGTAACTTGGTTTTGAGGTTGAAGATGATGGGAATAAGAGGAATAAGTCAGGAATAAAAGTAGGATAAAGTGGCAATAATGGGGATTACGAAATAGGTGGAATAAGAACAATTAAAAAATAAAAAAAATAAAATCTGAAAAAAAAAAAGAAAACCTGGATGGGTTTTGATGTTCCCATCAATCAGGCTCGACACTTCGGGCTCCCGGGATGGCTTGCAAGCAATGCGGGACCGATTGAGGTGCCCCCTCATCTCTCTTACACCGTAAGGGGTCGGGAATTGCACCAACAATCTCTTAGTGGATATGATCGCATCAAGTAGGTTGAGCCCGGGGCGGCCAAGGATAGCATTGTATGGTGATAGAAGTCTGACGACAGTAAAGGTCATCACGATGGTGCTCTGCCGAGGTGGCACCCCGGTAGTAACAGGAAGAGTAATTTCTCCCTCGACTTTCACAAAATCTCTGGTGAAACCCACAAGAGGGGTGTGCATTGGCCTCAGCCAATTAGGGGACAAGTTTATCCGAGAGAAAGCATCGTAAAAAAGGACATCCATTGAGCTCCCACTATCAACCATGATACGCCTTACAGGATACTTGGTAATGGTCATCTCGACCACAACAGCATCGTTGTTTACATTTTCTTCCTCACTTTCCTCTTCCTTCACAAAGGGGAGTACATTTTCCAGATCTCCTCCCTCCCGGGCTCTCTTTGACGAGCGCTCTATTCCCCAAGAGATCATACCCACAGGCTTATCGATGGGTCGATTGTCAACTGCAAGGACATGGAGAGAGCTGCGAGTGGTTGATTCTCTGCCGGGACCTCACTCCTTACGAACTTTCTGAGGTAGCCTCTCCTGATTAGGTCTTCAATTTCCCTCCTCAGGTTGTGGCATTCCTTAGTATCGTGGCCATGGTCACAGTGAAACTGGCAGTACTTCGTCTTGTCGCGATTGCTTGACGGCCTTAGTAGGGAAGGTCAGTGCAGGTAGTGCTCGCCCTCTATCTTCATAAGAATTTTTGACCTCAAAGCAAGGAGAGGAGTGAAGGTCTCCTCAGGAATGGGACCATTTTTTGGCTTTGGTCTCGATCGAAAGTCTGTAGGCGGCCTAGGTCTTCTCATTCCAAGCGCATCTCTCAGGGCTGGCTTCTTTGGAGGCTTCCCGTCAATTCTCTCCTGGTACGGTCGGCCTTCTCGACATGGACGTACTTGTGGACACGAAGGAGGAGCTCAGAGTATATCTTTGGCAGCTTCTTGTCCAAAGAATAAGTCAGGCGGGAGGTCCTGAGCCCTCGCTTCAATGCCAGCATGGCAATGGGCTCATCCAGACTGTAGATTTCCAGGGCGGCAACTTTAAAGTGGGTCACATAGTCCCGCAAGAGCTCGTGGTCTTGTTATCGGATAGAGAAGAGGTTATCCACCTCCCGTGGTACCTTTCGACAAGCATCGAAGTGGGCCACGAACCTCCTCTCCAGCTGTTGGAAGGAGTAGATGCTTTCAGGCTCGAGGCGGGTGAACCATACTCGAGCGACCTTCTGGAGGGTGGCCGGAGAGGCGATGCACAGGAGGGCATCTGTCGCCCCCTGGACTCTTATGAGAGCCTTATAGCTCTCTAGGTGGTCCAGGGGATCGATGGTCCTATCATAGGGATCCACCTGGGGTATGCGGAACTGACTCGGAATCGGTTTCTCTTGGATTTTCTGGGAGAAGGGAGGTCGGACGTCATAGCCCACTGGCTCCTTAGAGGAACCCTGTGTTGGGAATTGTGTCCCAAAGCCAATCACCTGGGTTGTAGGCGGTTGCGCTAAGTATTGTGTTTTTTCAATGAATTAATAAAATATTATTTTTGGCAGCTCATCACATATTGAATTTCCCTGAAATGAACTCTTTCCTATGTGATGAAGTCCTTAGGACTACACTGACTTCGATACAGAGAGGATGTATCGAGTGGTCCTTAAACCCGGTTCACAACCAAAGGATATATTGTACTGGATGGCAATATATCAAGTATAGGTTGTTGTAGTTCACATCGTTTGGTTGTCCTCTTGACCAAATGAGTGTGGTGACACTGATGTGATCTGCAAGTGGGATATATGTGATATCTCATTGAACGTGACTCCGTGCAGTCCCTTTCTGCCAAAGGGATACTCACGATTGGATATGGGTATAAGTGTCCCTCTAACCTGAGGTCATCACGATAGCTTGCAAGCAACTCCCTGTGCTTTGGTGCCGGACTACCCGGATTTTTAATCCGGTGATGAAAGGTTTCTGGATACAGGCAAGTACTTGTGGAGCAGTGATGGACCAAGATGGAATTGACCTGTCCTAACAGTTTGGATTGAATGTCTCGCAGTATCTCAATTTAGCAAATCCTCGGCCGGGGTAGCCCTAGTGAAGAGTCACTGGGCTTGCGAGGTTGAGACACGTAGTCGACTGACTCAGTCTAGGTTGGCAGCCCAATCTCAGTCGTCCTGAGCATTAGAGGTCAAAGGGATGAATTATACGGTAACCATATGCCAGAGGTTCGATAGTTTGCTCCCGCATCTTCAACCTATCCGGACGCCGGGACCCATTGCTAGATGGTTTCCTGTGCTGGTACTAGAATTGTTCTGGTGCTACCGTTTAGGTTCGAACCTATGAGGTCACACGCCACAGAGGATAACTCTCTGATCCGGATACCGAATACGATTGGGAATCATCTCGGTTTTATGGTCATAGTAGTATTTTTGAGCACTCTTTTTCACCGTCTTTCCCTTGTCTGAGTCAACCGAAAATTGTTCTTGGTTGATCAGCACTGTGCCAGTTTTTTCTGAATCAGTTTTGAACTGATTCGGAGTTCGTTTCGGCCTCCAATTAGTTGCGAACCAATTGAACTAAAATTCAAAAGGTTTGAACCAACTTGGTTTAAATGGGATTGGACCATTTAATTGGCTTGGTTTAATGGGATTGAACCAAGGTATAATGTTTTGGCTTGGACCGGTTTTGAACCGGTGCATTTTCTCCTCATGACCGTTTTACACGGTGATTCAATGGTTGAAATGAAGAGACCCAAAGACCAAAACGCTGGAATTCCTTTCGCTGGATGAGAACTCCAAACGTCCTGTCTCTTCCTTTTCCCAACCCATTACATTAATCCTTAGTTAATGGGTTTAATGGTTGATTAATGGATGTTAATGGGAATTAAGCTGCCGAAGCCTCTTGGCCTCCAAACCTCCCGTTTCCCCCTCTGCTGTCCTATATAAACAACACTGCAGCGTTCCCTGTTTAGTGGTTTTTTTTGTTATTCACCGAGAAAAGAAAATTTTCAAGGAAATTTTTGAGGGGTTGTGAGATCACCTGATTGAGTATTTGTAGAGCTGGATTTGGGAGGGTGTGAGGGAGAGTTTTAGGAGCCTCTTCCTTCTCCATTAGAGTGCTCAAATCCCTGCTGCAGCAATTCTGTTTTGCTGCAGCAACCTGTGACCGTGAACCATCTTCCGGCGGCTAGCACCATGCGTGGAGAGGGATCGGAGAGCCCCGGGCATGTCTCCCCTCTAGAGAGAGTATTCTTCTACTCCTCGGAGAAAACCACGCGAGCCGGGATCGCTCCAGTTGCCCGAAATCCAACGTCGAAGACAGCTACTATATTATGCTGCCATTTTCGTGCAGCAGACTTCGGCGAATTTTTACGATTTATTGGCTTAGTTTTTCTTGCAGAAACTAGTGCCAAATCGAAGAGGACTTCCTTAAGAATCTACAGCTCAAATTTGGGAGCGATCGGAGGTCCGGAAGGAGGCGTTCCGGGGACTTTTCGGAAGCCCAGTTTTCAGCCCAAGGTGGAAGACGACTGGAATAACTTTATTCCAGTTATTCCAGTCTATTCCAGGTTTATCCCAGACTTATTCCAGCTGGGAATAAGGTATGTTTTTGGGTTTTATTTTCCGTGCATGTGTAGATCTAGATTTATAAAATTATTTATAAATATTATATGATCTGTATCATGCCAATACATGCATCTTGCATATGCTAGATCCTGTGCGGAGTAGGTATTTTTCGCATTTATTTTAAAAATATTTTAAAATATTTACCTACTCCCTGTGCTGTTGCATGCTTAGCGTAGGCACCTGCAACCATGTTTTTACTTTCACCCTGTATGTTGAAGAACTGGCGGGAGAGCTCTGCTAGCTTGCACTCTTGTTCTTCTCGGCACCCTAGGCGTCTCTCAGCCAGGCGCCTGATGGCCTCGTCAGTGGAGTCTTCCACTGAGGCCGCTGGAGAAGACAATGTTGATAGCTGGAGATGGTCGCGACGGGGAGTCTTGCCTTGGCGATGCTTGTCGCGCTTGATGATGGCATTGTCGTCCACCGGGGATCGGCTCTCACGATCCACCGACCTAGAATGATTTTTCTTCGCGGGGGTCTGGTGACTCCCGCGGGGGTTAGTTGTGGCCCGCGGATGGGATAGCCTATCTTGGATAGAGCACAAGCTATCGCGGGGTCTTGCAACCTAGGCTACAGGGGTCCCTGGCTGGGGTTGGGTGACTAGGGAGCGTTGCTGGTGCTGCAACTGCCTCACCGTCGCGGTCAGTACCTGCATATGCTAGACAAGTGCAGCGTACTGACCATCCATCGAGGGCGGTTGTGGTGGAGCTGGATGCTCCCTCTCTGGGCTGCACGGGCCCAATGGCATTGGGGCATCCCCTGCTCGACTGGTGGAGGCTTTTCGAGTGTGAGTTACCACCATGCTTCGAGCGGAGCTGTTCTCAAGCTTGCGGGGGGCTTGTTTGTATAGGGGCTTTTCTTCCTCTACCTGGTGTTCCAATCTGTTGCTGACCTTACCGTCATGGCCTGTAGCTGTGATGCGGCACCGGACATCAGCCCCTTTACTCCAGAATCTTATAGCTCCCGGTCCTGCAAAATAATGTTAGAGACCCGGGCCAGGGATCCCGGCAAGGGTGCTTCGACGATCAAGTCAGTGGACGGTAAAGAAAAACATATCCTCCAAGGCGGATCTCGCTTTTGGTTTCACGCTTCGAGGGGAGTTTTCAACTAAGAATCGAGGAGAAGAGGTTAGGAAGGAGTGATGCTCAAGCGAAGGCTGCTCTACCCATTGGGACCCTCTCTGGAAGTCTCGGGAAATCTTTCGTGCCCTTTTTTTCTCCTCTCGAACTTATCCTTGTATTCTTCTTGGTGGAGTCAGCTCTCCCCCCACTCCCCCGTTTGGTCCCCCTTTAATAAATTACTGGTCTTCCTCCCGCCTCGATTCTCGTCCCCTCCCAGAAGGGGCTCAGGAGTCAACGGAGCCCATTGGAAGCGCTCCCGAGATCGTTACCCATCATAGTAGTGATTTAAGTCGTGAACCTTGTTTTCCCAATGGGCTATCATAACTAGGGAAAGCTGGCTAGGCCTCGATCCGGGGGCGGCCACCTTCGGGTTTGGAGTCCTTAGCATGGCCTTCTCTTTTCATGAGGTTCAGGAGGTCGATCGCAGGATCTAACACCCCGATTGGGGCACCCTTTCCCAACCAATGCAAACGAGGTTACGTGCACCATTCCAGCCTTGGGGCACCGTACTGGACGCGCTGCACTGCGCGCGCCTGCTTCGATGGCTATCTTGGGGCTTGCACCTTCATTCTTCCTAATACTTCCAAGGAGAGGGCTCCACTCTGGCCGAGGTAGGCTCGACCCTTGGGGAGCCATCTGGTGAAGGAGTGAAGAGCGCTCTACTTCGACGAGATGAGCTTGACCCTTGGGGAGTCACCTGGCGAAGGAGCGGAGAGACCTCCACTTCGGTGAGGTGGGCTCGACCCTTGGGGAGCCACCTGGTGAAGGAGCGGAAAGGGCTCCACTTCAGCGAGGTGGGCTCGACCCTTGGAGAGCCACCTGGCGAAGGAGCGGAGAGGGCTCCACTTCGATCGAGGTGGGCTCGACCCTTGGGGAACCACATGGGAAAGGAGCGGAGAGGGCTCCACTTCGACCGAGGTGGGCTCAACCCTTGGGGAGCCACCTGGCGAAGGAGCGGAGAGGGCTCCACTTCGGTCGAGGTGGGCTCGACCCCTTGAGAAGCCACCTGACGAATGCGCTCGGTGAGAAGTTCGTCGTGGCGATGCCCGCTCGCCCTTTTTCATCAACTAGATCCGATGTGTACTCAATGTCAGCGATCTTGCCACATCACGCATGATGGACTTTATGGTCTAATCGTGCGACCGGTTGGAAAGGGGAGGAAGGCTTTTGGCGGATGCCATCCTCGGCACCTTCCCACAACTCTTCTCGGTTGGGCTCTTTGACTTTTCTTTCTTCCCCCCTTTTTCTTTTTCTTTTCTCTTCTTCTCTTTTTTCTTTTTTTTTTTTTGCATGGCTGACATTCTTTTTGGTGCAGCTCATGATGGATCTCCTACTCATCCATGATTATTGCAAGAACTGGGCCGAAGAGTTTAAGGCCAAGGAGGCCCGAATAGAGGAGCTCAAGGTTGAAGCAGCCCAGGAGAAGGAACAGGCTCAGACTTTCTGGGCCCAGTTGGAGGCTGCGTAGGCACAAGCTGCTGCCACTAAGGAAAAGGTAGCAAGGGCAGTGGCCTTGATGGAGGCCGCGAAGAAGGAGGCTGCCGAGACAGTGCTGAACTACAAGGCCTCAGCGAAATTTGATGCGGAGTTCTAGGAGGCGACCACGGACTCGTTCCTCAAGGAGTACGAGTTCTGCCAGTCTAAGGTGGTGGAGCTTGTCCCGGACATGAACTTGGATGGGCTTGCCTTTCCTGCTACTCCTGTGGGGGCCCAATTATGGCCATGGCCGAGGTGAAGGAGGAGCCTGCGGTCGCCATCGACATAGCTCCGTCGACGGAGGTATGAGAGGATGCCAGCCAACCTCAGTGCCATCCCGGGAAGGAGCCGACAGGGTAGGATAGGAGCCTCCTCTCTTTTTGCCTCTTTTCTTCTGCTTCTTTCTGGATCGCCCGACCTGTTGGGGATCCGGAGATAGTGTAAAGTTTCACAAACTTTTAATAAAGTCTCCTTCTGTTCTGCCTCTTTTGTGTTCTTTGCACTTTCAATGCTTTGACAACTTCTCTTCCTTCTCTTTTCTTTTTGACTGCCCATGTGCATGCTTTTATTGAGGCACCTTGCCTTGAGGCACCAAGTCCTTCGGCTCTTTCCTATAGAGCTTCGGGTACAGAGGGCAGTTAGGAAGAAAGTCTTTGAGTTGCTGAATTGTCCCTACCACATCAGAAATGAGGTGGCAGGACTTCAGGTGAGGCTGTCTTCAAGTACTTAGAATGCAGCCAAGCTAGGAGGCTGAACTTGGAAAGTTCGTAAGGTGCCTCCACTAGGCTAGAACTTAGATAGATAGAGTGCGGAGCCACTGAAGTCTCCCGACTTTGAGGTGCGGGGCTTCTGGAGTTTTCCAACTTGAAGTGCGGGGCTTCAGGAGTTTCCCGGCTTTGAGGTGCAAGGCTTCTGGAGTTTCCCGGCTTGAAGTATGGGGCTTCTGAAGTTTTCCAGCTTGAAGTGCGAGGCTTCTAGAGTTTTTCAGCTTCGAGTGCGGGGCTTCAGGAGTTTCCCGGCTTGAAGTGCGGGGCTTCAGGAGTTTCCCAGCTTGATCTGCCAGACCCGGGGTCGATCGATAGTGTTCCTGCAAGGCAAAGACAGTTTACGCAAAAAGGAAATTCTTTTATTAATGAGAGGAGACCTTACATCACTGTTAGTACATCCTCAAATTGTTGGCATTCCAAGTTCGTGAGAACCGGACACCATCGAGCTCAGGAAGGTAGTAGGCTCCATGGGGGAGAGCCTCGACCACCTTGTAAGGGCCTTCCCAGTTTGGGGAGAGTTTGCCACACTCCCGAGGTTGAGAGGCTTTAGCCCGTTGCAGTACCAGATCGCCTGGGCGGAAGGTCTTTGGCCTTACCCGCATGTCGTAGGACTAAGCTACCCACTGCCGGTAGGCCACTATCTGGAGTCGAGCCTTGTCTCTTATTTCCTTAAGGAAGTCTAAGTTGAGTAGAAGGTGGGCCAGGTTTTTTGCTTCATCATATTGCTCCACCTATAGCGTGGGCACACTGAGTTCAACTGGGACTATGGCTTCGACACCGAAGACAAGGTTGAAGGGCATCTCATCCGTGGCTGTTCGGGGCATTGTGTGGTAGGCCCAAAGGATGCTGGGAAATTCTTCCGCCCATCTACCCTTGACCTGGTCCAACCTAGTTCAGAGTCCCTGGAGGATGGTTCGGTTGGTCACCTCAGCTTCTCCATTAGTCTGGGGGTGAGCCACCAAGGTGAAGCGGTGATGAATATCGAGGTTGGCACAGAACTCCTTGAACTCTCGATTATCGAACTGTCACCTATTGTCGATGATGTTGGTGTGGGGGAGTCTGAAATGGCAGATAATCGACTTCCAGAAGAACTGGCGGACCTTGGCTTCGGTGATCCATGCTAGTGGCTCTGCCTCCACCCATTTGGTGAAGTAGTCAATAGCCACTATCAGGAACTTGCGCTGTCCGGACATAGGAGAAAATGGACCAAGGATGTCCATCTCCTACTGGGCAAATGGCCAGGGTGCGGAGAGTTGTAGAGCGGTGCCGCCGGTGATGTTGTATGCAGGCATGATGCTGGCAGCAATAGCTCTTCTTTATGAAGTCGGCAGTGTCCCCCCTCATAGTCTCCCAATAATATCCTTGACGGAGAGCCTTGTATGCTAGCATCCTGTCCCACACGTGATTCCCACAGAGGCCTTTGTATATCTCCTAGAGCATAAAGGCTGCCTCCATGGGTCTCAGGCACTTCAAAAGTGGATAAGAGTAGGACCTGCAGTAGAGTTGTCCATCTATTAAGACGAAGCACGCAGCCTTCTTCTTGACGAGGCCAACCTCCGCGCGATCTTCCGGCAGGATGCCGTCGGTGATATATCTGATATACCGGTCCATCCAGCTGGGCTCCGTGGTGACCTGTTGGACTTCTCTGGGAGCTTCGTAGCTTGGAACTTTTAAGTACTCAATGTGGGTGCACCCCAATGATGAATCCGGTAGGGTCGCGAGCCTCGAGAGGGTGTCGGCACGAGCGTTCTCCCCACGAGGGATGTGGGAGATGTTGAAATGCCGAAAGCCCGCCATGCTCGAGCGTACCTATTCTATTCATCATCTGGGGGTCTCGTGCCCTGAATTCTCCAGAGACCTGTCTGGCCACCAGCTGGGAGCCGGTAAAGACCTTCAGGTTGGGTACACCCGACTCGCGGGAGACCCTCAGTCCCGTGAGGAGTGCCTCGTATTTTGCCTGATTGTTGGTTGCTGCAAACCAGAAGTGGAGTGCACACTCGGCTACAACCCCGTCGCCATTGGCGAGGATGAGGCCTGCCCCGCTCCCTCCTGAGTTAGATGCGCCATCCACATGGAGGACCCAGACCTCCTCCTTGGTCTCGGGCTTCGCCTGGCTCTTCGAAGTGGTCTCCTCGGGCTCCTCTCTCATGCCCGCGTACTCGACTAGAAAATCAGCCAACACTTGGGCCTTTTAGGATGGCCTTGGTCGGTATGCGATGTCGAACTCGCTGAGCATCAGAGCCCACTTGGCCAAGCATCTGAAAGTATCAGGGCAGCTAAGTACGGCCCTCAGTGGTTGGTCTGTCATGACCATAATCGAATACGCTTGGAAGTATGGCCTAAGCCGCTGAGCAGACATTATAAGAGCAAAAATTAACTTCTCAGAGTGGGTGTACCTGATCTCCGCATCTCGGAAGAGTTTGCTGGCATAGTACATCGACTTTTAATCTCCTTCCTCATCTGTACGGACGAGGACTGAACTGACAGCCCCTGGGGTGATCGCCAGGTATAACAAGAGTTCCTCTCTAACCTCCGGCCTGGAGACCAACGACAGTGATGCTAAGAATTTCTTCAGCTCCTCAAAGGCTACCTTGCACTCTTCTATCCAGACAAAGCTGTGCACTTTGCATAGTGCCTTGAAGAAAGGTAAGCAACGGTCAGCCGACCTTGAGATGAACTGGCTCAGGGCGGCAATCCGGCCAGTTAGGCACTGGACTTGCTTCTTCGAGGTGGGGTCTTCCATGTCGACAATTTCTTGGACCTTCTCGGGATTCGCTTCCATTCCCCTCTGGGTGATAATGAAGCCAAGGAACTTCCCTGCTGCCATGCCGAAAGCACACTTCGCTGGATTCAGCTTCATCTGGTATAGACAAAGGCTTTGGAAGGCCTCCGCCAAGTCAGCGACGTGGTCTGACTTTGACTTGCTCATAACGAGCATGTCGTCCATGTAAACTTGCATGTTCCAACCGATCTAATTCTTGAAGATTCGATTAACTAGCCATTGGTATGTGGCGCCAGCGTTCTTTAGGCCGAAAGGCATCATCTGGTAGCAGTACGTCTCCCGATCTATGATGAAGGTAATATGTTCCTCGTCCTCTAAATGCATCCGGATCTGATTATATCTGGAGAACGCATCCATGAAGAAGAGCAAGCGGTGCCCTGAGGTGGCATCTACCAACTAGTCAATCTTCGATAATGGGAAGCTATCCTTCAGATAGGCTCGGTTGAGGTCAGTGTAGTCCATGCAAATCCTCCATTTCTCGTTATTCTTCTTGACCATGACCACGTTTGCCAGCCAGCTAGGGTATTGATGAGGGACAACCCGATTAATATTTATTCTAGGGGGGTTGGATCGTTGCTCATTAAGAAATGACCACTAGGCTAGGCTCAACTCACCCATTTTTTTAAAACGAACACATATTTTTTCCCCCAAATTTTCTTTCCCCTTTTTTAAAAATATTTTTTCCTTTTTTTCTATATTTTTTTCTCCTTTTTTCACTCTTTTTTTTCTTCATTTTTTCCCTGATTTTCTTTTTTTTCACTTTTTTTTATTTCCTGCATTTAACTAAAGTCGACATTGGGGGCCGGAATCCTTTGAGAAGCAAGCAGAGAACCCTACTTTCATGTTCGTGCAAGGGTTCCTTTGTGCTTTAACGGATGTGTAGAACAGGGAATTGGCGCCCTGTAGCAGTGCCTGCCAGTGAGGACACTGCGCGGTCAGTGGAAGGCTGGGAGTCTTTAGAGGAACCATCGCCGGAGGTCGGGGCTGATTTCCGGGCGGCCTTCATTGCCAGCTACTTCCACAGAGCCTTGCCACCGGTGGTCTTACGGACGATCTGCTTCGCTCGGGCCATTGAGAAGGAATGGAAGGCTAGGGCCGGTGGTCGACTACTATCGATGGCTTCACGGACAGGCAACGTCGGTGAGGCAATGGAGGGACCACAGGAGGGAAGGCGGTTATCCGTGGGTGGCGACAGTGGCCGGTTTTGTTAGGAGCGAAGGTCCACCAGAGGGCTCGGCTGCTCGGATCGATTACGGGCGAGGGCGATGGCACGATCGTCGGGTTGGTGGTAGGGAGCAGGGAAGATGATCCGACATCGATGTTGGCAGAAGGGCACGGTGGATGTTGATGTTAACGAGTGGAATTAGAGGATTCAAGGAACAAAGAAGAGAATAATGTTGGGAATTGGGGATTCCGAGGACTAAGAAGGGAATAAGGGGAAAGGATAGACATAGAATGGGGAGAAGAGGAAGAAACATGAGGAAGAGGTTAGGAGAAGATGAGAGAGAAGGAAGAAAAGTAGCAGGAAGATATCGGGAGAAGAAGGAGAGCAGGGAGGAGAGTATCGGAGGAAGAGAATAAGAGGAAGAAAGAGAAGAGAAGAAGGAAGAACCAGAAGAGAAAAGAGGAGAACGGGGGAAGAAGAAGGAGGAGGGGGGGAGGAGTCGGGACACATCCTGACTTTTCTCAAATAAACTCTTCTCTAACTTTATTCCAATGATAAAAGACACCTTAAATAGAATAAACAATCGAAACCTTTAAAAGAGATCCGAACAAATCCTAAAACAGTCGATAAGATAAATCCTAAAAACAAATAATTAGAATAAACTAAACAACCGAATCAAATCCTAAAATAAATTATTTGAAACAAACCTGATCCTAAAAATAAATCCCAAACAAACTAATTCCTAAAATAAATTATAAACAACCAAACAACCGGAGATTTTCGATAACTTATTCTTGAAAGTGGTGCTACATCAGATTCATGCTGATGATGACTTCAGGATTCATGCTGGGACTGGCTTTAGGATTCGTGCTGTGGCTGGCTTCAGAATTCATGCTAGGACTGACTTTAGGATCTGGGCTGGGCTGGCTTCAGGATCTAGGCTGGCTTTAAGTTCTGGACTGGGATCTGCTCGATGTCCCCATCAGGTATTGTACCTCGCGAACAAAATCGGCTGCGAGGAACTTATCCACTTCCTCGTTGATCGTCTGCTGCCTCTCCGGTACGAAACACCTTTTCTTCTACTGGACAGGATGGTACTTCGGGTCGATGCTCAACTTATAAGTGATGATGTCAAGGAGAATCCTGGGCATGTCTGCCGCCATCCAAGCGAACATGTCTGCATTTGCCCGGAGGAATTCTAGCAGGTGGGCCCGCTCCTCTTATTGCACCTGGGCCCCAATTTGCACTATCTTCGTCAGGTCGGCTCCTAGCGGATACAATAACAAGCGTTCGACTAGGCCACCTCTGGGATCTTGAGCCCTTTGGTTAAGGTCGTCGGTGCCGGGTCCTCCTCTGAGCTTTTGGCCCCTGGGATAGCTTGAAGGCAATGCTGAATCGGCTGAGGTGCCCCCCTCATTTTCCTTATGCCATAAGGAGTGGGAAATTACACCAATAGCCACTTGGTGGAAATGACCGCATCGAGCAAGTTGAGCCCGGGGCGGCCAAGGATCACATTGTAGGTTGAAGGAAGCCTAACAACCGTAAAGGTCATCATGACAATGCTCTGCCGATGTGATGTCCCGGCAGTGACGGGGAGAATGATTTCCCCTTCAACTCCCATGGAGTTCTCAGTAAAACCGACGAGGGGAGTGTGCACAGGCTTTAATTGAGTAGATGATATATTCATCCTAGAGAAAGCATCGTAAAAATAGATATCAGTCAAACTTCCACTATCGACCATAATCCATTTTACAAGATGCCTGGCAATCATCATCTCGATGACCATGGCATCGTTATTTACATTTTCATTCCCAGATCCCCCCTCCCTCATAAAGGGAAGTACATTTTCCAAACTCTCGCCCTCTCGGGACCTCTTGGCAGCGTGCTCTATTTCCCAACATATCATTCCCACAGGCTTCTCGGTGGGCCGATTATCGACTGCAGGGATAGGAGGAAGAGCAGCAAGCGCCTGAGGTTATGCCGAGGTCTTGCCCCGCACAAACCTTTGACGTAGCCCCTCCTTATCAGATCTTCAATTTCTCTCTTGAGGTGGCGGCACTCCTCAGTGTCATGGCCGTGGTCGCGGTGGAACTGGCAGTACTTCATCTTGTCATGACCGTTGGATGGCCTCAGCGGGGGAGGGCAGCGCAGGTAGCGCTCACCCTCAATCTCCATGAGGATCTTCATCCTCGGGGCTAGGAGAGGTGTGTATCTTTCTTCTGGGATGGGGCCGCTCTTCGACTTCGACCTTTGATGGTAGTTCGGGGTAGCCGATCCGGGCTTTCGCACCCCGGACGTCTTCCCCAGAGGTTGTTTCTTTAGTGGCTTCCCGTCTAGCTCCCTCCTCGTACAGTCCGCCTTCTCAGCGCAGATGTACTTATGAATGCAGAGGAGGAGGTCGAAGTACGTCTTCGGTGGCTTCTTGTCCAAGGAGCAGGTCAGGCGGGAAGTCCTGAGCCTTCTCTTCAATGCCAGCATGGCAACTGGCTCATCCAAATTGTAGATCTCCAGCATGGCAACTTTGAAGCGGGTTACATAGTAATGGAAGGACTCGTGGTCCTGCTGCCTAATGGAGAAAAGGCTGTCTACCTCCCGTGGTACCTTCCGGTAGGCATCAAAATGAGCCACGAACTTCTTTTCCAGCTGCGCAAAGGAGTTGATGCTTTGAGGCTCGAGGTGGGTGAACCAAACTCGAGCCGCCTTCCGGAGAGTGGCTGGAAAGGTGATGCAGAAGAGGGCGTCGGTCGTCCCTTGGACTCTCATGAGAGCCTTGTAGCTCTTAAGGTGGTCCAGAGGGTCGGTGGTCCCGTCATAGGGATCCACCTGCAGCATGCGGAACCGACTCGGGATCGACTCCTCTTGGATCTCTCAGGAGAAAGGGGGATGGGCGTCATGGCCCGCAGGCTCACAGGAGGAGCCCTGCAAGTTTGCAAACTGGCGGGATAGTTTCGCCAGCTTGCGCTCCTGTTCCTCCAAGCACCTTACAGCCATGTGCCTGATGGCCTCATCAGTGGAGCCTTCCGCTGAGGCTGACGAAGGAGGTGAAGATGACAACCGAGGGGAGTCACGACGGGGGGCCTTGCCTTGACGGTCTCGGCGGTGCCTGGCAGCGGCCTGCTCGAGAGCCAAAGACTGGCTCTCCCGATCGACTGACCCGGTCCATTATCTCTTTGCCGGGTCCGGTGACTTCCCCGGGGGTCTGTGGCGGCCCACGACAGCGAAGGTCTTTCTTGGAAGGATCGCAGGTTGTTGCAAGGTGCGGCGGCTTGGGCTGCAGGGATCCCTGGTTGTTGGTGGGTGGCCAGGGATCGGTGTTGATGCTGCAATTATCGTACCGCTGCAGTCAGAACTTGCATTTGCTGGGCGAGCGCGGCCAACTAGACATCCATTGGAGGCGATTATGGTGGAGCGGGGGGCTCCCTCTCTGGACTACACGGGCCCCCGTGAGATGGAGGTCCCCTGCACGGCTAGTGGAGACCTCCCGCGTGCAGGTCATCACCATGTTTCGAGTGGAGTTGAACGTATGGGGATTGGCTTGGATCGGATGATGTCCTGCCCCCTACCTGGCATGCCAATTTGTTGCCGCCTACACCGTCGTGGCCTGTAGCTGGAAGATGACCTCGGACGCCGACCTTGTCGCTCGGAAGCAAACTCACATGCCCGGACCTGCAAAACAGAGGAGACCCGGGCTGGGGATCCTGGCGGGGGCACTCTCACGATCAAGTCAGTGATGATCTAGAAAAACAGATCCTCTCCAGTGGGCCCCTTTGCTCGGACTCCACACTTGGAGGAGGAGATTCGATTTGAAAGAGAGAGAATAGAGAGGGAGTAGGAGTGGCGGAGGAGAGCTCGAGCCGTGTGGCTATGTCCGTCAAGACCCTTCCGGTGAGTCTCCAGTAGTCTAGAGTGCTCGGCATCTCCGATACTCTCCTGTGTGTTGCCCTCTTCCTTGTTTACTTAAGTTAGTCTTGCTTACCTTTCCTTTTGAACCTTTGGAGAATCATTTTAGACCAGGATCCCCCCAGTGGCTTACCTCAAGATCTTCCCCTCTATAGGCACCAGAAGGTCAACATCTGGCAGTGCTCCATGCCGTGCGCACAAATACCTTCCTTATTCGTGATAAAGAGTTATGTTGCTGGTTCTGACCTCCCTCTTGGTTGCTCCACTTTGGAAAATTTGGTAGAGCCTCGATCGAGGGGTAGCCGCCTCCTGGATTTGAATCTTCCGGGATGATTTTCTCTTTCAGGTGGCACAATCGGTCGGTCGGGAGCGCAGCGCCTTAGTCAGGGCACTCTGTCCTATCTGGTGTAAGCAACAGTGGGAGTGATTATGGCATCCTGGGAGGTGCTCCTCCGTGGTCCGTGAACGGCGGTCTGCTATCCAAAAGAGGGGTGGCGCCGTGGACTTTGACTTCCGGCTGCTGGACCTCTTGCCTGAGAGAGCTTGGCCCGAGGAGAGCAAGAGCTCAACTTTGACCGAGGTGGACTTGACCTCGAGGGAGCCGTCCTGCGAAGGAGCTCAAAGAGAGCAGGAGCTCGACTTTGGCCAAGGTGGGCTCGACCTAGAGAGAGCCACCTGGCGAAGGAGCTCGAAGAGAGCAGGAGCTCGATCTCGGTCGAGGTAAGCTCGACCTCGAGGGAGCCACCTGGCGAAGGAGCTCGAAGAGAGCAGGAGCTCTACTTTGGCCGAGGTGGGCTCGACCTCGGGGGAGCCACCCGGCGAAGGAGCTCGAGAAGAGAGCAGGAGCTCAACTTCGACCGAGATGGGCTCGACCTCAGGGAAGCTACCTGGCAAAGGAGCTTGAGAAGAAAGCAGGAGCTCGACTTCGGTCGAGGTGAGCTCAACCTCGGGGGAGCCACCTGGCGAAGGAGCTCGAGAAGAGAGTCTGACATGGCAACTTCTGCCCATGTGGCATCTGACTACATCTGACAGAGGCTCCACGTCAACGTCAACGATCCGGCCATATCAATATTATTACATTAGTTAACAATATATATTAAATTATTTCAAAATAACATAATTAATTAATAAATTTAAAATTTTAATATAAAATTAATTTCATATAATAATTATTTTCCTATAATAAATAAAAAATTATAATATGCTAATTTTTAATTATTAATTTCAAAATATATATTAAACTTTTTATACAGGTCCAATTGAAATCGCAGGACATGCGTGCGATTTTAGCTTCTACTGGAATCATATGATATACCTATGATTTTATTATCTACATGGCTTCCATGTAACCATTAATATTTATTTTAATAAATTAAAGATCAACTACCTTAATATCATAAATATTTATTAAAATAATATTATTTTGAAAAAAAAACTCCTTTTGGATAGCGGTGGATGATAGAAAAAATGGCCATGATAGCATTTTTGCGCACGTAGAGGATTCGTGAGTGAAAGCAACAAGAGGTGCAACCGTGCAAGCAAAGGTAACATAATCGTAAATTATTTGCAAGTCTTTTAAAATTTCAAGTGCATGGACTCTCGCCCAAACCAAGAGGAAAGAGACACGTAGTCATTGACCGAATATAATAGGAAAATAATTATATATTTTTATAATAACTATAGATTCCAAATCAACCTTAGTAGCAATCCATAAAGATTGCTGTTACTACTTTGTCTATAGAAAACGTGATGTACAAGATAAATGCTATTAAAAATTATGAATGTAGTATTTATAAAAATTTAGGTCTAGTATATTTTAGTTAATTCAATAGGTATAGGTCAAAACCTGCTCTATTTTATTTTAGATCTATTATATACTGGTAATATGTTTTGTTCGGGGATCTAATTTGGTGAAGCTTTATTTTATTTTATTTTATTTTTAAAGGGATATAATCCAGCAAGGAAATTATCCAGCATATGTTTGAGCAGTGCAGCATACCCAAAGGAGGATAAACTTTTTCTCTATTTTATATTTTTTTTATTAACCAGATTATGCGAGATACAATCATAAAATCATAAAAAGAAGTACAACGAAAAAAATTAGATAATAAAATATTTCTAAAAAATGCTGGCGTCTTCTTAAAATGAAACCAGGAAATCACGTCAAAATAATTTGTTACAAAAAAAATTATTCAATTAATAATTGAGTTGATTTTACGATAGACATATTTGATAATAATTTTTGAATAATTTTATAAAAAAAATGATGATATCTCGAAATTAAAAATAAATAGGAACTGACCGAAAGATATCCCGGATGTAGATAATATCTGTAGTAGCGTCTCCCTCCATTTTGCATCAATTAAAGCAGCATTCCAATTCATTGGGGGTCAATATATTTAAATATTTAATGGTCATCAGACATTGCTCCTCTCAAGATTCCAACGCGCCCGGTCGTCACACCTGAGCTTCTCACACTACCCCCTCACTAGCAGATAATTACGAGGGACTGAATCACGTAAAATTAGCGGGAGCCTTTTCGTAATAAAATTCCAATCAGGGAGCATTACTTAGAAGAGTTTTCAAAACGACAAGCCGCTTCACTCACCCACAATGACATCGAAGGAAAAAAAAAAAAGAAAAAAAGAAAAAAAAATCTCTGCGTTGTCTCCCACCTCTTCGCTAACGATGGCGGCAAAACTCGACCTCCCATGGAAGACGTCTAGAGAGACGAAATCCATCGTATCGATCAACCGATCGTTCCGCCTCGATCTCTTCCTTCTTCTTCTCCTTCTGATCTCCATCCCTCGCTCGATCTCGGAGCTGAACCAGATGCAAGGCGTGAGCAATTCCGATAACCCTAACCGATTTTAAGATTCCAATTCTTTGTTTTATGATCTAATTCTAGTGATCCTGATGAAATCTTGGTGGATTTTTCGTAGTACTGTGCCGTTGCAAGCGATTCGGAGTGTAGTTGGTCGTTTCCGAAGATTTTGATCAAGGGAGGGACCGTAGTGAACGCTCATCACAAGGAGGTCGCCGATGTGTACATCGAGGACGGGATTATTGTTTCTGTGAGACCTAATATCAAGGTCAGTTTCTGATCATAATCCTTCGTTCTTTGATATTTCTCTTGTTTACTTGGATGGCACTGCTCGTGTAATCTATGTGAAATTCGATATATTGGAAGGTCAAATTTAATATTTTTAGATTTTGTCAAATTAAATTTTCCATGAATAATTGCTTGTCCTGAGTACTAGATGCCAGCGTGATCCTGGCTTTCTTTCTCTATCTCTCACACACACTCATATGCTCACACATACAAATTTATCTCCTTAGTGCCCTTCATAATAAGTTAAAAATAATTCTCGGTCTCCATTGTTGAGGTTGTGCTTGCAGTGTTTTTGGTAACCTCGTTGTATGACTTAAATAAGAGCCTGTTTAGTTTTGTTGTTGTTGTATTTTTGGTTTCCTAAAAATAAGTAAATACGGCATGGAGGTTGATGTGCACATGGCATTTGCACCAAACTTCTGCCATCCCTTGCTTTCTGTTTTCACTTGTTGTGAAACAATAAATCTTTGATGCCAAACTAATAATTTTAAAACAAAGGGGTTTAATCATAATATCTGTTCATTCTGTCTTCACTTGTTGTGAAACGATAAATCTTTGATGCCAAACTAATAATTTTAAAACAAAGGGGTTTAATCATAATATCTGTTCATTCTTGTTTAATTTTCTTCTTAAGCTTTTGAAAACAAAAACAGAAAAGAGAAGGAATACCATGCGGGACCTAAAATTATGGATATTTAGTACATGAACGTAGACCTGTTTCCTGCCTCTGGTAATTGAAAACAATGGAAAAAAAGAACAAAAAGGAAGCTTTAAAAGACTGCATTTTTTGTTAGTTTATGGACCTGAACTTTTATACCTATCAGAGGCTGATTTTTCTGGAGAGGATGGCTACTGGCTCAAAATTCTTTTCTCTTTTTTCCATCTAGGATTCTCAAACAAATGAGTTACTTGTGAGCAGCTCAAGTTTGTCTTGCTCAATTAGTAAATCAGCTGAGCTAGAGTGAATATGCTTTTCCCTTGAACTCAGCTTGATTAAGCTTTAAATAGAAATAAGTAATTAATTGATGTAAATTATATTGTATTTTAGTTATTTCATGGATGAAAGATATTTTTACTTATAATTATTAACAATTAATATAATTTATGTTCAAAGGAATTTATTTAACTTTAAGATTTAGATATAATGCTAGTGGATCTCTTAAATGAGCTGTTTATGGGCAACTTGAGTTTGGCTCGGAATTAAATAAGCTTGCTTGAGCCAGCTCAATTACAAAATGAACCAAGTTTGAGCTAACGCAAGCTTGATTCGTTTACACACCTTCTTCCAACGGCTGCGACTCAAGTAGGTTGGGTTGGGTTGAGGGCAAACCCTAACCTAACCCAACCTTTATATCTACCAACCCCAACCAACCCAACCTAATCTCAAGTTGGGATTTCTTTAGTCCAATCCAATCCAAACATCTTGAGCTAAATTTGAGTTGGGTCTAGTTAGTCGAATTAGGTCAGGTTAGGTCATGTTAATCAAAATAGATTGGGTTGAATAAGAAAGTTAAAGACAGGGGATATGTTTGGGATAATTTTGTTAGATTAATAGTTGTTTGATTGAAGCTTCAATCATTCATCAATTTTAATAGCACATTTGGACATAATTTAATAAGACCAAGGATATAGCTAAATAAAACATGTAAATGATCAGTATAAAACATAAATATAAAATTAAAAAATATATATATTTTTTGTTAATTTATATATTGGGTTGAATCTGGTAGGGTTGGGTCCAAATTGAGTTTGGGTTGGGTTGAAAATGAATTGTAAACCAACCCAACTTAGAGATAGGATGGATCTTTGAGCCCATGCCCAACCCAAGCTTATAAAATCTCAACCCATCCCTACCCAATGAGTGGGTTGAGCCTGCAACTTCGGATTGAGCACAACCCATGTTGCACTCTTACTTTTTCCATTGTAGACTCTCACACTGGTTGTGTGTGTGTGGGAGGGGGTGGTGATCTAATCTCTTCATTGGCTTCTAAACCTGATTGTGTATCCTTAATAAACAATCTCCAGTCTACTTGCATGTATTTAAAGTTTTAAACCATGTCAAACTATTTTTATTAGCTTTATTTATCACCATTGATACTCCTAAATCTTAACCTTTTTTTAATTCCGTGAATTCTAGCTCCATGTTTTCTCATTCTGTTAAACTTACAGCTTAGCAAGTAGCAACCTTGACTGTACTGCTAATCTTACTGTCACAGGCAATCATTTTTAATTCTAATTTGGTTGTACTGAAAGGCAACTATTTTACATAAGAACTCATAAGTCCTTTAAAGATGGTTCTTTCTTCTTTTCCCATGGGTTGTTGTTGCAATAGATATTCATCTGAATCTTTACTACAGGTTGGAGATGATGTGAAAATACTTGATGCAACTGGGAAGTATGTCATGCCGGGTCAGTTAAAATTTTATTATACAGAGAAACCATATTTTTAATGTCTTGTCTTTTGAATTTCTATCTATAAGAAGATGATAACTACAGGGTTTTCTGTGTATTGTAACAGGCGGGATTGATCCTCACACTCATCTGGAGATGGAGTTTATGGGAACTGTGACAATAGATGACTTTTTCACTGGTCAAGCTGCTGCATTAGCAGGGGGAACAACCATGCACATTGACTTTGTTATACCAGTTAATGGAAGTTTATCTGCAGGTTTTGAATCCTATAAAAACAAAGCAAAAAAGGCAGTAATGGACTATGGTTTTCATATGGCCATCACAAAATGGGATGAAGAAGTTGCAAAAGAAATGGAGCTAATGGTTAAAGAGAATGGTCTGTAATTTATGCTAGCCCATGGAAAATTATTCCGATTAGTGCATAAATATTTGATTTTGAATGCTCATCTGAAAGCAGCTTAATCTGGCTGTTCCATTTTTATTATAATGGGCCTTCCTAAAATGTTCTAACATTAACACCAGGGATCAACTCTTTTAAATTCTTTATGGCATACAAAGGATCATTAATGGTCAACGATGAGCTTTTAATGCAAGGCTTGGAAAAATGCAAGTCTCTTGGTGCGTTGGCTATGGTTCATGCAGAAAATGGAGATGGTGTTGCTGAAGGACAAAAAAGAATGATAGATCTTGGCATAACAGGTCCAGAGGGACATGCTCTTTCAAGGCCTCCAGTGGTGATTCTCAAAACTTGTCTTTTTTACTGTACCATGTCAGTAGTAACTTGTGATTTTATTTTCAACTTATCTAGTAAGTCTTAGGGTGTTTTTCAATTTGACAATTGCTTTTTGTATGTAGCTTTTATCCTTCTCTTGATTTTACTATTGCTTCTGTTGTCTTCAAAAATTTCTGTTGCTTCAATATATACATTGCTACATAACTATGTTGATATAGCTGTTAGGAAGTATGATAGTTATCTGTAATATTTAATATTGTATTCTGTCCTTTTGTATTTGAACATCATATTGTTTGTCCTTTCTGCAACTTATTGTAGCAAGCACCATGGAACTTTATAAGCATGCACATACACATATAATAGTATACTGACTAGAGGTAATTATAAAGGACATGTGTTTGCTAGCCTATCAGTCCAATGTCATTCCTCTCGCTACCACATGGCATAAGTATACAACCATTCAGCTAATGAACTATTCTATTGGGTTCATTAATGCTGCAGTAATTTGTGATTTATGTTGATTCTTATGCAGTTGGAAGGAGAAGCAACTGCAAGAGCTATTCATTTGGCAAGTTTTGTCAATACTCCTTTATATGTTGTTCATGTGATGAGCATTGATGCCATGGAGGAGATTGCGAAGGCTAGAAAAGCAGGTGACATGTTTTGAATTTTTTTCCTTTCTATATATTTATTCTTAATGCATTTAATTTATATTTTGACATAGAATGTGGTTCCATGCTTCTAACTTGCAATATATTTTAGCATTAGTTGTTGGAAAATGTCACAAATTACTGCAGTAGACAGATATCTCTGTGAGAGTGATATTCACTTACTAATAAAGTTATGTAGTTGAAATAGAGATGTCTAATACTATTGATGCTACATTTTATTGTGTCTAATGATAAAATTTCAAGATATGCTATGATCAAAACACTTTATCTAGACCTTGTTTATTTTCCTGCAGGGAGGAGAAGGGGAGGGAGGGTGGAGAGTGGAGTGAAGGAGGGGGAGAGACGAGGGGCCCTTGGGTTTGTGTGTGGGGGGGGGGGGGGGTGTTGTTTTCATGGTTGCTCTATATTGGCATGTTTGCACACTTTGATGCTTCCTGCCCAACCTATATTTTCTGAGATTGTAAATATTTAAGATGACTTCAACCAGTATGTGATATCCCATCTTTATGGGGTGGGCTTTATAAGACTCAATCATGATATTAACCGTCGATGAGTTAGTGCTGAACTGAAGTCCTGACCAAGGCAAGTTTGGGCAAGAGTAGGACTTGCAATGAAGCCGAGAAGCAAAGTAACAGATTGAGAGTCCTACCCTGAAAGTTATAAAACTTCATTGTCATAAAACTTAAGATGGTGCAATGGGAGATTGAGTATCCCTCTGGACTTGTAAAGAGTTTGGTATTGTTTTGCTCATATTTCTAGAGCACATGTTATCAGCAGAAACTAAAATGAAGTGCATGTCACAAATGATTTGAAATGACTAATTTTAATTATCTCATTGAAGGAATACTTTGTTGGATTGGAGATTGATTATATATCCTTTTTATATTTTCAGAAATGCATATTTATAGTTTTCAGCATTTTGGGGAAAACAAAAGTAACTATTGATTAATTTGTGAGAGCATAGACTACAGCCCTTTTTATTACTGGATAAATTTTAGCTGCCCTACAATATTTTTAGAGTGTGACAATTGGCAAGGAATACAGAGCTCCAGTTGGATATAATATGCATGTGCAAGCCAATATGGAAGTCCAGTCTCTTTAAGTACTTGTATCAAAGGCATTTGCCACCTAAAGAGGCTATTGTGAGAGAGTGAGAGAGAGAGAGGGAGGGGGAACCAGGTGAGTTGGTGTGTGGAGGTGTGGTGTGAATTCTATTTATTTGTCATGATCCTTAACATGTATCATAAGTGAAGTTCAAGAATTGTTAGAATCTCCTCCATCAGTATCTTCTTTAGCACTCCTCTAATTTCTTTATCTGCAAAATGAAGACTGAGAAGGACGTATAAAATTTATCTTTAGCATTAAGATTATTGATACGTTGATTGGTTCTAGTGATACTTGAACTTATTATTATTTCACGTAGTTCAAAGGTGCTTTTACAACAGATTTCATGCAGTGACACATGAAAGAAAGATCCCATATGATTCTCTTTTGCTGCCATGGGTCACCCATGTCATTTATGTGGTGCAAGAAACTCAGTTCTACCTTAGTTTCTGTATAAATCCTATACAGGCTGCTAAAACAAGTTTTTCATTAAGTGTTCTATAGTGTAATTTCAATGTTCAAAAAGGGGCTGTTTCTTGTAGCTTTGAGCAGCCTTTAGGCTGGTTATTGGCTTCCCTTTGAATGCAAATTTGCTTAGAATTATTTAGTCTGCCTTAGGTCATGCTATTTGCAGGTTTCAAAACATTGGGTCTACTATAACTCAGCCTGCATTTAATATGCTTCATGTGCCTCCTAGAGCAGTGTCCAGTATGACCAGAAAGGGAAACAACCATAGAGAACAAGCGGCACAAAACAAAAATTGGTTAAGAAGACAGATATCTGATGCTTATCAATGAGACAGCACAAAACAAAAATTGGTTAAGAAGACAGATATCTGATGCTCATCAATGAGACAACAACACCAGCACATGTCTTGGATATGGATTCAAGAGAATAGGGCGACTGTTGTTCTGCAGTAATCATGTATAAAGACATGAGAAAGAAGAATTCTAAGAAAGTGTTGATGATTAAGATGGAATAGAGAAAAAGAAGTGTTCACTAACTGTAGCATGGCAGAAATTGAAAATGCTTGTGTTTTCAGCACCAGACAAATTGTTGTGCATTGTTATTTATAGACAGTTGAATCAAAAGGGTTGTATAATTAGCTATCCTTCATGTGACATACTAAATTTGGTTTACATGGCTGTGGTTATTTGGTCAAAGAGATGCATAATTGGTCAGAGAGACATAAATGATGGATATGAAGTAACACATTCTTGCACAATACTGGGTTCTCAAGCCTATGGTGGTAGCTTTATACCAGAATATGATAATGAGGCCACTTATAAGATTTTCATGTTGCAAGTATTCAAGAGGACAGCAATAGGATGCAGATGAAAGTTTGTATTTAGCAACTGTTCATCTCATAGTTGGGAAATCAGATAATGCATGATTGGAAAGTAACAGGATGGATGGAATGAGATGAAAACAGAACTTGGGGTTTTACATTCCACAAGTCTCGAAAATCTATGACTTCTTGTCCCTTCCTTATGTTGACCCCACAACAATGCATCATGTGTTGTTGGTTATGAACAAGTTAATTCATTGTAGTTCCGTTGACTAGATTTGACTTTGTGGGATATATCATTCCAGAAATAAAAGTGGAGAAGTGATTTTTGTTTTCCCCCCACTTCGTGCCAATATTCTTCCATAATCTCATATATGGTTGTTCAACCTTAAGAAACTGTTCTCTCAGTACTATATTGAAGTAGGTGGAAGAAAAAACACCATAATTCGTAATCTTTTTTCTTCCATCATATGTTGTGGAATCAAAACTCCCAAATCCTTTTTGCTGACATGTATTTCTACAAAACATGTATTCTTTTTCTTTAGTAGTTCTGGCCAATAATTGCTCATTACAATGTCCTGTATTAGTTTTACTCCTTAAATGAATTTGAGTTTGTCATGTACGTTGCTATAGTTCCCTCATTATAATTTATTTGTAAGCTGCAGTATGTGCACTTCTGCTGTTCCAATAATTGCTCAAGTTTGTTGTTTGGCATTGAACAGTTTATTATGCACTAAACTGATAATTTTTTAAGCAATGTGAATTAAGTCATTAACGCTTCTACTGAATTTTGTTTTGCAGGGCAACGGGTTATCGGAGAACCTGTAGTTTCTGGTCTAGTACTTGATGATTCTTGGCTTTGGAATCCTGATTTTACTACTGCTGCAAAGCAAGAATTTATACCTTTTTTTTCCTTGTTTTGTCCTTAAGATTTATAGCTATGCTCTTTATAACGGTCATATTTCATCTTTTAGATATGTAATGAGTCCCCCGATAAGGAAAGCAGGACATGATAAAGCCCTTCAAGCTGCACTTTCAACAGGAGTTCTGCAGGTAGTGTGTTACCTTTTTTGTGGTACTTATGTGCCTAGGACACTAGACACATTCGTGTTGTGCATTATATTTATTTAAACACTTGATTAGTATGATTTTTGGCTTTTTTGCCCCTTTGGAGGTTGTGCCAGTGGTAGGATATAGACATATTGGTAGTCATATAGATTTTGGTACATAACTTGTAATTTTCATATTTTCTTTAAATGATTTGATCTTCTGCTGAAAACTTCAAATTTGGACAAAGATAGTTTCCTCTAACTCAAATATCCAGTGTTTTTTTGTTGCTTTTTCTTTCAATTACTTCATTCTGATCCTGTTGTTTGTGTTGTATCCATTTTATTAAATGATTGAAGGACTCCTGAAAGATTATTCTGGTGTTTTGCAGCTTGTAGGAACTGACCATTGCACCTTCAACTCCACACAGAAAGCTTTTGGTTTTGATGACTTCAGGAAAATTCCTAATGGTGTCAATGGTATGCCTAAGAATTAGGTAACTGGAATAGCAAATTTTATGCCTATTTTAGCAAAGATTTCTAATACTGTTATTCCATCACCATGAACCAAATCCCAGGTATAGAGGAAAGGATGCATTTAATTTGGGATACAATGGTGGTAAGCTGCAAACTAGTAACAGCTGATTTCATAGTGATGCATTTTTCATTGCATAATTTGTGCCAGCAGTTGATGTGTTTTTTTTATTGACTTTTGGTGTGCTCTAGGTATCTGGCCAAATATCTGTTACAGAATATGTACGGATAACGAGCACTGAGTGGTATGTCATAATCATGAACATGTGCATGGAATTGTAAATTTTGCTGTTCTTTTAGTTATGATTGAACATTCAAAAGTTCAGCATTCATGCCAAATTCAGCTGAAACTTACTTTCCAGATCCTTGATAGAGTTATATCCATTTGCTTCATAAAATATGTTTGTACTTGCAAAGATTGACATGATAGTTCTAACTGTTAAATCTTATACAATTGCAGTGCTAGAATTTTCAATATATACCCAAGAAAAGGAGCAATACTGGAAGGATCTGATGCTGATATAATTATACTAAACCCTAATTCAAGCTTCAAAGTAACTGCTGCTTCTCACCATTCTAGATCTGATACAAATGTGTATGATGGGAGGACAGGAAAGGTAGTGTTGTTTGTAGTTTAGCATTGATACTTGTCTGGGTAAATTCAGTAGATACAGTATCACACATTACTTTTTAAGAACCTCATGTTAGTTCCTTCATTTCTGTAGATTCTTTAGCATTCTGCAAGCTTGAACAGATATATGGTAAGAGAAAAATATTGTTGTCACTACTTCAGTCTCTCCTTTGTTTTTCTTAGCAGAGAGAGATTTAGATAGATAGAGAGAGAGAGAGAGAGAGAGAGAGAGAGAGAGAGAGAGAGAGAGAGAGAGAGATTAATGTTGAATTGTCAGTGCAGTAGGTTTTCTGTGCTCTTTTAGCACACTTGAGCAAGTGTACGAAAGATAAGAGGATCCACATATTTAATATTTTTTCTAGTAACCCTTTATTTTAAATCATGGCTTTTGTTATGGTTTCATGTAATTCCAACTTTGATAATCAGCATTAATTCTCAAACATGATCTATGGCTAGAATCCCCACAGGCTTTTTTGCATGGCTCAGTTGAGGCCTTGGCAGCATTTGTGAAAGTAAATTTTATTGTATAAATGTAGTTATTGAAGTTCCAGCTCTTTTCAGCTCCTCTTGAAAGCTTCAATTAATAGCAACTAAGCAAACCTAAATTTACCCTGGACTTGCTAGAACCTTTCTAACAATCATTACCATGCTTACTTGCCATGTTATTGTTGACTCAGGGTAAAGTAGAAGTGACAATTTCAGGAGGACGAGTAGTCTGGGAAGATAGCATGTTGAACGTTATGCCTGGTTCTGGCAAGTACATTAGAATGGCACCTTATGGTTATCTCTTTGATGGGATTGAGAAGGCAGATGCTGCATATCTGGCTTCTCTTCATGCTCCTGTTCAGCGGACCAAAGCTGCAGCCTGAGGTTATATTTCCTATTATCTTGATAATTATCAATAATAGAAGATGGTTACAAATAAGGTGTGTGAATAGAATGGAAGCTGTTGTTAGGAAATTGTGTATATTAGATGTGCGATATGTAATATTGAGATAATAAAGCATATCATATTGTTTCTATAAAATGTCTGTATATATATAAGCACCTGACATTACACTCGTGCATGCAAACAAACTTATAGATGTGCTGGCACCCTTAATGTATAGCATGTTGGACAATTCCTTGTAAAATTTTTGGCTATGTTTTTGTCCATGCATCTGCCTATATAAAGCTTTAAATTAAGCCAGAAGCTTACAAATGAATACAGGTGAGAACAGGAAGGATACTGCAAATTATACAAGGTCTTCAATATGTTCCTTTCCTTATGTGAAGGAATATCTTCATTATGTTGAGCAACTAGATAACAATCAAGTGAAAATTTTGCGTGAACAAGATCCATTTAGATAAATTTCTCATACTTTATGATACACCACTTTAGTCCACGTCCAAAGGCTTCTTTTTTCTACCTAGTATTTTTTTTTTTTTTTTTTGGTAAATCAAAAGAGATGGGAGAGTTAAATTCCGGTGTAGTTATCCCGTAGGTCCCCGTACTACTAAGATGCTGGCTAGTAGAACGGGGACAAAAGGTGCTTGCTAGTAGAACAAGGACAAAAAAAGATTTTTTTTTTTTTTTTTGTAAACCAAAAAGGATTGAAGAGATAAATTTCAGTATAGTTATCCCGCAGGTTCCTGCATTACTAAAATATTGGTTAGTAGAATGGGGACAAAAGGTGCTGGCTAGTAGAACAAGGACAAAAAGAGACAACAAAGAGGTAGCGGTCTGGCTAGTAGGATGGGGACAAAGAAGGAGCCGGTCGTGGACTCCAATGGTAGTGAGGCAAAATCTCTATCATTCAGGCTATCATCTTATTAATAAATCACTTATTTAGAAATTTTGAAAAAAAAAAAAAAAAAACAAGGCGAAACAAAAAATGTTTCTTTCATCTTATTATCATTTATTAAATTTTGATAACAAAAATTTGAATTCTTTAGATTATTTTATTAGATTTGGATTTGAGTGCCCGTAAACAAAATCGGGTAGGCGAATTATTGTCATGGGTTTTTTTTTTTTAAAGTAAAAAGGGATGGGGGCTAAACCTTAATTCCCGAAAGTTCCCATTTCGGTGAAATGTTTGATACGGGACGGGACGCTGGATTATTACCATGGCCCTTCAAAAGGGAGGAAAATAAGTTCCATTGAAGTAACCGGCCGAGCGCATGAGATCCATCTAAAAAGCCGCCACAAATTTCCGTTCTCTGTATAAGACTCACACAGGCCCAACTTGACCCCGCTCACTCTTGTCTCTTTCGTGGACTAGCTGCTGAATCCTCGGAGACAAGACTGGGGTTGCAAATGGATCGAGTTATGGATAATTGATCTGATCTGATTCTTTGATCAATAATTAATATTAGATCTAGATTCAATCTACTAAAAAATCGAGTTGAATCAGATTCACTATCAGAATTTTTAATTCAATGAATCATTAGGATCGAATCTGAGTCCATAAATAATCCGATCTTAATTTAAAAAATTTAGATATAATATGATCCGAATAAAATATATACAATAATATTTTAATTATTATATAACAATTATTATTAATCATAAAATAAATAACAAATAATATTATTTTTAAAATAAATTAAAATATAAAAATAACTATAATTCCATCCTTATATTAAAAATAAGTTTTATATAAATTTTAAAATATAATTTAAAGACCCAAATAGATATAATTTTAATAATATTAGTTTGTGCAAAATTAGGTTGAATTGGATGGTCTAAATTTAGTAATCCTATATCTAATTCAAAAAATAAAACGAATCTAATTCATGAATCTACACAGATATAAAATAAATAAATAAAATAAATAAATAAATAAATAAATAAATAAATAAATAAATAAATAAATAAATAAAATAATTAATTAATTAATTAGGTTAGATCTAAAAATCGGATCTGGTCACGGATCAACCCAATTTATTTTCAGCCTTACCCGAGACCACCGATTCTCCTCGAAAAAGCCTAGAAAAGTCAAGTAGAAATTCCAACGCGCTCTCTCTCCTCGTCGGAAGCCTTGCCCTAACCCTAGTTCCGGAGGCTGCTGGAAGAGGAGATAGATGGCGACGATTAGCCTGCGGAAGGGTAACACGCGGCTGCCGCCGGAGGTGAACAGGGTGCTGTATGTGCGGAACCTGCCGTTCAACATCTCAAGCGAGGAGATGTACGACATCTTCGGAAAGTACGGTGCCATCCGCCAGATACGGATCGGGACGAACAAGGACACCCGGGGCACCGCCTTTGTCGTCTACGAGGATATCTATGACGCCAAGACCGCCGTCGACCACCTCTCCGGCTTCAACGTCGCCAACCGCTACCTTATCGTACTCTACTACCAGCAGGCCAAGATGTCCAAGAAGGTCGACCAGAAGAAGAAGGAGGACGAGCTCGCCCGAATGCAGGAGAAATACGGCCTGTCTTCCAAAGATAAGTAAACATCACGCTCGACCCCAGAACAGGTTGCATATTGGGGGTTTCTAAAGCGGGGACTTAAATATCACTAGAACGAACTCGTATGAATGCTTTTATGAAAAAAACCGAATCTTTGGTGGATTTGATGACTTTTCTGTGGGTATTTGTTTCATCTTATGGCGTGGACCGACTTTCGGATGGTTTGTAGGTATGAATTTATATTCAGATATGTTCTTCTTCATGTGGGTTTTTTTTAATTAAAGTTAGATTGGATCTACAGCTTTTAGGGTTTTGAAATTTTTGTTGAGTTTCTGATTCTCTGTTGATATGTGAAATTTGTGGATTTGTATCCTCTTTGCTCTTGATTCTATTGTTTCATACGGATTGTTTTTAGCAGTTCATTGAACTCTTTGGAATTGCATGTTTTAAGGGATGCACAGTGAAAAGTTCAAATTTATGGATATTGTTTTGTATTTGGTTGATTAATAATTCATATTATGAGATGGCTTATCTCTCGGTTTACATGAATGTGAATTGGGTCTTTTTGTATATCTTGTTGCTTGGGTCTTCTGAATTCTTTCTTGAACGTGGCTTCCATAGCTTCATAGTTATTATATCCTAGGCAAATTAAATTATGCAAGCCATCTATAAAAAAAAGCCTATAATCCATCTTTTGGAGGGGATGCTGTTTGAGAACAATCGAACAAAATTGAAATTAAGTTCATTTTATGTGATACTTGACACCCTTAAAATGCTTTTATTATGCCCCTCAACCCCTTAAAAAATCTTAGATCCTAATTGGCTAATTTCTGTTAGTTAGACTTAATGTCAAGTCCAAGTAACCATGTTTTGAATAATAAGACACTCAACATGGATGAAGTTTCCTACTTGAACTTTTTGCCATCACCCTCGTAGAAAAGCCATATTGGAACTATCTAAGATGTAAATGCCCTTGATTGCTTATGTAATTTTTTCAACTCACTTTCAACTCACCAAGTGGGATACTTTTATCTACACTAATCTTCAAACTGTTAGTATGGTAGTACTGACTTCATTTGGGACCATCGTATTGCATTTTTTTTCTTTTTCTTTATCCAATGTTGTCAAAAGCACTAGGTGCTCTCAAGGTGACAAGACCTCTTATCGGTCGAGGTGCTAGGCGCTCATCCGAGTAAAGTGAAGTGCGACTAGTTTGAAAGAAAGTAGCTAATAATGAAATCACAAAAAATATTATCTTAAATCAAGAGTTTCATTCCAAAAATTAGTTTTATGCATCACAATTAGTAACAAAGTGTCATGATATATGCCTATGCATTGCAATCAATGTAAAACAAACAAAATTTGTTCCTAAAAAAAAGAAGCAAAAGAACATCGGTCAAAATACAAGAGCTCTAATCTTCATCAAGAACCACTATATCATCATCATCATCTATATTCTCATCTCCGCCGTCACTAGATTTATAGCCATCAATCTCGTCTTCTGTTTCCTCTTAATCAGCTCTTCCTCTTCAACATTTACTATTCTAGAACTTGAAGCCTTTCCACTTGCTTTTGATCTTGCTTGTTGCCCAGTGTAAGTTCTCATATTTTCTCCGGACCTAGATGCCCTTGCCACATCACCTCATGTCAAATTATCATCATCAAGCACCAAATCATCTTCTGCATCTGAAGTGTTGGCACCCATCTCTCCAATTAACCATTCGTTACTATTATCAATCTCATTTAGAGAAATGGGGTCAATGATATTTCGCATTTCATGATGAGCCTTAAGAGCTTGATTGTGCTTGATATATGCCAGATTATGCAATCTTTGATGCTCAAGTGTGTTTCTCTTCTTAGTGTGGATCCGGTACATGAGTTAAAGTATGAAATTAATATTTGAATATTTCTACTTGCTATACTACTAATTAGATGTTGAAATTTTTCTTGTTTAGCAAATACAAGACTTAAAATGTACTTACATGCTCAAACACACTCCAATTATGTTCACAACCGGTTGCACTGCAAGTTAAACTCAAAAGTTGATAGCTAATTGTTGCAGATTTGGGGCTGAATTTCCAAATAAACTTCCCACACAGCTGCAAAGGTATAAGCAATTATCAATCACTTGCTTCTCTAATAGAAAGCATATTCAGATTTTGAAACAAAGCAGGTATATTATTACTTTTTGTATTTCTTGATCTAACTACGATAGGAATGCCAAAGAGACCCTCACCTTTCTTATATAGTGACAATTCAGTCATAATTTTATCTTGCACATTGGTACTTGGGACTAATCTTTGTATACACTGGTACAATCCATTAGTAATTTCTTCATCAAACTCAATCAAGGTTTTAAATCTCGTGGGATAGGGTTGTCACGATTTTTTCATGCAATGGGATGCGCCGCCATCCTGTCTCGTATACTTAGGATAGCATATGTTCCAAGACATCCCGATTAGGATGCTGGGACACTGGCAGGATATGCTGTCCCGACACATAGGATGGTACTCTGGGATGTCCCACGGGGACTTGAATCCTTGAACTCAATAGTTGGATTTAAGAAGTGACCTGCTTCATGCAATGGATGATGCAATTGACATTCCCATCTTTTGTCAATAATTGAAATGTCTTTATACTTTTCTTCATTGCCATTGAAGGCCTTTTGGATGGCTTCCTTATCTCTATCCATAGCTTCATATATGTATCCCATGGCTGGCCTCTTCTCATTATTAGCAAGTCGAAGAACTCTAACAAGAGGGCACATAACCTTAAGAATGTAAACTACAAGGTTCCAAAATGAAGTCATCAAAACAATCCCAACTGCCCTTTTTCCCTTTGCATCTTTAGTCCATTTACTCTTCACCCATTGCTCTGATGTGAACATGCTTCTAAGATTGTGCTTTTGATTGTGGACCCGTTGTAATGTGAGAAAAGATGTTGCAAATCAAGTGACTCCATATCAACCAATTCTTTCATGCTTGTAAATTGCCTCATCATATTTAAAGTACCAATGTGGTTGTAAATAAAGCCAAGAAGAAATATTGCTCTCTCTAGTGTCCTCTTGATTTGTGGAATCTTCCCAATATCTTCCAACATGAGATCTATGCAATGAGCTGCACACGGAGTCCAATACAAATGTGGTCTCTTTGCTTCTAGTAACTTACCTAATGCCAAAGGAAAAAACAATACTATTGTCATCATATGTTGCTGTAAATTAACATGAATAATCAAAATGTAAAAGTAAAAAAAAAGTAATCATAAATTTTTAACTACTGGTACCAGTGTTGTTAAAGGTGCTTGCATGGGTCGCCTAAGTGCCCAGGCAAGGCGAGGCAAGAGCTTAGCACCTCAAGAAGTACTAGGTGAGGCAATGTTGGCTAGGCGCTACCTAAGTGCTCGCGCGGCACTAGGTGCCAAGCATTTAAGGCGTTGCTAGGCCTTCTTTACTTTACTTTTACTTATGCTTTAAAGTTACTATTCTATCCCTTTTTTTAAATAGTTAGACAAATAGATTGAGGGTATTTTTGTACAAGCAACGATATTATATTAAAAAAATAAAGAAAAAGCCATCCATTAGAAGGAAGAAGATTCTAGAAAATAGAGAACAAGAAAAAAATGATGTCCTTTTACTTTTCTTCAAGAAGAGAATAAGAAAGGATGTCCCTTTTTTTTCTTCAAGAAGAGAACAAGAAGAAAGGATGTCCTTTTGCTTTTCTTAAAAAACAAGACAAGGAAAATAAGAAAGGGGCCATCAAAACCAGGGAAAGAAGCTTTGGTTTTGCCAAAACCAGCAACCAGGTATTATTATTTTTTATTTCTTTATTGTATCTCTCTCTTTATTGCATTCTTTTCTCATCCCTTCTCTTATTCTTTTTTCTTCCCCCTCTCTCTTCTGTTTATTTATTTTTGGTTTCTATGCAACAAAGTTGTGATTCACCCATCTCTCTCTTTACATGCTGTTGGGCTGTTTTTTCCCTATTTCTCTTGGTAGCAGCCAGCAAACCTGTGCTTCCTCTCTCTCCTTCTATATTTTTTCTATTTTTTTTTGGTTTCTTGCTTTCCTGCTCTCGCTATGCTGCTGGGCTGCTGATGCTATACTTTCTTTTTTTTTCTTGTTATTCTTTGTTTTTAGTCCATACTTTGTTGCTCCATGCTATGTTTTTTTCTTAATTCTAGAATTCAGATTACATATTCCAGAATTCATTTTTTTAGGACATAGAAAAAGAATGGCAATAGTGGGGCCTTCAAGCAATAACATGAAGGATCATGGTTGGAAGGCTATCGGCACATCTCATCTTCGACTTAGGCATTCCAATCGTGTCTTCTAGTCTTGACCATTTCTTAGCTCTAAATAGAGGCGCTCGGATCGATCCTTGGTTTCTAAATATTGTGGTGAGCGGATCCTTGGGCAATATTCCCACTTGGATTTTTCAAAGGCCAACATGATCAATGCTCCCTTCCGTGCTTCCGATTATGGGGTTAAAAGGTTACATAACGTATGATGATCCCTAATTACCACCATATCTTCGTTATTAAGGGAGCTTGCTTAGGTCTATGCAGTAGTTAGCATCACCAAATATGGCCGATTCTATACAAAAGATAAGGTTCTAATTAAAATGAAATAGACATTCTCTGCAAATGAAAATCTCCTGATAGGCTGCATGATAAGCCCCGTCACTTCTCACCAAATTCAGTGAGATATTTGTCATTCTAAAAATGCCTTTGTTCCCCAACTATAAATAGAGACACCTGAGAGTCCTTGAGGTATGCAAAAAAATATCTGCCTCATGCTTCTCATGCTTTTGTTGTGCTGAAGTACTGACTTGAATATCGGAGGCTCATATGGAATACTTTCCATCCATGACTTTTTGCAGGTCCGGCCTCTCAAAGATCTCCCTACACCACTAGCTCAAGTATCCCCGGCATATGATGGATTTCGGCACCAACAATAATAATAATAATAATGAAATCACCAAAAATATTATCTTAAATCAAGAGTTTTATTCCAAAAAAATAGAATTGGGATCCTTTGGATCTTTCAAATAGTTATATTTCCAGCCAGGATCTTTCTTGTTATTACTTGAGGGCCCCTCTATTGCCATTCTATTTCTCTTTGTTCTAAAAAGATATATTTTGGAATATGTAATATGACTTCTGAAATTAAAAAAATAAAGCGTAGAGTAACAAAGTATGAACCAAAAATAAAGAATCACAAGAAAAAAAAAAAGAAAGTATAGCATCAGCAGCCCAGCGGCATAATGAGAGCAGGAAACCAAAAGAATAATTAAAAAAATATTAGAAGGAGAGAGAGGAAGCACAAGTTTGTTGGCTGCTGCCCAGAGAAATAGCAAAAAAACTGCCCGGCAGCATGTAGAGAGAGGGGGGGGGGGGTGAATCACAACTTTGTTGTCTAGAAACAAAAAAAAAAAAAAAAAATAGAACAGAGGAATTGTTGCTGCCTAGAGAGAGAGGGAAGAAAAAAAAAGAATAAGAGAAGGGATGAGAAAAGAACATGAGAAAGAGAGAGAGGTATAAACAAGAACTAAAATAAAATAATACCTAGTTGCTGATTTTGGCAGAAAGAGAGCTTCTTTCTCTAGTTTTGGTGGCCTCTTTCTTTGTTTTCCTTGTCTTGCTCTCGAAGAAAAGCAAAAGAACATCTTTTCTTCTTATTATCTTCTTGAAGAAAAGTAAAAAGACATCCTTTTTTGCTCTCTTGGTGAAGAAAAGTAAAAAAAGACGTCCATTTTTTCTTGTTCTTTATTCTTTAGAATCTTCTTCATTTTGATTGATGGCTTTTCTTTTAATTTTTTTCAATATAATATCATTGTTTGTGCAAAAGTACCCTTCAATCTATTTATCTAAACTATTTTAATGAAGGATAGAATAGTAATTTTATAATATAAATAAAAGAGAAGTAAAGAAAGCCTAGCCGCACCTAGCCAACATCGCCTTGCCTGGTATCCCTCGAGGTGCTAAGCTCTCGCCTTGCTTGGGCACCTAGGCAACCCGGGCAAGTGTCTTTGACAACACTGGCTTTATCCACTGCTGGAATTAAAACAAGGTCCTTTTATCAATACTTAGCACTCGCAAACCACTTGATCTGCAGCTTAACCAACTCATGATCCAAAATGTCCTCCATAAAATAATATTTAACATACATTCCTGAACCTCCATGGGATTTTAAATAGAAGCATATATAGAGGATTCTTGTTTGGATGCACTTGTTTCATTTTCAGTAGGCATCAAATACCATGTGGCAGGAGTATAAGCCCTTAAATCAACTTTTGGCACCCTTTTTTTTTTTTCGAGTTTCCTGATCTAACTAAAAAACTGCCATTTTTAAAAGGGGAAATTTTATATAACCTCTTAATATTTTTTTGAAATTCGTAAGAAACCCCCTAGCATTTCCTTTTCTGAAAAGTAATCTTAGTATGAAATTTTTGAAAAAAAGTAGGTAAGCAGGAGCCTCCAATGAAATCAGGATGAGATCTCTGCCCTTGCTGATTCTTTGGTAATCGTCTTCGTTTGTTCTTCTCACTCTATCTACCTTCTATTCTATATACTTCTCCTCACCTACTTGACTTTGTCCATGCAACCTCTATTGTATGTCGCCTATTTGCTTCATAGATTTGCAATTGCCACCTTCTTTTACCATGTTGCTGCCTTTTCTCCAAGACTTCCATGATCATAGAGCCTGGCCTCTCCAGTGATCTCAAACTGTCCTTCAATATTGACCACCATCCAAGGATGGCCAGCCTGTGGTTATGCTTGATGGTGGGGCGTCTCCTACACATCCAACAACTAATGGGAAAGTGCAATGTCTAGCACCTAGCCATCATGGTTGTTTCCACTACCGGGTCTACCTTGCTCCTCCCTCTTCGCCAACCATTCTAGCAAATGCTACAATGTTCTCTTCCTCATCTTTCTCGCTCCACCTTTCTTGCTGGGTGACACAAGGGAAAGAAAGCCCCTTCTGTTGTCTTCTTGATGGGATGAATGAGGGACTTCATGTGACCATTCCCTTGCATGAAACAGACAATGTTCTCGTCTTTCTCCCTCCACCTTTCTTGCCCCCAATAATATCTCCTTCCACTCCAGAGTCTTGTCCTTGGTAGCAAGAATGTTTAATCTAGGGTTGCACACCTGTTGTCAAATCTCCTCAGAAAGTTGTCCCCGCATCCATTCCTAAGTGTTGGCTTACTTTTTTTTTAAAAAAAAGACCTGCTTCCCCATACTGGCACCTGATCCCCTTCAGATAACTAAGCTACTAAGCTCTTGTCAGCTACAACTACTTGGACGCTAACCTACAATGGGAGAGTAGTGCTCTGTCATGTCCTCATCTCCTTCTGCAACCCCTTGCCCTCGTCTCATTTTGTCAGATTTCTTTCACTCAGGTTGGTGTGGACTGGATTGATGATGCCCTATTTATCTTGTTCCATATGAGGTAAAAGTAGGAACATTTCTTCGAGAATAAATGATCCACTGTTTCTTTGTTTCCACAGAAGGGTCTGTTCGGTATCTCTTCTTTATGTCAGCAGCGGTGAGGATCATTTTGTTGCAAACCAACAAACCAAAGACTCACTTTTTTTCCGGTGGAGGGATCTTCTGATACGTTGCGAAGTGTGAAGTTACCCCTCCATGGCTAAGGAAGTTACAGCACTTTGTTTTAGCTGCACGATTTCCACAAAATCTCATCTTCTATGCTGGTCTTGTGAACTGTGCTGTTGAGGTTTTTGACTTGCTCGGGTTCCTCCTTCCGTCGAATAGGAGCCGGATAAGGGAATGCTGGTGTCTAGAAAATCGCCGACGCATATGCCTTGGTTTGCAGAGTGTTGACAAAGCATTGGGAAAAGAGATTGTTTCTGGGTTTCTGGCAGGCTTAAGCCGAAAGCTTTTGAAAAACTCAGGCTCGAGCCTTGCTTGATTGGATGGACTAGCTCAGTCACACCGGTTCTCTTCCCTCTTTTAAAAGATAATTAAAAAAAAAAAAAACTCTTAAGCACCTAACCCCTTCCATCTAGTCATCTCCCTCTTTAGGGCTGCTATCACCCCCATTCCTTTGCTCTTGCTTCGGCACTCTCTCTTCGATAGATGACTTCACTTGGGCGTATCGAGTCTTCGATGGCAATCACCCCATTCCCCTGCACTTGCTTTGGCACTCCCTCTTCCGTGGATGACTTTATCCAAGCCTATTGAGTGTTTTTGATGGCGATGATGATCATGGTCGGTGATGAAGAAGTCTAGGAATGGTGTAATGAATGGATCTGGTGGTGAGGAGATCAAGGAATGGATCTTGAGCTTCGACAAGATCGAGTTTATTGATAGAAATCCACCTCTCCACCGATCTAGGTGGTGTCCTTTCTCACCTAGTATGAGCGACCAAAAGATGATGAGGTTGGAACGGTCATGCTTGCAAGGTGGTAAAGTCAAAGGATTCATTGCTTGTACGTTGCAACAGGCCATCGATGAGGAGCGGGCCTTCTTCCCACAGATGGGAGGGGGGATCTCAATCTTCTGGTTGATGATGACTAAAATTTCTTAAAGATGAAGGGAGGATGGATGGTGACATTGCCAATGTTATCGCCCTCTCCCATCGAAGAAGATCGAGGTGCAAAGTGGAGGGGCGGCTCCATCATATCAGGCCCTTGAGCCCTCTCTTGGCAATTTGACAAGAGGAACGAGTCGAGGAGATTAAAAAGGGCTTCACACAAATGAGTCGAATAGAATTAAACAAGCTTGGGTGTGGGCTTTAATTGGGCTTGTGTTTGGGCCGTGATGGGTTGGGCTCGAGTCAAGCCTGGGCTTGACCAAAGGTACACTTGAGCCTGACTAGAAAAATAAATGGATCCTAAAATTAGATCCAAGCCCGGCCTGAACTGTTTTAGGCCTAGCTCGAAGCCCGACCCGAAGTTTGGTAGGCCTGATGGGCCTTGGGCCGGTCCGAGCCCAGTTCCAATCCTATCCGGGGGTCTTGCCAAAATGCTATTCGATTCCAGTTCCCTTATTTAAATTGGTTGAAAAAAAATTCTCTTGATGAGTTTATATCCTACGTTAATGAAGCTATACCGAGGCTTTGGAAGGAGGTTGCACTTGGTAGCTTGCAATTGTAGTGCTTCTTATGAATCAGTGAACACCACTGTAAATCCTTTTTTTCCAGAATACCTCCACCACCATTTCTGTAGAAGGCATTTATTGAATACATGGAGATTTAGAACTCCTAATGCACCATATTTCGGGCATTAGACCATGGACCAGTTCACCGAGTAGTAACCTTTGGAGCATGAGCTGTTTCCTTTCCAAAGTAGGTTTCTTCTTAATTTATCTATTTTGTCGATCTTTTCCATTGGTACAGAGCAGAGGACATCCAAGTACTGTGGTACCTGGGACTGAGATTACCGAAGTTAGTCGCTCTCTTGGTGTCAACGATTCCCCCTTTCAACCTACCAATTTGTTTTCTATTTTCCTAACAATGAAGTTCGATTTAATATCTAATATAGGATCTAATTATCATCTAGTTTTGTTCAACTTTTGGATCGATCATACGTACTGAATCAGAGTCCAGTTAATTAAAAAAATATTTTTATTAAAATTAACCTTATCGATAAAAAAGAATTGGAATAAAATTCTAACAAAGGTTTTCGTCTTTTGATAGGAGAGACGTGCGGTTATAAATATAGAAGTTACATAGTATTTTTCTCAAACTCTCGTAAAATCAATGAACGGTTTTCTATCGATTATCCACATAAAGAGAAAAGGATGAGAAGAGAGGAGACCGGTTGCCTTGCGACGAAAAAAAAATATCTTAAGAACTGCGTGATCTACAGATCGAAACAATGATGTAAGATATGTCTTCCATAATTTATGATTTTACATGTATACAAAAATATAATCAAGACATAAATGATTAAAGGTATTACATAACATGTGGCATCAGAGCATGACTCCACGCTTTATGTTTATGCAAAAACTTAAAATAAATTTTGACTTAATTTTAAAATATTAAAATTATATTTTATATTTTAGAATTAAATTAAAGATTAGAAAATTAGTTTTGATTTTCTTATAAAATAAAATAAAATTCTTTCCATTGGGACTATCCTGGTTCCCTCTCCTATCCGACCATCCACTAGGTGGTCTGTCATTGGGTCACTATATCGAAACCTATTCTATTATTATATTATATTTATTTATTTATATTAAAATATAGTTTAAATAAATAAATAAATAAAATAAACAAGAGGATAAAAACTTGTGGTCTTCCTCCCTTCTGGTCAAGAGATTTCTTTTTGTCAAACACCCAATTGATCTCTCTCATGCTCAACATCGTCAGTGCATCGAAATTGTTCGGGCAATTATGGTTGACCGGTGGCTCGCCAGCCATGGTGATTTGATAGAAGAGGGTCGCTAGCCATGGTGATTTGATAGAAGAGGGCGGCGTTTCCTGGGAGATGGCCGTCGAAGATCCGGATGAGTCGATGGTCGTCAAATAGGATCTATGGGAGGAGCTCGAATCGGTGTTTGGCTCTTGATTTGGGCTTGCCGGCGATCGGAGGAAGGTTGGCAGCAGTCGTGGTGGGCTAGTGATCCACCGGTAGAGGAGATCTTAAGTATTGAGAGCCATTAATGGCATTTTGAAGTTCTAAGAATGGTGGTTTTGATTTCTCTTCCCCGGTGGCTCTTAGCCATCGAGTGACCGACGGGAAGCTCGTCGGTCGTTAGGAGATGGCCGCCGAACCTTTAGATTGGTCGATGATTTATCGGCGGTGGAGATCCAAAGCTTCGAGAAGCCATTATAGGCATCTTGGATGGTTAGGAGAAAGAAGATATGGTTTTAAATAGGATTTTGGGTTTCGTGTTTCTAGTTTTAACTTGTTTATAACCAAGATCCACTAATTGAAAGCCCATTTAATGAAATGACCGAATCCAATCATATTGGATCAATTTTAATTTGGATTAAAGAAATTTTTATATTTTGGCTCCTATAAAATTTTAAATTATATATAAGTCCAAAATAAAATTACATTTAGATCCTTGTCAGTTTTTTTATTCTATTTTATAGAAAGCCTGCTATATTATTTACTATTTACAGTTTGTTCTTTCTTATTGAATTTTATTAAAATCGCTATAAGTTGCTCGTTTTATATTCGATTTGAGCGATTTTTGAGTCATTGGACTTGTAATGATTTGAAAAATATTTTAGTTAAATTCTTCATATATGATAAAATATTTAAATATTTTTTAAATTATTCATATATAATTTTGTCACTATTATATTGTTCAAGTATGTTTTTGCATAGTTCCAAGGAGCTTAGAGCATTCTATGGATTTTAATTAGATGAATTATTAAGGGCTAATGGTTTTCTCTCATTATATTTTAGAATTATATAAAGATGTGCCTATTATAGTTGACCCAAAGGTGACTGTAATAAAATACAAAATTGATAGTTATAGGTTGATCAACTTGAATTGTATAAAGATGGAAAGTTCTACATCCAAATGTGGGAGTAAGTTTAGATATTTGTAATCATAGTTGATTAAACCATTGAAAGTGTAACTAATATAATGGATATCAATTTAAACATAAATTATTTATTTATGTCATAATTACTATTCTTGCTTATATATTTCATATTATTGTTAATTATAAAAATTTATAATTATGATTTATGTAATGCATGTTTTGGTATTATTATATTTAAATTTATGATTAAATTAGTTATAACACTTATTACATGCTATAATTTTTGTTTAAATGTATTTTATAGTTATATAATAAGTATTATTGGAAGAATTGTTATTTTAGAATTTGCATCATAAAAATAACTGTATGGATATTCTTCTATTTATAGCTATGACTCCTGCTTTACTCTTATCATATCTAATTAATATTTTCACACTAAATGGATCAAATTATTCTGATTGGCACAAACAACTTCTTATTGTTTTAGGATGCCTAGACTTAGATTTTGCTTTTCGTAAATCTTAGTCTGATCTACTAACTCTCACTTTTTCTCCTGATAAAAAAGAATTAAATGAAAAGTATGAGTATTCTAATAGATTGTCTTTCATGATCATTAAGAGTTTTATAGCGAGAGACATAAGGGGATCTATTTCTGATAATGAATTGGCTTCTGAGTATCTTTCTTTTATAGAGCTATAATTTTTGGATCGACCATATATACTGAATTATAGTTCAATTGATTAAAGAAAACCATTCCTGATGAAACTGATCTTATTAATTAAACAGAACTGGAGTGGAACTCTAACTAAGATTTTAGTCTTTTGATTGGAGAGACAAATACAACTATAAATATATAGATTACATGGTTTTTTTCTTGAACTTTCATAACAGTGATGAACGGTTTCCTATTGAGCCTTCATGTAAGGAGAAGAGGATAAGGAGAGAGAAGATCAGTCATCTCACGATGAAGGAGGGACATCTTAAGGACTACATGATTTATATATCGAAACAATGATGTAAGGTACGTCTTCCATAATTTATGATTTTATATGTATACAAAAGCATGATCAAGGTATAAATGATTAAAGGTATTAGCTAACGATTAAAAGTCTAGTGCTTAGGACCTAGCTTTGTGTGATGGAATGGGAAGTCCAAGTATTTGGTGGGGAAGTCAACAAGCAAGCATCCCAAGAGAATGGCAAATTGGCTGTTTGCGATTTCTAAGAGACCAATGCCAAATAGTGAACTCTTGTTGTAATTAATCTTCAAACCGGTGAGCGATTCAAAATAAAATATAGAATAAATTTAAGTTTTGCACCGAGACTTTTCAGTATTGCATAATGTTGTGGCCGAACTAAAGTAATCTTGACGCACCGTCGAGTCGCACCCAACCAAGCTCCTGGCAAGTCCTGCAAAATAAACCCACTCACCAAAAAATTTTTGGTGGGAGACACTCCGATGCTTAAGTCAGCAAGGGTCCAGATGACAGATTGAGAAAATGGACGAGGAATGATAGAACATTTCAGCTAACTTCCTTCACTTACTTCCAGAAGTCTCCATTTATCAATATTTCTAGGCATGGGTCTCAACAGAATTTAATTGAAAAGGTCTCTGTCAGTTTGTTCCATTAGAAACTAACCCGTGTCTGTTATAACAGTAATTGATTATTTTGGTAGAGCAACCACCTCTTCTTGAAGTTAGTATGCACTTAGGTGTTAGTCGACCAGTAGAGGCTAATTGGCTCTTCCGAGCTAGTCGGCCGATAGGCATTGGTCGGCCTTTATAGGCGAGTCAGAGTACTAGATTTGTATAGGTAATCGATCGATTGGCACCTCATCAGCTTTTTTGGACCTGACACAATCTTTTGTTCATTCTTTGAGCCTGTTATGGCTTTTATAGGTTAGGCCGATCGGCTTATCACAACACTTGGCCCTCCCCCCCCCCCCTCTCAATTTCAAGATATATTTAGTGCCTTGAGAAATGGGAATAGATAGTGATTATTGCCCTGAGAGGCTAACCTAAGAGGGGGGTGAATTGAATTTTAAAAACTTTTGCAAGTATATGCCAATTCAAACCAAGTACTTGTATTTTGCCAAAGTGTTTGCGTGCTTAATAATAATATGCAACATAAATAATAATGTAAATACAAAGCAAATAACAAAGAGAAGCAAGCAACCACAAACACAATAAATTTATAGTGGTTCGGTGCACCCCTTGGCACCTATATCCACTTCCCAAGCTCTCCTTGAAAATTTCACTATAATCACTCATGATTATAGCTGATTAGTTTTCCAGGCTCACTAATCAAAATCCAACTTATTTTCACAGGCTTACAAGTCAAAATCTCTTGGTTTTCCGGGCTAACCAAAAATCTCTTGATTTTCCGAGCTGACCGAAAATCTAACTTGTTTTCACTGGGCTCACAAGTCAAAACCCTTGTTGGTTTTGTCACCTAGGCTCACCAACAACCTTCTTGGTTTTTATTATATAGCTAATTAAAATCTCTGTTGGTTTTAACATAAAGGCTCACCAACAACTTAGATACTAGTTTCAATTCCATTGAAACTAGTAAGCAATACAAGCACAAGTATGATAATGAAAATATAAAAGATTTCTTGCAACAAGAAGATATTTTGTTGAGGCACTTGATTGATGTTGTTGAGCTTGTCTCCATGTTGTTGTTGAAGCTTCAAAAGATGCTTGAAGATGAGGACTTTGAAGCTTCTTCTCACTGTTCAATCCTTGGAGGCTCAACTCTCAATATTTTGAATCCTTAAAGTATTTTCAATTGGATTTTCAAAGGATTCTTTCAATCAATCCATTTCTCCCCTTTCCCTTGAGCTTGGTGGTGTTTAAATAGCCCTCCAAATCTTGAATGACTGTTTATGTCCATTGGAGGAGAAAATCTAGCCATTTAAGCCAAGTTGGAGAAGTTCTACACTTCAGAAAAATTAGCCATTACAGCCCAAGTGTCGACACTTCATCTTCATGAGTCGACACTTGGTTTCTTGAGTCGGCACTTGTTCAAAAAGTCCTCTAAAGCTTTCTAGAATGCACTGGTGAGTCGATACTTCATCTAGTGAGTCAACACCTTGAGTCGACATTTCAGTCCATGAGTCGATACTTGCCCAAACCCTTAAATGTGCTCGCTTTGTCTTCTGTTTGGTCTCAGGTCTTGAGTCGACCTGTGAGTCGATACTTGGGTTGACACTTAGATTTCATGAGTCGACACTTAGCTGTACAGTGCTGAAACTTTTCTAAATTCAAATCTTGAGTACCTGTAACTGATTAACATATTTAATACATAATTAGTACTCAAATATACTTAAGTATTTTGTCATAATCAAATTCAGAGTCAACGGTGATAAATTTTTTTTGAAGAGAAAGAAAGAAGATGTTCTTTGATGAAGAGAGAGAAAGAAGATATTCTTTAATGATGACGAATCTCGAATTCAGCTGGCAGCTTTGATTCGCCATTCTTGGGACGTAACGCCCTTGCCAGGTGTCGAATTCTCATTGGCGAGGAAGTTATCACTCGGATCTCGGGGTCACGTCAATCGAGACCATTAAAGTTGCACAAATTTGAAATCATATCCGTTATCATCTTTTCACTTCTACCGACAGACTTCTCATGGATCGATATTATCGTATCAACTTCAATTAGTTGGGATTTGCATATATGGCATGATCAGAGGTGATTCTCATGGCTCGAGGAAGAGGTCAAGACCGTCGATGCCTCTTAAATAAAGGGCCTTCCTCCCTGAGGGCTAAATCTTTTCTACCATTTTCGTCTTCCTCCTTTGGAGAGTCTTCGTCTTTATTCCAGTCTTCCTCTTCTCCAAGTTCTTCCCTTTTTTCAGGTCAGATCATGTTCTTCTCTCATAGAAATGGTTAGGTCTTTAGAGGTCCCGGTCACTGGTAAATCTTTTGCCAGTAGGGGTGGAGGCGAGTCCTCCAACACCTAAGATCCTCCTAGGATGCCAGGTCCCCATTATAGGGAAGAGTTAAGATTGGATTCCATTAGGAGTGTCATGACTGAGTCTAGGTTGGCCTCCTTGTGGAATTACTACAAGATTCTGCAGGATTTACTTGCTTTCGTCCCTCACTCCGGTGAGAGGATAAACCGACCTCCTCTCAGGTCCAAGCTTTGTACGAAGAATAGCTGAAGGCTGGTCTTCATTTTTCTCTTTATCCCTTTTTTGTCCAACTTTTCAGCCTTTATCACATAATTCCAATGCAATTGACTCCGAATAGTATTTGAATAATTTATGCATTCCTTGTCCTTTGTCACGACTTAGGCATAACACCTAGAACTTCTTTATTCAGTTCCTTCTTCATCATGAAGGACTTTCATGGTCAAGGGTAGTGGGTCATCGACCCCCGTCCTGGTCGGAGATTCATAACAGGGCTTCCATCTGCCATTCATGGATGGAAGCCTTGCTTTTTCTTCCTTCTATCCACACAACCATTGGGGTTTAACACCAAATGGAAGGAACCCCATCTGACTCCCAACAACGGGAAGGTCATCATGGTCGATAAGAGGACTTCGACACACTATCCAAGGTTGAAGTCCCTCTGATGAAGGAATTATTGAGCGAGGAAGGCCCTCCTCGCTCAAATCAGTACTCCTTTCTTAGGTGTGTCCCATCGATCATATTGATGTCTTCTCTTATATTTTCTTCTTCTCCTTGACTGATCCTTTTTGTTGCTTATCTTTTCATAGACAAGCAAATAAAACCGGATGCCTGTAAACTCTGACAAGTTGTCAGAAAAAGGGTGACGGTAGCTTTAGGCGAGCAGGAGGGCCGAAAAAAAGCTCACGTAGACATAGTGGCTCCTTCAAGCACTCTCCCGAAAGTTTCGGCTGGGAGAGTATACCGATAATAATTTGGTCGACATCCGATGATGATGATGTTCCTCTATCAGAACTTCATCCGAGGGTGATTCCAGCTGAATAGCCGACAGAGTTGTCGATAGCACCTCCAAAGGCAGAACTTTCATCCGTGTCTGATCGTTGAGATAAGGGTAAGGCCCTGGCGACTCGACTTGACACCTGAGCCACAGGCAAGGACCAAGGCATAGGCAGATGAAGATCTTATCGATTTTTCCATCTTTGTCAATGATACAGGGTTCGACAACCCCAACTTAGTTAGGTTGATGCTGAAGGCCACCATCTTTCCTCGGAATTGGGAGGTTACCAAGGCTCATCGCCTAGAAGACATCTTTACCACTATTTATTTGAATACTCTCAAAGTATGCGAGATCTCCTTTTCATGTCTTCCTTCTATAAATCATAATATCCTTACTAACCTTGGTTGTTCCTTGTTGGCATTTTATACATGAAATCTCCTTGATAGAAGAGAGCATCAAGGGGTTTGCCGACTTGAGCAAAAGTCTTCGCAATCAGCTAGAGTCCATAAAGACAGAGAAAGAAGTGGCCGAAGAGCTCAAGGTGGCCATGAAGCATAAACTGGGCAAAAGTGTCGCCACCACCCTTTCACTGGAGAAAGGGTTAAAGGTGGCCCAAGAAAAGATAGTCGAGCTAGAGGCCAAACTTAAAAAGAAGAAGAAAAAGCTATGCTCGACAAAAGTTTTAATCAAAGAAGGCCTTCAAAAAATTTGACGAAACCTTAGCACAGAAGGCCGAAGTGAAAAAAAGAACAAAATTAGTCGATCAAAGGGCAAAGTCGTCCGAACAAAAGGTGGAACAGGCCAAACAACATAGGTTTCAAAGATTGCTTAGAGAAGGTGAAGAAGTTATATCCCAACCTTGATGTCTCCAAGGTAATACTGAATGAGGCCGACGAAGAGGACGAGGCAAACGAATAGGCCGGGAATACACCTGTCCAAGATACAATCACTCCTGTTCCCACTTCTGACCCGACTGAAGAAGATTAATGTACCTCTCCTCTTTTTTATACTTCATGTAAAAACCAAACTTTTTTCCGAAGTATTTAGCAACTCTTTTCATATGAATGAAATCATCTTTTTCTCTAACTGTTGATGTCTTTGTAATATGTTCTCTCATATATGTGCTTGAAAAAATTTTCTAAGTATGAACTTGTCGGCTTTTCATACCCTTATATTTGTCTCAGGATAGCTTTTGCTGAGTGTTGTGCCATCGGAATGATGGTTCCACTCATTCTCTTTTTGGAACATAATGACCAAGCTAATCTAGCTACCCTCCCTTTTTTTAGATATACCGATGAGGTGGTGTGCTAGACCAACTCTGTTCATCGGATGTGAATCAGTGGATTAGGCCAACCTTGGCATTGTCGGACATACTGATTGAGTCAGCTGGCTAGCCAACTCTTTATTCATTGGATACATCGATTGAGTCAGCTAGTTAGGCCTACTCTTCATTTGTTGGATACATCGATTGAATCGGTTGGTTAGACCTACTCTTCATTTGTCGGACATACCGATTGAGTCTGGTTAGGCCTACTCTTCATTTATCAGACACACCGATTCAGTCGGCTGTTTAGGCCTACTTTTCATTTGTCAGACATACTAATTGAATCGGCTGGTTAGGCCTACTCTTCATTTATCGGACACATCGATTGAGTCAACTGGTCAGGCCTATTCATTGAGTCGGCTGGTTAGGCCAACTCTTTACCTGTCAAATTGATCATGATAGACAATGTAAGGAGGAAGGAGAGAGCTCTTCATTGATAATATTTGCATAAGTTCTCTACATTCCATGGTCAGGCCATCCGATAGCCGTCTAGGCTTTCGATCTGGTAGGTTCCATGTCGTATCACTTCAGTGATCCGGTAAGGGCCTTCCCAATTAGGGACAAGTTTATCTTGTTCTGTAGGTCGAGATACCTCTGCTTTTCATAGTACAAGATCTTTGGGTCGAAAAGTTTTGGCTTTCACCCTGGCATTGTAATATCGGACAACTTTTTGTTGACATATGGCCATATTTAGTTGTGCTTGAAGCCTTGTGCCCTCTAGTAACTCCAAGTCGACTCTTCTTTGTTCTGAATTATCCAGTTCCTTGAAGTGGTCGGTCCTCCTAGATCGGAGAATGATTTTCACTGGTATCAGTGCTTCACTCCAATAAGTCAACTTAAATGGTGACTCTCCAGTAATAGATCGGGGAGTAGTTCTATATGCCCAGAGCACTGAATTTAGTTCTTCGGCCTAAAATTCTTTTGCCTTATTCAATCGAGTCTTCAGGCCATGAATGATCGTCCGATTGGTGACCTCAGCTTCACCATTGGCTTAGGATGTTCGATATAAGTCAACTTGTGAAGAATGTGGTATTGAGCACAAAAGTCTTTGAATTTTTGATTGTCAAATTATCTTCCGTTGTCGGTGATTATAGCATAGGGAATTCCAAATCGATAGATTACAGAGTTTTTGACAAAGCTTTCAACTTTTCCTTCGATGATTTGGGCTAAAGGTTCGGCTTCCATTCATTTGATGAAATAGTTGATAGCCACGATCACGAACTTTCATTGTCCGGAGACTGGAGAAAAGGGATAAGGATATCCATTCCTCATTGAGCGAACGACCAAGGGACAACTAGTTGGGTCAGCTGACTAGCTGGACATCTTTGAATATTGGTATACCTTTAGCACTGGTCATATCTTCACATGAAATCGACTGCATCCTTCTGGATGGTCGACCAGTAATATCTCTAGCGTATAATTTTGTAAGCCAGAGATCTGCCTCTAGATGATCATCATATATACCTTCATGAACTTGTCTTAGGATGTAATCAGCATATGAAGGTCCTAGCACTTTAATAAAGGCTGCGTGAAGGATCTCTTATAGAGAGACCCTTCCAAGATGACATATTGAAAAGCCGTCTACCGGAGTCACTTGGCTTTAGTGGGATCTTCTAGTAAAATCCCTTTGATTAGATATTTGGTGATCGGGTCCATCCAGCTTGGCTTCTGATCGATTTGGTGTACTTCTGAACTTTCCTCAGTTGTAATGCTAGGAACTTCCATCTATTCAATAAAAGTCTGATCCAAGGAATCAGGTGTTGTCATGGCCAATCAGGATAAGCATCTGCTAAAAAATTTTCAGTTCTTGGAACATGAATAATGTCAAGAAATTTAAATTGGATTACAAGGTCTCGTACCTTATCCAAATATCTGACCATTGCTGCATCTCGGGCTTCAAAGTCTCCTCTAACTTGGTTTACCACCAGTTGGGAGTCTAAGAATACTTTCATCTTCTGAACACCCAACTCTTTGGCAATTCTGAGTCTTGCCATAAAGGCTTTATATTTGGCTTGATTATTGAATTCTCAAAAAGAAAAATGGAGAGCATATTCCACTAACTCTCTATTGGGGTCAGCTACAATTAGTCCGGCTCCGCAATTGGAAGAATTAAATGCTCCGCCCACGTGAAGGATCCATGCAAAATCAGAGTCATCTTCAGTGTCTTCAACAAATATCTGATTATCCTCTTCTTTATTGCCCCAAGTGCACTTGGTGATGAAGTTTGCTAATACTTAGACTTTCATCCCTGGTCGAGGTTGATATGTGATATCGAACTCTCCTAACTTGATAGCCCATTTAGTAGTCAGGCCAGAAGTGTCGGGGGATTGCAAGATAGCCTTCAAGGGCTGGTCCATCAATATGGTGATAGAATGAGATTGAAAATATAGTCTCAAGCACTTCGCTGCTATCACCTAGGCATATATTAATTTTTGTGCTTTTGGATATCTCACCTCGGTGTCATGTAATACTTTGCTGGCATAATAATTGGCTTGTAGATATCATCGGAGTCTTTCCTAATGAGCACTGAGCTGACATCCTTATTTGAAATGGTGAGGTAAAGATATAGAGTCTCTCCTTTAGGTTTTAAGAGTAGAGTCGAATTGATCAAGTATTGCTTCAGCTCCTCAAAGGCTCGTCGACAATCTTCCGACCATTTGAAACTTCTTGCTTGCCATAGGGCTTTAAAGAAAGGAAGGCATCTTTCTGCCAACCGAGAGATAAATCGATTTAAAGATGCGATCCGTTCGGTCAGCTACTGAACCTTCTTTTTATTAGAGGGATGCCTCATATCCAGTATTGCCTGGACTTTTTTCGGATTGGCTTCTATTCCTCGATTCATCACCAAGAAATCGAGAAATTTTTTTGAAGTAACTCTAAAGACACACTTAGTCAGATTGAGCTTCATTTGATATTTTCGTAGTACTTCGAAGGCCTCCTCAAGATCTCTGATATGGTCGTTAGCCTGGATGCTCTTGACAATTATGTTATCGACATAGGCTTCCATGGTCTTTCTGGACTATTTTTCAAAGATCTTGTTGACTAACCGCTGGTTTGTTGCCCCAGCATTCTTCAAGCTGAATGGCATCGCCTTGTAGCAATATAAACCTCTGTCAGTGACAAAAGCTATCTTCTCTTCTTCTTCCGAGTCCATCCGGATCTGGTTGTAGCCAAAGAAGGCATCCATAAAGCTTAGAAGCTTATGTCCTGCAGTGGCATCGACAAGCTGATCTATCTTCGACAGCGAGAAGCTATCCTTTGAGCAGGCTTTGTTGAGGTTAGTATAATCGATGCAGATTCTTTATTTGTCATTCGCCTTTTTTACCATCACCACATTGGCAAGCCAATCTGGATAATGGGCCTCCCTTATGAAACCTGCATCAAGAAGTTTAGTTACCTTTTCATTAATGACTCTATCTTTCTGGGACAAAATTTCTCTTTGTGCTTAACAGGCCTATGTCCTAGATTGACCTTTAGTTGATGAGTAATGACTTCAGAAGGAATTCCCATCATATCATTAGCTGACCAAGCGAAGATATCGATATTATTTTGTAGGAAATCAATTAGTCTTGTCTTCATGTCTTCGTGGAGTAGGGTGGAGTAGGCTTCCAATCTGCATAACCTTAGTCGGATCTTCTTTTGTGAAGGGTATGGAGACGGTCCTTTCGACCAGCTCCCCACTTTCTTCTATCCGATCTCGCTGGTACAGCTATTCTAAGGACATCTGGCTGACTGGTGGTCGGTCTTGGATCATTAGGCATTACTGAGCTACCCTTTGGTCTCCTTTCATTTCTTTGACTCTATTCTTAGTCGGGAATCTTACTAGCAAGTGGTAGATGGAGATAATTACTTGAAATTTATTTAAGGCTGGTCATCCTAAAATGGCATTATACGCAGAAGACGTGTGGACAACCATAAAGGTGATTGGAAGTGTTTTTGTTGGGGTTCTATCCTGATAGTTACAGGGAGAGTTATCTCTCCTTCCACTCCTACCGGATTTTCTCCGAATCTGGTATGAGGTGCTGAGATTCTTTGCAACTTATATCTTGATAAATTCATCTTAAGAAAAGCATCATAGAGCAAGATCTTGGTCGAACTTTCATTATCCACCAAAGTTTTTCTTATATCATAGTTTACAATGATAGTGAAGACAACTACAGGATCATCATTGGATACTTGAACTCTATGTAGGTCATTGTCGAAAAAGCTAATGACATTGCTGCTTCAAGGTCTTTTCAAGCATTTTCTCCTCTGAAGTTCGATCGGCGATGTAACATGCTGACCATTCCATCAGTGGATTGTTGATTGGGAAGCTCTGCACCGTCAATGGTTTGCCTTAGGGCAGCTATCTCAGTTGGAAGATCCTAACCGTCGACCTACTTTTCCAAGTACCCACGTTTGATTAGGCCTTCAATCTCGTCCTTCAGCTAGATGCATTCTTCCATAGTATGTCCATGGTCCCTATGGAACTGGCAATATTTGGCTTTATTATGCAAGGCTGGGGGCGCTTGCATCGACCGGGGTCTTTAGAGAAAGCTTTTCTTTTCGATCTCCATTAATATCTTCTTCCTTGGAAGAGACAAAGGAAGTGCCAGGAAGTCATAATTCGTTACTCTTTGGGTGGGTTCTTCTTCTTTGGAGTAGGTTTTCCTTTAGCTTAGTGCTGACTTGCGGCTTGCTCTTCAGCTCGCACATACTTCTGCATGCACCCTAGTAATTCAGAATAGTTGGTGGAGAATTTCTTATCCAAAGAGAAAGTAAATTTGAACAATCGAAGTCCCTTTTTCATGGCAGACATGGCAACGTGCTCATTGAGATCTAGGATTTCCAGCATGGCAGAGTTGAAATGGGCCACATAATCTCTCAAAGTCTCGCCCTCCTACTATTGGATAGAAAAGAGGCTGTCCGAATTGTACGGCATCTTTCGACTGGTCTTGAAATGAGCCACGAAAAATCTTTCTAGTTGATCAAAAGAATGAATGGTACCTGGTCGAAGGTTCGAATACCACATTCGCACGGCTTTCTTAAGGGTTGCTGGGAAAGCAAGGTAGTGGAGGGTGTCAGTTGCTCCCTGAATCAACATATGGGCTTTAAAGCTATCCAAATAATCAAGAGGATCATAGATTCCATCATAAGACTCCAACTAGGAGATTTTGAAGTGGGACGAAATCTTTTCTTCCATAATTCTTCTGGAGAAAGGTGGCCGTGGATCATAGGCCATCAGTCGTTCGTCGCTTCTCCGTTGGTCATCGAATTTGGCAACTTGCAATTCCAACTTCCGAAATTTTCTTTCGAAGCTGTCATGTCGCTGAGTTCCCTTGCTCTGGTAGGAACTTCTTGGGGTAGAGTCATTAAAAGATATAGAGTAAGATCTTGGGCATTTCTACCTGAGTTGATTCTGCCCATACTCACAGAGTCGAGAATCTTGTTGCAAGGAAGAACGACGATTTAGAGAGGGCCGATAACAATGGCTTGGTTCTTGGCATCGAGCTTCTTGCAAGGGGGATCGTCGGCTGCACTTCAAGGCGATCGATCGTAGCTATCCACCGACCGCAACCTCTTGGAGATTTTGAACAGCAGCGGTCAGAGCTTCCATTTTATCTAAGAGGATGTCCGTTTGGTGTCATCCCATACTCATTGTAAGGGCAATATCCTCACCATCTACGAGTGGATTGTTCTTCTTGGATGCTGGGCGGCCTCTTCCAGTCGATGTGTTCTGTACTCTTCCTTTCAACATTTTTTTCTTTCAAGATTTTTTTCAAGATATTAATTCTTGACCCCTACCTGGCGCGCCAATCTATTGTGGCCGAACCAAAGTGATCTTGATGCATCATCGAGTCGCACCCAACTAAGCTCCTGGCGAGTCCTGCACAACAAACCCACTCACCATAAAATTTCCGGTGGGGGACACTCCATACTTAAGTCGGCAAAGGTCTAGATAATAGATAGAGAAAATGGACGAGGAATGATAGAACATTTCAGCTAGCTCCCTTCACTTACTTTCAGAAGTCCCCATTTATCGGTATTTATAGGCGTGGGTCTCAACAAAATTCAGTTGAAAGGGCCTCTAGCGGTCAGTTCCGTTAGAAACTAATCCATGCATGTTATAATGGTAATTGGTTATTATTTTGATAGAGCAACCACCTCTTCTTGAAGTTGGTCGGCACTTAGGTGTCGGTCGGCCTGTAGAGGCTAGTCAGCTCTTTCGAGCCAGTCGGCCTTTATAGGTTAGTCGGAATACCATATTTGTATAGGTAACCTGCCGATTGGCGCCTCATCAGCTTTTTTGGACCCGACACAGCCTTTTATTCATTCTTCAAGCCTGTTATGGCTTTTATGGACCAGGCCGATCGGCTTATCACAATACATAGTAGTATTTTATCATCCATGTATTGTACAGATAATATTCTTCCAGTACTGTTTAGTGGGCCCATACCTCTGATCATGTTATTTCTAACTGCATGCTCGAGAAGATGATGATATCAACCACCAGGACAAATAGAAGAGAGGACAATGGGTCTCCCTGTTGAAGTCTTTTTGTTTCTTGGATCCATCTTGTAGGCTTCCCGTTTATTAGAAGGGCCATCTTCCATCTATGAAGCGTTCAGGATAGATAGATGCAGTCCATTTACATCACTTGCTTCCAACCCCCCTGCCCTCTAACAAGGTGATGAGAGATCTCCAATCAATGTTATTGAAGGCCTTATCGAAATCTATCTTGAAAAGTACTCCTTTCTCCGTATTCTTCTTTGCTCGAAGAGAGGATGAAGTAGCCGTCGTTGATTAATCTTCCTTCGATGAATGCCGACTGGGATTCGGTAATGAGAGCATTTAGCAACTCCGTTACTTATTAAATTGGAGAAGATTTTCATGATCCCATGAACAAAGGAATTAAATAGGTCCATAGAAAGTTAAATGTCTTGCCAAAAGAAAAAGGGGTTAAAACAGACAGGTTGGACAAATTGAGTTGAGTAAAGCTATAATCCTTTTTTTTTTCATACAAATTAAATACATAAAAAGAATATGAAAATAAATTTTAGTTCTTTATACAATATTAAATAAAATTAGAGAGTTGAAGGCATGGAACATAATCAGCCAAATTTTCAATAATAATGGAAACATAGCAAATAAAATTGTTCTTCGTTAAGAAGCCAAATGTTCCTTAAACTAAAAAACAATCAAGTAAAACAATTAGTAAGTATCATGGCATGTAACATTTTACAAGTTCGATCTTTCTTGTAAGAGGAGTGATTAGGGCAAAGGACAGGGAGATAATTTGTGAGAGTGATATATATCCAAATTGGCTTTAAGACAGGTTCTTCATTAGATCTATTGCAGGTTAAGTAAAACTAGTCCTATTATAGTTGGGTTGAATCAAGTACCTGATGGGGTAGAGTAAATTGCCACCCTTTAATTTGAACACTGAAATCTAATAAAACAAATCTTAGCCTTAGAATATTTAACAAAACACTTTTTAATAAATTTTTTGTTTAAAAGCAATCTTGTTCAACAAAACTTATCGTGGTTGATAAGTATTGCGGGCTTATTCGAAGTTATGATTATTTCACGATGATAAGTCTAATTAACCTATTCAAAATTATGGCTTATGTCATGGTTGATTTATAGTATGCCAGGTCAACCTGAAAATTATTTTCTATATCATAGTTAATATGCATGGCCAACTAATTTGATATTTTACCATCGAGGTGGTATTTCAGATGGAACAGGACTTTAGTTCCATGTCCACATGTCCTGGGTTTGAAGAATGATGTTGCAACTAACTTGAATAAATTCAGGACTAGTCCTAGAGCCTGTATATAGGATGTGGGATGGCTATATTTTCTTTCGGGATCGGTCCTTTTGATGCTTTGATGGGACTGGGATGATGTATCCATCCAATATAGTGGGGAAGGATTGAGCCATCCTTGTTGTCACCTTCTATCGAATATTTTTCAGTGAAGTGGGAGTTCTCGTGGTCATGACTAGAGAGGGTAGCTATGCTAGAAACACCCCCCCTCCCACTCATTTTTCTTGTCAAAAAATAATAATAATTTGATATTATATTAATATGGTATAGTCATGATAATTGATTGGCCAATAACATATTGTTACGATTGACCTAATAACTTTTATATCTTATGCTTATACAACATAACAATATTTATATTTTTTAAAATTGTAGGGGCAATGTTTACACCCAAAAATTATTCAGTCATCGACCAATTATAGCAAATGGTTAAAAACATAAAGTCAATTAAGATTTGGTTAACCATTTATCCATAAACTCGAAGCAAGTATGTTTGGCTACTTGCCACTTGTACAAGAGGCCACATCTGGATAGCTAATTATCAGAACCTTTGTAAAAGAAGTTGTAAGAGGGAGTTATTCATACAGGTATTCACCAATAAGAGGAGATACTAGGATAAATAATCACCAAAAGAGAGTAATAATTGTTGCTAGGAATAACTATCCATCTATATTAGAAAAATGGAAAGAATGATTCAATTAATCTCTCTCACACACTCTTCACACATTGATACTCAATTATCCGAATATTGAACAAGGTCTCTACACTACTCCTATGTATCATGATGAGTGACGTTATTCTACTTTTGGAAAATACTTGCTGAAGTACTTAATTATATTTTTTTTTATTATCAATCTCTTTGCTATTGTTTATTCACTTACATTTTTTTTTTTAACTTCCTTTCTTTGTATTGTTCATGTCTTATTAAAATTTATAAAGCCCTTTAAGTTGAAATCTACCTCCTAACAACAGCAAAGCTCATCGATCGATTCGATCCATCTAGAATGCTAGCTATCTTGTAGGCCATAATTTAGTTATGTAGAAAATAATTATTGATGATACGAGGGTTGCCATTGGACCCGTGATATTTTATTTTCTAATCATTCTGGCAGTGTTTGTGCTGGACATGGATGTTTTTTTTTTTTTTTTATAAAAAAAAGTTATTTTATAAAAAAATGGAAAATGGCTTTCATATCAAGCTTTGTAGCTTTATAAAATAATTATCCAAAAAGAAGGGTGTTTTTTTTAAAAAAAAAATTTCTCTTTTCAAAGTTGGGTACTGTATTAATCCGAGCCCAAAAAAACCCCTGCAAACCTAATCCTAGTCAACTTCATTTACTTCTTGGTACAACGCAACCCCACATCAAGTCTTTAGACTCCTCACAGTAAGCACGAATACTCACCAAGCTAATCCGCACTCTTTGAACAATTCCTCCCCATTCCTAAACTGATAAACAAATCTCAACCTTTAAAAAAAAAAATAATTTAAGTTTGATCAATGCATAATGAACATTAGGATTCGTGCCATACGAACGGTCGCTTATATATCGATCGGCCCATCATACCAAGACAATGACCGCGCCCCTGTATTTTTGTGGGTCTCCCGTCTATATCCTTCCAGGAGCTGCAATCTTACCCTGGCGGTTGCAAAGCTCTCCTATCTTTATTCATTCAGGTTTAAACTCTGTAAACCTGGTGTATATCTAGAGATAGCAATCGAACAAATTGGTCAATTACATATTGGATTGGATGCAAATTAGATCAAAAATTTGTCAAGTTAAAATTGATCTATTTATTAAATAGATCAAAAACTTAGACGTGAATCCGATCTAGCTATCAGACAAGTAATCTGAACCTATCCATTAACTCGTTATCCAACGGATCAAGTTATATTAAATGAGTTAAATAAGTTAAATGGATTAGTTTAAACAAGTTAGAAATACGTTAAGTATGTCATAGATAGAGTAAATGGATCAGGTTTAACTCGATTTAATCAAAGGATCGAAATGGATTAAACGGACCAAAGATCTAAATTAATTTAATAAATAGATCTAGATGGATCGATCCATTTATGATCCAAATTAATTTATGTTAAATCTAGATCTAGTTAAAACAGATCATTCATGGATCGGATCATATATTACCAAACTTAGTCATATCATCCCTCCTTGAAGTAGGTAGGTCACTTACCCTCATGGAAAATTACTTAAATATGGGCCCCCATTAGGTAGGTCTAGATGGGTTAATCTATTTATAATCTAGATCCAATTATATCAAATACAGACCTATTTATAGCCGGCCGTTCATAGATCCGATCATAAATTGCTAGCGTTGGTGGTAATCCACCCTCCTTGAGGAAGGTAAGCCTCGCACCCTCAGGCATGGTCACTTAGATATGGGCCCCCAATACCAACAAGTCCATGAACCGGCACCTAGATTTTTGCGGTCCCCCTCCCCACCCCCATTATTTCAAACTTTAGTAGTTGCCAGGCTTCTATCTTCTTCGGTCATCCAGGTGCTCGTCTCCATACTTATCTTACCATCCTTCCCTCTCTTGGGTAGGGAGGTCCCTTACGAACGCTACCACCATGGCAATCGAACCCTTTCTCCTTGCCTGCGGCATCCTCTGCCTCTCCCTCCACCTCCTCCACCGCTTCAGACTCCGATCCACCCGCCACCTCCCACCGGGACCAACCGGCTTCCCTGTGCTCGGCGCAATCCCCCTCGTCGGCACTGCACCGCACTCGGCTCTCGCCGGCCTCGCCAAAAGCTATGGCCCCATCATGTACCTCAAAATGGGCACCTCCCGCATCGTCGTGGCTTCGACCCCCGACGCCGCCCGCGCATTCCTCAAGACCCACGATGTCCAGTTCGCCAACCGCCCCTCGGTCATCAGCGTCAAGGACATCACCTACAACAAGCAAACACTCGTCTTCGCCGACTACGGCCCTCGCTGGAAGCTCCTCCGTAAGCTATGCAGCCTTCGCATGCTCGGCAGCAAGGCCTTTTCCAGCTGGACCCCGGTCCGGCGAGCTGAAGTTGGACATCTTCTCCGCACCATGCATGACTCCAGCCGGAAGTCACAACCCATCGTACTCTCCGAGTCGCTGATCTGCGCCATGGCCAACGTTATAGGACAGGTGATGCTAAGCCAGCGAGTGTTCGACTCTCAGGGCCGGGATTCGAACGAGTTCAGGGACATGGTGGTGGATCTGCTGACCGGGGGAGGGCTGTTCAACATCGGAGATTTCGTGCCGGCGGTGGCGTGGATGGACCTCCAAGGGATACAAAGGAAGCTGAGGCGACTGCATGAAAGGTTCGACACGATGGTGACCAAGTTGCTGGAAGAGCATGCAGCCTCGGCGATGGAGAGGGAGGGGAGGCCGGACGTTTTGGATCTGATCATGGCGAATGGAGAGGATGCGGACGGGGAGACGCTGTCCGACGTCAATATCAAGGGACTTATTTTTGTAAGCTCTCTCAACCCTTAATTAGCTCTTCTTAATTAGTCTAGAGAACAGATTGCACGCACGGTGAGTCGAGTAACAAAGATATATCCCGGGATTAATTACTGATTACTGAATATCTTCGTGGCCTTTTGGAGGAAAAGACGTAGGTCACTGGATATATATATATGCATGGTTTCTGTCTTGTTCCAGATGTCTACGGGGAGTATTGGTTTGTTTGATTACAGGGCACATGTTCGATCATCTCTTTTTCTTAATCGATCCCTGTTATATCTTTTTAAGTATCAAATATTCAAATCAATGCATAAAATGATGGCCGGTTGACACGCGGGCTGCACTTCCTTTCTGAATTACCTCAGATTATTAGGTAGGTTAGAAGTTGGTCAGTGTCCCAAAAATCACAGCCACCATGGGCTTTCCCCTGTACTTAGCTGAGTGATGATGCAACTTCTCCCAATCTCATATATGACGTTTTTCCTACTCGCTCATCTTGCTAGCTGCGATCAACAACTTGTTCTTTAATATTTCAAGCGCAGATGGCAAAATTAATAAAGTCACCGGCCGGATGTTGGGCGTCTAGCAGTGATCGATCTAACTTCAAGTCCAACTTTCATCCTGATAAAGAGCTAGTGGTAGTTGATCTTTAGCATCCATATCCCTCCAAAAGGTCAAAAACTAATAACAATAAACTAAAAATTAATATTACTCTCTGACATCTGGGTGACTATAGTGGATAGCAACGTAGTACCTAACCAGCTTTAAGTCCATGATAATTATTCAACTGGCAAAAATCAAAAGTCGTAATTATAGCCTTTATAATTAACCGCAAAAATTGAGTAGTATGTAAATTAGTAATCAACACCAAAACAACTGCACTATTGACAGAAACATGATTCATAGGGTTTGATTACATATTTTAGACTCCACATGCATGCATATCCTTATATTTATAAGAATAAAAATGGAGGCGCATATAGTTTATTATCTTATTAGTCAACAGATCAAATAATTAATGGACCTAATTTACTCCTTATATAATTTCTGGTTCGATGAAACAATAACCAGATAGCAGCCACTATCTAGTTACCAGTGGCGTATGTGCATAACTAAACCATTTATATGGCCATTGTTCTGTAATAGCTGTGGATTTTATTTATCAACCAGTTTTTACATTATGCGCATCAACGGTTCCATTCCTCTCACAGGATATGTTCACTGCTGGCACTGATACAGCCTCCATCACGATTGAATGGGCACTTGCTGAAATGCTGAAGAATCCAAGCATTCTCGAGCATGCGCAGTCCGAGATCGATGAAGTCATCGGTGGAGATCGTAGACTCGAAGAATCCGACATACCAAAACTCCCATACCTACGAGCAATTTGCAAGGAAGCATTTCGAAAGCACCCTTCAACACCACTTGGCCTCCCCCACTTCTCGTTCGAAGCTTGCGAGGTTGATGGTTACTACATCCCTGAGAACACCAGGCTCCTCGTCAACATATGGGCTATTGGGAGGGACCCGGATGTGTGGGAGAATCCACTGGAGTTCAATCCTGAGAGGTTTCTAAGTGGCAAGGGTGCAAAGATTGAGCCGCTAGGTAATGACTTCGAGCTCATACCGTTCGGTGCAGGGAGAAGGATTTGTGCTGGCATGCAGGCAGGGTTGGTCATGGTGCATTACATTCTTGGGACTTTGCTGCACTCATTTGATTGGAAGCTCCCTGAAGGAGAGGTGCTTAACATGGATGAGGCCCCTGGCCTTGTACTTCCAAAGGCTGTGCCTCTAAGGGCAATGGTCAGTCCACGCCTAGCACCAGACCTCTACGTTTGACGTGGTTAAATTCCATGGGTTTATGGCCAATGAATGTGATCTTAATTTGTTTGGATTTTATCCCTTTATATATATATATATATAATTTCCTTGTTAGTGATATCAGAAACATATGCAATGTATTTGGTAAGTATAACATTAATATTCCAACAGATCAGGTGTAACCCATCTTAATCATCTCTAACCTTTTCTAAGCAAAGATGGTAGCACTGCACATGTCTAGTTGAATGCAATTCACCTTCTGTTAAGCACCAGATTGCCAACCCTAAAAGTTCTGCTTTGAACTTTGGAATTAAAATATGGGGCAACTTTATGTTGGTAGAACACCATTCTAATGCAAGCTCTCTTAGGTTTCATCTAATAGGTTCAAGTCCACGCATCGTCTTTTGGAGTTAGTCTACTCATCAATTTTTTTGACCCGTGCTAATGGGATTCAATGTCACGTCCCGAATCCAGCACCGGAATCGATACACGACCGGCTACACAAACTCTAGGTTTTACCCTAGATATCATGCAAGGCCTAGGTTTACAAGAGTCACTTACCTCAAAAAAAATCTCATTCATCACCAAGCCCGAATATCTACACAACTCTGTGAAAGAAGAAAGTAGGGTTGTGAGCTCTACAGCCCAGTAAGGTTCCCTCACAATCACACCAGTAATAATATAAAAACTGAAAGCAGCAAGATCATAGTCATATAACGGAAAACGATAAATTTTTCGGTCACGCAATCTAAAAACTAATCACATATCAAAACCTTTCATAACATTATATTTTATTTATATGTTTTCATTAACTTTTCCTCTTCTTTAGGGTTATGGACTAACCATTGTCATGTGACGCCCATGACTGACAACCATACTATCAACCATGTATTCTAAGCCCATGGCCAGGCTAGCTCATATACAAAGCTCGTGACTCTGGCTGTCCCATATTTTAAACGCCCATGGCCGGCTATTCTTCGTACGAAGCCCGTGGCTCTGGCAACTTTAGATCCATGGCTAGTCCAGACACCATTATCACTTTAACCATCCACATCATCTTATTAAATCGTATCACGATGTTAAACTTGAAATCTCAAACTTCTCAATGACCGGCATCACAGTCCAAACCATCAAAAATAACTTTTGTCCGATAAACACAGTATCTAGAAATATAAAATAATAACAACCATAGTCATATTGTCCTTCATAAAAAACTCAACTATACCATGCAACAATAAATCATGCATGCCAATGCTCATGTACTCGGATCAAAACCATGCCATGTAAAACAATATGTAAAACTGGTGATCATGTCCAGAATCCTTACCTTCAATCGCTAATCCTAGATATCCAGTATCAATCTATACCCGAAATTCATCCAATATCTTCCTGCTCAAAAGGCTGATCTCCTACAATAATAAATAAATTCATTCAAACCAAATCCTAGTTTCACAAATTTTGAGGAAGAAGTTTCCCCCCGATTTTCTCTTTCCTCATCTTCTCTCTCCTTCCACTTCTCTCTCATCTTTATCTCTCCTCTTTCTCTCTCTATCCCAAATCCCAACATATCTCCAAAACTGGTCGCTATCACATGCAATCATAGCATGACAACCTTCATCTTCTTCCAAACCAAGATCCCTTTCTTCTCCCCTTCTCTCTTCTCTTCTTTCTCTTCTTTCTCTCTCCTCCTTTTCCCTTCTCTTTCTCTCTCTTCTGGCTCTCTGCAGGCTCTTCCCTGCTTTCTGTCGATGTTCCCTAATAAAAAGAGAAAGAACTAGTCCAGAATCATATCAAACTCCTCTCAAAAAGTCCCTAAAATCATTAAAAACCTTTCAGGCCATTACATCTGAGATCAACGCCTCAAACCGCATCAAAATCCGAATCCAAACATCTCTGATCAAGCCTAAACTCCCTCGGATTCATCCTAGCCGTTCGATCAGGCGATCGGACGGTCCAGATCGTGCAGAATTGCTGTGGACCACTATGAGCCACGAGAACCAGTGGGGAAATGCCGGGAAACAGGTGGGAAACGCCCCCATGGTGCACCGCTTGGGGCTGGGCCGAACCCATGCCCCCGCACGTGTCATGCGCGTGGGCTTGGGCCGTGCCTCACGCACGCCCACAACGGGCCGGGCCGCGCCTCGCGCGCCCGCCCGCGCGTCACCCTCATGTCGCGCTCGCGTTCGCTCTCTGCCTCGTTTGCCCGCGCCCGTGCGCTCCCTCGTGCCCGCACCTGGGCCGCGCTGGGCCTGGGCCAGGTCCGGCCTGATCTTCTTCTTTTTTTTGTTTTTCCTTCCTTTTTGTGGGGTGTTACACTCTGAAGGGTGTTTCTCCTATTGGGACCCTTGGCATTGTCCGGTACACCCAGAGTACATAATGAAGCTCATTAGTCCACAACTTTTTAGCTTTGCCTAACCCCTTCTTTAAGCCTTGGAGGAGGGTGTGATTCATCACCCCTGCCTCTCTATTCACCTACTGGTGAGTCATGGAGGTGAGATGATGTGAGATCCCACTTTCTTCACAAAATTCTACAAATTTGATCCTCATGATTTGTCACATGTTTGTTAATGATCAGTACTCGGGATAGGCCAAACCAGCATATTATGGATCTCCACACAAAATCTATCACCTTTATCTCGGCAATACGGGCTAGCGGCTCAGCTTTTATCTATTTGGTAAAATAATCTATGACGACCAACAGGAATTTTTGCTATCCTAAGATAAGCGGAAATGGACCAAGAATGTTTATTCTCTATTATGCAAAAGGCCAAGGTGCATATATGGGAATCATAAGCATGACGGGCAAGTGCTATATATTTGAATTTCTTTGATATATATCACACTGCATGACAAAATCCTCTGCATCTTTCTACATTGTTGGCTAGTAGTAACCTTGTCAAAGGAGCTTGCAAGCCAATGCCCTCCTACCAATTAATGTGGCTCCTGGACCTCCCTTATCATGCAATTGGCTTCAGTTGGGCATAGAAACTTGAAAAAGGGAAGAGAAAAAGATCTTTTGTAGAGCTTCCTTTTAAGTAGAAGATATCAGAAGGCTTGATATTTTATTTTATGGGCCTCCTTTTGGTCTGTAAAGAGTGTTCCATCATTCATAAAACTGGCCAAGAGGTTGATCCAGGAGGGCTCATCTTCTATCTGCATTACCTTCACCAATTTTTCAATGATTGGCTTTTTCACTACCTCAACATAGGCTCTTTGGGATAGTTCCATCGATACTAAGGTTATCAATTTAGATAGTAAATTGGCCAGAGAGTTTTCTTCCCTTGGTATTTATTGGATTTCAAAATTATGGAATGCAGAGGCCACGTCTTTGACCTTCTGAAAGTACTTTATCATGTTTTCCCCCGGAGTTTCATAATTGCCTCTGATATGTCCTATGACTGCTGGGAATGACTTTAGTATTTTAGGTCTCGCACCTCCAACTCCCTAGCTACTCGGAGTGCCATGATCAGAGCTTCATACTCAACTTTGGCTCTGATACTCAACTTTATTATTGGTCACCTAGAAATTAAGAATAGGGTAAACTTGGCTACGATTCCTTCTGGGCCTACCAAAACTAGTCCTACTCCTGATCTTGTGAAGCTCAACGATCCATCTACATACACCTCCTAGGTATTAACAGGATCCTCCATAGAACTTTCTTGCATCTATACTGGGGGCTCAGCCTCATCAGGTTCAGCTGGCTCGTCAAGGAAGGTGCATTTGACCAGAAAGTCCACCAGTATTTGGGCTTTGATCGATGGTCGGGGTTAAAATTTCATGTCGAATTCAAAGAGTTCAATTGTTCATTTGATGACTCAACTAGATGTGTCTGGCCAATGTAAGATATTCTTCGTAGGTTGGTCAGTCAAAAGGATAATATTGTAAGTTTGGAAATATAGTCAAAGCTTTTGAGCAACAATGAAAAGAGCATATACCAGCTCTCTAGCTTGGAATATCGGATCTCTGCATCCCTTAAGATTCGACTGATATAGTAGATTAGTTTCTAGATCTTGTTCTGCTCTTGAACTAGTATAACACCCATCATCACAGGTGAAGCACTCATTATAGGAATAGCTCTTCACCTAGATCTAGCTTACCTAGTAGGGGGTGGAACTGAGACATCTTTTGAGGTCTACAAATACTTTCTAGCATTCCTCAGTCCATCAAAAGCAGTTGGGCTGCTTCAAGATTTGAAAGAAGGGAAGACACTACTTGGCTAATCTCGAAACTAACCGGTTTAGGGCAGTGATCCTTCCGATGAGACATTATATATCTTTGATCATGCTTGGGGGCCCATCTCCTGCACAATCTTGATTTTCTCTAGGTTGGCCTCTATCCCTCGATTGGGACCATGAAATTGAGGAACTTTTCAAAGGTCGCCCCTAGGGCATACTTGGTAGGGTTCAGCTTCATCTGATATTTCTGCAGGATAATGAAGGCTTCTTAGAGATCATTAATGTGTGTCTTGGTAAATTTACTCTTTACGAGTATATCATCCATGTACACCTCCATGTTTTATCTGATATGATCTTTGAAGACTTTGTTCATGAGGCGCTGATAGGTTGCACTTGCATTTTTCAAACCAAACGATATGATCCTATAATAGAAAAGCCCCTAGTTGGTGATGAAAGTAGTCTTCTCCTCATCTTTAGGAGCCATCTAAATTTGGTTATAGCTAGAAAATGCATCTATAAAGCTAAGAAGATCATGGCCCGATGTGGCATCCACCATCTGATCTATTCTCTAGAGAGGGTAGCTATCTTTTGGATATGCCTTATTCAAGTTGATGAAATCAATATAAATTCGCCACTTTCTATTCGCCTTCTTCACCATGACCATATTGGAGATCCATTATGGGTATGTGGTCTCTCTGATGAAACTCATATCAAGCAATTTATTGACCTCCTCGGCTATCGCCTTCTATTACTCGAGCATGAAGTTTTAGTTCTTTTGCTTAAATGGTCGATGCTTTAGATCCATGTTCAACTAGTGTACCATCATCGAGGGATCAATGCCCAACATGTTTATTGGTGTCCAAGCAAAAATATCTGCATTCTCCTGCAAAAAATGAGATCAGTTAATTTTTGGTTACGTGATCCAGATTGGATCCAATCCGGATCGTGTGTTCTTCGTTCCCATCTGCCAATGGTATGGAAATGAGGTCTTTGACTGGTTCTCTTCGCTGCTTAGCACATTCATCGTAGGTGTCTAGCCCCTCGATTGGGTAGGTATTGGTGACTCTAGCTTCTCAAAGTGCAATGTAGTAGCAGTAATGCACCAAGTCTTGATCTTTGCAAACCTCTCTGATCCTATATGCCATAGGGAATTTTATCTTCAAGCAATATCTCGATATGATGGCTTAGAAGGCATTTAAGCCTAACCGTTTGAAAATAGCATTGTATGTCGAGGGTGCTCGACAACCAGGAAGTCAACCTGGGCAATGGATTAACGAGGATATTGTTCCATTTTTACGGGCAAGGGGATGACCCTTCCATGGAAAATGCATCTCCGGTAAAACTGAACAGTGGGAAGCCTATTTTTCCTAATCAATTAGGGGATAATCCCATTTTGACAAAGGTATTGAAGTACATAATATTGGCTATGCTTCCATTATCAATCTAAATACATTATACATCATAGTTTTCGATATTTAAAAATATAACTATCCCATCATCGTGTAGGAACTGAATCCATTGGTTGTCTCCTTAGTGAAGGTTATTAGTTCTCCAACTTACCTCTTTGCTGCTCTTTCTTCATCATCAGGATCTTTGTTGTGGCACCCACTAGTGATAGTGTTTGCTATCCCGGATGGGGATTCATCGCCTTGGGGCTCAACTCGGTATGGTTGTTCAGCTAGTTTGGGCGACTTCCATCGATCCTCCTGCTCCCTCTTATGTTGGATGAATTGGTTAAGGTTGCCATGCCTGACGAGTTCCTCAATTTTATTATGGAGTTGCATGCACTCCTTAATATCATGGCCATGATCTTGATAATACAAGCAGTATTTGTTTGGATTCCTCTAAGTAGGGGGAGCTGTACCTCCTGGCCTTCGAAAGTCGCCCTTTGGTCTCCATCAGCACATGCACCCTGGGCACATTCAACAGTGTAGGCATCATACTTTCTTTGGGATCATGTCCACCGATCCCTCCTAGGAGGGCTCTTGGATCGACAATTTCAAGAAGCGATCCTATTTTTTTTGTTGTTGAGAAGGGGACCTAGACTATTGTTGGCTTTTTCCTCGCGTTTTGGAAAGTATTTTCACTTGGCTTCCAATTTTCCACCCCTATTGAAAAAGTGACAAGGGTTTCCTCCTCGATAAAGCATCCTCCATTCACACGTACTTTACTGCACAAGCTAGCGTGTCAACAAAATTTCAAAGATAAGTATTTATCAATGATTCTTTTGAGGTCATTTTTCTATAGTCCACCTATCAGAGCAGACATTATGATTGATTGATCCAAGTCGTGACTTCTAATGTGGCCATGTTGAAGTGGTTGGTGAAGGCTCGGATTGTCTCTTCCTTCTTTTGCTTAAAGGTATGGAGGAAGTTTGACTACTTCTATTACATCGGCTGCTGACAAAATGGTTGGCAAAGGATCAATTTAATTGCTTGAAAGAGTGAATCGATCCCGTTTTCAAACCCAAATACCAATATTGAGTAGCTCCTTTTAGGATGGATAGAAAGGCTCGATAAAGGATGACATCGACGGCTCAACGGAAGAACATATATGCCTTGAAGCTCTGTAGATGATCAATGGGGTATGTTATCCTATCATAGTTCTCCAACTAGGAAGCCTTGAAGTATCGAGGAACTGGCGCCTACATTATCTTGGTATCAAAATATGGGTCATTATTGAACTCATTACACATTGCCAAGGAATGGTTATGAATCACTTCGATCCGCTGATCCAACTCCCAAAGTTTTTACTCGATCTCGGGATCTTGGATGGTAGGAGCTTTCGGTTACTGGGGAGATCGTTGGCTTAAAGTTGAACCATGCCTTGACTAAGGGCTTTGGGATCATCGCCTCTGTGGTTCTGGGCTTCTAGGGTGACCTTGGAGGGTAGACATACTTCCTGGATCTTTGGAGGGGCTTGTAATTGTGCTGCTGGTGGTGGTGTTTCCTGTGCCGCTAGATTAGGTAGTGGTGCCACAGGAGGAGATGTGGCAGCTAGCTATGCTAGGGGTTGTAGTGCTACCATGAAAGGAGATTGTACCGCTAGGAGTGATGCGGCGGTAGCTTGAATAGCTTGAACGGCTACCGTCAAGTTTTGAACTTGCTGGAAGAGGAGATTGAACTGCTCCATACTAACCACTGTCAATAGCAAAGGTGTAGAGGCTCCTACCGGTATTAGTGGGGCCCAGTCCTTGGCTTGGGTTTTTGCTAGCCAGGAATTGGTGATTTTAGTGCAGCGAGATAAGACTTTTTTGGATGGCATTGTTAACCTGTCCTAGAGTTGCACTCCTCAAATTTGTATCATGCTCTTCCTCTAATCTATTGGTGTTAGAATTTATTGGACACCGTAAATACTGGAGCTAGTAGTAAGAGGGGGTCTTTAGAAGGCAGGACCTATAAAAAGTCCTACTCAAAAGGTAGGATTTTTTTATATACCTTTGGAGCTTCCAAAAGATCCCATTTTATAGACAAGAGGCAAAGGCAATTTTGGGATGAAAAGATTCCAACAGATTTAGTAAGAAGTGATAGGGCTGGAGATCCTGTCATACGGGCTATGAGGAGATCTTCTTGTCCGTACAAAATGTCGGCTTTTCCTTAATTGAAACATTGTCCTTTGTATAGTTCAGGCATGTTTCTTATTGATGACATAGACCACTATATGGATCCAGCCACGTGCTCCTTAATTATGAAGATATCAGTGATTAGTGATTATGGAGTGTGATGTGACTTTTTGGTTATGCAATCTGGAGGGTAGAGATTAGCATCGGTTGTGCTAGCTTTCAGAATGTCCAAGTAAGAATATTGCCTGAGGACTCTTTTGCCTTCATACTCAAGGATTAGAGGTCGATTCGAGCATTTCTATTAAAATCGAGGAATGGTTGGCTAGAGATGCTTGATCGAGTTGCCCTGATCAAAGATAACCATGCATCGATGGCCTTTTGAAGATCGATCAATGAGGGATCTGTCATTGTAAGGTTTGATCAAACAAAGGAGATAGGCATGTGGCACTTGGCTGGCTTCGATTGATCAGATGAGGTGCCAGTTTCTTTAGTGAGAGGTTGATCAGACGAGGGGACTATCTATGCACCAAGCATGTGATCGAGCCATATCCAGGAATATTAGAGTTAGGAGGGAATTATCAACTAATCAAGAGTTATATATGATGAATGGTTGACAAGCACATATTGATGGCCTTTGGAGAATCAATTGATGAGAGAGTGTCTATTGCCCAAGATGCTAGCTCGGATGAAGGTAATCAGTTGTTGGTGCTTGACTGGGCTTAGTCTGTCAGGAAAGGCACTAACTCTCCGATGGAGGGCTTGGTCGAGTGGTGGGGCCAACCATGCACTGAGCATATTGAATTGTCCAATAACATTGGGACTAGAAGTTTGTCGGTTAAGGACCCAATTCGATGAATAATTGGCAGGCACGTAACAGGGCCATCAGACCAGACTTGTTGACTTTAGCTTCATATCCTTGTCCAAACAACATTTTTCCTAATAGATGCAAATAGTGATTTTCTTTCGAAATAATGGCATAGAACACCACACATTCGAATTAAAAAAGAAATGAGTATACAAATGGGAGAGAGAGAAGGGAAATCATGCAAAATAAAAAGGTAAGGAAGCCCAAACATGCCCAATCACAAGGACGCCCAACATGCATGATGCACCAAATATCTACATTTAATTTAAACTCAATATGTTTTAATATTCTAAAAATAATAAAAAATATATAGATGTCATAGACTCAAATAATGATAATTATATCAAAATCAAATGGGATAATAGAATTACCAAAATGGCCATTTAATTTTCCAACTTCATCGAGTTAACATCTTAAATAAAAAAAATTTGATAATATTACTTGGCTTCTTTTTAACTAATTGATTCAACCAAGTCATGAAAGACTTGGCAAATCTTAGTCAATTTTTGATTATTTTTTAATAAGTTTTTTTTAAGCATATACCCTTTTAAATATCTAAGGTTGAATGAATACTTTTGCGAAGTTACTATTTGCATGTATATCTTTTTAAGATTTTCTTTTTCATATCTATCGATAAGGTAATTTAGTCATTTTAATTTTAAATAATTTATTTTTTAGTAGTGTTTGATAATATGGGTACATATATAAAAAAAGAATGGTATATATATATATATATAATAAATATTTTATGAGTATATATAAAAATAGTAACTTTTTGAATATATTTATGTAATTTTTAAAATTTAGAAAAGTATGCATACAAATTCCAAAAAAATGATGGATAATGATGGAAGCTCTCACGCACCCATAGAATTCAAATCCCAATTCCATATTTTCATCACTTTCTTCCATCCATGGCAACAACGTTGTTAAAATCTAATATTACATCATCTCGAGATGGATTTTCTCAAGAAGTATAATTTTTTTAATGTCCAAGAAATTCCTTTAAAAATATTTATCATTACAAATTTATCATTTATATGTATATCTTTATGAATTATTTTTACGATATTTGTACACTAATTGATTTTAAGGGTATTTTAATTATTTTAATTTTAAATGGTTCATTTTGACACAGCATTAGATTATATGTTATCTGCTAAGTAGTCAAATAAAAAATATATAGAAAAAGATATTCATGTAAATAATAAATTTGTCTGGACATAATTTTTAAAATTTATAGGGATATATATATATATATATATATATATATATATATATATATATATATATATATGCAAAAACTCTAAAGCAAAAAAAAAATTACCGCTAAGGCGGTAGCCCGGTTGATAGAGGCCTCAGGCTGAAGGAGAGCATGTGTAAACTTGTGACTCGAATTAAACATAGTCTGACGAGATTGAAACCCGAAAGGGATAGTTACACCGAGATTTATCCTCTCCTCTCCTTATTCTTTATTAAAAAAAAAAAAATAGCTACTTCGACGAAATTGTACTCTTTCTTTCTCTTAAATCAATCATTATATCCATGCACAGCCGCACATCCAGCTTTAGTGGTATTTATAAAATCTATTCCATACCTCCTAAGAATTAAATTATGACCGGATAGAGTCCCAGCAGGATTGGGTCAGGCTTGAGCTTAGAAATTCAAAACCTGGATCATTCATAGGTTGGTTCAAAATTATCTCTCGATCCAGGTCTGATTTGAAGCCCGAGCTCAATGTCAGGCCGGCTACGTAGAGCACGACCCGCTCGGACCTGTGACCATGTTAGTTGCTAAGCTACTTTTATTCCATTATCCCATTAATCCTAAATTAAGAAAATTATCAAGGATTAATATGAGAATGATGTGGATATCTACCAAATACTTATGTACCTTTGGATTTATTCAAAAAACCCATTCGTCTCTTAAAACTTTATTCTTGGATCGGAGACGTTTTACCTACTCCCAAGAGCTCCTGCATGCAATTTTTGGTATGCTGTCGCTTGACACTCGAAACGGACGTGGCTTTCGCTTTATGACATCATGACATCATGATGCTGTAAGCACGTAACCCCGCGTTGGAGGAAAAGAAGCTTGATTCACGTTTTTTTTTTTTTTTTTTTTTTTTTTTTTTTTTTTTTAAGCCAACAAGTAGAAAGCTATGTTTCGCAAAAGCCATTCTTAATTAAATGCGAAGGCATCGTTTGAATGCTCCCATGTTATGTACCGGAGAGATGATAATTTTTTTAATATTATTTTTTTTATAAGCTTAAAAAGAATGGGACCAGTATAATTATTTTTATCATAAAAATTTTATTTTATTAAAAAAATATACAACAATAAAAAAGCTCCAATCATTTTTCAAAATATTGAATTAACAAGTCATTCAAGTTTCAACGTGGTGTCAACCGATCTAATAATTAATTCTACGCATCCATGACAAGCCATCTAAAATCTTAAATATGAAGGACATGGGATCATAACCCATATCGACTGAACTGTTATTTTTAATGATAATTTTTTTTTAACCACTAGATTTAATTCTAATTTAAATACAGCTGGACTTGCTAAAACATTACTTTCATTCGAAAAAAGATCTAAACTAGTATGTTGAGATCGTGACCCGGAAGGAATGGAATGAAATTGTTAAAATAATTACATGGAAACAAAGAAATATAGTTATTTTGTAGACATAAATATTGGGTGTTATGATAATCCGACTCAATATAAAATGATTACTGGTTCATTAGCCGAGCCAATTTTAAATTTTTCGATCTATAGGTTCAACCAATGCACTAAAAGAAATCTTTTTAAGCATGATCCGAAGAGTATGCTTGGACCTGGTCCGAAAAATACGTCGGATATGTTACTCTATCCTTCGACTTCGTATCTTCAGCCTGGTCCGAATAACTTGGTCCGAAGAACCTGATCCGAAGAAGTAAACCTATTGATTATATTCTTTCGGCTTCATATCTTCAGCCTGCTACGAAGAGTATGCCTATTATTCTTTCCTTCGGCTTCGTGTCTTCAGCTTGATCCAAAGATTATGCCTTTGAAATATTTTTATCTCTTCGATACTACAGTAAGTAGTTACTTGTTTTCATTATTCATTCCTAAGAGAGATGTCCGAAGCATACAGCTAACATTCCCTCGGACCTTTCCAAGGAAGGCCATTTGAAGAGGTTGATAGCTTCACTTCGGACTTTTCCTAAACGCATTTGCAACTTCAGAGCAATCCTTCAACCTGAAATAGTTAAAGGTTATTCTGGTTGTTGTAACCATCCACATGGTCAAATAACTAATTTTCTGACTGCCACTATATACTGTTATGAGAAAATTTTCCTAACTAACTTCCATAATCATAAGTAGTTACACTTATACCTATAAATACAGGTAAGATGGGACACTCAAATAAGCTAAGCTCATTTCTAGGAATTCGAATTTTTTCCTTTCCCTCTCTACTTTCGAGCTCTCCATTCTGATGCCTGAGTGCTTGCTGACTTAGGCATCGGAATGTCTCCCACTGAAAGATTTCCGGTCAAGGGATATGTTTTGCAGGTTCCGGACGACGATGAACCAGCGAACAAGCCACTCCATCCAGCCGGTAAGGATTCAGCGTCAACATTGGAATTATTTTTTTGAATAATAGAACGTGTCGTTATTTGCATGGACTCCATTTGTGCTTTTTTTTTTTTTTTTTTTTTTTTTCCTTCTTCTAAAAATTCCATTATAAAGAACCTGCGTTTTTTTTTTAATCCACTTTCCTGCAATGGATTTTGTTCAATGCAATTTAATCACTTCCAAGGGTAAAGTAAAAAGATTATTAAATTTCTTGATAGCCGACTCCTACCATAAAATCCTTATTTGATCTAGCCCAAAATTAATTGATGAAAAAAATTATTCCTGCCGGATCTTCATCTTCTTAAAATCTCGAGCATACATGCTGCTAAGAAACCTCGTGGTAGATCTATCAAGGATCTCAATAATCTATATATATAACACTACAAAAAAATAATATTTTAGTAACCAAAAAATCGGTTGCAAAATTAATTTACAACTGATTTTGCAACCAAAATATCTCGATCACAAAAATCCATGTTACAAAATTTTGTGACCAATTCTATTCGGTTGCAAAAATTTAGCAACCGATTTTGATGTATTTATAAAATTTAAATTTTTTTCGAAATAATTTTCAAGTCGAAAAACCGGTTACAAATTCGGTTGCTAAATAATAATTTTATTTTAAAATATTTTAAAAAAATCAGTTGCAAAATCAGTTACAAATTAATAAAAAATTATAAAAAATAAAAAATCAGTTGCAAAATCAATTACAAATTAATAAAAATTTGAAAAAAAAAAAAAAAGATCGATTGCAAAATCGGTTTCAAATTAATAAAAAAATTTTAAAAAAATAAAAATCGGTTGCAAAATCGATTACAAATTAATAAAAATCTAGAAAAAAAAAATTAAAAATCAGTTACAAAATCATTTGCTAAAATAGAATAATTAAAAAAAAAATTTAGAATACTATTTTTTTTCCTATATTTTACAACATTACCATAGACATTACTTAAATTCACTATCACCACTATTTTTAACCTTTACCTAATGAATATAACTCACTCTTATCTTTCCTAGTTTACTGCAAGCTGACTTCAACAGTCACCAATTTTAGCACATTTGAAAGACAAAAACAGATCAATGAATGCATGAATAGATGACAATTATAAATGAGCCACAAATAAGAGACGACTGAGCATATACAATCTCATTAACAATTACAGCAACCATGGTCTCCCAGACCTTCACAGTCAAAAAGTAGAGCTCCAAAAGAATCCAAGCGACAAGAAGGTTACACTAGGATCGAGCAATTCTTGACAAATCTACCTTTCCAACCTATAATCTTCAAATCAATGACAATTAAACCATATGCTTCCACATAGCATACAAAATCAGTGTGATGAATTATCACATATTTTATCTCCCACCTGCAATTCCACTATCGAATCAAAGCCTAAATCACAAAACACATGTCCTTCAAATTCAATGATGTTGGTCATTTAGCAGTTTCTTAATCCCATCAAAAAGAATTGAATTCACAAAGGAGTTTCTTAAGAAGGAAATAAAGAAGTAATACATGAATAGGAAGTTATATACTCATGCTTTGTATAAAGGAGGGAATGACCGTAACGATCATGCCAACCCATAGCCACTAAATAAGTTCATCCAGTACAACCAGATATTGACCTGTCATCCAAACATGGCCTGGTGCAGAATAACAAGGGCCCGGGTGCTGTTGGCACAGGGCATGCTGGCACATGCACCGTTGTGTAGAGACAAAAAAAAAAATGTAGAAGACATGTTTTAATCAAATATATTACAACATAATAGCTGTCATGCTGACTCATGGTGGGTGCCGATCCAACCAGCATAAGCAGGCATTTGATACACAGCGTTATCAATATTATTGGTATCTGGGGGTTTGCAGATACAATCTTGGTAACTAGTTTCTCAATTGTATGTTTTCTGTCTTACATCTTCATTTATAGAGAACAGTTACACGATAAGGCAAGGAAATACACATAAGAGTCTAATTGGCCTTCAAGATTCAATGCAAAACAATGCTATTCAAGCATGCCATCAAGATAACAGCCACTAAAACAAGCTACAGAACAAAAACAAAGTTTGCATGCACCAACTTAAATGAAGAAAAGTAGTTACAGCAACAAAAATAAAAAGCATGGCCGAACTTATGATGGTTGGTGACTTGCCCACAATATCAATAAAAAATGCACATGGACAGGAATTTTTTCTCTACACATGTTTCAAATAAGAAGGTGCAAATGCCTTCTGGACATAATGTAACCATATATTTGTCATCTATGAATATTGGTCTAAAACCACTTTGTAGTAACACGAAATCTATCGAACCTTCTAGATAGCATTAGCTATTTCACAAATATATTTATCATCTATGAATATGCTATCAATCAGATCAAGAAACTCCAAACAGACTTAAAACAAATTCAAAGATCCATGAAAATAACAAGATGAGGCAATCCATGAAAATGCACAATAAAACAACAAAAAGAGAACAAAAATGTCAAACAAGAAGATTCAGAGGCTCAGGATTGCCTATTTTTATACATTGAGAAGGGTCTAAGGCAGCAAATGGTTGCTTGTAATAATAGCAAGCCATCAAAATTTGCAACACTATTTATATCTAGGCAAAATGGTCTGAGCCAGCATACACTTTTAGCACTTGAAGCATCATGAAGATACCAAGGCAACTCATCACAGCCTCTAACCACAGATAAGAAGATGAGGCAATCCATTAAAATGCACAATAAAACAACAAAAAGATAACAAATGTGTCAAACAAGGTGCTTGAGAATCTGAAAGACTAATAAATCTGTTAATCATAACAACAATAACTTGGAAATAACTTATTCAGTTATTCTCCAACTAAATGAACAACACAGCCATAGCAAGATGGGGCAGTGCATTCAAAGAAAAAACTATGAACCAGATGTGAAGTTCAATAATTAGTTTTGTCAAAAAAAGGCGCTATGCACGCTGCTGAAGTGTACCACTAGTTTTAAATCCACGAGCAGCTAAGGCCTAGCAAATAATATCCTTCATCAGTACAAGCAAAGAACATAACTGGAGAAAAATAACAACAATCACCATAACTGCCATAAAAGGTTTTAGATAATAACAAATATAAAACAATAATTGGTAAAGCACCTATTTTTGAACCATGTTGTACCATCCAAGCCTATACATCCAAAGCATTACTTTACTAATCTAATATGCACTGATGCTAAAACTTTAAACAGTAAACAAGGTGAGGGAAAGAACTGAAACCTCTTTCAATTTTCGGGGCCCACTTCCATAAGTTCTTCCACGGTACCGTAATAATCAAGATCAATCACAAATTTACCATGGGAACAAAATCATGAGCAACTATTTAGCTTAGCTTTCCAGCAATAATTTTGACCATCATGTTAACTTGGAATGCATAATGACATGAAGATCTACTTACCATAGACAGGCCTAACCAAATATCCACATTGAAACCAGCCGGCATATTTTGGAATTATTTTAAGTCTCTAAAACTGTTGACATGGATTGGCAATATTGACAAAATAAAGTAACACCCAAAGAGAAATGTATATAACACAAGCAATCCATGAAAATGCACAATAAAACAACAAAAAGAGAACAAAAGGAACGTACATCCTATGGCAAAATAACCATCAAATAAATCTAACCTAAAACATCACAGACGCTATATATAGCCATGATTACCAACCTGGCCCTGTTCCAACTCTAGCCCGATCAAAGCTTCCCATGCTGCAACTGCACAGTCATTTGAAAGAAAAGATGGGATGAATCTTAGTGCCAACATTTGGGTGAGAAATCATGTGCATGGTTTCTGTAGGTTGTTAAAACAGCAGGATCAATCCCTACATTCGATTCCTTTGTAATTTGTAAAGTAAGGTAACACTGTTTGTGAAAATCGAGTTGATAGACTGATTGATCAAACAAGAAAACAAATGGAAGGCTTGTTTGGTCTCTATCGCATCCAATTATACCAAAACTACAGAGCAGTTCATAAAATTCTCACAGAAACAGCATGTAGAGAACCTACCAAACCCTGACCAAGGTAATCAGGTTAGAGAATTAATAAAAAGCATTTCAACAAACAGCACATAGCCGGCACGAGCTTATCTATTTCATCTTTGTTAATCATATGAAAAACTTTCAGAAAGCAGTCATGGGAATTACCTTTAAGAGATGAAGAAGTGCGCCTCAGCTGGCGAATAATCTCGAGCTCCTCCACGGCATCTCGAAGCTGCCCTCTGCCCATATACATCAGACACATTACAAACCATGGGCGACCTGTTATCACTAAAATTTTCTTCTAACTCCACTTCAGAAATGATGATGAACTTAAATATAAACAAATAGTATAAGATACAAAATTAGATCAAAATGGAAAAGGGAAAAAAAAAAAGAAGAAGAAAAACTGAGCCAGAAGATAGAAAGGTGCAGGGAACCCGATCTGTGGGATCTAGCATGGCCGAGGGCGTACTGTATCATCTGGCGAGCAACACCAATGCATTCGTGCTGGGGAGAATCTGGGGCGTTGCTCGCGTAGGTCCTCAGGACTGGCGTCGAGGAGAGTATGGGTTCCTTCGGGGACTGGGCTGGGGCTTTGGTTGCAGCTCTCCACAGCGCGACTCGGAACATGGTCGTGGGGATATGAGAAAGGAAAGGAAAGCTGCGAGAAGAACCGAAGAGCGAACGAGACAAGGGAAGCTTCTTAGATCGACGATGTTGGTGGCCGGCGGGGCTTGGATCCAAGAAAGGTAGCCGCGGGGGTGTCGATGTCGGGTAGTGCCGGCCGGCCGGGCAGAGGGGTGATCCCGAAGTCGCGGATGGCCGGACGGGGAGAGGGGTGATGCAATGACGCCGGAGACCGGACCACCTGTGATGGTGCGAAACCTGAGCACCGGGCCAAAGTCGGCAAGCCCAGCCGACTTCTGTTCAGTTGCAGAAAAACAATAAAAAAAAAAGAACGAAGTGGGGAGTTCGTGTCGGAACAGGGAAGGCCGGGTTTCCCATACCGATCAAGGTGTTCTCCGATAATCGTGAGGGAAGAGTCATGGAGGGAGAGGGAGGTGGCCGGTGATGTATTTAAGAGGGATTGGCACTTGATCGAGCGATGGTTGATTTCCAAATGACAAGGAAATTATCGGGCATTTCCTTTAAATTTTCCGCACCGCCGCCCCAAAGCCCTTTCACGCACCTCCTTCCTATCCATCAAGCGACCAAGAATCCCAGACGCCAGCCGGTGAGTCCTTTTTACTGTTTAGAAGGATTAAATTTTTGATTTTGGTTTTATTTTTTTTGGTCCGGGTTGCCCCGGAGGTCGTGGGCCATCGACGGCCGCGCCGCCACCATTTGCTCCGATCTGCCGAGCTCCTCTCGGTGAACTTCTCCCTTGACCGTCAGCAGTAGGGAGAGGCCGGCCCGATCGATCGAGATGAGGAGTAACATGGGATGGTTCGGAATATAGAAAGAAAGAAAGAAAGAAAGAAATGAAGGGAGAAAAAGAAAAAAAAAAGGTTTTGTTTCAGTTTAGGAAAAAAAAAAAAAGAGGAGAGAGAAAGAGGAGAGAGAAGGAAGAGAGAGAAAGAGGAGAGAGAAGGAAGAGGAGAGAGGAAGAAGAGAGAATCAAGAAATTTTCTTGAGATTCATGAAAATTGAGAATTTAGATTTTAATAAAATTATTTATTAATGTCGGGAATCAGTCTTCTGAGCAGGAAGGCGTCGTGCAAATTTTGGGTACGGACTAGTTCAGGTATAGACGGTTGATTTTTAAGAGATAAGGAATTCTATTGATCACCCATTTATGCATGTATATTACGTGGCCTGGCCTGGCTTGATCTGATTTTTAAGAGATAATCCCGCATGGTATTATCTCGCATTGCTTAATTGATTTCTTGTGATAGACATTGTGGTTGTTACTATTATTATAGTATGTATTTCATACACCATGTTTTAAAGGAAAGTGACACTGGTTATCGAGTGGGTTGGACCACAATACCAGTTATTGATTGGTTTGGACTATGATGCTAGTTATCGAGTGAGTTGGACCACGATACCAGTTATTGAATGGTTTGGACTATGACACTGGTTATTGAGTGGGTTGGACCACGATACCAGTTATTGAATGGTTTGGACTATGACACTGGTTATCGAGTGGGTTGGATCACGATACCGGTTATTGAATGAGTTGGACCATGATACTGGTTATCGAGTGGGTTGGACCATGATACTGGTTATCGAGTGGGTTGGACCACGATACCGGTTATTGAATGGGTTGGACCATGACACTGATTATCGAGTGGGTTGGACCACGATACTGGTTATTTAATGGATTGGACCATGACACCGACTATTAAGAAAAATGTAGAGTTATCAAGGTTTTGTCGTACGCGAGGCTTGGATTATTTGACTGCATGACATGATATACTGATATTTTGCTATTTTCAGAAATGTATATTATTATTGGTGTGATCATATGGGAACCTTACTGGGCTGTATAGCTCACTCCCTACTTTTTGATTTTTCAGAGACTCGGGATGCGTAGCAAGGTTTGGGCTGGGCGTGAGACGGAACATCGACTTTTAGTTTGTTAGTTAGATTATGTAGTTTTTCGATTGCTGATACTTATTATGAAACAGTGGACCATTAGTAGTTTGATTTGAATAAAAGAATTGTTTAGTTATATTCATACTTTTAATTCATGTTGTTACAATTGCTGTGATTTTAAATAAATGACTATTGTGTACCTAGACCTTGCATTATCTCTAGGGTAAAATCAAGGATTTGTGCTACCGGTCACGAAGCCAATTCCGGTACTGGATTCGAGACGTGACAGATGGTCTGATGGGAAGAAGATGGTTGGCAATGGATGCCGACGACCGATTTGGACTGGAGAGGGGCTGAGGGGGAGAGGCGTTGGCCGTCGAGGGGGCACCGGGGAGGAGATTTAATCGAAGACTCGAAGGGAAAAACCTAGGATAGCGAGGGGAAGGGTATTTAAAAGTAATTTTGCAAACGACAATTCGGTTGCAAAGACATAAAATAAATTTTAAAATAAATTTTTAATATTTTTTTAACTGAGTTTTTTGTTGCAAAATTTAAAAAATAATCAAAATTTATTTCTAATAAAATTTTGCAACCGAAAATTCGGTTGCAAAGATAAAAAATAAATTTTAAAAAATATTTTTAAATTATCAATTTTTTTACTACTGAATTTTTTGTTATAAAATTCTAAAAAAATTAAAATAAATTTTAAATGAAATTTTGTAATTAAAAACTTGGTTGCAAAATTAAGAAAAAAATTTTAAAAAATATTTTTAAATTATCATTTTTTTGCAACCAAATTTTTGGTTGCAGAATTTTAAAAAATTTAAAATAAATTTTAAATGAAATTTTGCAACCGAAAACTCAGTTGCAAATTTAAGAAAAAAAAACTGTAAAAAATATTTTAAAATTATTATTTTTTTTACAACCAATTTTTTGGTGGTAAAATTCTAAAAAAAATTAAAAAAACTTAAATAAAATTTTGCAATCGAAAATGTGGTTGCAAAATTAATAAAAAAACTTTAAAAAATATTTTAAAATTATCATTTTTTTGCAATCGAATTTTCGGTTGCAAAATTCTTAAAAAATCTAAATGAAATTTTAAATGAAATTTTGCAACCGAAAATTCGATTGCAAAATTAAGAAAAAAACATTTAAAAAATATTTCTAAATTATCATTTTTTTGCAACCAAATTTTTGGTTGCAAAATTCTAAAAAAATTAAAATAAATTTTAAATGAAATCTTTCAACCAAAAATTCGGTTGCAAAATTAAGAAAAGATTTTTTAAAAAGATTTTTAAATTATCATTTTTTTTCAACAGAATTTTCGGTTGCAAAATCTTAAAAAAATTAAAATAAATTTTAAATAAAATTTTGCAACCGAAAATTTGGTTGCAAAATTAAGAAAAAAACTTTGAAAAATATTTTTAAATTATCATTTTTTTGCAACTGAATTTTTGGTTGTAAGATTCTAAAAAAAATTAAAATAGATTTTAAATGAAATTTTGTAACCAAAATTTTGGTTGAAAAATAAAAAAAAAATTAAAAAAAAATTAAAATTATCATTTTTTTGCAACCAAATTTTCGGTTGCAAAATTCTAAAAAAATTAAAATAAATTTTAAATGAAATTTTGCAACTGAAAATTTGGTTGCAAAATTAAGAAAAAAAATTTATTTTTTTTAAAATTATCATTTTTTTGCAACCAAATTTTTGGTTGCAAAATTTTAAAAAACTTAAAATAAATTTTAAATAAAATTTTGCAACCGAAAACTCAGTTACAAAATTTTTTAAAAAAAATATATTTTTTTAAAAATTATCATTTTTTTGCAACCGAATTTTTGGTTGCAAAATTATAAAAAAGTTAAAATAGATTTTAAATAAAATTTTGCAACCAAAAATTCGGTTGTTAAATTAAGGAAAAATCTTTAAAAATATATTTTTAAATTATCATTTTTTTGCAACCAAATTCTTGGTTGCAAAATTCTAAAAAAATTAAAATAAATTTTAAATAAAATTTTGCAACCTAAAATTTGGTTGCAAAATTGGTTGAAAAATGAAAATCTTGAAACTGCATTTGCAACCGATTTGAATCGGTTGCTAAATTATTAAGAAAATAAATCGGTTGTAAAATAAGTTACAAATGTAACCAAAAAAATCGTTTGCAAAATTGGTTGCTAAAACACTATTTTCTTGTAGTGATATAGGTATGGAAATCAAAATAATCAATAATTATTAATAATATTTTATATAAAAAATTATTTTTCATCCAATATTTAAATAATTAATTTTTTTTATTCTATAAATTTATATTTGAATTTTTATATCTTTTAACGGACCATGCAAGTATCATCCTTGCTTTTTATTTTTTTATTTTTTAAATGGTAAGAATATTATTGTACACTTTTAATGGATCTGTCTTTCACTAAGATTATATTTGGTAGCAGACAATCTATCGAGATAATTTAATAGAACTTACCATATTACTGTATTTGATATATTTTTTTGGATAGCAATCTATCATGTTTGATAATTTGGATTGCTATCCAAGAGGCAATCCGAATCATCTTTGGAAGGAGTGGTAATACAGATTGCTACTTTTTAAGTAATTTAGATTACCAAATTACCCTCTCCTTCTTCCTTCATCTTCTATTTCATATAATATAATATAATACAATACAATATAATATAATGTAATATAATATATATAATATTTTATAATAATATAATATAATATACATTATATTTTATAATATAATATAATATATGTTATATTTTATAATATAATATGATAAATATATTATTATATTATATCATTATATAGTATAATATAATATTATTAAATAAAATATATTATATAATATTTATAATATAAAATTAATATAATATAATACAAATATGTTATATTATATAAATCTAATTTATTTAATATATTAAATTAACTTAAATATATAATTTATTTTATTTATTGTATATTATTATATTACATTATATTACTATTGTATTAATATAATATATTATTTATATTTTATAATATAAAATATATTATATTATATTTTATAATATAAAATATATTATATTATATTTAATAATATAACATGTAAATTTAATATATTATTTAATGTATTTAAGTAATGCATTAAATATATCTTCTATTTAATATATAAAATTTTATATTAAATTTATTTAATAAAAATATATTTTTAATATTTTAATATAAAATATTAAAATATATTTTTAATAAATGGATAAAATAAAAAATATATTTTATAAATAAAATATAGATTTGATTTAAATATATTTTAAAATTTTAATTTTATATTATATAATATTATCTGTACGTATCAAATATAATAATTTATGTTACATGCCATTAATATTAATGATAATCTATTTATATTACCTTCCAAAATTACTGGCAATACGCATGCTACCTAAATGCCAACGGGATGCTGCAAGATAATAAGACAAAGGTGAAGGAAAAGAATCGTGGTAGAATGATATCCACGCGGAAATGTTGTCCGCTTAAAAAAAAAAAAAAAATCCTGCAGATGTGAAACGGCAACAATTCTTTAAGGCAAGCATATCTTTCGGAAAGGTTGAAATGTTTTTTTTAAAAACTTTGAAGTGATCAAGTTTTTTTTTTTTTGATAAAAAAAATGAGAGGGGGTAAATCCCTCGGTGTAGCTTCTCTCACTCGACCTCATCCCGCCAGATAATATTCGATACATGCCACATATTTCTATATATCTTTTCTATCCATTTATAAAGATGAGTAGTCAGCCTGGTCCTACTAAAATGCGGTAGGTGCTCTCTTATCCTGTTAGTCATGTGTCCCAAGAATATCTGAATATAAAGATAAGTAGTCAGCCTGGTCCTACTAAAATGCGGTAGGTGCTCTCTTATCCTGTTAGTCATGTGTCCCAAGAATATCTGAATTTAATCGAGTCATCCGTAAGATTATATCTCGAATCCATGATCGGAGAGAAATGGGCTAAATCTCTATCAACCGAGCTACCATCTTAACAGTTGCAGTGAACAAGTTGAAAACTATTTTCCATCGAAGATTTATTAATTAAATGTACTGGAAGTTTTTTTTTTTTTTTTTTTTTTCATTGGTTGGTGAATACTGGAGGTATCATTTCATTTGGACGCGCCATGTTGCGTAACAGGGGGCAGTTTTATTTTTTAATACTTAGTTGTTTAGGATGTCTATCAGCACTTTCTGATGCGGAACACGGATGATGTGTAACCCAAGTTGCAAGAGTTCATCCAAATGGCTTGTGACACCTAAAAAATAAAGATAAAATTTAAGAAAATAAACCAATCTTGCAAAAATAAAAAAAATTCAGCTACATGGCTATCTAATATTTGCAGAAAGAAAATGTTCTTTTTATGTCATTATTGTTGCGATCTTAACTTTTCGTGAAATAAATAGAGAGCAACCGACTTCTTGAAGAAATACGGAAAAAATAATTGGCACAAACTATTTCTTGGAATTAAGAACCAAAACCACACAGAAATAGAGAAGAAAAATAATTTCAGGAGAAAAGATATCGTTCTTTATTACTTGAAGAAGAAGCCATAGCCTTTGTTACAGACTTTGGAAACCGCTCCTTTCCTCAATCCAAGAACGCCCAATCGGAAGATATGCTCTCTACCCCCTCTCACATTCGTGAGACTCTTTTCACACACGCACTTCTCATGAAATGCGGTCTTCCACATGGGGTGCGGTCTTTCTTCACATAGACTTTCTTGATCTTGGTCTTGGTCTAATATAATTAGTTACAATTCTAAATAGTTGGGCTAACTACCTAACCAATTAACTAATTAGTCCCTTTCACCAATCAAGAGAAATAGGCTACACCTCTGGACCTAAAAGAAAACCCCATAACCCAACTGGGTTATGATACAATCTCTAAAAAACTCCACCCAACAAGTCACATATGAAAATCCTAATCCTTGGATCAAATCTCCTTGACCCAAACATGACTCTGGGGCCCTGGGGACTTATAAGCCTAAGCCCTCAAACCTGTGTGGCTCCCCTAGGCTTTGGGTGCGCCACACATGAGCCTACAATCTCCACCTTGGTGCTCCAAAGCTCTAGTAAGCTCTCCCCGGTCCACCAATCCTATCTGTGCTCCACATCTGAAGAAGCTATCCCTTGGAAGAACCTTGGTAAATGCATCAGCCATGTTCTCTGTAGAAGATACCTTGGCGAGCTCCACTTCACCATCTTCCACTAGCTCCCGAATCCTGTGGTACCTGATGTCAATATGTTTAGTCCTAGTATGTAGACCGGATTCTGGACCAAACACAATGCACTATGGCTATCTGAATAAATCTTGATTGCTCCCTGTGCAATACCCATCTCCAATGCAAGTCCCTTTTGATGCAGCACGAAAGCTCTGATACCAAAAATGATGCAGAACAAATAAAGGGATGCGATGCGGAAGTAAATTAAGATTAATTAATTTTTTTGTTGTTTTTATATGCTTGTAGAAGTTGGCTTCAAATCAAAGAAAAGTTAACCTAACATTGAAAGATACTAATATGATAATTGAAAGCACAATTTTAAGGAAACTAAATTATCAGAGTAGTTCAGAAGCAACGGATCGCTGGGGGTTGAGAAACTCCCAGACCTAGGGTTTCGCTCCGAACTTTCAACAGAACAGAAATAAAGAGAAGAGATGGTTTATCTAACCAGACAATGATCTTCACAGATTTTGGTGGAAGAACTCTCCCGAGCAGATTGTTGGATCCTCGGATTCAGATATCTTCGTAATGGATCCTCCAATACTGGTCCTTTGGCGGGTTGGCTTCTCCTGAACTCAAGATATGGAAGAGAAGAAAAGAAATTGATGGAATCAGAGAGTCAAGGGAAAGATTTACCAGGTTGATGAACTTGAAGATTGAAATTGCTGAAAACTGGATTCTCCTGGATGTTGATGTGATTTTCCTTGGAACTTGCTCTGGATCTGAAGTAGCCGAACTGGATCTGGATGAAGGTGAACGGCCTGGACTTGTAGAGAGAGAGAGGCCGTGGGAGATGGATGGAGCTAGGGTTTGATGGATTGAAAATAATGAAGGGCGGCTAGGGTTTTGGAATTTCAAGTGGCTAACCTAGGGTTTTGAATAAAGATGGAGATCTCTCACCTCCTCAAGGCTCCAATGGAACCCGGATTACCCCCTCACGGAGCTCAACACTTAGAATAGTGCGGAAGAAGAGAAACCTAGGTCACTCAACACAAGAGAATAGCAAAAATAATTTTTCTTCATTGATTTTTCAAAGTTACAAAGAGAGGTCTATTATATAGACCTAAAATTTTCTCCAAGCTTGTACAAATTCCCATGTGGGACTAAACTCCTCCAACCTCTAGATTATGTAGAAAATCTTCTCTCTTGGCCGACCAAGAGTTCAAAAAAAATTGGGACGGCTATAAAGGAATTTTTTTGGAATTTTTATGGTGCCTCCTTTGGAGTTGGATTTGGATTTGGAGTCCTCTTCTTCTTATGGCATTTCTTCTTTTCTTCCACTCCAAGTTAAGCTCTTTGATTTTGATTTGAACTTCAATTAGGAGTAGGTTGGATGTCCTTCTTTGATTTCTTCTCCAAGAGAAGTCCCTTTCCTTCTTTGCTTGGACAAACTTGGCAGGTATGGGCGCCTCCTTTAAATTAGCTTCCAATTTGATTTTTTTCTTCTTTGGATGTGGGGACCATGACACTGGGATGCCTCTGTGGTGCCTCCTGGACTCTGGCGTGTGCTCGGAGTGTGGCTGGGCGTGTGGCTTGGAGTGTGGCCTCCACTTGCTTGAACCTTGATTTGATTGGAAGACAAATGTGGCACCATTTTGGACCAAATTGAAACCACATCGGGACTTGCACCGAGTCAACATGACTCAACAAAATTTAAATGGTGACTCAAGAAATAAATATAAATAAATAAACTGGTTGACCAGGTCAACCTTTATTACAAATCCTAATTTCTCGGGCAATGTCAATCAGAGATCCAAATGGAGCTCTGAAGTCTTCTTCTGAGTCTGGTGCCCGCACCACCTTTAGCCACATAGCTTCCTTGGCTACCTCAGAAATACCAATGTACTCTGACTCTATAGTAGACAATGCTGTAATCGCCTGTCGACTTGACCTCCACGAGATTGGACCACCATTCATCATAAACACATAACTTGTAGTGGAACGTCTCGTATCCAAATCACCACCATAATCAGCATCCACAAACCTAAGCATCCTGTCCCAAGCCTCCATGAACATCCTAGAGTCGTCCTCCACGCTACGGCGCCTGTAGCATATGCCAACTCCAACTGTGCCCACTAAGTACCTGAAGATACCTTTCAGTGCTCTCCAATTCTCTCTGCCTGGATTAGCCATAAACCTGCTGACCTGACTAACTGCATGCCCGAGATCTATTCTACTATACACCATTGCATATATCAGACTCCCAACTCTTGAAGCATATGGTACTCTCGTCATCTCCTTGGCCTCCACCTCAGTCCTGGGTGACATCAACTTAGAGAGCTTAACATGACCGGTAAGAGGCAATGCTGCTGGTTTCACACCATCCATGTTGAATCTCTCTAAGACTCTCTTGATGTAATTCCCCTGAGAAAAATGAAGCATCCTCCTGGCTCTATCCCTGAAGATCTCCATCCCTAGTATCCTTGTAGCAGGACCCAAATTCTTCATTTCAAATTCATGTGACAAAGCTGCCTTTAGGTCCTCTACAACTCTACTTTTGTATGCTATTAACATATCATCCACATACAAAAGTAGGTACAATCTAGAGTTATCTTCAAGAATTCTAACATACACACAGGGATCATACTCACATCTGGTCATGCCAATGCTCCTCACATATGCATCAAACCATAGGTACCACTGCCTCGGCGACTGCTTCAATCCATATAATGATCTTTGCAAAAGACATAACTTTTCTTCTGATCCTGGCTCCTCGAACCCCTGTGGCTGCTCCATATATATTTCCTCCTCGAAATCCCCATGGAGGAAGGCCATCCTGACATCCATTTGCTCCAGCTCCAAGTCCTACACCGCTACAACACTCAACATGAATCTGATAGATGTATGTCGAACCACAGGTGAGAACACCTCATTGTAGTCAATGCCTTTGATGCAGGACGAAAGCTCTGAAACCAAAAATGATGCAGAACAAAGAACAAAGAAGCGTATGCGGAAGTAAAATTAAGATTAATTCTTTTTTTTCTTTTTTTTTTTATATTTCAGAAATTGGCTTCGACTCAAAGTAAAGTTAAACTAAGTTGATGGAAACTAGGTAAGGATAGAAGGCACAATTTAGAAGAAGCTAAGTTATCAGAGTAGTTCAGAAGTAACGGATCGCTGGGGGTTGAGAAACTCCCAGACCTAGGGTTTCGCTCTGAACTTTCAACATGACAGAAATAAAGAGAAGAGATGGTTTACCAACCGAACAGTGATCTCACAGAATTTGGGTGGAAGAACTCTCTCGAGCAGATTGTTGGATCCTCGGATTCGGCTATCTTCGTAATGGATCCTCCAATACTGGTCTTGAGGCTGGGTCGGCTTCTCCTGGACTCAAGATCTGGGAAGAAGAAAAACAAGTGATGGATTCAGAGACTCAGGGAAGGATTTACCAGTTCGAAGAACTTGAAGGCTGATGTCGCTGAGATCCGGATTCTCTTGAAGGATGATTCGACTCCCTCTGGAAAGATCTTTGGATCTGAAGTACCCGGACTGTAGCTGGATGCTGGTGGTCGGCCTGGACTTGGAGAGAGAGGCCGTGAGAAGTGGGATAGGCTAGGGTTTGGTGGATTGATATGGATGGTGGACGGCTAGGGTGATAGAGTAGAAGTGGCTAACCTAGGGTTTGGGTTTTGGAGATCTCACACCTCCTCAAGGTTCCTGGGGAACCCGGATTTACTCCCTCACGGAGCTCAACACCTGGATGCAAGTGCGGAAGAGAGAAAACACAAAGTTTGCTCACAAAAAAAAATTGGTTTCATTCATCTTTTTCATTAGAACTTACAAAGGGGTTTTAATTTATAGGACTTTACAAGAGAGTAGGGTTTTACATCTTCCCATGTGGGACTAAAGGAGGGGATCTGCAAATTTGGATTGTAGGATCAATCCTTACACATATGGCCGGCCAAATAATTCCATAAAATTGATTGATGGCTTCAAAAAGGAAAGTGGGTGGCGCCTCCTAGCCTTGACCTCCAAGAAAAATTATTTTTTCCTTCTATGCTTGGCCTTATCTGGAAGTGTTTGGGCGCCTCTTAACCTTGCTCTTCAAGAGAAATTTCTTTCCTTTTATATCTGGCTTTATTTGGAATTACTAGGGCGCCTCCTAACCTTGCTCTTCAAGAGAAATCTCCTTCCTTCCATGGCTCAACTTTTTTTGGACACCTCCTTTTCTTTCTCCCCAAGTTATGGCACTTCCCAACTTTGCTTTGGGCATTTTTGGCATGGGATGGGCGCTCCCTTGAAGTACTCTCTAAGAAGAATTTGTTTCTTTTCATAGCTTGGTTCTTATGGAAAATTGTGGGCCGCCCCCTTGAATTGTGGATCTCTGATTGCTCTCTACTTAAATGGTGCATGAGAGAAGGGACCTGCTATCCTGTGGTGTGGGGACCAAAGCCTACTGGATGGAGATGTGGTGCCCCCTGGACTCAGGCGTATGGCTGGGAGTGTGGCTGGGAGTGTGGCGCCCACTTGCTTGGCCTTGGGAGAAAATGTAACATCCCAGGTTGAAGCCCTAGACCACTACTGAGTCAACATGACTCAACAAAATAAAAATGCAGGTAATATAGACTCAAGCTAAAATTGAGTTGATCAAGTCAACCCTTATTACAAGCCAAAAAACCCTAATTCTTCGGGCAAGGTTAATCAGAGATCCAGATGGAGCTCTGAAGTCTTCTTCTGAGTTTGGTGCCCGCACCAATTCTCCCAGGGTGGGAGGAACTCGACCCTGTTGAGTATGGATCAAGTTGGCTCTGGTATCTCTCCAAGAGGTCTGGGTCCAATTCTTGTAATTCTTCTCGGGAGATCCAAGAGTCATCAGAATCTGGCCTTCCTTGCCAGCGAACCAGGTATCTTTGGTATCCTCGATTACGAGTAGAGATAACCTGATCATCCAGGATCTTTTCAATCTGCTCTTTCCTCACAGGCCAGTTTGTTGGTGGACACACAGGGTTGGGTTCACTCTCAAGAGCAGGATTAGGTTCAAAAGCCTCACTGGGAATCACAGCTGGCTCTCTATACTCTACTAGGTCTGTAATGTTGAAAGTGGAGCTAATGCCTAGTTCTGGAGGCAACTCGAGCACATAGGCATTGGATCCTACTCTCTTCACCACTCTAAATGGACCAGCTCCTCTAGCATGTAACTTTCTAACGGTTCTAGGAGGGAACCATTCAGGCCTTAACCTAATCATTACACAGTCTCCCTCAACAAAAGTTTTGACTCGCCTTTGAGAATCAGCCAACTTCTTATAAGTTTCATTACTTAAAGTTATTTTGGCATGAATTTCTTTATGCAAGTCCTTTACATGCTATGCAAGTGCATCAAGAGACTTGTGTGTGTGGGCTAATAGTGAAATCAGATCAAGTGGTGTGTGAGGCTTGTATCCATGAACAATTTCAAAGGGACTCTAGCCTATAGACCTATTGATCGAAACATTGAATGCAATTTCAGCCCTGAACAAAATACAAATCCCAATTCCTGGTATTCTCACTCAACCAAAATCTGAGTCAATGTCCTAAACTTGACTGACGATGCATTCCTAAAGAATGGACTTTATTCAAAGGAACCCTATGTCTAAACCTAACAAACTACGGCTCTCTAGGTTTGACCTTGGGTTGGAGGATAGCATGCAGAGCATGAAAACTTATCATGGGTGCCTAGTAGGTGCCATAAGGTCTTCCAGAAGTAGGTGGCAAACCTAATAGGTTCTGACACGTGGTTCACTCTAAAGACTTCGACAAAGTATACTTGGATGATGTAAGAAGCATTGGAAGTCTTAGAGAAATAGAGGAAATATGAGGCGGAGTCTTGAATTACCTGCTGACTAAAGGTGGTGACCTGAAGGTTTGAATGGTGATCTATGAGTGTCAACTGGTCATCCTTACGAAAGGAAAAGTTTGCTACTCCTAGGAATGGATCAAGAGATGGTTCGGGGAGTAGCCTAGGACATGTGATTGCAACAGTTAAGGTTTGTTCTCTAAGCAAATAATGATCCACTTTCTCAAGAGATGGATTAGAGAATGATTCAGAGAAGGGTCTATGGATGATGACCTCAAGACATGAAATTTGACCTATGGGTGAGGAAAAGTATACTCTATAGAAGGGTAGCTCAGTCATGCGAAGGAAGGGGTCTGGGGCCATAAGGAGGACTTCTACAGGACTGAGTGAATCAATCCGCTCAAGAAAAGGTTGTTCAACTGAGATTACGAGAGAGACCTTAGTGGCTGGGCATGGGACAAGGTCCAATTGTAAGAGGCTTGATTCAGTCATCCTAAGGAGAGGATCTACCATAGGGTGGGCAAACTTAAACAGTTCAGTACAAAGATCTTCAATTGGTACTTGGGGAATGACTGTCATTAGAGGGTACGAACTAATAGCTCGGGCTAACACTATGAGTTCTTCCTGGGGGTATTTGACTAAAGAAACCTGGTTCTCACAAATCTCTTGAATTTCTGAACTAGGTCCTACCAGTTGGTTATTTTCCAAGGTCTCCTCAGGTAAGGAACCAATAGTATCAATGTCACATTCTTCAAGTTCTTTCCCCTCATATTCATCAACTAGACTCAAGCCAGCATCATATACTTCCTCGATGCCATCTTCAATGGGTTTCGGGTCAGTGGTAATCGGGTCAACTGATTCTGGGCTTGTCATACCTAACCCTTCTTCCTCATTGGTAGGCTTGGGTTCTCCCTCATTAATGTCATTCTTAGGATTCTTACCACTTAGCTGAGCACAAGCCAGACCTATGCATGGGCACTGACTAGATTTATGGCCTCTTTCTCCACAAAACAAACATTCTTGCGATATAGGAACCTGGGTCACACTGGGTTTCAAGCTAGTAGAGACCTTACTTGGGCATGGGTGTGGATCTAAATGGTTTGATCTAGAAGACTTGGGTTGTTGAGTGACTGGTCTAGAATATTGTAAGGACCTCTCATAGACACGATCCACACTATAGATATCATGGTTAGGCTTCCTAAGGTTATGCTCGGGATCATGGTATAAGGTCCTCCTAGGCTCCTGGCATGGGTGAGGTTGGGGCCTATTAAATTTTGGATCAGGGGTCCAATTTTGATGTCTACGTTTCTCAAGTACTTGGACTCGATCCCTAAATTGGGAAAAACCCTCATTCATGTCCTGACTCAATTTGGTCATACTTTCGGTAAGATTTCTAACCATGGCCTCTAAATCTGGTTGGGTTTGACTAGGTTGGTAGGGTACTCCATTCCGGGTAGACATGATGATGCAAGCAAGCACACAGAATGTGACTAGACTAAAGTGACTACTGGCTAACTAGACCTAGAGCCCAAACTAGATGCCCAATCAAAGTGGCAAGCTAGCCTGTAGTAACTCGGGACTCAGCCAGGCAGGTATAAAGGGAGTGTTAGGTCCCTAGATGCCAATCCTAGACACCAATCAGTGATTGGCCAGGTAGGCGGACCAGCACACAAGCCCTTCGGGATGGAATCCCTGAACCACCGTTCTAGACACTGAGTACAAAGCACACACAGAGTAACCAGACAAACTGACTCAACACTAGCCTTGACCCGACTTGTTGATGTCCCTAGCCCACTAGGGCAAATTAGGTCTAATCAATTTTTAGATTAAAGGCTTAGGTTCGAATGAAGGGGTGGTGGTTTTGGGCTAAGGAGAGGTTATCAACTCCTCCCCTTATCTTAGATGCTCAAATACCCTTAAGATGAATTAAGTGTTGAACATTCAAAAATAATTGAATTGCAGAAACACAAAAATAGAGTTGCAGTAATTTAATTCTCAGAAATCTCACGGAAACCAATAAATCACAGGAAAATTATGCAAAATAGCTTCAATTATATTGGTTTCAAAAAAATAAAAATCACTGAATTTGGAGTTATCTGTAGTGAGAAATAATTCCTGCAACAGGATAATTACTGGCTGAAAATAGAGTACTTCCCCGTTTACAATTCCTGCTACGAAGTTGTAACCCAACGGATCCCCTACACGCCCTAGGAACACCCCATGGAATGGGAAGAGGAGGTTTGCACCTCGCTTCATTCCTAGGACCGGACGTCCTGGGGAGTCTACTTCGAGCAGACAAAGTAAAAAGAGAGAGAGTCAAACAAGCAATCAAACAGAAACCCTAGACAGGGCTCTGATACCAAAAATGATACAGGACGAAAGCTCTGATACCAAAAATGATGCAGAACAAAGAACAAAGAAGCGTATGCGGAAGTAAAATTAAGATTAATTCTTTTTTTCTTTTTATTTTTATATTTCAGAAATTGGCTTCCACTCAAAGTAAAGTTAAACTAAGTTGATGGAAACTAGGTAAGGATAGAAAGCACAATTTAGAAGAAGCTAAGTTATCAGAGTAGTTCAGAAGTAACGGATCGCTGGGGGTTGAGAAACTCCCAGACCTAGGGTTTCGCTCTGAACTTTCAACAGGACAGAAATAAAGAGAAGAGATGGTTTACCAACCGAACAGTGATCTCACAGAATTTGGGTGGAAGAACTCTCTCGAGCAGATTGTTGGATCCTCGGATTCGGCTATCTTCGCAATGGATCCTCCAATACTGGTCTTGAGGCTGGGTCGGCTTCTCCTGGACTCAAGATCTGGGAAGAAGAAAAACAAGTGATGGATTCAGAGACTCAGGGAAGGATTTACCAGTTCGAAGAACTTGAAGGCTGATGTCACTGAGATCCGGATTCTCTTGAAGGCTGATTCGACTCCCTCTGGAAAGATCTTTGGATATGAAGTACCCGGACTGTAGCTGGATGCTGGTGGTCGGCCTGGACTTGGAGAGAGAGGCCGTGAGAAGTGGGATAGGCTAGGGTTTGGTGGATTGATATGGATGGTGGGCGGCTAGGGTGATAGAGTAGAAGTGGCTAACCTAGGGTTTGGGTTTTGGAGATTTCACACCTCCTCAAGGTTCCTAGGGAACCCGGATTTACTCCCTTACGGAGCTCAACACCTGGATGCAAGTGCGGAAGAGAGAAAACACAAAGTTTGCTCACAAAAAAAAATTGGTTTCATTCATCTTTTTCATTAGAACTTACAAAGGGGTTTTAATTTATAGGACTTTACAAGAGAGTAGGGTTTTACATCTTCCCATGTGGGACTAAAGGAGGGGATCTGCAAATTATGATTGTAGGATCAATCCTTACACATATGGCCGGCCAAATAATTCCATAAAATTGATTGATGGCTTCAAAAAGGAAAGTGGGTGGCGCCTCCTAGCCTTGACCTCCAAGAAAAATTATTTTTTCCTTCTATGCTTGGCCTTATCTGGAAGTGTTTGGGCGCCTCTTAACCTTGCTCTTCAAGAGAAATTTCTTTCCTTTTATATCTGGCTTTATTTGGAATTACTAGGGCGCCTCCTAACCTTGCTCTTCAAGAGAAATCTCCTTCCTTCCATGGCTCAACTTTTTTTGGACACCTCCTTTTCTTTCTCCCCAAGTTATGGCACTTCCCAACTTTGCTTTGGGCATTTTTGGCATGGGATGGGCGCCCCCTTGAAGTACTCTCCAAGAAGAATTTGTTTCTTTTCATAGCTTGGTTCTTATGGAAAATTATGGGCCGCCCCCTTGAATTGTGGATCCCTGATTGCTCTCTATTTAAATGGCGCATGAGAGAAGGGACCTGCTATCCTGTGGTGTGGGGACCAAAGCCTACTGGATGGAGATGTGGTGCCCCCTGGACTCAGGCGTATGGCTGGGAGTGTGGCTGGGAGTGTGGCGCCCACTTGCTTGGCCTTGGGAGAAAATGTAACATCCCAGGTTGAAGCCCTAGACCACTACTGAGTCAACATGACTCAACAAAATAAAAATGCAGGTAATATAGACTCAAGCTAAAATTGAGTTGATCAAGTCAACCCTTATTACAAGCCAAAAAATCCTAATTCTTCGGGCAAGGTTAATCAGAGATCCAGATGGAGCTCTGAAGTCTTCTTCTGAGTTTGGTGCCCACACCAATTCTCCCAGGGTGGGAGGAACTCGACCCTGTCGAGTATGGATCAAGTTAGCATAGTCAGCGAACCAAGATCGATGCAGTGTGTAGTGATGTGAGCATGCAGAATCAAGGATCCAACTATCCACCACCTTCTGGTATAGATCCGAAACAACCATGAGATCCTCCTCAGATCCCAAATCAGCCACTGTGCTCACAGATTCCTTATCACTCTTCTCCCCTTGTTACTTCTTCCAAAGAGGACAGTTCCTCTTTATGTGCCCAACCTGATTGCACTTAAAGCATATGAACTCTCTCTTGCCTTTCTGGGACTTTGACCGCCCCCTGCGCCTGCTGCCATCCCTCCCTCTCCTGGTCCTCTCTCCAACTGAGAGTCCTTCATGAGGTGCTCCATCCGTAGTCATCTATTTTCTTTGCTCATTGGACCTAAGCACTGATATAATTTTTTCATAAACCAGTGTCGCCTTCCCATATAGCAAAGTGGTGACAAGTGGGTCGAATGAACTTGGCAATGAGCATAGCAAGAGTAGAGACCTATCCTCTTCCTCCATCTTCACTCCAAGGGTCAGTAAGTCATTACAGACCTGGTCATATTTCTGAATATGAAGAAGTACATCTCCACCTTTCTGCATCCAAAGGCTATATATCTGCTTCTTCAACATCAGCTTGTTGCACATGAATCCATCTAGGGGCGCCACTTGACAAAGGAGAAGAGGCAGGGCCACTCCAGCCGAGGTGGATCCCGCCAGGATTGACACCTGGCAGAGTGGCAGAGGCCAGCTCGACCTTGACCGAGGTGGACTCGTCTGGGGGTGCCACCTGATGAGGGAGTGGGGAGAGCCTGGCTCGACTTCGGCGAGGTGGACCCATCTTGGGGTGCCACCTGGTGAAGGAGTAGAGGCAGGACCACTCCACTCGAGGTGGATCCCGCCTGGATCAACACCTGGCAAAGTGGCAAAGCCCAGCTCAACCTCGGTCGAGGTGGACCCGTCTGGGGGTGCCACCCGACGAGAGAATGGGGAGAGCCTAGCTCGACTTCAGCGAGGTGGACCCATCTGGGGGCACTACCTGGCGAAGGAGCAGAGGCAGGGCCACTCTAGTCGAGGTGGATCCCGCCTGGATCGACATTAGGTAGAGTGGCAGAGGCCAGCTCGACCTCGACCGAGGTGGACCCATCAAGGGGTGCCACCTGGCGAGGGAGCGGGGAGAGCCTGGCTCGACTTTAACAAGGTGGGCCCATCTTGGGGTGCCACCTGGCAAAAGAGCAGAGGCAAGGCCACTCCAGCCGAGGTGGATCCCGCCTTGATCAACACCTGGCGGAGTGGCAGAGACCAGCTCGACCACGGCTGAGGTGGACCCGTCAAGGCGTGCCACCTGGCGAGGGAGCGGGGAGAGCCTAGCTCGACTTCGACGAGGTGGACCCATCTAGGGGCACCACCAGGCGAACGAGCAGAGACAGGGCCACTCCAGCCGAGGTGGATCCCTCCTGGATCAACACCTGGCGGAGTGGCAGAGGCCAGCTCGACCTCGGTCGAGGTGGACCCGTCAAGGGGTGCCACCTGGCGAGGGAGCTGGGAGAGCCTGGCTCGACTTCCACGAGGTGGACCCATCTGGGGTGCCATCTGACGAAGGAGCGGAGGCAGGGCCACTCCAGCCGAGGTGGATCCCGCCTGGATCGACATCTGGCGAAGTGGCAGAAGCCAGCTCGACCTCGATCGAGGTGGACCCATCAAGGGGTGCCACCTGGCGAGGGAGCAGGGAGAGTTTGGCTTGACTTCGATGAGGTGGACCCATCTAGTAGTGCCACCTGGTGAAGGAGCAGAGGCATGGCCACTCCAGCTGAGGTGGATCCTACCTGGATCGATACCTGGCGGAGTGGTAGAGGCCAACTTGGCCTCGGTCGAGGTGGACCCGTCAAGGGGTGCCACCTGGCGAGGGAGTGGGGAGAACCTGGCTCGATTTCGATAAGGTGGGCCCCTCTGGGGGTGCCACTTAGCGAAGGAGAAAATGTAGGGCCACTCCAGCCAGGTGGATCCCACCTAGATCGACACCTAGCGAAGTGGCAGGGGTGCCGAGCTCGGCGCGGTTCTATCGCTGACCGAGCCACCTAGCAAGAGAATCCAGAGATAATGCCATGAGACACTGCCTAGCTTCCAGCTAGACTTGATGCATACTCTATATCAGCGATGTTGCAATATCAGTTGCCCCCCACTCCCACATCCCATCAGAGCGCCGCTGCTGGGACGTGGAGAGTTAATGCGGAGATGACGTGGGAGGACAAAAATCCTGTGCAATAAATGCTGAGATCGCTGCCGATCCATTTGCTGTGCCCGAGATCAAATACGCAGGTGCCACATTAGCGTGTCCAGGGTTTATAATTGCGCTGCATCAAACTCTAGGCAGTTTTCAGCGAACGAAGCATCTTCGTCGGGCACCTTCCCACGTTGCGCCCTTCCAATGGTGTTGGCGGAAAAGGAGTTGTACGATCGCTGTTGATTAGTTTGAAAAGAGAGGAGACTTTCCGGAAATGAGATCTTTTGGCTTTCTTACACCTCGCCAGCGGTTGCAGCGATCCCTTTTCTTCACTCGAATCGCCATTCTTCTGCCACAATATCCCGGTGAGTGCCTTGCAACTCAGTTTCCTCCGTCTGCTTCCCTTTCGTCTTCACCTGATCCTTCCTCATCTCCATGGCCCATCATCGTCACCTCTCTTCTAAACCGGACGAGGCCGGTCTGTCCCGACTAAGGACTCCATCTCCCTTCTCGTCAAAGGAGGAGCTTCCCCTCGACATCCGGCGATGGCTGTGGCCGGTCGGCATAACCATCGACATCCCTAGGGCTCCTCCTGCCACTCCTGCTATCCCCGTCTCCGCCCTTCCTCCTCCAGTGGCAGAGACTTCTTCCGGTCCCTCTGGCTTCATTTCGACGATGACCGGAGATGATCTTTGCTGGATCTAGGACATGTACGGGGTCCTGGACTCCATTCAACTTTCACTCCCAGGGCCGAGGGATCGGGTGACTTCCAGTAGCCCTGGTACAGTCGCCTTCTACAAAGACTTCCTTGCTAGAGGTCTTCACTTTCCCCTTCATCCATTCTTCTTATCTTTCCTTAGCCATTTCTGTCTCGTTCCGGCCCAGTTGGCTCCCAAGACCATCCGGGTCATCTTTGCCTTCATAGTCTTCCACCATTTTCATGGGTTCGTTGCCCGTTTCTCGTTGTTCAGGGCTTTCTTCATCCTGAAGCGGTACTCCATCGATGATGGCTGGTGGTATCTTTCGTCCCATCCCAGGTGTCTTCGGTTCGACCTCCCTACATCGATCAAGGGATGGAAGAACCGGTTCTTTTTTGCTTTAGTCCGGGACGTCGACTGGGTCTGGAGTGAACCGGATCGGTCCCCGAACCTGAATTCCCAGGTCAAGTTGGTGGATCGGGAGGTTTACTCCTAGCTACTGGGCGATGTGGTCCCTTCTCTCAATATTCTGCTCTTAGAGCAGAACTTGTTCAAGGCAGGGGTCAGCCCAGTATGGACGATCGGTGGGCCTCTGCTCTTTCTTCTTTTTTTTTATTTTTTTACTGGATCATCTGATGCTCTGGTCTTTCTTTTCTCCAGGGATGAAGTTCTCCATCGAAAGCCTGATGGAGGGGGCCCAGAAGAGGAACGCCCTCGAAGGGGCCCAGGAGGCTCCCCCGAAGAGGGCCCGAATGGAGATGGGCCAAGGGCCCAAGCCCATACCAGATTCTGCTGGGCCTAGGGCGATGAGTCTGGCTCCCAGGCCACCGCAGCGACAGACACCCGCCACGAACATCGTCGAGCTTGACGAGGCCGGGGAGGTGGGGTGATCAGCACCTCCCTCAGCCACTACTATACCAACTGCCGCACCGGCGATGGTGACAGCCGCATCGAGGACGGCGCCCTCGATCGCAGCTCCGCCCGGCGAGGGGACTCCAGCTCAATCCCCTTCCGATCCTTAATTGGCACCGCCCGCCCTTCATGGGGGCTCCTCCGTCATCCACGACCAGGGCCTCGTTGAGAGGATGATGGAGTTTGCAGCGCGGCCCCGGGACCGCCGCCTGAGGGGTGGTCGAGACTACACAGACGCGCTGCTCGGGACCCTCCCCCTTCTCTTCATGGTAAGCGTCTAGCTCTTTCATTTTAATGTTCCAGTTGGGTCCTCTCGAACCCTCACCTCTTCTTCTGATGCAAATTGGGACCGACGTGCTGCTGCTTCGGGACTTTCTGTCCGCTTCAACGAAGAAGGAGGCTGAGAAGGAGCGGAAGCTAAATAAATTGGTGGTCGACGTGAAGGACCTGGTCGACAAGGGCCAGGAGCTGCGGGGGAGGAATGAGTCCCTCCGGGAGGACCTGGCCCACTCTGATGGTAGGGTCAGGGAACTCGAGTCATCCCTCTCCAAGGGGAGGATCTCGAGCCATCACTGGGCTGAAGACGACGCTGCCGAGATCACCCGCCTCAGGGGGCTGTCCCGATCATTGGAGCACCGGGTGGAGGAGGTCCTCAAGGAGTTGGCGACGGCTAACGAGAAGAACACCTACATCAACGGGCTACTGGCGGCCTCACGGAAGGAGGCGCAAGAGGTTGTGCTGAAGTTCCGGGCCTCCGGGGAGTTTGAGAAGGAGATGCACGAAGCCACCGTGGACTCCTTCCTCAAGGGCTTCGGAGTCTGCCAAGGACAGGTGGCCGCCCAGTTTCCTAAGCTTGACTGATCGGGATCGCCCTTGGCAGGCCTAGGGGGCAGTCTCAGGGAGGAGAAGCATAGTCGGGGGCCGTTGGCGAGGAGGCTCCCAGGAAGCCATCTGAGGATGCAGCCGATGGTACGGAGGTCTCCCAACCGGAGGAAGGTGCAGCGGCAAAGTGATCTCATTCTGTACCTTAGTATAGGTTTTTCTTTTGCTTATCATTGTCTTTTCTGTTTTTTTTTTTTTTTCTGGGTCACTCGGCCTGTCGGGGCCCTTCTTTTTGTATGGAGTCTTTCATTTGGAAATGAAGATCTTCTTTTCCTCCAATGTTTCACTGAACTCTTTATCATTATATTTATTTTTGTTTTTTTGGTACCTTGTAGTGCTGTTGTAGGGTTGCCTGCCTGACTTGACTTGGACCCTTGGTCTGGAACGAAGTTCAGGGGACCTCTAAGCTCCATGAAGGAACTCTCGGTGCTTCTGGCTTGCACCTCGAAAAGCTTTGGTGTCGGGACTAAGTCGCCGGGGCATTCTCCAGATTGGACTCCAGGATCTTGTGGACTTTGTGCCACCTTCCGGACTGAACTCTGGGGCCTAAAACTTGGTTCCGCTCGGCGCTCCAGACTGAACTTCGGGATTCTGTGGGAGAACTAGGTTTTGCACCACCTTTCATATTGAACTCCGGCGCCTCATGTCGGAACTGGGTTCTGTTCGGCTTTCTGGACTGAACTCTGGGATTCTGTGGGGAACTGGATTCTGCACCACCTTCCGGACTAAACTCCGGTGCCTCATGTCAGAACTGGGTTTTGTTCAGCTCTCCAGACTGAACTCCGAGATTTTGCAAGGGAACTGGGTTCCTCTCGGTGCTCTAGGCCGAACTCCGGGGGCCTTGCACTTCTCGCGGACCACTTCGCGGGATCTTTGCCTCACCTTCGTTCGCCGGACTTAAGGCCGGGCAGTGTTGGTCCTACGAGACAGAAACAACATTACGCAAAGAAAGAATTTCATTGTTAATAATCAGGGAATCTTACATCATTGGTAATACATCCTTAGGTTTGCGGCGTTCCAAGTCCGTGGAAACCGGTCCCCGTCGAGCTTGGCAAGATAATAAGTGCCGTGAGGAAGTGCTTCGACCACCTGATAGGGACCTTCCCAGTTTGGAGAGAGCTTCCCACATTCTCGAGGTTGGGAAGCTTCGACGTGGTGCAACACTAGATCCCTCGGGCGAAAGGTCTTTGGCCTCACCTTGGAGTTGTAGTACCTAGCCACCCGTTTCCGGTAGGCCGCCATCCGAACTCGTGCCTTGTCCCTCATTTTCTCGAGGAGATTTAGGTTGAGCAGCAACCACGCTAGGTTCTCGGTTTCATCATACTGCTCCACACGGAATGTCGACATGCTAAGCTCCACTGGGATTACTGCCTCCGATCCAAAGACAAGGTTGAAGGGCGTTTCATCTGTAGCCATCCTTGGGATTGTGTGGTACGTCCACAGGATGCTGGGGAGTTCTTCGGCCCATCTCCCTTTAGCTTGGTCCAACCTGGTTCGGAGCTCTTGTAGGATGGTCCGGTTGGTTACCTCAGCTTCCTCGTTTGTCTGTGGATGCGCCACCGAGGTGAAGCAGTGATGGATACCGAGGTCATTGCAGAACTCGAATTCTTGATAGTCGAACTGACGTCTGTTATCGATGATGATAGTGTGGAGAAGTCCGAAGCGGCATACGATCGACTTACGTTGCTCGGACACGGGAGGAAGGGGACCGAGGAGGTCCATGCCCCACTGGGCAAAAGGCCAGGGGGCAGAGAGTTGGGAGAGCGACGCAGCCGACTGGCATTGCACGATGGCATGACGTTGGCAGTGGTCACACCTCTTGACAAAGTTAGCTGTGTCCTCCCTCGTTGTCTCCCAGTGGTATCCTTGACAGAGGGATTTGTATGCCAGGGTCCTGCCCCCCACATGGTTCCCACAGAGGCCCTCATGAGTTTCTTGGAGCACAAGTGTAGCCTCCGTGGGCCTCAAATACTTGAGGAGCGAGTAGGAAAATGACCTCCAGTAGAGCAGCCCATCCATCAGGACGAAGCGGGCGACCTTCCTCTTGATGAGACTGGCCTCTATCTGATCTCAAGCAAGGTGCTGTCGGTGATATACTTGATGTACTTATCCAACCAGCTGGGCTCCGGGTTGACCTGCTGGATCTCTCTGGTGATCTCATAGCTCGGAGCCTGGAGATGCTCGATGTGGGCGCGACCGAACGATGAGTCTGATAGGGTTGCTAGGCAAGAGAGGGTATCCGCACGAGCATTCTCACCGTGCGGGATGTGGGAGATGCTGAAGTGCTTGAAGCCCGCCGAGCTCACATGCACCAATTCCAGATACTTCAACATCTGAGGATCCCGCTCCTTATATTCGCCCGAGACCTGCCCGGCAACCAGCTGGGAGTCGATGAAGACTCTTAGGCTAGTCACACCGAACTTGCAGGAAACTCTCAGCCCCACGAGGAGCGCTTCGTATTTTGCTTCTTTGTTGGTGGCAATAAACTGGAGGCGGAGCGCGCATTCAGCTACAACCCCCTCGTTGTTGGCAAGGATGAGCCCGGCCCCGCTTCTGCCGAAATTAGAGGCTCCATCCACATGCAGGACCCATATATCCTCCTTAGGTTCAGGCCTTGGTTGTTGATTCTGGGGGCTCTCTTTCGCCCCCTCACCCAGGCCTGCACACTTAACTAGAAAGTCAGCCAGTACCTGCACCTTCATGGATGACCACAGTCGGTAGGTGATGTCGAACTCACTGAGCTTCAACGCCCACTTTACCAGGCATCCAGATGTGTCAAGTTGACAGAGCACGGCTTTCAAAGGCTGATCCATTAGGACCGCAATAGGGTGCGCTTGGAAGTAAAGCCTGAGACGCTGGGCAGACATTATTAGCACAAAAATCAACTTTTCGGATCGAGAGTACCTGAGCTCCGCATCACGGAGGAGCTTGCTTGTATAGTACACTGGTCTCTGGATCCCTTTATCGTCCGTCCGGACTAAGACCGAGCTGACAGCCTCTAGAGTGATCACCAGATAAAGGAGGAGCTCCTCTCCTTCCTCTGGACGGGAGAGTAGTGGTGGTGATGCTAGGGTCTTCTCTAGCTCCTCGAACGCCTCCTGATACTCCTTCATCCAGGAGAAGTTGTGCATCTTCCTCAGAACCTTGAAGAAGGGCTGGCAATGATCAGCGGATCATGAGATGAAACGACTCAATGCCACCACTCGGCTGGTGAGTTGCTGGACCTACTTCTTGGAGGTGGGCGACTCCACGTCGAGATCGCTTGAACCTTCTCCGGGTTGGCTTCGATCCCTCTCTGGATCACCATAAAGCCGAGGAACTTCCCCGCCGCCACACCAAAGGCGCTCTTCGCTGGGTTCAGCTTTATTTGGTGGAGGCGAAGGTTATGGAAGGTCTCCCCTAGGTCATCAACGTGGCCTAAGGTTAGCTTACTCATCACCAACATGTCATCCATGTACACCTGCATGTTGTGGCCAATTTGGTCCCGGAAGTCCTTGTTGACCAACCACTGATGCATGGTGCCAGCATTTTTCGGGCCAAAGGGCATCATCTTGTAGCAAGAGTTCCCGCGATCCATGATGAAGGCAGTGTGCTCCTCATCATCCGGGTGTATCCTGATCTGATTGTACCCGGAGAAGGCATCCATGAAGGATAGGAGGCGGTGGCCCGATGTGGTGTCCACAAGCTTATCGATTTTTGGGAGGGGGAAGCTATCCTTTGGGCAGGCTCGGTTGAGGTCGGTGTAGTCCATTCAGATCCTCCACTTGCCGTTGTTCTTTTTTACCATCACCACATTCGCTAGCCAACTGGGATAGTGTACCTCCCGCACAAAGCTGGTGTTGAGGAGCTTTTCCACCTCCTCATTGATCGCCTTCTGCCTTTCTGTAGCAATGCTCCTCTTCTTCTGCCTGACTGGACGATACTTTGGATCGATCTTCAACTGGTGAGTGATGACCTCCGGGGGAATACCTGTCATGTCTGCTGCAGACTAGGCGAACACATCCGCGTTCGCCTGGAGGAAGTCCAGCAAGCGAACCCGCTCATCTTTTGGGAGCTGGGCTCCTATCTGCACCATTTCTATGGGTCTAAGCCAAGGAGGTATGTCAGCAATCGCTCTACCAGGCCACCCCTGGGATCCTGCACTCTCTGGTCGAGGTCGTCGACATCAGATTCGAGCTCAGCACTCCGGGTGCCCGGGATGGCCTGCAGGCAATGCTGAACGGGCTAAACTGCCCCCCTCATCTCTCCAATGCCAAAAACCATGGAAAACTGCACCAACAATCTCCTGGTGGAGATGACTGCATCAAGCTAGTTAAGCCTTGGATGGCCCAAAATGGCATTGTACGGTGACGGGAGTCGGACAACAATGAAGGTCATCAAAATCGTGCTCTGCTGGGGCGGGGTCCCGACGATAACAGGGAGAGTGATCTCCCCCTCGACCCCCACAGAATCTCCAGTGAAACCCACGAGAGGGGTGTGCACCGGCCTTAATTGATCTTGAGATAGATTCATCCGGGAGAAAGCATCGTAGAAAAGTACATCGGTGGAGCTCCCACTATCAACCATAATCCGATGTACAGGATGTTTAGCGATGATCATTTCGACCACCACTGCATCATTATTTATATTTTCCTTTTCACCTCCCTTCCCCTTTTCAAAGGAGAGTACATTTTCCAGATTTTCTCCCTCTCAGGCTCTCTTTGATGCGCGCCCTATCCCTCAAGAGATCATGCCCACGGGCTTCTCCGTAGGGCAGTTGTCGATTACAGGGATGGGGGGAAGGGCCGCGATTGGCTGGTCCTCCACCGGGGCTCCTTTACCCGTGAACTTCTTGAGGTAGCCCTTCTTAATCAGGTCCTCAATCTCTCGCTTCAGATTACAGCATTCCTCCATGTCGTGGCCATGGTCATGGTGGAACTGACAATACTTTGTCATATCATGACGGTTCTTCAGGTTTTGAGGAGGTCGGTGGAGGTAACCCTCACCCTCGATCCCCCTAAGGGGTTCCAGTGATCGTCCCCCTCTCGTTCCTCTTACAGTCGGGAGTAAAGTGGTTAGCCGGTCTCGTCAGTCGTGCCATCATGAGAGGGGGAACTTGGCAGGATCCAGATTCTTGTGAAGGTGCCCTTGGGCCTGAGGCGTTTACCATGGCTCTCCCTTTTTAGGATGCAGGGCTACCGAATGCTAGGTTCGGTGCCCTGGGTAGGATTCCCTTTTCAAACTAGTGCCAATGAGATTCCACATGCCATTGCAGGCCAAGGGACACTGTACCGGGCGCGCCGCTTGTGCGCGCCATCTTCAATAGCTTCCTCGGGGCTCGCGCCCCTCGATTCTTCCGTCCTCCATAGAAAGGACCGACTTCTATCGAGGTGGACCCATCTGGGGGCACCACCTGGCGAAGGAGCAGAGGCAGGGCCACTCCGGCCGAGGTGGATCCTGCCTGGATCAATACCTGGTGGAGTGGCAGAGGCCAGCTCAACCTTGGCCAAGGTGGACCCGTCTGGGGGTGCCACCTGGTAAGGGAGCGAGGAGAGCCTAGCTCGACTTTGGCGAGGTGGACCCATTTGGGGGCGCCACCTGGCGAAGGAGCAGTGGCAGGGCCACTCTAGCCAAGATGGATCCCGCTTGGATCGACACCTAGCGGAGTGGCAGAGGCCAGCTCGACCTCGACCGAGGTGGACCCGTCTGGGGGTGCCACCTGGTGATGGAGCGGGGAGAAACTGCCTCGACTTTGGCGAGGTGGACCCATCTGGGGGCGCCACCTGGCAAAGGAGCAGAGGCAGGGCCACTCCAGCCGAGGTGGATCCCGCCTTGATCGACACCTAGCAGAGTGGCAGAGGCCAGCTCGACCTTAGCCGAGGTGGACCCGTCTAGGGGTGCCACCTGGCGAGGGAGTGAGGAGAGCCTGGCTCGACTTCGATGAGGTGGACCGATCTGGGGGTGCCACCTAGCGAAGGAGCAGAGGCAGGGCCACTCCAGCCGAGGTGGATCCCACCTGGATTGACACATGGCGGAGTGGCAGAGGCAAGGCCACTCTAGCCGAGGTGGATCCCGCTTGGATCGACACCTGGAGGAGTGGCAGAGGCTGCTCGACCTCGACCGAGGTGGACCCGTTTGGGGGTACCACTTGACGAGGGAGCGGGGAGAGCCTGGCTCGACTTCGGCGAGGTGGACCCATCTGGGGGCGCCACCTGGCAAAGGATCAGAGGCAGGACCACTCCAGCCGAGGTGGATCCTGCTTGGATCGACACCTGGGAAGTGGCAGAGGCCAGGTCGACCTCGATCAAGGTGGACCTGCCTGGGGTGCCACCTAGCAAGGGAGCGGGGAGAGCCTGGCTCGACTTCGGCGGGGTGGACCCATTTGGGGGTGCCACCTGGATAAGGAGTAGAGGCAGGGCCACTCCAGCCGAGGTGGATCCTGCCAGGATCGACACCTGGCGGAGTGGTAGAGGCCAGCTCGACTTTGGCCGAGGTGGATCCTGCCAGGATCGACACCTGGCGGAGTGGTAGAGGCCAGCTCGACTTTGGCCGAGGTGGACCCATCTGGGGGTGCCACCTGGCGAGGGAGCGTGGAGAGCCTAGCTCGACTTCAGCGAGGTGGACCCATCTGGGGGTGCCACCTGGCGAAGGAGCAAAGACAGGGCCACTCCAACCGAGATAGATCCCGCCTGGATCAACACCTAGCGGAGTGGCAGAGGCTAGCTCGACCTCGGTTGAGGTGGACCCATTTGGGGGTGCCACCCGGCGAGGGAGCGGGGAGAGCCTGGCTCGACTTCGGCGAGGTGGACCAATTTGGGGGCACCACCTGGCAAAGGAGCAAAGGCAGGGCCACTCCAGCCGAGGTGGATCCCACCTGGATCGACACCTGGCAGAGTGGCAGAGGCCAGCTCGACCTCGGCAAGGTGGACCCGTCAAGGGGTGCCACCTGATGAGGGAGCGAGGAGAGCCTGGCTTGACTTCGGCGAGGTGGACCCATTTTGGGGCGCCACCTGGCGAAGGAGCAGAGGCAGGGCCACTCCAGTCGAGGTGGATCCCGCTTGGATCGACACCTGGCAGAGTGGCAGAGGCCAGCTCGTCCTCGGCTGAGGTTGACCCGTCAGGGGGTGCCACCTGGCAAGGAAGCGGGGAGAGCCTAGCTCGACTTCGACGAGGTGGACCCATCTGGGGGTGCCACATGGCAAAGGTGCAGAGGCAGGGCCACTCCAGCCGAGGTGGATCTCGCCTGGATCAACACCTGGCGAAGTGGTAAAGGCCAGCTCGACCTCGGCCGAGGTGGACCCGTCAAGGGGTGCCACCTGGCAAGGGAGCGGGGAGAGCCTGGCTCGACTTCGGCGAGATGGACCCATCTGGGGGCGCCGCCTGGCAAAGGAGTAGAGGTAGGGCCGCTCCAGCCGAGGTGGATCCCGCCTGGATCAACACCTGGCGGGATGGCAGAGGCCAGCTCGACCTCGGCCGAGGTGGACCCGTCAAGGGGTGCCACCTGGCAAGGGAGCGGGGAGAGCCTAGCTTGACTTCGACGAGGTGGACCCATCTGGGGGTGCTACATGGCAAAGGAGCAGAGACAAGGCCACTCCAACCGAGGTGGATCCCGCTTGGATCGACACCTGGTGGAGTGGCAGAGGCCAGCTCGACCTTAGCCGAGGTGGACTCGTCAAGGGGTGCCACCTGGCAAGGGAGCGGGGAGGGCCTGGCTCAACTTCGGCGAGGTGGGCCCATCAGGGGGCGCCACCTCGTGAAGGAGTAGAGGGAGGGCCACTCCAGCCGAGGTGGATCCTGCCTGGATCGACACCTGGCGAAGTGGCAGGGGTGCCGAGCTCGGCACGGTTCTATCGCTTACCGAGCCATCTGGCGGGAGAATCCGGAGATAACGCCACGCGACCTTGCCTGGCGTCCAACTGGACCTGATGCATACTCCATGTCAGCGATATTGCCATATCACATGTCATCTATAAAATAGATATATTCTCTTATTTATAATTCTTATATTTGTCTTGTTCTAGTATATCGTTGCAGGAGGTATATAAGGCTAGTCTTGCAGAAAAGTATGGCTCGAAGATTAAATCACAACCTTCATTTAATGCTACTATATGGGTAGAAGCCATATGAGATGTTTCTAAAAATAAGATATACAGATTTGAGCCGCAGGCACATTCTTTCATTGTACTCGTGAGGACTCTTACATCATGCTCTACTTCTCAATTAGATGGTTCTTCAAGAAGTGCACCCACTACCAACTTTGCTACCCAAGGAGCTATAAAGAATATACAGGGAGCATATTATGGTGGTTTTGATGCATCCTCAATATAGAAAAATGTTACGATCTCTCATTTCTAATCTTAGTTTCACATCCTTTGAGCAGTCTTCACCTCCTCCACAAGAAGGAACCAAATCAGCTAACTCTCCAACCAATCCTCCATATGATTGATGTTTGTTATGAACTTATTAGATATATGTATGATGCTAGGTACTAATCGGAGTTGAATTGTTTTATATTTTGATGTATTTTGTTTGCTTATGTATTGAAATCTTAATGAATGTTAAACTTATTTAATCAAACTTAATTAAATATGTTAACATTTATTTAAATATGTTGTGATGTTGTCTTATATTATAAAAATTGAGTTATAGTTAAAATGTTGAATTATGATATATATAGAGATGATATTATATTTATAAAATATCTTCCAAGTGAAAACTTTACAAAGGGATTTGTAAGGAAAATAGAATGTAAGGTGAAAATTTTATCAAGAGATTATCAAGGAATTCTTTAACAAACTTCAAACAATTACCAAGGGAGGGATAATTTTCTCACAAATCATTCAGCTAACTAATTTTTAACAAGAAAAATTCTCCTGATGGATTCCTTGATAGTTACCAAGGGATTTCTAAGTTCATTTTGGTTAGTGAATCTCTTGAAAAATAGTTGGTTCTTAGCAAATGACCTTCAGTTTCATCAAGAAAAATTTCCTCACTAAAAGTTTTAGATCCCTCGATAATTACCAAGGATTTTCTAAGGGAGACTTTAACCAGCATCATATATTCCAAGGGACAAATTTTTCTTGAAAATCCCTCAATGAATCTTTTCACCAAGGAATTTTTGTCTTTCACCCAGGAATTTTGTCCTTTACTAAAAGGTTGACTTATGGTAGTGATAGAATATGAAATATTTTGATATCTGTGCAAGTAAATGGATGATAGAACAAGTATTTTGAGATTTATACAAATAGGTAATGATAAAGGATAAAATGTTTTGAGATATATACAAGCAGAAGATGAAGTACCTTGAAATTTATGCAAGTGAATGGAAATAAAGCATGAAATGCTTTAAGACTAGGATAAAGATAAATGATTATGTGTTTTGAGATATGGATAAAAATAAATGATTATATATTTTGAGACCATGTGAAAATCATATTTCATCCTTCTTGGAACAAAATATTTTTTTTTCTTTTTTTCACACTTTGTTTACGGTGCTGAATCCAAATAGATAATTAATTGAGCCGCAAATCTAAAGTTTTAATGGCTAATTAATATCTTTTTAAAATTGTTAGAATATAAATATATATGGCCTAAAGTTAAAAAAAAAAAAATTATTGTAATTTCTTTTCTTTTTTTTAAATGACTTCCATATCAAGCTTTATAATTTTATAAAATAATTGGACAACGAAGAAGGGTATTATTTTCTTTATTTTCTTCATTTGGCTTGCCAAGTACTTCTTTTTCCAAATAAAAATATATTACTACGAGTCCAAGATGCCCCTGCAAATCTAATCTTTCTTTGTGTATAAAACAACCCAACCCCACATCAACTACTCAACAATAAACACGCAAAACTCACCAAAAAAAAAAAAAAACACACGCAAACTCACCAAAAAAAAAACACGCAAACTCACCAAGAAAAAAAAAAAAAAAAAAAAAAAAAAAAAAAAAAAACGCAAACTCATCCAAAAAAAAAAAACACGCAAGCTCACCAAGACACGTACGGATGACGCGACCATGCCCCTAGATTCCTAGCTAATCTGCAGTCCCAAATAATTCCTTCCCTTCGTGTTAATAAATAAATCTCAACCCTTTAAAAAGACTTTAAGTTTGCTTGCAATGCCTAATGGATTTTTGAGGGTCCCTTCTCTATATCAGACTAGCGGTTGCCATGCCCCTATCTAGAAAAAATTATTGGTGGAACGAGATCCACCACACCGACCTATTCAATGAATAGTCGTTGCACCACCGACTTAACAGGAGAAAAAAAAAAAAAAAAAAATCAGAACCATTTGCAATTTTGATTACGACTGCGAACAGAATCAATCACAATTTTGATAAAGATACGGTCATAATCTCTCTCTTTTTTGCTTTTTTTTTTTTTTTTTTTTTTTTTTTATCGATGCTAACGGATCAATCATGATTTCTTGTCAATCCGTTACTGTCTGCACCACCAGCCACCTTCCTCACCACTACCGTCTCCCGTATTTGGGCTCCCCTCCACTCCGGTCTCATCCCCCTACCTTTTCATCACCGCCCATCTCATCATTATCGCCACCATTAAAAGCTCTCCTGTCTATCTGGATCTCACATTACGGAGCATAGTGATCCCCTCATTTATTTAGGTATTCGTATATCTGAATTCAGGCTATCCAGGATGAAGTACTCCATGATGATTCAGTCGATTCATGAGAGGATCGATGGTTAGCAGGATAGATCTCTCCCCTCCATGGACAGAATCATCCTAATCCGCTCGGTTCTCACGTCCCTTCCGGTCTATCTACTCTCGAATGTCATTATTCTCAGGACTCTTATTCTCAGATTGGAATAGATGATTAGGACTTTCTTGTGGGACTCCTCTTCGTCTAAGCGGAGGATCCATCTGGTTGGCTGGGAAGCTGTTTGTCAACCGATTCAGCAGGATGGACTTGGAATTCATTTTCTCATCACCTGGAGAGAGGCGCTTCTTGGGAGGCTGGTTGCTAGACTCTTTCTCTATCCTGATAGTATTTGGTCCATCATTATGCGAGCCCGGTATGTTGACTATCCGGCCATTATTGATAGTACTACCCGACCTACCAGACACTCCTCTGCTATATGGAGGGATATGCTTACTAGAGCTCCTCTCATCTCTCCTGGATAATTGGGGATGGCAGGTCTATCTCCTGGATAATTGGGGATGGCAGGTCTATCCGGTTTTTGCAGGATCCTTGGATTTCTGAGCTACCTCTCTGCAGATGGCCTACCTTTATATCTGTCGATATTCCTGACTCTATTTCCATTACTGACATCTTCCTTCCTGGCTGGCTATTGTGGGACCAGGGTGTAGTTAGATCCATTTTTGGGATATTCTCGGCCTCCGGGTGTGCTCCATCATCCTGCCTACCATCCCAGGCCCGGATGTTAGAGTTTGAAGGCATTCCGCTGCCCTAGGGCGCCCATGTCTGATCTTCCTATCATTTTCTTCCCAAAGGTTATCACCCCTACCCCCGTTGGGCTGGATCTGGTCTATTCTGGTGCACCCGAGAATCTCTCTTCATATGGAAGGTGGTCCGGTGCTACCTTCTACTAGAGTCCTCCTGGCTACTAGGGGCATGCATAATCCCCATGTCTGTCCTATTTGTGACCTTGTTCCGGAGACTCAAGATCATACCTTGTTCTCCTGTCCCCGGGCTAGGCGTGTATGATGGATAGCTGGTTTAGCTCATCTCTTTCCCTAGGATGCTGATTCTCATGACTCATTCATTGGGATCCTACGATTGGCTAAAGCCACTCCGTCTGCGACTCTCCTGGCCTATATCGCTTATCATTTATGGCTCGTTAGGAATGAGTTCGTCTTCACCTCGGTGAGATGTTCCCCGTGGCTTACTGCCTAGCATGCCACTGCTTCTGCTATTAAGTTCCACATATCGATTGGATGACAGATTTCTGGGGTTCCCGCCTCGCTTTTCGAGCGCCCCGAGTTTTCATCTCTTGGGAACCCCCTCCTCCATCCTTCTCCACGATCAGTTTTGATGGCAGTCTTCGTCACAGATCCGGAGGTTCTGCCTTCGTCATCAGGGACTTTGGCTTGGATTTCCGTGCAGCTGGTGGAATACTTCTTGTCGACCCTTCCGTCCCTGCAATGGAACTGTATGCTGCTTGGACTGGCATCAGATATGCCCATCTGATTCTCCACTTGGACCATCTCATCATCGAGGGAGATTCTCTGATGGCCATCTCGTGGATCCGACAGTCCTTATTGCATCCTTCGACTCACCCTGTTATTCAGGACATTGGGCTCCTCCTACAGGGATGTGCTTCGATCATCATTCCGCATATCTACAGGGAGGCTAACTCAGCTGCAGACTAGGTCGCCTCCTTTGTTGCTTGTCATTCTGTTTCTGTGTTTTGGTCTGACCGGCAGACTTTCCCTGTACAACTTCGGGATATTGCACTCTCTGACTTTCTTGGTTGTGTTCACACTCGCTTTGTCTAATGAATATACCGTTCTATCAAAAAAAAAAGCTCTCCTGCCACAAACATCACCTACATATCTATTAGAATCAAAACTAGATCAGATACGGATCGGATACTAATATAGCTATATCAATATTTATTTTATTTGACGAATATGGATATGGATATTAATCGAATATAAGATTTTATATGCATATTTATTTTAAATAGATACGGATACAAATTGAATATTAATATATATATATATATATATATATATATATATATATATATATATATATATATATATATAAAAGTCAGATAATTGAACCATATGACTATAAAATCAAAGATATTACTAAGTAAAGGATAAATCTAGTTAATATCATGTTAATATGCTTAATTTTTTTTTAAAAAAAAATTAATGATCAGTACTATATAAAATTAAATAGAATTATAAGTATAATCGAATATTCGGATACGGATGAATAGTTATCTATTCATATCCATTTTTTATGGATATAGATATGAATATTAACCAAATATTTTATTTTTTATTTATATTCAAATAATTTTTAATATAAAATTAAATTTAATCAAATATTATCTATACTATATTTATCCCAGATACCCACCGCAAGCCTGCCAATACATGTCATCGTGCACTCCCCAAACCCTCAAATCCAATTATCCCAGGACAGCTCTTCTCCAGAAGTCCTCGTTGGAGATTTAGCACAAATTCTACCCTTTTTTTTTTTTTTTGGGTAAACCAAAAAAAAAAAAAAATGGGGGAGAATTAGATATGAGAAGGTGATGTCAGCTTCTCCCCTTCACCTATTTAAATATGAAAAAGGTGATGTCAGCTTTAGCGAAAAATTAAACATGCCGATCCCTCGTCGTCATTAGATGTGCCTGCCATATCTCACGTGACGAGAAGTCCATCACTTTATCATGTATTAACATCAAGAAATTCAAGTTAACGAAGGCGGCACTGGTGCCGGAGATCGAGAAGTCGCTCGTAATGAAAAAGAAAATCGTGATTGATCTATTTATTTTCATGAAGAAGAAAGAAAACGGTAATTGATCTATTTATATTAATGATAAGTATTGTCTTCAGGATCGTCATGGCCCATAGCTGCTGCCGGTGCTGGAGTGTGCTTCCTTCGCTGCCTGTCGATTTTCTGTTCCTGGATTTACGAAACAGAGGTTAATAATCCGGGCCGGAACTTCCGGCGGGAGCACTTCGATGATCAAGTCAGTGACGATCCAGGAGAACTGATCCTTCCAATCGGGTCCCTCTTGATGGACTCCCCGCTAGGAGGAGTGAAAGATGTGTGGAGGCGAAAACGTAGCAGGGGAAGACTAATAGCAGGAATAGAGGGGTTCCCTGTTCCTCCGCTTCTCCTTATTTCCCTCGTTTTCTCTCAGCTGTGATTTTGGTGGTGGCGCTTCGCCCTCTTGGTCGAGCTTGCACTTGTGTTGGTTGTGTGTTGATGTTGTTATCTCTCCCACTTTTTTGGGGGGGTGTTGACTGTTCTTTGTAGTTGAAAATTGGTCGTTTGGAGCTTGCCTCGGGATCCTCGCTGGGTTGGCAGGCGCGTGCGGCAGGATTCCGTGCCGTAGAGAGACGCCTTCCTGACAGGTGGTAGGGGAAGCTTCCATTCGTTTTGACATCCTCTCCTGTCGCTTCATTCCGGGAAGCTTGCCAGAGCCTCGATCCGAGGATCGCCGCCCTAGGGGTTCGTGCTTTCTGGCTGGCCCATCCCCCTGGAAGTACGGCCGGGCAGGTAGTCATGGCAGCATGGGAGGCGCCGCTCCGTAATCCTCGGGCGGCTCGCCGGTGTCCTGGGATGGCAGGGCTTGCTCCGGTCTGGATGCTCCGAGCTCGTGTGGTCACCTTGATGAAGAGTGCGGGCTCGGTCCAGAGGGCGCGCGCTCGAAGAGGCTCCACATCGGCGGGTGAGCACTGAGCTCAACCTCGACCTCGACCGCAGGGCACTAGCCTCCGAGGGTCTCGCTCTGGAGGGCGGAGTATGGATCCGGTCCAGAGGGCGCGCGCTCGGAAAGGCTCCACGTCAGCGGGTGAGCGCTGAGCTCGACCTCGATCGCAAGGCACTAGCCTCTGAGGGTCTTACTCTGGAGGGCGGAGGATGGACCTGGTCCAGAGGGCGTGCGCTTGGAGAGGCTCCACATGATGGATGAGCACTGAGCTCGACCTCGACCGCAGGGCCCTAACCTCCAAGGGTCTCACTCTGGAGGGCGGTGGACTGCTCCGGCCTAGGCGTCCCGAGCTTGCGGGCGCGACCTGGCGGAGGACGGCTCCGACCTAGGCATCCCGAGCTTGCGGGCGCGACCTGGCAGAGGATGGAGCTCGGCCCGTCGCCTTGAAGGGACTCAGCTCAGCTCGGCAAAGTGATCCGGGCTGGGGTATCGCCTTGGCGTCTGTCGTGGCGGTCTTCTTCAATGTGGCGCCTGTTAGCTATCCACGTCAGCGGTCTCGTCACACCAACAAGTAAACGATCATGTCCAAAAATTAAAATTATGATTAATTTTATTTTTTACTTCATATCAATATATATATATATATATAAATATATATATATATATATATATATTATTTTTTATTTTTATTTTGTTTTCGTTGAGCCTGCAACGTGTTGGCTGAGCTGGTCTGAGTTCAACCAATAATTTTTCGAGAGGCACACTTCCTCTTATCCGCATAATTAATCACTTATACGGGGCACAATCATTCGAAGTCAAGTCAATTAGTCTAGGACGGTAGATTTTTGTCCGCCGCCTCCCTTCCACGTCCCGCACCCGCTTTACTCCAAACCATTAGTTGCCAAGCTCCTATCTATCTTCGCTCATTCAAGATTCTGTCCATATATTACTTTACCATGCATCCTTCCATCTCTTAGGTTGGGAGGTCCCTTACAAACCCTACCACCATGGCAATCGACCCCTTTCTCCTTGCCTGCGCCCTCCTCTGCCTCTCCCTCCACCTCCTCCTCCGCCGCAGTTTCCGATCCACCCGCCGCCTCCCACCGGGACCAACCGGCTTCCCCGTGCTCGGTGCACTCCCCCTCATCGGCCCCGCACCGCACTCGGCCCTCGCCGGCCTCGCCAAACGCTATGGCCCCATCATGTACCTCAAAATGGGCACCTCCGGCATCGTCGTGGCTTCGACCCCAGACGCCGCCCGCACATTCCTCAAGACCCTCGATGTCCAGTTCGCCAACCGCCCCTCGGTCATCAGCCTCAGGGACATCACCTACAACAAACAAACACTCGTCTTCGCCGACTACGGCTCTCGCTGGAAGCTCCTCCGCAAGCTCTGCAGCCTTCACATGCTCGGCGGCAGGGCCTTTTCCAGCTGGTCCCCGGTCCGGCGATCCGAAGTGGGCCATCTTCTCCGTACCATGCACGACTTCAGCCGGAACTCACAACCCATCGTGCTCTCCGAATTGCTGATCTGCGCCATGGCCAACGTTATAGGACAGGTGATGCTAAGCCAGCGACTGTTCGACTCGCAGGGCCGGGATTCGAACGAGTTCAGGGACATGGTGGTGGATCTGCTGACCGGAGGAGGGCTGTTCAACATCGGAGATTTCGTGCCGGCGGTGGCGTGGATGGACCTCCAAGGGATACAAAGGAAGCTGAGGCGACTGCATGAAAGGTTCGATACGATGGTGACCAAGTTGCTGGAAGAGCATGCAGCGTCGGCGATGGAGAGAGAGGGGAAGCCGGACGTTTTGGATCTGATCATGGCGAATGGAGAGGATGGGGATGCGGAGACGCTGTCCGACGTCAATATCAAGGGACTTATTTTTGTGAGCCTTCTTAACCCTTAATTAGATCTTCTTAGAGTAACAAAGATATCTTTGTGATCTACTACTCGACTTCGGTCACTAGAGTTGGTTTTTTACATATATCTTGGTCAAGAATCAACACGGGTTACTGGTTTGTTTGATTAGAGCGCATTCAATATCTATACATTTCTAAATTCCTTATTATATGTTTTAAGTATTAAATATTAGAATCAATGGAAAAAAAAATAGAGGATTCTACTCATTTAATTTTATGTCTAGTCATCGCAAATTTAGCCTTTTATGTTAGCGTTTCAACATGCTTATGCTTGTTTTCCCTTTTCCGCATACTTAAACAAGCTATTGTATTCGATTATATTTGTTTTGCGTAGTTCAAATATTAAATAGCTGGTGAACTCATAGAGTGGGAATTAGATCTTCAATCTAAGGGCTTAATCTGCTCTAGAATAACAACCAAACAAAAGAACCCAAGTGTTGGTCAAGCCATGTCATTTTGGAAGACCAAAAAAAAAAAAAAATTGAGAAATTTAAGCAGAGTCATTTGTTTGACTGGAATTTGAAAATTATTTCCTGCACTGTTAATTTTATTATTATTATTATTATTGTTACATTTGTTGGCGTACACTTACTTTTGGTTTTACAAAATTATGGTTTGTTTTGCAAACATGCCGAAGACTGACACATCGATGGCCCTGGAACCAAAACGTGAAACCATACACGAATAAAAAATCCCGTCAATTCGGGAGGTGCAAATTAATTTTTCTTTAAATTAATATTGCTCTATCCTCAATTTATTTTTATGAAGAAATTTGGAATAGAAATTAGTCATTGTCATTTGTCACCCCCCCCCAACAAGGATCCCTTATGATATTAGCCTTCGGGAAGACTCTTTCTTGGAAGGCCAAGCTGGAAGCTTCGACGCGGTTCGCACGTCCTTTCGGGAGTAGGTGATCAGATGATTACGCCGGCCGGTTAGAAGGCGGTCTGCGTCACAAAAAACGACGGCCATCGTGGGTTTTATGCAACCGGATCTCGATCCCGATCCCATTGGTTTTCCGTATTCTCTCATCTTGCCAGCTGCGATCAACCTCTTCTTTGATATTGGAAGCGCAGGTGACAAATTTTAATAAAGTCACCACTGGTGATCTAAAGACCAACTTTTTCTTAATAAAGAGTGGTTGATAATTTTCCAACCATCCCACCTAAACGTCAAATAAATAAATAAATAAATAAATAAATATTATTTTATTATACTTAAAATTGTACCGTGACCAAGTGGATGGCGATATCGACCTAACTAGCTTTAAGTCCGTCATAGTCTTTCGGCTGCCAAATATCAAAATAGCTAGTCTTTTATGATCGCATGCAAACTAAAAAATTGAGTAATGAGTAAGTTGATAACCACACATTAATCATGATTACACGCTGTGGATCCAATTAATTTACTCCCATTATCCATGAACTGGTGACAGTACTGGTGACGTTTGTGTATAACTATATAAAATACAAGCGTACGTGTGTAATTAAAATATATATTGTTTACATTATGGTTATTATTTTGTGAAAGTTGATGAAATCTTATCGGGTTTTTTTTTTTTTTTTTTTTTTCCTATTAAAAGCATCGACAGTAACCGTTCCATTCCTTTTACAGGATATGTTCACTGCTGGCACTGATACATCTTCCATCGTAATCGAGTGGGCACTTGCTGAAATGCTGAAGAATCCAAGCATCCTCAGGCGTGCGCAGTCCGAGATCGATGAAGTCATCGGTAGAGATCGTAGACTCGAAGAATCCGACATACAAAAACTCCCATACCTACGAGCAATTTGCAAGGAAGCATTTCGAAAGCATCCTTCAACACCGCTTAGCCTCCCCCACTACTCGTTCGAAGCATGCGAGGTCGATGGTTACTACGTCCCAGAGAACACCAGGCTCCTCGTCAACATATGGGCCATCGGGAGGGACCCAAATGTATGGGAGAATCCCCTGGAGTTCGATCCCGAGAGGTTTCTAAGTGGCAAGGGTGCGAAGATCGAACCACTAGGTAATGACTTCGAGCTAATACCGTTCGGGGCAGGGAGAAGGATTTGTGCTGGCAAGCAGGCCGGGTTCGTCATGGTGCATTACATTCTTGGGACTTTGCTGCACTCGTTTGATTGGGAGGTCCCTGAGGGGGAGGAGCTTAACATGGATGAGGCCCCTGGACTTGCACTTCCAAAGGCTGTGCCACTAAGGGCGATGCTTAGTCCACGACTAGCACCGGACCTCTACGTTTGACGTGGATATAAGATGTTATCCTAATTTGTTTGGATTTTATCCGGGATTTTTTTATTTTGGGTGTGTAATTTCCTTCTTGGTGATTTTAGAAAGATGTGCAATATTGTAACGAATGGGAGCCAGCTAAGAGATGTTGGCTAGAGTGCAATATGAGAGTGGCTTGTGGTTGTTGATGATACAAATCTGAGCTACCTAAAAGAGCCGATAATATGAAGAAGAGTGTGTCGTAGTCCAAAGAAGAATCATATTTTTAGCAAATGAATAATTAATAAGTGATGTTTTTGAACCTCACGCAAGGTCATGCATGTAACCAATGGCATCCATCATCTCAAAAAAAATAATATATCTGCCTTCCTTTTTTGAAGTATGCAAGACAATACTTTATTGAAATCAATTACCCCTCCTGGTCCTACCTTTTGTGTTGGTTGAATATTCAATTATGACCATAGTACGTTTGGTCAAATATAAGGGCAAATTTGCTCGCTTCATTAGAGCTTTAATAACAGGAAACAAGAGAGTGCAGATCTAGTATATATATATATATATTAAAGAAATCAAAATCTTGCCAGATTCAATCGTGGAGATCGTTCAGCCGCCATTGACCAAATCCATGTTAAGATTCGAGCACATAAAATAAAAGAAAATGAAAAAGATAAATTACATAAATATCAGCGAAAATGTGGTTCGGCGAGGAAGGTAAACTGGGCTGCATGGCATTTTCATCTTCGGTCTTTGCATGAAATCGGGCGACCACAATTTTACCCCCGCGAGCCGGGAAGATTTCTTTCCCTGATGATAAACAGCTTCATCACTTATTGAACCCCGTGATTGTCGCCACGTGCTGGCTATCTAAAAATTATTGGAATTAAAGAAAAATAATATTAAAGATATATTAAGAAATAAAATCAGAATGGATTAAAATAAAAATTAGAACGATCATATCTTCCGAAATATTTGATTCGGTGACCGGAATCAAAACCAATGATTCTGCCATTTGATTCATTTAAAAATTAAAATAGAAACTAAATATATTTTTTAATTTATTTTAGAGAATTGATCTTATTTGATATTTGACATGGTTTTCTTGGGGAGCATTATTTAAAGAATTGCCAAAACTCTTATTTTTTGTCGAGCAAATACATCATCGGGGATGGATGCATGATGGAGGCAATGGGGGCTGCTGCTCCTACTGGCATTTTACCTTTTTATATATCATACAAATAGAATATTACTCCTTATTTATATTGCACCGACTACTATATATATATATATATAGCCACATATCACTTTTTTATAGATTTTTTTAGTTGATTTTTTTCATGATTTTGATCATTAAATTTAAATTTTTAAATAAATTCATTTTCTCGAAATCTATCAATTTTTTTCTCTTTCTATATTTTTTTTATTTCTTCTCTTTCTTTTTTTTATAGAGCAACCAAAAAAAGGTAAAGAAATAAAAATGAAAAAAAAATATATTGATGGTCATATAATTCATGTATCGCACAAGTACAAATCTAGTTAATTTAAAACTATAATATTTAATGGCAACAGCTACAATACATCTTTTAAGACTTGATCGGGAAAGCAAAAGAAGCAAGAGATGAAGAGAGCTTTTTTTTTTTTTTTTTTTTTTTTTTTTTTTTTTTTTGGGAAGGAAGGGATGGGTCCTTTCTCAATTCTCGTGCCTAATGCCTCAGTAGGTGTATAAGTATAAATAAGATAGAATTTTTTAAAAAAATAACAAAACTTTTCATATTCTTGAAGAGCTATTTATCTTCTTCTCGATACTCCATAAGGACTCAAGACCATCATTACACTAGCCTATCGCAAATAGGTAAGATTTCTTTTTTCTAGTTTGGATGTAAAATCTTTCATTTCCTTGCAAATGGGTTTTTTTTAATTCTTTGATTTAACATTATTTTTTTATTTTATGTGTATGGTGATTACTCTTTTTTTTGATATAATTTTTTTGTAAAACATTGATCCATCAGTTTGTAAAGGGAGAAACTTTTTGATAGAATTTTTAAGTAAACTTTCTATTACATATCATTTTATTTTAGTTTAATTGTTATGCAAACTAAATTAATTGCTTTTAATTAGACATGGAAAAATATCTAATCAAGAGGAAGCAAGTCTTGGGAGAAATATTTGGAGCTGAAAAAGCTAATATGAATTCTACACAATATTACTCAAAGCATAATCATATAAAATTCAACTTAAATGATCTCTTTTGGATCCCAGGCTATGAAAAAAATTTTGAACTATCATCCTAATGATCAAGATGAAGTTCAAAGAGCTTACTTACAAAGAGGCCCATGCCAACTTTTTGATCATGATTTCCCACAAAAAAAATTGAAAAAGTAATGCGTTGCTTTGTTCTAACATGGTTTAAAGATTATGGCTATTGATTAGAGTATAGCATAGAAAAAGATGCCATCTTCTACTTGTGTTGTTATCTTTATCGACCAAATATTGGAGACCAACGGGGTGGTAATTACTTTATTATAGAAGGGTATAAAAATTAGAATAAAAAAGATAGACTTGATATTCATGTTAAAAATCCTAATAGTGCTTGATGTGGCAAAACCGCTGACATAGGGTAGCTGTCAGATGCCATGTCAAAGAGAGCCGCTGCGTCAGACACCGTGTCAATCCCCCTGCTCGGATTCCTTCGCCGGGCTGAGCACCCCCAGGACAACGGGACCGCTGTCGAAGTTGAGCTCCGTCCTCCGCCAGGTCGGACCCGCAAGCCCGGGACACCTAGGCTGGAGCCGAATGGCGTCCTCCAGAGCGAGACCCTTGGAGATCGAGCCCCGTGGTCGAAGTCGAGCTCAGCCCTCCTCCACCACGTGGAGCCTCTTCGAGGCCGAGCCCTCTAGACCGGGCCTGCACTCTACTCTCCAGAGCGAGACCCTCGGAGATCGAGCCCCGTGGTCGGAGTCGAGCTCAGCCATCCTCCGCCACGTGGAGCCTCTTCAAGGCCGAACCCTGTGGACCGGGCCCGCACTCTGCCCTCCAGAGCGAGACCCTCGGAGATCGAGCCACGTGGTCGGAGTCGAGCTCAGCCCTCCTCCGCCACGTGGAGCCTCTTCGAGATCGAGCCCTCTGGACCGGGCCCGCACTCTGCTCTTCAGAGCGAGACCCTCGGGGATCGAGTCCCGTGGTCAGAGTCGAGCTCAGCCCTCCTCCGCCACGTGGAGCCTCTTCGAGGCCGAGCCCTCTGGACCGGGCCCGCACTTTGCCTTCCAGAGCGAGACCCTCGGAGATCGAGCCCTGTGGTTGGAGTCGAGCTCAGCCCTCCTCCGCCACGTGGAGCCTCTTCGAGGCCGAGCCCTCTGGACCGGCCCGCACTCTACCCTCCAGAGCGAGACCCTCAGAGATCGAGCCCCGTGATCGGAGTCGAGCTCAGCCCTCCTCCATCACGTGGAGCCTCTTCGAGGCCAAGCCCTCTAGACTGGGCCCGCGCTCTGCCCTCCTCCACCGAGGCGATCCCGCGAGCTCGGGATGCTTAGCTCGGAGTTGAGCCCTGCCTTCCAAGCTCAGCCCCCAGCTCAGGCGCAAGCACTGGCGAACCAAGGGACAGCACCGCCATCCCAGGACTCCGACGGGTTGCCCGAGGATTGCATTGAGGCATCCGCCAGACTACAATGACCGCCTGCAGCCATCGGTTACACCAGAAAGGGAAGAGGACCACTGTTCGAGGCGCCATGCTCCTTACCAACTACCTAAACCATCCAAGAGCGGAAGTTAACCAGGAGATTCGAATCCCAGGGATGGTGGCTCGCTGATCAAGGTACTGCCAAGTTTTCCAGACTGAGGCAACCAGAAGGAATGTCAGAGCACATGACAGCTTCTCCTATCACGAATCGAAAAAGGCACCTCGGGACACTGCTGCACGTACCTGACAGCCCAGCAAAGATCCCAAGACGAGCGCCCAACGGTAACCTAGGCTACAAAGCTCGAAGGTAACAGCAACAACACATGATATACCACCAAAATACAAGTGCAAGCTCAACCAGAAGGGCACAGCACCACAAGCAAATCTAAGCAAGGGCGGACAGAAAGGCCACACAGAGAATCCCTCTACACAGGCCGATCTTTCCCCGACATACTTGCATCCCACTCTCACACTGCTCACTCCTCCTAGCGTGGAGTCCATCAAGAGAGGCTCGACTAGGAGGATCTGTTTCCCTGGATCATCACTGACTTGACCGTCGGAGTGCCCCCACCGGAAATCCTGGCCTGGATTACTAACCCCTATTTTGTAGGTCCAGGGCCACCGGACGGCGAGACAACGAAAGGAGCGCACTCCGGCACCGACAGCAGCTACGGGCCACGGCGATCTTAGCGGCAACAGATTGGTGTGCCAGGAAGGGGGTGTCCTTGTGAACAGTCCTTGATCTAGTTCAAGCCCCCTCCCTCTCCTTTACAAACAAGTTCCACGGAAGGATGGTGACGACGCGGGCGCGAGAGGCCTCCACCATTCGTGCAGGGGACTCCCCTTCCCGAGGGAACCCGCACAACCCAGAGACGGGGCCATCCGCTCCGGTTCAACCACCTCTGGCAGAGTCTCGACTGGCTACACTCGCCTAGCAGATGTAGATTCTCGTCACAGCAGTGCGCCAGCTTCAGCAGCAGCATCGATCCTTGGCTACCCACCAGTAGCCAGGGACTCCCGTAGCTCATGCCGCGGTACCCCGCAATAGCTTGCGTTCCTTCTAAGGAAGGCCTTCACAGCCGCGGGCCGTCATTGACAACCGGGGTAGCCATCGAACTCTGGCAAAAAGATAACAAGCTGGGTTTGCCGACAAGGAGAGCCACTCACCAAACCTCGGGCAGGCAGCATCCAAGCCCCACCGAGGTAGAAAAAGTAAGACCCCCCGCCACGGGTGCCACGCACCCATGTTACCTTCTCCGTCTCCTTCGACGGAGGGTTCCACTGACGAAGCCATCAGGCGCGTGACAGAGAAGCGCCTGGAGGAGCATGATCGTAAGTTGGCAAAGTTATCCCGCCGATTTGCCAATCTACCGAGCTCAGCTAGCGAGCCAGCAGGCTATGACGCCCATCCCCTTTTCTCCCAAGAAATCCAAGGAGAGCCGATTCCGAGTCGGTTTCGTATGCCGCAGGTGGATCCTTATGACGAAACCACCAACCCCCTGGACCACCTGGAAAGCTATCGAACCCTCATGAGGGTCCAGGGGGCCACCAACGCTCTCCTCTGCATCGCTTTTTCTGCTACTCTCCAGAAGTTCGTGGCCCACTTCGACGCCTATCGGAAGTTGCCACAAGAGACAAACATCCTCTTCTCCATCCGACAGCAGGACCGCGAGCCGCTGCGGGACTACGTGGCCCGTTTCAAGGCTGTCGTGTTTGAGATCTACAACCTTGATGAGCCAGTCACCATGCTGGCACTAAAGCAAGGGCTCAGGACCTCCTGCCTGACCTACTCGCTCGACAAGAAGCCCTCCAAGACTTATTACGAGCTCCTCCTTCGAGCCAAAAAGTACATCCATGCCGAGGAGGCGGATCGTACGAGGCGGGAGCTCGACGAGAAGCCACTGAAGAAGCCGACCCCCACCGAGATTCCCGGAGCCTGGAAGCCAGTACCCCAGGTTCCAAACTCCCGGAGGGGGCCAAGATCGAAAGGCGCTCCCATACCCGAGGAAAGTTATACCCTCCTTCTCGCCCCGAGGATAAAAATTCTTATGAAGATCGAAGGCGAGGACTGCCTAAGACGCCCGCCTCCCATGAAGTCCTCCACCGGCCATGATAAAACGAAGTACGGTCACTTTCACTACGACCACGGCCATGACAACGAGGAATGCTGCAACCTCAAGTGGAAAATCGAAGAACTCATTAAGAGGGGCTACCTCAAAAGGTTCGTGGGGGACAAACCTCAGGTGGAATCTCATGCGCTCGTCGCCCTCCCGCCAGCTCTAGCCATCGATAACCGCCCTACCGAAAAATCGGTGGGCATGATCTCCTGGGGAGCCGCGCGCACGCCAAAGAGGGCCCGGAGGGCAGGGGATCTTGAGAATGTACTCCCCTTTATGAGGGAAGGGGAAGACAAGAAAAAAAATGTAAATAATGATGCCGTGGTCATCGAGATGACGATCACGAAGCATCCTGTAAAACGCATCATGGTTGATAGTGGAAGCTCCACAGATATGCTTTATTATGATGCCTTCTCCAGGATGAACCTTTCTCCCGATCCACTCAAACCTATGCATACCCCCCATGTTGGTTTCACAGGTGATTCTATAAGGGTGGAGGGAGAGATCACTCTCCCAGTCATTGTCGAGACCCCGCCTCGGTAGAGCACCGTTATGATGACTTTCATGGTTGTCAGGCTTCCTTCTGCCTATAACGTGATTCTGGGCAGACCCGGGCTCAATCTGCTCGACGCTGTTGTCTCCACCAATAGGCTACTTGTACAGTTCCCCACTCCCTACGGTGTCGGGAAAATGAGGGGAGCACCCCAGCCGGTGCAACACTACTTTCAAACCCTCCCTGGGGCCAAGGTCCCCGAGGATGATCCCAAGGCAGATGATCTCGACCAAAGGGCCCAAGATCCTAGAGGAGGCCCGATCGAGTGCCTGCTCTCTCATCTGCTCAGAGATGACCCCATGAAGATGGTGCAGATTGGAGCCCAGCTATCCAAGGAGGAGAGGGCTCAACTGCTGGAGTTCCTATGGGCAAGCACGGATGTATTCGCTTGGACAATGGCGGACATGCCAGGTATCCCTCCTGACATCATTACTCACAAACTGAGCATTGACCCAAAGCATAGGCCAGTTCGGCAGAAGAAGAGAAGCTTCGTCCCGGAGAGGCAGGCAGCCATCAAGGAGGAAGTGGACATACTCCTAGCCATCGATTTCGTTTGGGAGGTTCGATATCCGAGCTGGCTGGCGAACGTGGTGATGGTAAGAAAGAATAATGGCAAGTGAAGGATCTGTGTAGACTATACTGACCTCAACAAAGCATGCCCAAAGGATAGCTTCCCTCTACCGAAGATTGACCAGCTGGTGGATGCCACCTCTGGTCACAGGTTGCTCTCCTTCATGGATGCATTCTCTGGATACAACCAGATCCGCATGCACCCGGAGGACGAGGAGCACACCACCTTCATCACCAACCAAGGGACGTACTGTTACAGGATGATGCCCTTCGACCTGAAGAATGCAGGAGCTACATACCAATGTCTGGTTAATAAGGTCTTCAAAGACCAAATTGGCCAGAACATGCAAGTGTATGTGGACGACATGCTCGTCATGAGCAAGCCGAGCTCGAGCCATATCGCTGACCTCGCCGAGTCCTTCCATAACCCGCGGCTGCATCAGATGAAGCTAAACCCATGGAAGTGCGCCTTCGGAGTGGCGGCCGAAAAGTTCCTCAGCTTCATGGTCACCTAGAGAGGTATCGAAGCAAACCCGGAGAAGGTCCAGGCAATCATTGACATGGAGCACCCGGCCTCCAAGAAGCAGGTCTAGCACCTAATGGGGCATATTGCCGCCCTCAGTAGGTTCATCTCAAGGTCGACCGATCGTTGCCTTCCATTCTTTAGAGTGCTGTGCAAGATGCACGACTTCACCTGAACGGAGGAGTGCAGGACAGCCTTCGAGGAGCTGAAGAAATTCCTCGCCTCTCCCCCGTTGCTCTCCAGGCCAAAAAAGGGGGAGGAGCTCCTACTTTATCTGGCGATTACACCCAGATCCATCAGCTCGGTTCTCGTTCGTGTAGACGAGGACAAATCTCAAAAGCCGGTATACTACACCAGCAAAATCTTCCACGATGCGGAGATTAGGTATACTCGCTCTGAGAAACTCATTTTTGTACTAATAATGTCTGCTAAGCGTCTTAGGCCCTACTTCCAGGCACACCCGATAGTGGTCATGACGGACCAGCCACTGAGGACCATACTCAGCCACCCCGAGACTTTCGAGAGTATGGCCAAGTGGTTCCTGCTACTCAGCGAATTCGACATAGTGTACCGACCGAGGTCCTCGCAGAAGGTCTAAGTCCTAGCTGACTTCGTAGTCGAGTGCACCGGGTTCACCGAGGAGCCGGAGCAGACAATAACGGAGACCGGACCAGAGGAGGAGCCTTGGATCCTCCACGTGGATGGCGCATCCAATTCCGGTGGGAGCGGAGCAGGCCTCATCCTTACCTACAACGATGGGTTGTGACAGAATGCACCCTCCGCTTCAAATTCGTCGCAACAAACAACCAGGCAGAGTATGAGGCGCTCCTCGCGGGTCTACGAGTTTCCCGCGAGCTGGGCATGTAGAATTTGAAAGTCTTCACTAACTCCCAACTGGTTACCGAACAAGTCTCCAGAGAGTATGAAGCTAAGGACCCCCAGATGATGAAGTACCTGGAGCAGGTCCGCTCGAGCACGGCAGGCTTCCGGTGCTTCAGCATCTTTCACATCCCCCATGGGGATAATGCATGCATGGATGCACTGTCTAGACTCGCAACCCTGCCGGACTCATCACTGGGACATACCTACTTCGAGTACCTCAAAAATTCGAGCTACGAAGGCTTAGAGGAGGTGCATCAAGTCACCCCTGAGCCAAGCTGGATGGACAGGTACATCAGGTACATCACCGATGGCTCCCTACCCGAGGACCGTGCGAGGCAACCCTCATCAAAAAGAAGGCCTCCCGGTTTGTTCTGATGGAGGGCCAGCTCTACCGCCGATCATACTCCTACCTGCTCCTGAAGTACCTCAGGCCCGCAGAGGCAACCTTTCTGCTCCAAGAGATACACGAAGGCCTCTGCGGGAACCGTGTGGGAGGGAGAACACCGGCTTATAAAGTCCTTCGCCAGGGGTACTTCTGGGAGATCATGAGGGAGGACGCCACCGACTTCGTTAAAAGGTGCGACAAATGCCAGCGCCATGCAAATATACAGCACCAGCCGGCGGTGCCAATCTCCCAGCCCTCAGCCCCTTGGCCTTTTGCCCAGTGGAGAATGGACATCTTGGGGCCATTTCCTCCTGCCCCAGGGCAACGAAGATTCCTGCTGGTGGCGATCAACTATTTCACCAAGTAGGTCGAGGCAGAGCCACTGGCCCGGATCGCAGAAGCCAATGTTCATCAATTCCTTTAAAAGTCAGTTATTTGTCGCTTCGAACTCCCCTGTTGTATCATCACTGACAATGGGCGATAGTTCAACAATCGGGAGTTTGAAGGGTTCTATGCCGAACACAGCATCTAGCACCGATTCACCTCGATAGCTCACCCTCAAACAAACAGGGAAGCCAAGGTGACTAATCGGACCATTCTTCAAGGGCTCAGAACCAGGTTGGACCAAGCCAAGGGCAGATAGATAGAAGAACTCCCGAGCATTCTGTAGGCCTACCACACAACGTCCAGAATGGCAACCGACGAGACACCCTTCAACCTTGTTTTCGACACCAAGGCGGTCATCCCGGTTGAGCTCGGCGTGCCCACGCTACAAGTGCAGCAATATGATGAGGCACGAAACTCGACACACCTCTTGCTCAACTTGGATCTCCTCAAAGAAACCAGGGATAAAGCCCGGCTATGAATGGTGGCATACCGGCAGCGAGTAGCCTGATACTACAATGCCCGGGTCAGGCCAAAAGACTTCAGGCTCGAAGATTTGGTGCTACGCCGGGCAGAAGCATCTTAACCTCGAGAGTGCGGCAAGCTCTCGCCGAACTGGGAAGGCCCTTACAAGGTGGCGGAGGCCCTCTCACAGGAGGCCTATTACCTCAAGGATCTCAACGGCGTCAGGTTCCCTCGAACATGGAACACCTGCAATCTACGAAGATACTATCAATAATGTAAGGTTTCCCACCAATAATAATAATAATGGTTTTTTCTTTGCACGAGTATCTATCTGCCTTGCAGGAAAACCTCCAAGACATCTTCGGGCCCAGCTCCAAGGCGCCAAGACCTGAGCCCAGCTCTCAAGCAACCCTAGATCGGGGCCCAGCTCTTCGACAAGGGATCTTAAGCCAAGCTGCTCTCTAATCATCAACGTCTTTGAGCCCAGCTCCGAGACGCCAAGACCTGAGCCCAGCTCTCAAGCAACCCATGACCGGGGCCCGGCTCTCTGGCCAACGGATCTTCGATTCAAGCTACTCTCTAATCATCAACGTCTTTGAGCCTAGCTCCGAGATGCCAAGACTCGAGCCCAGCTCTCAGGCAATCCAAGGCTGGGGCCCAGCTCTCCGGCCAAGGGATCTTCGAGCTAAGCTGCTCTCTAATCATCAATATCTTCGAGCCCATCTCCGAGATGCCAAGACCCGAGCTCAACTCTCAGGCAACCCATGACCGAGGCCCAGCTCTCCAGCCAAGAGATCTTCGAGCCAAGCTGCTCTCTAATCATCAACGTCTTCAAGCCCAGCTCCGAGATGCCAAGACCTGAGCCCAGCTCTCAAGCAACCCAAGACCGGGGCCCAGCTCTCCGGCCAAGAGATCTTCAAGCCAAGCTACTCTCCAATCATCAACATCTTCGGGCCCAGCTCCAAGGCGCCAAGACCCGAGCCCAGCTCTCAGGCAACCCAAGACCGGGGCCCAGCTCTCTGACCAAGGGATCTTCGAGGCAAGCTGCTCTCTAATCATCAACATCTTTGAGCCCAGCTCCGGGATGCCAAGACCTGAGCCCAGCTCTCAAGCAACCCAAGACTGGGGCCCAGCTCTCCGGCCAAGGGATCTTCGAGCCAAGTTACTCTCAATCATCAACATCTTCGAGCCCAGCTCTGAGACGCCAAGACCTGAGCCCAGCTCTCAGGCAACCCTTGGACAGGGGCCCAGCGCTCCGGCCAGGAAGGCCTCGAGCCTAGCTCCAAGGCATCCAAGACCTGAGCCCAGCCCTCAGGCACCTTGGACCGGGGCCCAGCTCTCCTGCTAAGGAATCTCTGAGCCCAGCTGCTCACAACTGCCAGAATCTTGTGCCCGACTTGCCGACGCCAAAGCCTGGTAGCCAAATCCCAGGCAAGGTGAGACCCTCCTCTATGATCTCCCCACTCATCTCAAAAAAAAAAAGGGGAGAAGAAAGAGAGAGAGGGGAAGGAAAGAAAGAGAATAAGAGGGAATCATCAAGTAATGAACAGATAGCAGGAAGATTCAAATTTTATTAACAGAAGTCAGTTACAAACATTTTTCAGGTCCCCGACATGCCAGGTGACCCCAACCAAGTACAGAAAGAAAACAAAAAGTAAAGAAACTACTCTACTCTGGCTAACCCCCCGGCTCGGTTGTGAGGCTGAGAGGTCCCACCTTCGGAAACCTCTGGGTGAACGGCTCCGGCTTGGGTGGCCCAGTCTCGACCTCCTGGCTAGGCTCCGCGTCCGAGGCTAAAGGATACCTAAGGCGATTGCGGTCCTCATCAGGAATGAACGCCTCAACCCAGCCGTGCAGGAACATGAAGCCTTTGTAGAAGGAGTTCGACGCCGTTTGGTGAATCTCGGTGACGAACTCCTCCGAGGCCTTGAACTTGGCGATGACCTCTTCAGCATCCTTCCTAGCCCGAATGGCCTCCTTCTTTGCCTCGGCGGCCTCCATCCTGGCAGCCTCCGCCAACTTGGCCGCCATCTCTGCCACCCTCTCAGCCGCGGCCAACTTCTTCCTCTTTGCTGCTAGCTTGGCCTGAGCAAACTGGGCAGTCTCCTTATGCCGATCAGCCTCGACATTGTACCACCTCAACTTCTTCTCAACAAGAGAGAGCTCGTCAGCGCTCTTCCTCGAGCAGCTTCGCTCCAGGTCAAGACATTCCAGGAGCTTCTACGCTCGTCCCTCAGCATCGGCGAGCTGCTTCTCCAGGTCCTTGACCTTTTACTCAAGCACTCCATTCACCCGGCCTTCTTCTTCAGATCGGCCTTCAGTGCCTCGATCTCGGCCACCCGCTGCTGCTCTCTACGCTCCCAGTTTCGATAGCAGCCCCTGATGAAGAGGGCCTCAGCACCGATCTACACATGTAAAAGGTAAGCCAAAAAAAGAAGAAGAAGAAAGAGAAAAAGAGAAAGAAAAGTAAAGCAACTCACCAAATAAAGCTGGGGGAAGATGGCGCTGAGCACATCATCTAGCCATAGCCCGGCCATCTCCTGCCAATCGCATGGCTGGATCGAGAAATCTATCATGCGCTCGGCCAATGTGGGGCTCCGGAGGAAAGTGCTCTCTGGCCCCATCTTGAAAGGGAATCGGCATCGCGCCTCCTCCCTCCTACTCTCTCCAGGAGTAGGTGGCCTTGCCCCACTAGCAGTAGGGCCCCCGGGGACAGGCTGAGGACCTGGCACCGGTACAGGCGGTGCCTCAATCACGGTCTCTGCCCCGGCTCAAACCTCCTCATCCCCGACCTTGATCACAGCCGGACTCGGGGGATTGGGGGATGCAGCGGCAGCAGCTACGGCCCTTGCCCGGGCAACTACCTCAGGCTCCGTGGCGGGGGTCGCTCCCTGACGACCGTGCCACTCCGGGATGTTCCGGACTGCCCCGTGACTGGCCCCAGTGCCGCAGATGTCACCCTCTCCATTGGTGCAGGGGGAGTTCTGGTCATCCCCGAACTCTGGCCAGCTGGCGCAGCAGGAGCAGCTTCTGTCGTCGGTCGACTCTTGTCGGCCACTACGGGGGGAGCGACCGCAGATGCGCTCTCACCCTGGACTCTAATCGATGGAGGCTCCTCGACCAGCCCGGTTGGTGGCCTCTTCCAGGTGATCGCTAGCAGGTCGCTCTCCGTGAAAATCATCTCTGCATGCAAGCCACACGACAGTTAGAGCCTACAGAAAGCAGTGTAAGAAGTACAAAAAAGAAGAAGAATTAGAAGAAGAGTCCAGGTCAAACTCATCCAACCAATTCATTGGGTCGACCCCGGCTTCGAAGAGGTTCTGCTCTGACAACAGAACCTCGAGAGGAGGGATCTGGGCGGTGTGGAGCTGCTCGTAGTCATCCCGGTTAGCCGCATCGACCCCAGAGTTTCGGTTGGGGGACTGATCCGGGTCGCTCCTGGCCCAATCGACCCCCTCAACCGTAGCAAAAAAGAACTTACTCTTCCATCCCTTGACGGAAGAGGGGAGCTCGAACCTAATGCCCTTAGGACGGGAAGATAAGGACCACCACCTGTCCTCAGTCGGGTGACGCTTCAGGGCAAAGAAAGCCCTGAACAGAGAGAACCAGGCAACAAACCCGTGGAGGTGACAAAGTACAACAAAGGAGAAAATGACCTTAATGACGTTTGGCACTAACTGAGCAGGGACCAAACGGTAGTTATTCAGAACGGACATGAAGAATAGATGAAAGGGAAAGCGGAGACCCCCTGAAAAGGTCTCCTCATAAAAAGCAATAAAGTCTGGGCCACTGGAAGTGACCCGTTCCCCCGGACGAGGGATCAAAAGCCGAACAGAATATGGAATGCCATAGACATCCCGAATGGTTCCCAGTTCCTCGTCGGTGACCGTCGAGGTGATCCCGCTGGGACCTGTGGACCGGACGGACTTGGAAACAAGATCAGAAGAAGGAGGACGAGAAGGATAAGAAGGACCGGACCCTGACTCCCGAATGAGCACTGGACCAGGAGGGCGCCTCCTGCTAAACTCGAAACGAGTCGCATCCTCCTCCTCACCAGAAGAAGGAGACGCCAGCCTCCGCTCGAAAGGACCAGCCTCACCCTGGTTGGTGGAAGGACGGAAGCCCGGGCCAAAACAAGACATCCCCAAAGAAAGGAGCAAAGGACTCGAAGAAGAGGATGAAAGGACGGACTCGACCCGATAGAAACCCTAGACTCGGAGGAAGGACCCTACTCTGGCGAAGGGGGAGGAAAGAGTGAACTAACCTAGTTCCTTAGAAGATCTGAGGCAACTGGGAGGAAGAAGAAAGCTCGGATATTGCAGCGAGCATGGAGAATTCAAAAGATTTGATATTTTGGATAAGAACTTCTTTTCATTTCGAAGTGACCCAGAGCATCCGTACCGTTATGACCTCTCCCCAATGGATTCAAGCCACGTGCCGGCCATCGATGAAAAAGGCATCCCGGTCGCTCTGAATTCTGTATCAAAATTAACTGCTCCTTGGACGTGGCCACGTTGCTCCCCTGCACGGGCCTGCAGGACCATCCCATGGAGTGCCAGCAATCACGACCATCATTGTGCCAGATCTTCGCCTTTCCATGTCAGCGTCACAATTACTCCCTTCGGCCCGAGCACCGTACACTAACGGGCCTCGAGAGTGGGGGCAAATGATGTGGCAAGACCGCTGACGTGGGGTAGCTGTCAGACGCCACATCAAAGAGAGCCACCGCGTTAGACACCGCGTCAATCCCCTTGCTCGGACTCCTTCGCCGAGCTGAGCTCCTCCAGGACAACGGGACCACCATCGAAGCCGAGCTCCATCCTCCGCCAGGTCGGACCCGCAAGCCCGGGATGCCTAGGTTGGAGCCGAATGGCATCCTCCAGAGCGAAACCCTCGGAGATCGAGCCCCGTGATAGGAGTCGAGCTCAGCCCTCCTTCACTACGTGGAGCCTCTTCGAGGTCGAGCCCTCTGGAACGGGCCCGCACTCTACCCTCCAAAGCGAGACCCTCGGAGATCGAGCCCCGTGGTCGGAGTCAAGCTCGGCCCTCCTCCATCACATGGAGCCTCTTCGAGGTCGAGCCCTCTGGACCGGGCCCGCACTCTGCCCCCCAGAACGAGACCCTCGGAGATCGAGCCCCGTGGTCGGAGTCGAGCTCAGCCCTCCTCCACCACGTGGAGCCTCTTTGAGGCCGAGCCCTCTGGACCGGGCCTGCACTCTACCCTCCAGAGCGAGACCCTCCGAGATCGAGCCCCATGGTCGGAGTCTAGCTCAGCCCTCCTCCACCATGTGGAGCCTCTTCGAGGCCGAGCCCTCTGGACCGGGTCCGCACTCTACCCTCCAGAACGAGACCCTCGGAGATCGAGCCCCATGGTCGAAGTCGAGCTCAGCCCTCCTCCATCACGTGGAGCCTCTTTAAGATCGAGCCCTCTGGACCGGGCTTGCACTCTATCCTCCAGAGCAAGACCCTCAGAGATTGAGCCCCGTGGTCGGAGTCAAGCTCAGCCCTCCTCCGCCATGTGGAGCCTCTTCGAGGCCGAGCCCTCTGGACCGGGCCCGCACTCTGCCCTCCAGAGAGAGACCCTCGAAGATCGAGCCCCATGGTCAAAGTCGAGCTCAGCCCTCCTCCGCCACGTGGAGCCTCTTCGAGGTCGAGCCCTCTAGACCGGGCTCGCACTCTACCCTCTAGAGCGAGACCCTCGGAGATCGAGCCCCATGGTCGGAGTCGAGCTCAGCCCTCCTCCATCACATGGAGACTCTTCGAGGCCGAGCCCTCTAGACCGGGCCCGCACTCTGCCATCCAGAGCAAGACCCTCGAAGATCGAGCCATGTGGTCGGAGTCAAGCTTAGCCCTCCTCCGCCACATGGAGCCTCTTCGAGGCCGAGCCCTCTAGACTAGGCCCGCACTCTGCCCTCCAGAGCGAGACCCTCGAAGATCGAGCCCCGTGATCGGAGTCGAGCTCAGCCCTCCTCCACCACGTGGAGCCTCTTCGAGGCTGAGCCCTCTGGACCGGGCCCGCGCTCTGCCCTTCTCCACCGAGACGACCCCGCGAGCTCGGGATGCTTAGCTTGAAGTCGAGCCTTACCTTCCAAGCTCAGCCCCCAGCTCAGGCGCAAGCACCAGCGAACGAAGGGATAGCACCACCATCCCAAGACTCCGGCGGGCTGCCCAAGAATTGCATTGAGGCATCCACCAGATCGCAATGACCGCCTGCAGTCGTCGGTTATACCAGAAAGGGGAGAGGCCCATTGATCGAGATGCCACGCTCCTCACCAACCACCTGAACCACCCAAGAGCGAAAGTCAACCAAGAGATTCGAATCCCAGGGATGGCGACCCGCTAATCGAGGTACTGCCAGGTTTCCCGGAATGAAGTGACCAGAAGGAATGTCAGAGCACATGATAGCTTTCCCTATCATGAATCGAGAAAGGCATCTCGGGACACCGCTGCACGCGCCTGACAGCCCAGTGGAGATTCCAAGACGAGCACCCAACGGTAACCTAGGCTACAAAGCTCGAAGGTAACATCAACAACACATGATATACCACCAAAACACAAGTGCAAGCTCAACCAGAAGGGCACAGCACCACAAGCAAATCTAAGCAAGGGCAGGCGAAAAGGCCACACAGAGAATCCCTCTACACAGGCCTATCTTTCCCCGACACACTTGCATCCCACTCTCACACTGGTCACTCCTCCTAGCATGGAGTCTATCAAGAAAGGCTCGACCAGGAGGATCTGTTTCCCTGGATCGTCACTGACTTGACCGTCGGAGTGCCTCCGCCGGAAACCTCGGCTCGGGTCACTAATCCTGTTTTGCAAGTCCAGGACCACCGGACGGCGAGACAATGAAGGGAGCGCACTCCGGCACCGACAGCAGCTACGGGCCATGACGATCTTTGCGGCAACAGTACTCATAACCAAGATTGGAAAAAATGCCTTGATTTAATGAATCAGGAGCAACATATCCACTTTGCTTATGCCAAGCAATCTAATGAAGCATGAAAGAATTATCAAATTAGCTTGATTGCAATACTTGATTTTATTTGGTTCCTTTTACATCAAGGTTTAGGATTTTGTGGTAGAAATGAATGAGAAAATTTTCAGAACAAAAAAAACTTTCTTGAACTCTTGAGATTTCTTGCCAATCATAATGATACCATCAACAATGTTGTTTTAAAGAATGCTAGAAGAAATTCAAAGATGGTAGCTCATGATATTCAAAAAGATCTTGTTCAAGCCGCTGCAATTGAAACCACAAATGCAATTATTAATGATTTTAGGGATAAGCCATTTGGTATCTTACTAGATGAATCTCATGATGAATCAAGTAAAGAACAAGCGGTAGTAGCTTTATGTTACGTTGATTCTAAAGGATGTATTGTTGAACACTTTCTTGGCATTATGCATGTTAGTAATACCACAACCTTATTACTCAAAGCAATGATTGAAACACTATTTCTAAAGCATAATTTAAGTATATTCAGATTATGTGGGCAAGGTTATGATGGAGCTAGCAATATGCAAGGTAAATTTAATGGCCTTAAGGCATTGATCATAAAAGAGAATGGATCTGCTTATTATGTGCATTATTTTGCCCATCCGCTTCAATTAGCACTTATAGTAGCAGCTAAGTACCATGTTCAAATTGCCTTGCTTTTTAACTTAGTTGCTAGTGTGGTAAATATTATTAGAGCTTTATGCAAAAGATAAGTATTCTTCAAGAAAAACAACTTAATAAGGTTATTGAAGCATTGCAGGTTGGTGAACTTTTAGCAGAAAAAGGTCTCGATCAAGAAACTAGTCTTCAACAAGCTAGTGATTCACATTAAGGCTCACACTATGGCTCATTGATTAATTTGATTGTAATGTTTGCTTCCACTATTGAGGTGCTTAAAATGGTTATAAAAAATGGAACTAGTTCAGAGCAAAGAGATGAAGCTTATGCCTTGTTAGATTCTTTACAATGTTTTGAGTTTGTCTTTAATTTGCACTTGATGAAAAGTATATTATGGATTACAAATGAATTATTTTTAGCACTACAAAGAAAAGATCAAGATATTGTTAATGTGATGATTTTGGTTAAAGTAGCTAAGTAACGACTACAAGCAATAAGAGATGATAGATGAGAAGCTTTATTCAATGAGGTATCTTCATTTTATGTTAAATACAATATTGACATGCCTAATATGGATGACACTTTAATTACTCGAGGACGATAATGGCGTAATGCTCAGTTGATGACAAATTGACACCATTATTAAATTGATTTGTTTTATACCATGATTGATATACAACTCCATAGCTTAATTATCATTTTAATGAGGTAAATACAGAGTTACTCCTTTGTGTGGCTTGTCTAAATCCTAATGATTCTTTTGCTACTTTTGATACACAAAAATTGATTCGGCTTACTCGGTTTTATCCATTAGATTTTTCGATGGTGAATCTTTTTTTCTTGACAATCAACTAGAAACTTTCATTATTGATATGCGATTTAACAAAGATTTTACAAAATTAAAAGGTATTGGTGATTTTTCATAAAAGATAGTTGAGACTAAGAAATATATTATGTATCCATTGGTGTATACGCTCTTGAAATTAGCTTTGATATTGCCAGTTGCTACTACATGAGTTGAAATAGTATTTTTTGCTATGAAGATAATGAAGAATCGACTAAATAATTGAATGAAAAATTCTTGGATGAATGACTGCTTGGTTATATATATTGAAAAAAATATATTTACTAATATTAATAATGAAAGCATCTTACAATACTTTCAAAATATGAAAACTTATCAAGAACAGTTGTAATAAAATTTGTAATTATTTTTTATTGTGTTGGATGAATGACTGCTTAATTACATATATTGAAAAAAAATATATATATTTAGTAGTTTTGACATTGAAAGCATCTTACAACATCTTCAAAATATAAAAACTTGTTGAGAGAAATTATAATAAAATTTATAATTATTTTTTATTATAATTTTTTTATATTATAAACTTTTACTCTAATATGTCTTATTAATTTGCCTCTACTAAATAAATATCCTAAATCCGTCCCTGTACATTATCCCAATACAAACATAGTCATTGCCCACTTTTTAGTATAAAATAATATAATTAAAAGACAAAAATACCATGCTAAAAAAATAAAAATATCAACCTCATTGACAACACTACAGTACCTAATGAAAGAATTGTATTGTTCTAATAAGAGAAGCAACCCTTTTCTTCCTCGTTCTTCTTCTTCTTCTTTTATAAGGTAGGTGGTGGAACAACCCCGGAGAAGCATATTGTCAAATAGCTCATGTGCCTCCAATCCAGCAGATGACAGCCACTAGTGAGGTAGCTCGTAGCTAGGTGTGCGGCGCATATCTGGTGCTACCCGGCACTAATGCTAATGATAGCAATTTAAATGATATATAAAGATCTTACATTAAATTCAATAAAGTTATTAATTTAAAATAAAAATATCAATATTTTGTTTCTGATTGTTCTTGTATATATTTCGATATCATCTTAGTTTTCAAGATTTGTAAAAACTATAAATATAGGATAAAAAACTAGACAACCCAGTAAGTAATAAATTCTTTAACTAGATTAATTAGATAATAAATTAAATAATTATTTATAAAAAGTAAACATATATAATTTATCAATTTAAAATCAATTTCTAATATGTTGTATTGTCAAAATATTGTTTATGTCAAATTTGTTTTTTTTCAAAATTTGAGTTTTATTCATGAATCCAATTTCTTTCAAAATATATCAAGTTCATCCCATTAGCCACAAGTTATGACTATATTATCCCTATGGTAAGGTTATAACACCGCTATTTTGCGATGAATTACGTGTCATTCTATAGCATGTTGCATATTATCTTGCTGCAAAACTTTTAGAAACTGCTAGTTTGCTAGTAGTATATCGTGTATTTGCTTGTGGCATAAATCTTTAAGACAAATTAGATGCCAACGTAATAGCCCTCCACTGGCAAAGTCTTCCACATAGCAAGCCAAAAGTTTAAATCATTTCAAATCAAAATTCTTTTCATAGTCATGTACATAATATGTAGTATCAAAATCATTTAAATATAATACAAGTAATATCAATACTTTCAATTATGCTTATCATAATATTTTTAAAATAAGATATATTAAACAACAAAATATTGTGCATTAAATTAATACATCATAAATAGTATGATTTAAATTTATTGATATAACAATCCTATAATTTGCTAATAATTTAGAAAAAACAAAACATTGCTTACCCCATATATATTCCAACAAATCCCAATAATTTGATAAATGTCTTTTTTAAATCTTTAAGTAATAGATTATCATAATATCCCACTATCGGCACCGTCTTATCAAGATGATCGCACCTCTATATAGAATCAAGTCTAATAATTAGAAATTATGGATAATTATAGAAAGACAAGACTGATGGGTAGTCACATCAAATGGCATAGATCGGTTTGGTTATCTAATTTTATCCTATTAAGATCAGACTAAGATATAGATGATTTAATAGAGATCAAGGGTAATCAAATCAGTAATATTTAATACGAATCAAAGTGGAGGTCAATATATCATTCGATAATTAGAATCAATTCGATCAAGTAACTTTATCAACTAAGATACAAAATCTCAATAAAGATTAATAAAAATTGAATCTTATGATGTTTGATGAAGACTTAGATGGTCAAATATATATGTTATTCGACCAATAAGGTGGTTCAAAATTTGGCTACCGGGTCAACTCAAATTCGAAATGACATGGTTAGAAACCCTTCATTAGGTTGATAAATCTTGTAAAAAGAGAAGGTTAGAGGAAAGAGAAATTAACATGATGGAATAAGGTTGATCAGGTGACATTGCCCGGCATTCTAATAGGTTTGATCATGGTGATTTAAATCAAATCATGATTGAACTAGGATATAGATGGTCTAATAAAAATTATAGATGATCAAATCAACAGCATCCAATTTGACCAGGATGGGTGCCGACACATTGCCTTGCAACTAAGGATCGGGATCCCTTCATCAGGATCATTCAAACTTATTGAAATAGTATTCTCAAATATCCAGAAAATCCTGGAAAAGAGAAACAATCTGGAGAGAAACTTTTGGAGAGAAAAAATTCTGAAAAGAAAAGTAAAGAGAAAAAGTGGAAAGAGAAATTAGAGAGAGAAAGAAAGGGAAGAGGAGAGAGAACTCTTTCTTATTTGTCTTTCTTTTTCCTTCTTTGGTTCTTAATGGAATAAGAGGCTTTTGTCCCTCATTTTTCTACACTTGAAAGCCTCCTATAGGCCATGGTTGGGGTGGCGATGGCTGGGGCTATGACAATGCAGCCGAGAGGTTTGCTATCGGTAATCGGTGATATGGATGACCAGAAAAATCAAACAAAAAGGGATAGAAATAAGGAAAAATAGCAATTTGATTTTTTAAGAATAATCCAATAATTGCTGGCCATAATCAAAGCTCTCAAAGGTTGAGGAAGATGGGGAAAAATCTATTAAAGGATTCTCAAGACTTACCTAGTTTTTTCAGCTTTTGTTAGGTGAAATCCAATGGCACGGTGATGATTTTTGTGAAGAAGAAGAAAAGAAAAAATGGGATCGTTGGCAAAATCCTTCAAACTCTGGTATGTGATTCGAAGAGGGAGTTCAAGAGCTCTAAATAGAGTGGATGGGAGGAGTTAACAGTCCTTCCCAATTTTGATTTTATTCAAAAAATCGAGAGGATGGAGTCTTCTTTGTTGCCCTTTTCTTCCTAATGCTTTAAAAGCTGTGCAACTGTAGATTTTGGGCTGTCTTCCTTGTGGCTAGGTCGATTAATTTGATGAACCAGGCCCAATTCGTTGCCATGCCCATTTGGGCCAGGGATTACAAATTTGGTTCCTGAAAGTGACTACGTCGATGTCGATGTGCAGTGTTCTCCCTACTTGCAAAACCTTTGGCATACACAATCCCATGCATTCTCAAAACCCATCAGAGAGAGCTCATCAGTAGTCAAGTAATTCCCAAGAACCATTAGAGTGGTTGTGACAGGGATACCAGTAAGTTTGATGACGTGGCAGAGCTTATCATAGATGTTGGAGCTGCCAATCCTCGTAGCGGTTTTGACAATAGTGAGGCTAAGGAATTGGGCTGCTTTAAGATATCAAGGAATCGAGGTGCAATGTGTGGTGCCATGAGTTTACATGGCATAACGGGTTTTGAATCCATGGGAGGGACTTCGAGCGGAATGGGTTTTGAATCCATAGGAGAGACCTTGGATTAGATTTTGAAAGGATTGACCCAATCCTATTTTCTCCAAAAATTATTCCAATTAAATAATTAGAATGGCTATCATCTATTTTCATTCCTGCACCAGGTCCTCATTCCTTCTGACCAAACACCTCCTAGAAGTAAGAGCCCAAACTTCTCAATCATCTTCAAGGCCCATATTGATAGCTTTTTTTATACAGATGGGCGGTCACACAATTCTGGTGTGAGAGAAGTCTAGACAATCAAAAGAAAGTAAACTCCGAAGAGACAGAGGAATACATTCGTCCTGGTGCAAGGACCAATTAGCAGAATACTAGGCAACCCAGTCAGCCGCACTATTTGCTTCCTTGTAGATATAGCGAATCAACACCGACATCATTGGCCCAAGGGACTGCCAGATGTTGCGAAGAAGAGGGTGGACCTGACACTACTCCGACCTCTCTTGAATCCAACCGATGACAATGATAGAGTCCTCCTCAATGAGAATCCTCTTAGACTACAGCACCTGTATAGCCCAGGTAATGCCCGCCCACACAGCTTTGAGCTCGGCTTCAGAAACCAAAGTCTCATAGAGAAAGGAACTTCCTGCTACCAATAGCTTGCCCTTAGCATCATGAATCACAAATCCAGCACCCCCCATCACACCACGGATGCTACCATCAAAGTTTACCTTGACAAATCCCAGAGGGGCCAGGGCTCCTAAGAGATGTAGATAGCCCTCCAGGCCACTGCCGAGGCAGCATGGGAGTCCCAAGAATTCGAGGTCATAAGGGACATAGTAATGTTAAAGTGGTGAACTCCAAAGCCATGAACCTGGCTCTCTGAAGAACCCAATGTGCTGGAGTGAGAATCGTCTCAAAGACCAAGCTATTCCTAGATAGCCAAATCTAATAAGCGATGTAGGTAAAATGGCGACCAACCTCGACTGAACAATGCTGGAGCATGTAAAGGAACGAAGACAGCCGAGATCTATCAACCTCTGACCAAGGCCATCTCCTAGCCAATCTCCAAATCAACCTCATCCTAAGACAATGCAGGATCGCATGGTCAATGGATTCATCCTCCAAACCACAAATAGGGCAAGTAACCGGCAAGTCCATACCTTTATGCCTAAGTAGCTCCCTCGTGGGAAGGCGACCCCAAGCCAACTTTCAAAGAAAGAGCTGCACTCTCGGATGAACAAGCAATCTCCAGATCCAGGCAATCGCAATTCTCATATCTGAACGACTCCTGTAAATATCAGAAAGTGTACTGGAAGAAATCCTGGGGCAGCAAGAGTGGCCCCATACCCTCAGCTCCTGGCTATCATGGGTCAGAATCAAGATGGCTAGAATCTGACTAGCCAGCTGGCACCTAAATAATCTAGTCACCTCCTGAGCTCTCCAAGTCCTGCCGTCGTCTGTCAACAAGTCAGAAACCCGAAGGTTGTCAACCACCTCCATGCTAACAAAGGTAGACCACCTAAATAAAAGAATACTAGAAATCCATGCATCTTGAATCACGTCAATCATGGTCCCATCCCCGATCAAACACCTAACTTGGGTCAGTATAGTAGGTCCTCAGGCATAAATCTCCCTCCAAATAGAAGAGCAGCCATGCATGGTCAAAATCTGGGATCCTTGTCTCCAGACACCATAGTGGACTCTCATCACCCTGCTCCATAAATAATCAGGCTGGAGAAGATATCTTACTGTATGTCTGGCAAGCAACACCTCCCTCCTGACTATAAGCAACTAGATCCCAAAACCACTATCCCTAACTTGCTAGCAAATAGTGTCCCACGAAACTAGGTGAACCCTATGGTTGTCATGACTGGAATTCTATAGGAAGTTTCGAAAAAGCCACTCCATCACCCTAAGTCACCAAATAGGCAACACAATATTCGCTAGGAGGTAAATAGGGATCGAGCTCAAGACAAATATGATAAGAGTGAGCCTACCCATCATGGATAAAGTAGAGGCCTGCCACCCCTCAAGGTGATCACATATCCACTGCACTAAGGGTCTACACTCCATCCTCCAAAGCCTCCCACCAGTCATAAGAATACCAAGGTAGGCAAGGGTGCCGATCTGCTCAAAGATCCCCAACCTGGAAAGAATCACCTACTTCATCTGGGCCTTCATTCTATGATTCAAAATAATAATGGACTTCTACAGATTCACCAACTGGAAGAACCATGACAATAAGACTCGATGATGGTGGTGAAGCATCTTGCATTTTGGACTGAAGCCCGCCTGATAAGAAGGCAGTCATATGCAAAGAGAAGATAAGAAAGAGGCTAGGCTCTAGGAGCCGGCCAGTAAGGCTCCAATAATGATCCCTGGACCGCACCTCTCAGAGCATGGGAGAGAGTATCAGAACATAAAATGAACACGTAAGAAGATAGAGGATAACCTTGCTAAAGATAGACTGTCGAGCAAAAGTACTTAGTAGGAGCATCATTTATAAGGATGGCGAAGCTTGGGGCTTCCACAAAGTCTATGATCCAAATGATCCACCTATCTTGGAACCCAAAATTCTGAAGAGTTCTACAAAGGAAATGCCAGCTCATCCGGTCATAAGCCTTTGCCATGTCTAACTTTATCACCATAAGACTCCACCGCACAGGGACCCACCTAAGGTCATGCATGAATTCCTGGGCAAGGAGCACATTGTCAGTGATGCAGTGACTACTAACAAAAGCTCCTTGCTCCAGACAAATAAGACAGGGCACAATCAACTACAGTCGCCTAACCAGCACCCTCATGCAGATCTTGTAAAGGGTAGTACAAAGATTGATCGATCTACAATGGCTGGGTATAGAAGCATCAAGTCTCTCAAGAATGAGAGTAACCAAAGTTTTCTTTCACTCAGCAAGGATACCATAAAGAAAGACTGCCTGCACCACCTCCATTACCTCTCTCCAACAATGGACCAATATTGATGGAAGAACAGGGAAGGAAACCCATCCCGGCCTGGGGCTTTGTCCTTGCCAAGAGACCAAAGAGCTTCTTGCACCTCCATGGGAGACATAGGGTGAGTGAGATCAGAGTTCTCCTAGTCAGAGATGCGGTCCACCGGATGGAATCCCTGGAGAGGAATATCTCCCCCAAGGGAAGGGTCCACCTCGACCTGAAATACCGAAACATCTACCTCCTAATCTGATCACTGTCAATCATCAGCATGCCATCATCCTCCCTCAGCTACCTGATATGGTTAGCCGACCTTCGAATCATGGTAGAATAGTAGAAGAACCTAGTATTCTAGTCGCCTTACTTGATCCATTAGATCCTAGATTTCTTCCTCCAAATAGTTTCTTGCTGTCTCGTAAGTCATGGTGGGAAGAGAGACTGTGACGAAGCCTCCCAAGGTTGGCCTCTTGGAGACACCCCTCCTGATCCTTACACCTTTGAAAGTCAGCAATATCAGCCCCCACTTGCTCAACCTGTTTGAATATATTACCAACCTCAGTCCGGTTCCACTGAAAGAGCCTCTACTTGGCCAACTCCAATCTCCAATTCACCCGGTACCTCGCATCTCCATGAATTGATATCCTCCAAACCACTCTTGTTGCCGACCTTACCGTCGTGGCTTATAGCTGCAATGTGGCACCAAATGTCAGCCCCTTTACTCCAGAATCTTGTGGCTCCCGGTCCTGCAAAACAAGGTTAGAGACCTGGGCCAGGGATCCTGGTGAGGGTGCTCTGACGATCAAGTCAGTGGACGGTAAAGAGAAACAGATCCCCGGAGGCAGATCCCGCTTTGGGCTCCATGCTTCGAGGAGTGTTTTCAACAAAAAATCAAGGAGAAGAGGTTAGGGAGGAGCGATGCTCAAGTGGAGGCTGCTTTGCCCATTGGGACCCTCTCTGGGAGTCTCTCGAGAAATCTTTTATGCCTTTTTCTCCTCTCGGACTTGTCCTTGTGTTTTTCATGGTGGAGTCAGCTCTCTCCCCATTCCCCCATTCGGTCACCCTTTAAATCACCGGTCTTCCTTCTGCCTCGATTCTCACCCCCTCCCTGAAGGGGCTCAAGAGTCAACAGAGCCTATTAGAAGTGCCCCCAAGGTTGTTACCCCTCATAGTAGGGATTTAAGTCGTGAGCCTCGTTTTCCTAGTGGGCTATCACAACTAGAAAAACTTGGCTGGGCCTCAATCCGAGGGCGACCACCTTCGGGTTTGGAGCCTCAAGTATGGCCTTCTCTTTTCAGTCGGTTCAGGAGGTCAGCCACAGGATCTGACACCCCGTTTGGGGTGCCCTTCCTGAACCAATGCAAATGAGTTAACGCGCACCGTTCCAACTTTGGGGCACCATACTGGGTGCATCGCACTGCGCGCGCCTATTTCGGTGGCAGTCTTGGGGTTGGTGCCTTCGTTCTTCCAAATGCCTCCAAGGAGAGGGCTCCACTCCGGTCGAGGTGAGCTCAATCCTTGGGGAGCCACCTGGCAAAGGAACGGAGAGAGCTTCACTTTGGTCGAGGTGGGCTCGACCCTTGGGGAGCCACCTGGTGAAGGAGCGGAGAGAGCTTCACTTCGGTTGAGGTGGGCTCGACCCTTGGGGAGCCACCTGGTGAAGGAGCGGAGAGGGCTCCACTTCGATTGAGGTGGGCTCGACCCTTGGCGAGCCACCTGGCGAAGGAGCGGAGAGGGCTCCACTTCGATTGAGGTGGGCTCGACCCTTGGGGAGCCACCTGGCGAAGGAGCGGAGAGGGATCCACTTCGACCAAGATGGGCTTGACCCTTGGGGAGCCACCTATCGAAGGAGCGGAGAGGGCTCCACTTTGGCCGAGGTGGGCTCGACCCTTGGGGAGCCACCTGGCGAAGGAGCAAAGAGGGATCCATTTCGGTCGATGTGGGCTCGACCCTTGGGGAGCCACCTAGCAAATGTGCTCGACGAGAAGTCCACGTGGTGATGCCCGCTCGCCCTTTTTGGTCAACTGGATCCAAGGTGTACTCCATGTTAATGGTCTTGCCACATCATTTGCCCCCTGCTCTCAAGTCCTGTCGAAGTGTCATGAATGGGACGAAGAAAGTTAATATGGGACTGACGTGGAAAAACAAGAAATCTGGTATAATTATTGCCACAATCACTGTTGCTTCGCACGTCATGCTTTGAGATTAAATGCACGGGCGCCACGTCCACAAAACTGAAGAACCATAATTGCACCGTGCCAGACTCGAGGCGGTTTTTTAGCGAACCGAAGTGTAGACATCGGCCACCTTCACAAGTGGCACTTATCCGATTGTAGAAATGCAAAAAGGAACGTACGACCGCTGTCCATCGAGTTGAAAAGAGAGGAGACTTTTCGAAAATCATCTTCTTTCAAATTTCTCGTGCTTCGCCGGCGGTTCAGAGTTGCTTCTTCTTCCTAGTTATGCACCTTTGCCAAGTCAAGCAGGTTGGTAATCATGCCCTTCCTCTTTTCTTCTTCCTCTGGCAGGGCCTACCAAACTCTTCCCCCTAAGTCTTCATCTCATTCATCATCATCCTTGCTTGAATGGCTCCTTCGGACCGACACCCTCGACCTTCTAGCAACCCGAACAAAGCAGGCCCCACCCGGCTGAGGACCCCGCCTTCTTCCGATGAGGAGAATGAAGTTCCCCTCGAGGTTAGGAGACGCCTTCATCCTAGTGTGATAGTTATAGGAAGCCCTAGGGTTCCTACCATTCCATCTATCCTTGCTGTCACCCCTTCAATGGTAGTGGCTTCGACCGGTCCCTCCGGTATTGTTTCAACAATGATCGAAGAGGACCTTTTCCTGATCCAAAAAATATGTGGGGTCCCGAATTCCATCTGATTCTCGCTCCCGAGATCAGGGGAGTGGGCCGTCTCGAGCAGTCCGGGTCGGATTGCTTTCTACGAAGAGTTATTTGCCGGGGGCCTTCATTTTCCTCTCCACCCCTTCTTTCTTTCTTTCCTCAACCATTTTCACCTTGTTCCAGCCCAGTTGGCTCCTAATGCCATCAGGGTTATCTTCGGATTCATTGTATTTTGCCACTTCCATGAAATCATCACCCATTTCTCTCTGTTCAGGGCTCTGTTCACCCTGAAATGCCACCCGACCGATGACGGGTGGTGGTTCCTTTCCCTGTGGCCCAAGTGCCTCCATTTCGACCTCCCTTCCAAAATCAAGGGATGGAAGAGCCGGTACTTTTTTGCTTCGGTCGAGGACGTTGATTGGGTCTGGAGCGATCCAGACCGATCCTCGAACCATAATTCCCAGTTTGAGCTGGCCGACCGGGAGGTCTTCATCCAACTTATCAGCAACGAGCTCCCTCCCCTCGAAAGTTTTTTGACGAAGCAAAACTTGTTCGAGGCCGATATTAGCCCGATCCGAGAGCTCGGTGAGCCCTCACTGGGCGTGCCCCTACGCCCTCTTCTTTTTCCTTCTTTTCTCTCTTCTTTTTTTTTTTCCGGAACTGACCCCTCTTTGCCTTTTTGTAAGGATGAAGTAATCTGTGGAAAGCTTAATGGAGGCCACCCGCAAGAGGAGAGCTTCAGCCAGGCCCAAGGACACCACACCAAAGAGGACCCGGATAGAAACTAACAAACAGGCTCGGTCCGCTTCGACTTCGGAGCCGAGGGTGGCTGACCCCACTCCCCAGCCCCCTCAGCAGCAAGTTCCTTCCCCAGAGATCGTTGACATCGATGGGGGAATGGAAGGCGAGAGGCCTGCTTCGCCTCCGATGCGGCCAATCAGGGCGGTGGCCCCTCCGACAGCGATCGAGGCCCTTCCGCGATCTTCACCGATAGTCATCGAGGAGGCCCCGACACCAACTCCCTCTGGACCAAGGGATGCTTCGACAGGGGTCCTGATGAATGCCTCCATCATCCGGGATGCTAACTTGGCACAGCGGATGATGGAGTACACAGTCTAGCCCAAGGATCACCGCATAAAGGGGGGCCGAGACTATGCAGCGACACTCCAGGGCATCCTCCCTCAGCTTTTCTCAGTAAGTACTCCCCTCTTAATGCTCCGGTCAGATTACAAAGGGGTTAATCTTTTCTTTGATGCAAATCGGGGCTGACGTGCTACTGCTCCAAGAATTTTACACCAGCTGGGCGAAGAGGGTGGCCGAAAAGGATAAGAGACTGGCCAACCTTGTAGCCGACGTAAAAGACCTGATAGAGAGGGGGCAGGAGATGAAGGAGAACAACAAGGACCTTGAGGGATGCAACAAGGACCTTGAGGCATCCCTGTCCGAGGAGAGGGCACGGTTGAAGCACCGTGCCGATGAGGCCACTACGGAGATCTCTCGCCTGGAGGGGCGGTCCCGGGCCCTCAAGTCCTTGGTCGACGGGATCCTGGCGGAGCTAGCAACAGCGAACGATGAGGCACAATGGGCCTTGGCACTGATGGAAGCTGCCAAGAAGGAGGCCCTCGAAGTCGTGTTGAAGTTTTGGGCATCACAAGAATTCGTGGATGAGTCCCACGAGGAAACCATGGACTCATTCAGCAAAGGGATCGAAGCCTGCCGGGAGAAGGTCACTTCAATATACCCAGAGCTAGACCTGGAGGGTGTCTTCATCGACAACCCTAAAGAGCAGCTCGAAGAGGTGGGGGCTTCATCGAGAGTGGCTAAGGAGACGACCGTCGAGCAGCCAGTTGAGCACGTGGCCATGCCGGCGAAAGCTCAAGGATCTGATGGCCCACCGATGCACCGGCCCGAGAAAGAACTGGTGACCTAGTGATTTCCAGGTCCTCCCTGTACTTAGTGTAGGGTTTTTCATTTTTGTCTTTGGGATCGCCCGGCATGTCGAGATCCCCTTCAGTTGTAAAGACCCTATAAAAGAAATGAAGCACCTTTTTCTTCATACTTTTGCATTTCGGTCTTCTGTTTTGCCTTATCATGATTCCTATGATTTCATGGGCTTCAATCTTGTCCGACTTCAAGCTTCAATCCTCCTTGGAATACCCTAGCCGTTGTGATGACTTAGAATAATCAGAGGGCTTTTAATCCGATTGTCTATGCTGGATTGAGGCAATCTCTGGGAGATTCCAAGGACTTGCTTGAGGTCGATGACCGGATCTAGGATCCCTTTGCTCTTATCGGAGCCAAGTTTATAACTTTGGTTAGAAGTTTGACTTCAACTTTTGGTCTGAATGCAGGTTTTTGGAAGCTTCCAGGCTTCGGTGCGGGACCTTTGGAGCTTTCATTGCCGGGGTTTCCGATCTTAAGTTCCCGGGCTTCAGGAGTTTTCGGTGTCGGGGTTTCTGGTCTTTAGTTGCCAGGCTTCTGGAGTTTTCGGTCTTTAAGTGCTGGGCTTAAAGAGTTTCCAGTCTTAAGTTCCCGGGCTTCAGGAGTTTCTGGTGCCGGGATTTCCGGTCTTAAGTTCCCGGGTTTCAGGAGTTTTCGGTGCCAGGATTTTCGGTCTTTAGTTGCCGGGCTTCTGGAGTTTTCGATCTTTAGTTGCCGGGCTTCTGGAGTTTTCGGTCTTTAGGTGCTTCTAGCGGATTGTTTGCGAGACTCCTGGTGCCCCGTCTTCAGTCGCCAGATCTAGGGTCGGGCGATGACAGTCCTACAAGACAGAGACAAGAATTGTGCTAAAGAGAATTTCATTATCAGTGTTAGGAAGTCTTACATTATTGGTAATACATCCTTAAGTTGCCAGCATTCCAAATCTATGGAAATCGTGGCCCATCGAGCTCGGTAAGGTAGTAGGCCCCGTGGGGAAGGGCTTCGACCACCCGGTAAGGGCCTTCCCGGTTCAGAGAGAGATTGCCACACTCTCGAGGTTGGGAGGCTTCTGCTCGCCACAGCACCAAATCTTCCAGGCGGAAGGTCTTTGGCCTCACCCAGGAATTATAATATCGGGCCACCCGTTACCAACAGGCTGCCATTAGGACTCGAGCCTTGTCCCTTGTCTCTTCAAGTAGGTCTAGATTAAGCAGGAGCCATGCTGGGTTCTCGACCTCATCGTACTGCTCCACTCGCAGTGTTGGCAGATTTAGTTCCACCGGAATCACCGCTTCTGCACCGAAGACGAGGTTGAATGGTGTTTCATCTATGGCCGTCCTCGATATCGTGTGGTATGCCTATAGGACACTGGAGAGCTCTTCAGCCCATCTATCCTTGACTTGGTCCAGCCTGGCTCGGAGTCCTTGAAGGATAGTCCGGTTAGTCATCTCAGCCTCTCCGTTGGTCTGAGGATGTGCTATCGAGGTGAAGTGATGGCGGATGCCAAGGTCATCGCAGAACTCTTGGAACTCCTAATTATCGAACTATCGTCCATTATCGGCGATGATGGTGTGGGGGAGCCCGAAGCGGCATATGATTGATTTCCAGAAGAACTTGCTAACGTTCGCCTCCATGATTCGGGTCAACGGTTCAGCCTTGACCCACTTCGTGAAGTAGTCGATGGCAACTATCAAGAACTTACGCTGCCCGGGTGCAGGAGAAAAAAGACCAAGGATATCTATGCCCCATTGGGCGAACAGCTAGGGGGAGGAGAGCTGGGAGAGCAGTGTAGCCAGCTGGCGTTGCACAATGGCATGATGCTGGCAACGGTCGTACTTTTTGACGAAGTTGGCCACGTCCTCCCTCATGGTTTTCCAATAGTATCCTTGGCGGAGGGCCTTGTATGCCCAAGTTCTGCCCCCCACATGATTTTTGCAGAGGCCTTCTTGTATCTCCTAGAGTACGACTGCTGCCTTTGAGGATCTCAGACATTTTAGGAGTAGGTAGGAGTAGGACCTTCGATAGAGTTGTCCGTCCATCAGCATAAAGCGCGCGGCCTTCTTTTTGATGAGGCCGGCCTCTAGTCGATCTTCGGGCTAGCTAACATCGATGATGTACTTGACATACTTGTCCATCCAACTGGGCTCCGGGATGACTTGCTGGACTTCTCTAGGCTTTTCGTAGCTTGGGGTCTAAAGATGCTCGATGTAGGTGCGACCTAGGGACGAGTCCAGCAAGGTCACCAACCGAGAGACGGTGTCAATGCGAGCATTCTCTCTACGTGGAATGTGGGAGATGCTGAAGTGCCTGAATTCTGCCGCACTTGCACGTACCAACTCCAGGTACTTTGATATTTGAGGGTCCCGAGCCTCGAATTCTCCTGAGACCTGTCCGGCCACCAATTGTGAGTCGGTGAAGACCTTCAAATTAGGTACGCGCAGCTCGCGGGAGACTCTAAGCCCAGCAAAGAGTGCCTCATACTCCACCTAGTTGTTGGTGGCTGTAAACCAAAAATGGAGTGTGCATTCGGTGATGATTCCCTCGCTATTAGCGAGAATGAGTCCGGCTCCACTTCCTCCGGTGTTAGAGGCTCCATCCACATGTAGGACCCAGACGTCCCCCTCTGGTTCAGGTCCCAGCTATTGCTTCTGGGGGCTCTCTTCCGGCCCCTCGCCCAGGCCTGCACACTTTACCAGGAAGTCAGCAAGTACTAGTGCCTTCAAGGATGACCTCAAGCGGTAGGTGATGTCAAACTCGCTGAGCTTCAGCATCCACTTCGCCAAGCATCCGGATGTGTCGGGATGGCTAAGTAAGGCTTTCAGCGGTTGATCCGTCAGAACCACAATTAGGTATGCTTAGAAGTAAAGCCTGAGACGCTGGGCAAACACAATGAGCACAAAAATTAACTTCTCGGATCGAGAGTACCTGATCTCGGCATCGCGGAGAAGCTTGCTTGTATAGTATACGGGCCTCTGGATTCCTCCTCCATCTGTACGGACCAAGACTGAGCTAATGGCCTCTGGAGTGACCGCCATATACAGGAGAAGCTCTTCTCCTTCTTCCGGTCAGAAGAGCAGTGGTGGTGATGCCAGGGTCTTCTTCAGCTCTTCAAAGGCCTCCTGGAACTCCTTCATCTAAGTGAAGTAATGCATCTTCTACAGCACCTTGAAGAAGGGTTGGTAGCAGTTGGCAGATCGTGAGATGAATCGGCTTAGGGCCGCTATACGGTCGGTGAGTGGCTGAACCTGTTTCTTGGAAGTGGGCTGCTCCATATCAAGAATCGCTCAGACCTTTTTTGGGTTGGCTTCGATCCCTCTTTGGGTGACCATAAAGCCAAGAAACTTCTCTGCTGCCACGTTGAAAGTGCATTTCATTGAGTTCAACTTCATTTGATGGAGGCGAAGGTTGCAAAAGGTCTCCGCCAGGTCATCAATGTGGTCCGAGGTCGGCCTGCTCATGACGAGCATGTCATCCACATACACCTGCATGTTATGGTCAATTTGGTCTTTGAAGACCTTGTTGACCAGTCGCTGGTACATGGACCAGCATTTTTCAGGCCAAAGGGCATCATTCTGTAGCAGTACGTCCTGCAGTCCGTGATAAAGGTAGTGTGCTCCTCGTCCTCCGGATGCATTCGGATCTAGTTGTACCCAGAGAATGCATCCATGAAGGAGAGGAGGCAGTGCCCCGAGGTGGCATCCATGTGCTGGTCAATCTTTGGAAGGGGGAAGCTATTTTTTGGGCAAACACGATTGAGGTCGGTGTAGTCTACACATATCCTCCACTTCCCGTTGCTCTTCTTGACCATGACTACATTTGCAAACTAGCTGGGGTATTGTACTTCATGAACGAAGCCAGCGGTGAGGAGCTTCTCCACTTCATCATTGATAGCCTTCTGCCTTTCCGAGGCAAAGCTTCTTTTCTTCTACCGAACTGGGCGACACTTCGGATCAATCTTCAACTGGTGGGTGATGACATCTAGGAGAATTACTGGCATATCTGTCGCAGTCTAGGCGAACACATCCGCATTCGCCCGAAGGAAACTCAGCAAGCGAGCCCGTTCATCTTCTGGTAGTTGGGCTCTGATGCGGGATGACTCTAAGACTGCTAAACATGCATGAAAAATAGTAGAATAATTTTTTTTATGATTTTTATAATTTTATTTGCAGGCTAGATTCCCAAAATAAAGTAAAAACTAGCAGAAGAACTAGTAGTGCAAAGAATCATCGGGTCGCAGGCATACACACGCAAACCAATGAAATATCCAGGACTCGAGAGTTGAGAAACTCCCGGTTTAGGATAGCTTTTCTTCATTAAATCAAAAAATAAGAGTTGGGAAGGTTTATTACCAGTCAGAGATTGAAACTCAATTTCAAAAGAGATCACTCACAACTCTGATCGAAGCCTGGAAGAAGAAGCCTTGCTTCCCTTGAGTCTGATGGCAAATCTGGGTGGTTCAGGCAGCAAAGAAGGCCTCCTCGGAGGAGGGGAAGCACCTCGGGGATCCTACAAGCATCAGGGTTAATCAAAATAGCAATTAAAAATAAGAAAAGAAACTATAGGTTGAAAGGAATCAGGATTAGGGTTAGAAGATGGCTATTTGAAGCTTGTTGAAGATCTCCTTGCTTGGCATCCTAGGGTGTGGAAGGAAGCTAGGGCAGTGAGTTAGGGTGTGGAAGGAAGCTAGGGCAGCAAGGAATTCATCCAAGCACAAAAACACAAACCAAAGAACCAAAACAAAACACCAACACAAGACAATAACTCAAATTTCAGCAAATTATATTTATAAGAAAGAGATGCTTACAAGAGGGGGAGGGGTGGGGTATTTATAGATTTTCCATGCCCTCACTAACCATGGTTACACTTGGATTACAAATCTTCTTTCAAATTGGAATACAAGTCCTTTCCTAGCTAGGTTAGAATTACAAAGTTTAAAAGGATTAGAAATCCTAACTAGGTTAGGAAAAGGCTTGGTCTTCTCCCACTTTTCTTCAACTTGGACCTAGTCAAACCTCTTTGGACGTGGTCAACACCTCAAGGATGCCTAGGGGGCGTGTTGGGCCTTTAGGAGCAGCTAGGGGCTGGCCCAAAGGGGCTTGGGTGCATTGGTTTGGGCCTCTGGAAGCTAGGGTGGCCTGGTAGCCTGGTAGCAGGAATATTCCCTGGAATCTTGCTTCTTAAGGGCTTGGGCTTGGCACCTGGGCTTGATTTCTTTGGGCTTGGATGCAGGTGGACCTCTGGAATCATAGGTGCCCTATTATGAGAATATGCTATGACATCTGGAAGGGAATCTGGGTATCTGGAGGGCATCTGGAAGGAATCAGAGTTTCCGGAAGCATCTTAGATTCTGGGTTGTCACACAAAATCCAATGAACTGATGTAGTGGCCTCTGACTCCTTTATGTGGCCTGGTAGAACTCCAAAATATGGTAACCACTTCTCTTGTACAAAAATTAATCTCATATTGGACTCATAACAGATATACGGGACTCAAAATAATGACTAGGTTGAGGGTTGAGACAAATCAACTAACCTCAACTTATTACATGACTCAATTCTAGTTGATTACAAAATTTGACACATGACTAGGTAAACCAAATAGGGCCCAGTAATCCGTGTCTGATCCTGGTGCTCTGACCAATTCTCCCGGGGTGGAAGGAACTCGACCCCGTCGAGTGTGGGATAACTTGGCTCACATAGTGCTCGAGTAGGTCTGGGTTAAGGCACTACAGATCCTCACAGGTGATCCACGAGTTCTTAGATTCTGGCCAACCTTGCCACCGGACCAAGTACTTCTGATAGCCACGATTCTGGGTACATATGGCTTGATCATCCAGGATTCTCTCAATCTTTTTCTCACTTTTGGCCAATTGTATGTGGGCACTCTAGGGTGGGTTCTCTCTCAAAGAAAGGGACAGGATCAAGGTGCTCGCTAGGTATCGCTGCTAGCTCCCTAGACTCTATAAGATCTGAAATGATGAAGGTGGAGCTAATACTTAAATCAGGTAGTATCTCACGCACATAGGCATTGGGTCCACAGATATTCATTATCTTGGATGGGCCAGCTTCGCGAGCAGAAAATTCTTTACAACTACAAAATTTCCTGCAAAATCCTTTATCTCTCTTTTGAGAATTAGCCAAGTTGTTGGTTGGTTCATTAGTTACGTTCAGCTTTTGACTAATTTCCATATGCATATGCTGTGCATAGGGTAGTGCAGGTGCAGACAAACGTGTTTGGACTGTGAATTTTATTGGACTCAAGACTGCACCTAAATGACTCGACTAGACATCCTTTTTAAAGAAATTTATTGAACTCTACGGGACAAAACCTAATGGACTATAGATTTATTAGGTTTGACCCTCGCATGACATGCACATGAAAACTTACTATGTGCTTCTAGTAAATGCCAAAGGGTATGCAAGAAGTATAATGCAAACCTAACATGTGCAAGGAATGAATGTAACATGCAAACCTCTACATGATGCAGGTGAATGGTTAAAGAAATATAAGAAAACTCAAGAAAAGGCAAAAAATAAGAGGTGGATTCGGGGTTAGTCTGGCAGGAAAAGGGTTCAGGATTGATTGGATAGAATGGAATGCAAGAAGGTGTGTAATGAATTAGTCCTAGACTAATGAGGTTTACCTTATGGGATTGATGTCTATCTAAAGGGTCTACATAATGGAAGAAAGGGTCATTGATTTCAGGAAAAGGATCAAGTGGAGTCAAAAAGGTGACTTCATCTTGAGGGCATTGATCTAAAGAGATTAAGTCCTTAATAAACTCTTCTGGTTCATAAATCAAAGGACTGGGCTCTCTAATTGGGTTTTCTTCTAGTGGCTCCTCAAGTAAAGCTCTAATAGTGGGACTGGATTCCTCATGGTCTTCTTCCTTTAAGGGTTCTTCCACTACAGGTTAGGTGTGGTTAAAGTCAGCTAACTCTAGGGTGGCTTCAACCTGGGTATCTACTGGATCAACTAATACTGGATTGGCTTCTACCTGGATTTCTACTGGATCAACTAACATTGGATTGGCTTCTACCTGGGTTTGGTCAGGGTCAACTGATTCTAGGGTGGTGGATTGGATAAACTGGGTTTGGAATTGGATAATTTTCTAGGCCCATTGTTCAATTAGGGCCTCGAGGGTTTTTAGATTGGACTCCATGGTTAAACTGGGTTGGACTTTAGACTCAACTAATTTTGGGTTGGTTTCTATTGGGGTTTGGTTATAGTCAACTACTTCTGGATCTTCTATAGGTGTTTCTTCCTCTAGATCTACAATAGAATCATCATCTTTATACTCCTCTACTAAACTTGGGTCAGCTTCATATATTTCTTCTTCTAGGTCATCTTGGTGAACCAATGGGGTAGTAGGAGGGGTTTGGCAAAAGGAAAACTGGCTAGCATCTGGAATACTGATCCTATGGGGTTCAGGCTGACTAAGGGTTATGGGTTCATAGGTTATGGGTTCAGTCCTATGGGTTGACTTGAATTCCAAAGCTATGTTATAGGCTTCCTCTAAGTTCTGAATTTGTCAATGAGATAGTTCCCACTGGATGTCTTCACGAAGGCCAATCTCAAACCTGGATAAGGTCACTAATTCGGGTTCGTCTAGGCAACACCTAAGGGCACATTCTTCAAATTGGGCTATATATTCTGACACAGATCTATTTCATTAATATAACCTATTCTATTGGTCTAGAAGGCACTGTCGATAGTATGGGGGAACATACTTAGCCCTAAGCTTTAACTTCATCGCTTCCTAGGTGGTAATGGGTATGTTGCTTATCTGATTATTGAGTCTTTCTACTTGGTCCCAGTATAATCTAGCTTGATCAGTTAGCCTGAGCTGGACAAATTGATACTTTTTCTCATCACTCAAGCCATACCATTCAAAATATTGTTCCATGTCTTTTTCCCAGTCTATGTAATCCTCGAGATTTGAGGTGCCACTGAAGGTGGGTATTTGATAATTGGGCTTCCTATGGTTGGACTTCTGGTAAGGGTTGGAGTATTGGGTTCTCCTAGGGTTGGGCTCCAAGTATGGGTCATGGTATGTGTTTCTCCTAGGGTTGGGCAACCTATATGGATCAGAGTATTGGGCTCTCCTAGGGTTGGAGTTCATGGTCACCTAGCTGGGTTGGATTAAGTCTACTGGTATTGGGTTCCTAATCTAGTGGTCATGCAACAAATCAAACAATCAAAATGAAATGATGCAACCAAGCATGCAAAAGAGAAAGAAAAGGCTAGTATAATCTAGGATTTCCTAGACCTAGAGCCAGAAACTGGGTGGGTCAGCTCAACTTACACCTAACCCAATAGCTAATCCTTCCACTGGCCAGGTAGGGGGTAGGAGTGTGGGAGGCCCCCCATGATTTCACAGGGATCCAATTAAAAACCACAACACCACTTAGGTCGTTTGACTCTGGACCCCCAGCCTTAGACACCAGCTTTCAGTAATAGCTAAAAGGTTAAATGCACTAGTTGGCCCACACAGCTCGGACTCGACCTGTTGATGTCTCCTAGCCCACTACGGCAAATTATGTCTAATTGATTTTAATTAGACTTGGGTTAGTATGATGATGGTGGTTTTGGACCCAGGACAGGTGATGAAATCCTGCCTTGATCTGAGATAGAGAGTTGCCCTTAAGATTAGGTTAAGAATGATGGCAATCAATGGACTTGATGCAATCTAAAAACAATCAAAAAAATAAGATATTTTTTAATTATTTTATGATGTGTAAAATTAAATTTAAGTTAACTGGGATTAGCAAACAAGGCTTGGCTTGGGATTGGGGGTTTGGAAGCTGATTAGGTCAGGTTGAGTTAAGTATGCAGAAATAGAAGAAATCAGAAAAATTAGGGTTCAAATGATGCAGAATTTAAAACAGATCCCGATGCATAAAAAAATCAAAAAACATCTGAAATAGAGGATGGACAGTGATCATAAAACCTACCAAATTTAATGTAGAAAAAAAATCATATGATGATACAAACCTATGGTTTTATGGACTGCTATAGAAATTATCAGGATTCTATTAGGGTTTCTATTATGCCAAATTTTAAAAATTTAGGGTTTTAGTAAAATTAATTAAAAATTCTTATAATTACTAGGACACAACAGAGGACATGAAGTGAAAATTTTATAGAAAAATAAAATGTTTATAATGCCAAAATCAGATGAAACCTAGACATCTAATGCAGTGGATAGAATGTAGAATTAGGGTTTGTGAATGCGATGCAAATAAAAAACTATCCTAAACCCGCTCTGATACCAAACTAATGCAGGATGACTCTAAGACTGTTAAACATACATGAAAAATAGTAGAATAATTTTTTTGTGATTTTTATAATTTTATTTGCAGGCTAGATTTCTAAAATAAAATAAAAACTAGCAGAAGGACTAGCAGTGCAAAGAATCATCAGGTCGCAGGCATACTCATGCAAACCAATGAGATATCCAGGACCCGAGAGTTGAGAAACTCCTGGTTTAGGATATATTTTCTTCATTAAATCAGAAAATAAGAGTTGGGAAGGTTTCTTACCGGTCAGAGATTGAAATTCAATTGCAGAAGAGATCACTCACAACTCTGATCGGAGCCTGGAAGAAGAAGCCATGTTTTCCTTGAATCTGATGACGAATCTGGGTGGTTTGGGCAGCAAAGAAGGCCTCCTCGGAGGAGGGGAAGCACCTCGGGGATCCTAAAAGAGTCAGGGTTAATCAAAACAGCAATTAAAAATAAAAAAAGGAACTATGGGTTGAAAGGAATCAGGATTAGGGTTAGAAGATGGTTGTTTGAAGCTTGTTGAAGATCTCCTTGCTTGGCAGCCTAGGGCACTCCTCCTTAGACGTGTGAAGGCTTGGATGGTAGTGAGTTAGGGTGTGGAAGGAATCTAGGGCAGCAAGGAATTCGTCCAAGCACAAAAACACAAACCAAAGAACCAAAACAAAACACTAACACAAGGCAATAACTCAAATTTCAGTAAATTGTATTCATAAGAAAGATATGCTTACAAGAGGGGGAGGGGTGGGGTATTTATAGATTTTCCATGCCCTCACTAACCATGGTTACACTTGGGTTACAAATCCTCATCCAAATTGGAATACAAGTCCTTTCCTAGCTAGGTTAGAATTACAAAGTTTAAAAGGGTTAGAAATCCTAATTAGGTTAGGAAAAGGCTTGGTCTTCTCCCACTTTTCTTCAACTTGGACCTAGTCAAACCTCTTTGGACGTGGTCAACACCTCAAGGATGCCTAGGGGGCGTGTTGGGCCTCTAGAAGCAGCAAGGGGCCAGCCCAAAGGGGCTTGGGTGCATGGGTTTGGGCCTCTGGAAGCTGGGATGGCCAGGTAGCCTGGTAGCAGGAATATTCCCTGGAATCTTGCTTCTTAAGGGCTTGGGCTTGGCACCTGGGCTTGATTTCTTTGGGCTTGGATGTAGGTGGACCTCTGGAATCATAGGTGCCCTATTCTGAGAATATGCTCTGACATTTGGAAGGGAATCTGGGCATCTGAAGGGCATCTGGAAGGAATCAGGGTTTCTGGAAGCATCTTGGATCCTGGGTTGTCACACAAAATCCAATGGGCTGATGTAGTAGCCTCAGACTCCTGGATGTGGCCTGGTAGAACTCCAAAATATGGTAACCTCCTCTCTTGTACAAAAATTGAGCTCATATTAGACTCATAACAGATATACAGGACTCAAAATAATGACTAGGTTGAGGGTTGAGACAAATCAACTAACCTCAACTTATTACAGGACTCAATTCTAGTTTATTACAAAATTTGTCACATGGCTAGGTAAACCAAATAGGGCCCAGTAATCTGTGTCTGATCCTGGTGCCCCCACCAAACTCCTACCTGCATCATCTTCAGTGGGTCCGAGCCAAGGGGATACGTCAAGAGGCACTCGACGAGGCCGTCCCTAAGGTCCTACGCCCTATGATCGAGGTCGTCGATGTTGGAATCAGGCTCGGCACTTCGGGCCCATGGGATGGCCTGCAAGCAATGCAGGACCGATTGAGGTGCCCCCCTCATCTCTCCTACACTGTAAGGGGTCGGGAATTGCACTAACAATCTCCTAGTGGATATGACCGTATCAAGTAGGTTGAGCCCGGGATTGCCAAGGATAGCATTGTACGGTGACGGGAGTTTGACAATAGTAAAGGTCATCATGATGGTGCTCTGCCAAGATGGCACCTCGGCAGTAACAAGGATAGTAATTTCTCCCTCGACTCCCACAGAATCTCCGGTGAAACCCATGAGAGGGGTGTGCACTGGCCTCAGCCGATTAGGGGACAAGTTCATCCGAGAGAAAGTATCATAAAAAAGGATATCCGTTGAGCTTCCACTATCAACCATGATGCGCCTTACAGGATGCTTGGCAATGGTCATCTCGACCACGACAGCATCGTTGTTTACATTTTCTTCCTCACTTCCCTTCCCCTTCACAAAGGGAAGTACATTTTCTAGATCTCCTCCCTCCTGGGCTCTCTTTGATGAGTGCTTTATTCCCCAAGAGATCATATCCGCAGGCTTCTTAGTGGGTCGATTGTCAACTGCAGGGATAGGGGGGAGAGCTACGAGTGGTTGATTCTCCGTTGGGACCTCGCTCCTCACGAACTTTCTGAGGTAGCCTCTCCTGATCAGGTCTTCAATTTACCTTCTCAGGTTGCGGCATTCCTCAATGTCATAGCCGTGGTCGTGGTGAAACTGGCAGTACTTCATCTTGTCATGACTGCTTGATGGCTTCAGCGGGGGAAGCCGGCGCAAGTAGCGCTCGTCCTTGATCTCCATAAGAGTTTTCAACCTCGGAGTGAGGAGAGGAGTGAAGGTCTCCTCAGGAACGAGACCACTTTTTTGCTTTGGTCTCGATCAAAAGTCCACAGGCAGTGCAGGTCTCCGCATTCCAGGTGCATCTCTCGGGATCGGCTTCTTTGGGTGCTTCCCATCTAGTTCTCTCCTGGTACGATCAGCCTCCTCAGCGCAGACATACTTGTGGACGCGGAGGAGGAGCTCAGAGTATGTCTTTGGTAGCTTCTTGTCCAAAGAATAAGTCATGCGGGAGGTCTTGAGCCCTCGCTTCAATGCCAGCATGGCGACGGGCTCGTCCAGACTGTAGATTTCCAGGGCGGCAGCTTTGAAACAGGTCACATAGTCCTGCAAGAGCTCGTTGTCTTGTTTCCAAATAGAGAAGAGGCTATCAACCTCTCGCGGCACCTTCTGACAAGCATCGAAGTGGGCCACGAACCTCCTCTCTAACTATTGGAAGGAGTCGATGCTTTCAGGCTCAAGGTGGGTGAACCAGACTTGAGCAGCCTTCCAGAGGGTGGCCTTATCTTTTCAGTCGGTTTAGGAGGTCGGCCACAGGATCTGATACCCTGATTAGGGCACCCTTCCCCAACCAATGCAAACGAGGTTACGCGCATCGTTCCAGCTTTGGGGCACCGTACTAGGCATGCCGCACCGCGCACGCATGCTTCAGTGGCAGTCTTAGGGCTGGCTCCTTCGTTCTTCCCAATGCCTCTAAGGAGAGGGCTCCACTCTGATCGAGGTGGGCTCGACCCTTGGGGAGCCACCTGGCGAAGTAGCGAAGAGAGCTCCACTTCGGTCGAGATGGGCTCGACCCTTTGGGAGCCACCTGGCGAAGAAGCGGAGAGAGCTCCACTTCGGTCAAGGTGGGCTCGACCCTTGGGGAGCCACCTAGCGAAGGAGCGGAGAGGGCTCCACTTCGGCCGAGGTGGGCTCGACCCTTGGGGAGCCACCTGGCGAAGGAGTGGAGAGGGATCCACTTCGAACGAGGTGGGCTCGACCCTTGGGGAGCCACCTGGTGAATGCACTCAGTGAGAAGTCTGTCGTGGCGACGCCTACTCGCCCTTTTTCGCCAACTAGATCCGAGGTATACTCCACATCAGCGATCTTGCCACATCAACTCTAATCAAGTCCAAGGACCTTGGATAGAAGGTCCAGAACTTTTCAAAGTGGAAAGGTGGTCTGAACAGACAAGTGTCGTCGGTTGTAATCAAGAGTAGGCAGTGATCCAATGATATCCTCAGAAGGTGCTGAACATGGTGCCTAGGGAACCACTGCATCCAGCTCACAGTGTCAAGAGCCCGATCAATCCTCTCCTAAAACCTAGTGATACTAGACCCGTTGTTATACTAAGTGAAGCGAGAGCCAGAGTAACCATGATCAATCAGCCCAGTGCCTGCTATAAACTCCCTAAAGTCAATGTTGTCCACCCATTGCCTGCCTTTCATCTTCTTGTAGGACCCTACAATGCAATTGAAATCACCGGTAACAAGGAAAAGAATGCCCTGGGTTAATAACCTGGAGATCTCATGCCAAAGTCTCCTCCTTTCCCTATACTCAGTGCTCACATACACTCAAGAAAGGAGCCAGGGGCTACCCATCTACTCTGAGATGACCATGGCAACTTGCTACTCATATCTATGAAAAGCATCCACCCTCATAGAATCATGCCTCCACATCACCAGGACCCCCCCTGATAGGCCTCTGGACTCGATAGTATAGGTACTCCATGTTAGCTGAAATTGCCTCGTAACCCGGTCCAGGCTCTTCCCAGAAAGTCTAGTCTCGAGCAACATGCAAATATCAGGACTGTGCTGCTAGATCAATCAATCAAAAGAAGTCCAGAACGTAGGTTTCCCTATCTCCCGAGAGTTCTAAATCAAAATCCTCATGATGACACCTAGAATGGAGGGGGGGTCCGCTACTGCACTCCCCTCAACATGATGACAAAAATCTCATCTGGTGGTGCGACCATCCCTGAAGGCTCATCCCCTACCTCCTGGATAGCCTCTCTGAGCCGCCCGATAGCATCCTTATGGCTCAAGTCCTGAGGCACCACCATCATCTCAGGCCCATGTGTAGGCGGTCCCACCTCTCCCTGGGCATTGATCTCCTGCAATGCCTCATGACATGGAGGAGTAACGTCCTCCCCCGGGTCATCTGCTATGAAGATAAATGTTCCTTTTTAGCCTCTGCCAACCGGTGTTGGGTCCTCGATCACAGGAGGGCACGACTCCTTAGCCAAGGCTCGATGCTTCCTACCTAGCCTCTTGCTGGGCCTAGCCTTTTCATAATTACTTGAGCCCAGCCTAATTCCAACATGGCCCCATGGAGGATTTAGAGACCTGGTATGCTTGGGCTGGCCCATGCCCATAGCCCCCTCCTTACTGGGCCCTGCTTCCTCCCCACCAAGGCTTAAACCATCCATCCCCAGCCCCAATGGCCCAAATTGGCCCATTAAAGCTGGTCTAGCACCAAAACCACCCTAAGCCGATTCAACCCATGAATGGCCAGGGGAACGCCGGCGAGCAATCTTCACCGGCATGGACCACCTGTCTGCCTCTGGCACCCTGTCGATCCAGCCATCACCCAAAGAAGCTAGATCCTTCCCCAGACACCTCGGGTCCCTACCGTCATCTCCACGAACACCCTCCGATCTCCCCGCATCAGCCATCTTCTCTGGCTGTGGTAGCCATCGTCGGACTGCCACAAGCCAGGGCCCCAAACATGTGCCCAAACTAGTCACCACCTCCCCCTTTTCTCCTCTGACCATGTTAGATGGATGGAGCCCTCCCTGTTGGAAAATGTGTCCCAAAGCCAATTTATACTGTAGACAGTTGTATATTTGATGTAATTGTATATGAATTATATTATTGAATAAAATGTTTATTCTGGTAGTTCATCACTTTTTTCATCTTTCTTTAATGAGTTCTTGAGTGATGAAGTCCTTAGGACTATTTGTATGTGATATAGAGAGGATATATCATATAGTCCTAAAATTGTTCGCGATCAAATGATACACTTATTTCATGATGATAGTATATCAAGTATAGGTCGATGTGTGCCATAGTCGTTGGTTGTCTTCTTAACCAAGGAGTATGAAGACACTGGTATGGCATGCAGATGTTGTGTTTGACATTTCATCGAACGTGACCCGTCTGTATTTTATTCTGCCTAGAGTTTTGATATGGACGTAGTTATCCCTCAGACATGAGATCGTCATGGTAGCTTGCGAGCAACTCACTGTACTTTGGTACTGGACTATCTGGATTTCTAATCCAGGGATGGAAGGTTTCTGGGTACAGTTAAGTACTCATGTAGCGGTGATCGGATCAAGATGGGATTGACCCCTCCAAAGTGTTTGGAGCAGATATCTTACTGTGTTTCAATTTAGCAAAACCTTGGCCAGGGTAGTCTCTGTAAAGTGTTACAGGACTTGTGAGATTGAGACACATTGTTGATAGACTTTATGGGTTGGGTAGTTTAACCCTAAGTCTTCCTGAGCATTGAGGTCAAAGGGATTAATTACAAGGTTTCCATATCTAATGGTTCTTGATTGTTGCTCTGCAACTTCGATCTATCCGGACGTCGGGTGTCATTGCTAGATGGCGACTTTGACTGGTATTGAAAATGTTCCAATGCTACCGGCTTAGTGTTCGAACCTATGGGGTCACACACCATAGGGGTTTCTACTTGATCTAGTGATCGGAGAACGATTGGGAGTCGTTCGTGGACTCACAGAGGAAAAGGGTTTTTCTTTATCCAAGTGTCGACACTTGATATTCTTGAAAGTGTCGACACTTGTGTAAGTGTCGACACTTGTTGATTTCACAAGTGTAGACACTTGATGTCACAAAAGGTTGTGATATGAAATTTTCACTAATAGTTGGTGATGCATGGAGGTGAATTAAGTAATGTGATTACTTGATAGCCCAATTTGATTGAGCTATAAAAATCTGGAACGAATCAAATAGGATTTGGTTCAAAATGAGTTTGGATCCAATCAGGTTGAACCCAATGTATGCACACTTGACCCAATTGATTTCAGTTATGAACTAAAATCAATTAACACATTTAATCTGAATTTAAATAAGTTTAAATTTATTTTTGGGGAGTTATGTAACTTTCCATGACCATAACTCCCCATAACTATCCATTACCATACCTATAACTCCCCACTCTCCCTCTCCCTCTCCATCTACTTAATGGGCTGAAATGGGAGGACGAAATTAAGAAAAAATTCAGCAAAGAAATGCTGAAAAAATCAAAGGGAAGAAAGGGAAGAAACTAGGAAAAGTTCTAGTTTTATAGGTATGAGATTTTTGGAAAAAAGTGTGCATATTTGTACCTAGTGATCTAGGTCTTAGGATTGAGTGTTTGGGAAGGGTTCCAACCACTCATTCTCCACCTCTTGAACTTCTTCATTCATTCGGAGAGTCCGGCATCGAAAGAAGAAAAGGAGTCCCGATCAAATCATTCCACAACAAGCTAGCACTTGGAGTGGAAGTAGATTTTGAAAGAGCCCTGGTGTGAACCACCTGTAGAGGCCGGACAAGTGTGCGGCTAAGCAGAGTTCATCTTCCTCCTCTTGAATCTTTCGCAGCGGAGAACGTCTCCACATCATACGAGGTATGGATTTACATATATAGATATGTTGCTTTGAAATGTTCATAGTAATAATTCATGATTTCACTGTTTATATTAATCATTCATGCAAGATCTTGGGACAAGTAGCATAGAAAAATTTTAAATGCATGCTTAGATTAAATGTTAATCCTTTTATCATGCTTCCGCTGCATGTTATTTTGAAAAAGTTTTAAAATACAAAGCATGCTCGCTACTTGTTTTCCTTTCAATTGGTATCAGAGCAACAAGGTTGCTCTAGCATGAATGTTTAGTATAAACATTATAAAATCAGTTTAATTTCTTGCAAGTACTCGGATTGAGTGCCTCACCAGGCCGTCCAGTCATAGGAGAGAAGTAGGGCTGCAAGACCCTCACTTCCCATTCAAAGGGATCTCCTATGGCGTGTAGGGGTGCCATTGTGAAGGACTCATGAAGAAAAAAAAGAAAAGAAAATGTAAAGATTAAAATGTTTTGATCTTTATTATGTTCTAAATTTGAAGTCATAAAATATTTTAGAAATGTTCTAAAGTTAGTTTATGATTGTTATGTTAAATAGTTTAACATAAAATTCAAGTTTAGAAAAGACAAAGTTTGGATTTTAGCATTTCTGTGCTCGGGTTTGATCAAGTGTCGACACTTGGTTTTCCTAGTGTCGACACTTGTGTGTCTATGTGTCGACACTTGGGCTTCTAGGTGTCGACTCATGAACAAAAACATAGAAATCGGTTCACTATGTGTCGACTTGTCTCAGAGTAGTGTCGACACCTAATGTCGACACTTGCTACTGAAGTGTCGACACTTCACAGTGAACAGAAATTTAAAAATTGGATTTTCTTGTAAAAATATTTTATAATTTTTTTTTTTTTTTGAAAATGTTTCAATCTGTTGTATGATTAACTTAATTATGAATTAAGTAAATCTAAGTGACTAAATGATCTAAGGATATGATTTTAAGATCTAAGTCATATTCATAACTTTGGTTTAAATGGGTTAGCTTGAATTAGGTCCTAATTGGGTTAGACCTAAGTTTAGATGAATTAGACTTAATAGAGAATTAACTTAATCAAATATTGAGTTAAGGTTCTTCTCTAGTATCTATCTAATAGTTAGATTGTTTGGTCCATACATCTAAATGGACTTAATCTTGGCTTCATGGTAGGACCCGATTCCTTAGGCTAGCCTAATCGAAATTGGTGAACCAATTGGTGTCTAAGGTAAGTATGGCTTTTGATCTATGGTTTTTGGGGCTACCTCTTTCCTGGCCAATGATATTGGTGTCTAAGGAAAGATGGTTAATGGCTTAACCCATAACCTTGATCTCACTTACCTGGCCAATATGGTCAACCAGTTTTGATTAGTTAGCTCATTGATTCGAGTTAGCCCATGCCAATAAGGTTAATCAGCTTGACTGATTTAGGTGCCCATGGATTTTGTGGTTCATGCAACCTTTTCATTAACATATGAAGTTAGTGAAAGATAATCCATGACTTATCCTTTCTCTTCTGCCACAACATGCATAAAACCTCTAAATTATTAGGTCCTTAAAAAGATGGAAATTATATGATAATTTTTTGTCTTAGCCTTCCATTAAGGTGTTTGGTAATAAGTCCAGTAGTGGGATGATTATCGGCAGATCCATAGATCGGGTGGTCATCATACTATTGGAATTGCCATTCTTTATATGATGACATAATGCAACTTTCTTGAACAGGTGGTCAGGTTAGCCGGCCAAAATCGGGCTTGATCATTTGTTAGCTAGAAGCATTAAGATCAGTCATGTTAATGGTTGGACCTAACTGGGACCTTCTTTAGCAGGTAGCCCAAAGGCCGATTGAAGTGTTCCTAGGACAAAATAAATTACTAGGAGTTGTTTGGAGAAACAACTGGTTATGAACCTACCTTTAGATGAGCATGGGTTGGCTGACCATAGTCGGGCTCATGCATTGTCTATTGGATTCTGGTACCCACTAAAGGATAAGTGTTATTCTTCGGATTAGAGGTAGAGGCTACCAGTCTGAATAAAATAGTGGGAGGAGATTTTAGACAAAAGTCCATGTCTTTAAGTTTTTTAAATAATTCATATACTAAATAGTCTTGGTTTTCTTTTTCAGAAAATGTCTACTAATATGTCACTCTGGTTATTATTAAATAATGACAAGCTCATGGGACCCAACTTCGATAGCTGGTATCGAAGACTGAGAATTGTTCTCGAGCACGAACGGATCCTTTATGTATTAACGGATCCGGCACCTGAGGGGCCAGCCCCCACCGCACATACTGCAGTCAGAGATGCTTATCAAAAGTGGGTCTCTGACCGTACTACAGTGCGGTGCATTATGTTGGCGCTATGAACGACGAGTTCAGTCACAGATTCGAGGAGGTCCAACCGGAGGAAATCCTTCAAAAGTTGGAGGAATCTTTTGGTGCCCCAAACGACGTTGAAAGGTACAGGGTTTCCTCTACCATCTTCAACGCTCGAATGACTGAAGGGTCCTCGATCACTGATCATGTATTGTACATGATCGAGATGATCGAGCGCTTGGCCAAACTCGGATATCCTTTCCACGAGCAGCTTGGGAAGGATACGATTTTGAACTCTTTGCCTCCCTCCTACTTACCTTTTCTAGATCACTATAGATTAACAAGGCCTGTAGTCAACTACCATGGGTTGATGGGGTTACTACAGACTTATGAAAAGGATCACCAGCTCCAAAAGAGCTTGGTGAATTTAGTGGGAGGCAGTGCGGCAAGGCGTCGTCCCTTTAAGAAAAGAAAAAAGAAAAAGAATAAAAGTAAAATGGTGCAAAGTGCTGGGCCCAGTCAGATTAAGAAGAAGGCTGACCAGAGTCAGGAAGAATGCTTCTACAGCAAGAAGCCGGGTCATTGGAAGAAGAATTGTTCCGCTTACCTAGCTACACTTGACCCGAACAGGCCGAAGAAGAAGAAGCAGCAAAAGGTTGCTGGACAAGGTATTTATATGATAAATTCTTGTTGTTTTTCTATTTGTGATACTACTAACTGGATATTAGATACTGGTAGTCCTTATCATATTTGTAATACGTTGCAGGGACTACAAGTTAGTAGAAGATTCGAGAATGGCGAGAGATTTCTGAATGTGGGGAATGGAAGTCAAGCTCCAGTCCTGGCGTTGGGAATTGTCAATCTATTTTTCGAGTCTTGTAAAGTTGTTCTTAGTGATTGTCATTATTATCCATCATTCCATGTAAATATTATCTTGTAGGCCAGTTGGCCAGTAATGGTTATGAACTATTAATCAAGAGTGATTTTTGCAAAGTCATTATGAATGATATTGTGGTTATGACTGGACATATTAAGAATGGCATTTATGTTTTATCACAGCCTGTTGGTGTAATGTACATTTCTTGCAAACGCCCTAGATTAGATAATGTCAATGATGCTTATCTCTGGCATTGTAGGCTAAGTCATATAAACAAGAATAAAATCAACAGGTTAGTGGGAGAAGGTCTCCTAAACGTTAGTGATTGTGAATCACTACCAACCTGTGAATCTTGTTTACTTGGTAAGATGACCAAGTCACCTTTTACTGGAAAAGGTGTACGAGCCGATGACATTTTGTGTCTAGTACATACTGATGTATGTGGACCAATGAATGTCGATGCCAAGGGTGGGTATAAATATTTCATTATATTTACGGACGACCTCTCAAGGTACAGTTATCTTTTTTAAGAGACATAAATCTGAATCGTTTGAGATGTTCAAACGGTATCGTAATGAAGTTGAAAAACAAACCGGGAAGCTTATTAAAATCCTTCGATCAGATCGAGGTGGAGAATATCTTTCTGGGAAGTTTCTGACTTATCTTGAAGAGAATGGGATTCTCTCTCAATGGACACCTCCTGGGACGCCTCAGTTAAATGGTGTGTCTGAAAGGAGGAATCAGACTCTGTTAGACATGGTCATATCCATGATGGGATTTGCAACTCTGTCAACTTCCTTTTGGGGGTATGCTTTGGAGTCAGCATGCTATCTTCTAAATAGAGTTTCGAGTAAGTCTGTTAACAAAACTCCATATGAGATATGGAATGGGCATAAGCCGAGTCTATCACACCTTCGGGTTTGGGGATGTCCGGCTTATGTCAAGCATTTGGAAACAGATAAACTTGGACCTAGGTCTGACAGGTGCCTCTTTGTTGGGTATCCTAAAGAGTCTAAGGGTTATTTCTTCTATATACCTGGCGAACAAAAGATGTTCATCAGTCTTAGAGCTACCTTTTTGGAAAGGGAGTACCTTACTGAAGGTGCTCAAGCTGCCCATGTTGAGCTTACTAAAGTTCAACAGATAGAAGAACCAAATCATTCAAGGACTGCTACAGAACCCGTTATGATAAGATCAAACCCTGAGCCTATTGACCAGTCATTAAGGAGATCCGGTAGAGTACAGCATCAACCGGACAGATACTACGGTTTTCTGGTCCGGGACGGTGATCCCGTTGAGCTCGATGAGAACAACGAGGATCCAATCACCTATATGGACACAATGCAAAGGTCTGATTCTGAGTTGTGGCTGGGAGCCATGAAATCTGAAATGGAGTCCATGGAAATCAACAAAGTATGGACTTTGGTTGATCCACCTGAAGTGGTAAAACCCATTGGGTGCAAATGGGTCTTCAAAAGGAAACGGGGCACAGATGGGCAGGTAGAGACCTATAAAGCCTGTCTAGTTACCAAGGGTTATCGTCAACGTTATAGTATTGACTATGATGAGACATTTTCCCCTGTGGCAATGTTCAAGTCTATTCGGATTATGCTTGCCTTAGCTGCATATCTTGACTATGAAATCTGGCAAATGGATGTCCGAACAGCTTTCCTAAATGGTGAGCTAGATGAGGAGGTGTATATGATGCAACCTGAAGGGTTCACATCCACAGATGAATCTAAGGTATGTAAGCTTAGTAGGTCCATCTATGAACTAAAGCAGGCATCTCGGAGTTGGAACATGCGTTTTGATAAGTGTGTCAAGACGTATGGTTTTGTTAGGAACAAAGAAGAACCCTGCATATATAAGTGGGCAAATGGTTCTGTAGTTGTATTTCTTGTACTGTATGTGGATGACATTCTCTTAATCGGGAATGACATCCCTGCATTACAGGGAATAAAGGTCTGGTTGTCATCCCAATTTTCTATGAAAGACCTGGGTGAAGCTTCTTTCATACTAGGTATGAAGATCTATAGGGATAGATCAAGGAAGCTTCTAGGTTTGTCCCAGTCTACGTACATTGATACCGTGCTGAAAAGGTTCAGCATGGAGAATTCCAAGAAAGGCTATCTTCCGATAGGCCATGGAATTTCTCTTTCTAAGAAGGATTGTCCGACAATTCCTGAGGAAAGAGAGCGTATGAGTAGGATTCCTTATGCTTCGGTAGTAGGGTCCATCATGTACGCCATAACATGTACTAGACCAGACGTGGCATACTCATTAGGAATAGTGAGTCGATACCAGTCTGACCCAGGTGAAGCACACTGGAAGGTTGCAAAGACCATCCTGAAGTATTTGCGAAATACCAAGGACCAGTGGCTTCTTTTTGGAGGACCTGACTTGAAACTTGTGGGGTATACTGACTCCAGTTTCCAGTCGATAGGGATGATAGCAAGAGTGTATCTGGTTTTATTTTTATCCTGAATGGTGGAGCTATCTGCTGGAAGAGTTCCAAGCAGCACACTATAGCAGACTCTATATGCGAAGCGGAATATATTGCAGCATCTGATAAAGCAAAGGAAGCTGTTTGGTTGCGAAAATCTCTTGGCGAGCTGGGAGTGGCACCTTCCCTGGATGGTCCTGTTCCAGTGTACTGTGACAGCACTAGAGCCATTGCTCAAGCCAAAGAGCCGAAGTCCCATCAGTGCACCAAGCATATTCTGCGTCGATTTCATCTTGTACGAGAAATCATGGAACGAGGTGATATCGACCTTCTGAAGATTGACGGAAAGGAGAACCTGGCTGACCCCTTCACTAAAGCCGTTGGAATTCAAGAACTCAATGATTGTAAATGGAAGATGGGTATACGATACTGTTCTGATTGGCTTTAGTCCAAGTGGGAGTTGTTAGGAAATGTGTCCCAAAGCCAATTTATACCGTAGACAGTTGTACATTTGATATAATTGTATATGAATTATATTATTGAATAAAATGTTTATTCTGGTAGTTCATCACTTTTTTCATCTTTCTTTAATGAGTTCTTGAGTGATGAAGTCCTTAGGACTATTTGTATGTGATATAGAGAGGATATATCATATAGTCCTAAAATTGTTCGCGACCAAATGATACACTTATTTCAGGATGATAGTATATCAAGTATAGGTCGATGTGTGCCATAGTCATTGGTTGTCTTCTTAACCAAGGAGTGTGGAGACACTGGTATGGCATGCAGATGTTGTGTTTGACATTTCATCGAACGTGACCCGTCTGTATTTTATTCTGCCTAGAGTTTTGATATGGACGTAGTTATCCCTCAGACTTGAGATCGTCATGGTAGCTTGTGAGCAACTCACTGTACTTTGGTACTGGACTATCTGGATTTCTAATCCAGGGATGGAAGGTTTCTGGGTACAGTTAAGTACTCATGTAGCGGTGATCGGATCAAGATGGGATTGACCCCTCTAAAGTGTTTGGAGCAGATATCTTACTGTATTTCAATTTAGCAAAACCTTGACCAGGGTAGTCTCTGTAAAGTGTTATAGGACTTGTGAGATTGAGACACATTGTTGATGGACTTTATGGGTTGGGCAGTTTAACCCTAAGTCTTCCAGAGCATTGAGGTCAAAGGGATTAATTACAAGGTTTCCATATCTAATGGTTCTTGTTGTTGCTCTGCAACTTCGACCTATCCGGACGTCGGGTGTCATTGCTAGATGGTGACTTTGACTGGTATTGGAAATGTTCCAGTGCTACCGGCTTAGTGTTCGAACCTATGGGGTCACACACCATAGGGGTTTCTACTTGATCTAGTGATCGGAGAATGATTGGGAATCGTTCGTGGTCTCATAGAGGAAAAGAGTTTTTCTTTATCCAAGTGTCGATACTTGATATTCTTGAAAGTGTCGACACTTGTGTAAGTGTCGACACTTGTTGATTTCGCAAGTGTAGACACTTGATGTCACAAAAGGTTGTGATATGAAATTTTCACTAATAGTTGGTGATGCATGGAGGTGAATTAAGTAATGTGATTACTTGATAGCCCAATTTGATTGAGCTATAAAAATCTGGAACGAATCAAATAGGATTTGGTTCAAAATGGGTTTGGGTCCAATCGGGTTGAACCCAATGTATGCACACTTGACCCAATTGATTTCAGTTATGAACTGAAATCAATTAACACATTTAATCTAAATTTAAATAAGTTTAAATTTATTTTTGGGGAGTTATGTAACTTCCCATGACCATAACTCCCCATAACTATCCATTACCACACCTATAACTCCCCACTCTCCCTCTCCCTCTCCATCTACTTAATGGGCTAAAATGAGAGGACGAAATTAAAGAAAAATTCAGCAAAGAAATGCTGGAAAAATCAAAGGGAAGAAAGGGAAGAAACTAGGAAAAGTTCTAGTTTTATAGGTATGAGGTTTTTGGAGAAAAGTGTGCATATTTGTACCTAGTGATCTAGGTCTTAGGATTGAGTATTTGGGAAGGGTTCCAACCACTCATTCTCCACCTCTTGAGCTTCTTCATTCATTCGGAGAGTCCGGCATCGAAAGAAGAAAAGGAGTCCCGATCAAATCGTTCCACAACAAGCTAGTACTTAGAGTGGAAGTAGATTTTGAAAGAGCCCTGGTGTGAACCACCTGTAGAGACCGGACAAGTGTGCGGCTAAGCAGAGTTCATCTTCCTCCTCTTGGATCTTTCGCAGCGGAGAACGTCTCCACATCATACGAGGTATGGATTTACATATATAGATATATTACTTTGAAATGTTCATAGTAATAATTCATGATTTCACTGTTTATATTAATCATTCATGCAAGATCTTGGGACAAGTAGCATAGAAAAGTTTTAAATGCATGCTTAGTTTAAATGTTAATCCTTTTATCATGCTTCCGCTGCATGTTATTTTGAAAAAGTTTTAAAATACAAAGCATGCTCGCTACTTGTTTTCCTTTCACTCCCAAATCACCACACCCACTTGCCGTACAATTCTCCTCGAAGCCGTGGAAGAAGCTGCATCGGAAGCAGACGCCACCAAGATCTTCATAGACGATCCTCTACCACTGGTTGCCCTCCTCACCGCCAATCAGCACCCCTGGACGCAATGGGTAGGATAGGTCAATTCGAGTATAGATCCTGGCAAATCCAACCCTCCTCCGCTCCATCGTACATCGGTCCATCACCATCAGTTTACTGGCGAAGCTAATGATTCTCTATAGTGCTACCATCCCCCAGAGCTCCACAGGTAGTTAAGATAGCCTCATCCAAACCAAGGCTGAATGGATAACATTAGGTGATGGAACAAATCTTGGCCACCATGATTCCACCGCCAAAGCTTGGCTGGTGACCACCCATGGCCAGCCGAGGGCATCCTCCCACTCCCCGCCTCCTAAAATTGAAAAAGCATGAAGCCCTATTCAAGGTTGTACACCATAATGTCACCTTTGAGTCTGGCATATAGCCGAAACTCACCCACCTCCACTTGGATTCTCTGGCCAAGATTCCTAGCCTCCAATCCCTTGGCCAACCAATCTCTATGTCCTCTTTCACCTCATCCTCTGGAAACTCCACCACTACGAGAAATTGTTATGCCAGCTCCATCAGCTCCTCCGGTGATGGCTTCGATAAAATCCACATGACTCGACCACTCAATCCTTTTGTCCAATCATTGGCCGCTCGATTCACCATTCCCGGGATCCCCATAAATTCCCGGACTTGGTCGCCATCCCAATCGGCAAGATGATCTTTGCAACTCCTATGATCGCCGGCGATTATGCAGGAAGGTTACGATACATGAATCTCAAAACAATTCACTAGCATATGCTCTCAATAGTCACTTCACCAAGTGCGCATCCTATTCTATATTGATAGTTTCTGCATTTTAAAAAAAAAACTAGATCCACCATTCGATACTAATATGAATAGGAAATGATCAATCGGTACAATATAAAAAAGTTGGCATTATTTTTTTTAAAATTCTAGATATATCAGATTATGGTAACTAAATAATTTTTATGGAGGAAAATAAATTTTATTATATTTAATTTATGGAGAAAAATACTTCAAAAAATAACAATGATAAAAAAAGATCATATTTAGTTAAAGATAATCCCATTTCAAAGCATTGCCAGATTTTCCATAATGCTTTTAAATCCAAAAATAAAGTAACAATTTTTTATTAAATTATATAAATACCCTTACTTTTTGTGATTTATATTTATATTCTAAATGATTCAATTAGGTGAATTGGTTGCAGTGTAACCTAGATATCTGTCCGAACTAGAATGCCATAAACTGCGAGTCCAAAATGACTAACGCACGCTTGGATTTTCGTTCCACCAAAGCACAACTTGCTTAATCCAATTACATATCGATGAAGAGAAAGACGGTCAGGTAACACAGCCACAAAAATATAAATTTTGATATCTAATTAAAATTTTAAAAATACTGTAAATTAAAAAAAGCTAAAAGAAATATCGCTGCTTATTTTAGGTTCGATCATTTGTTTAAAAAAAAAAAAAAAAAAAAAATCCATCACGCAACGACAATTTCAAATTTTGATAATCTAAATATCATTATTCTTCTAATAATATTTATTTTACCTCCTCTCTCAATAAATAGGCATAAAATCTACCCTCTAGTTTACCATCTCGCTTACCCTCTTTCCACACCAAAGATGATAAACTACCATGAGAAATTTTTTTTTTTTTCTTCCCTGCCCCCGGCCTGGAATACCCTTAGAAGTTCTCCGGCGATAAAATATGAATCCATTGAGGGCTTTGACGTAGGCTAAAGTGGTTCTCAAATCCCGTCATCTGCTAGGGCAATGAGGCTGAGGTTGTTAAACGGTTGGTCCTTGATATTGCCCAGGTAAGTTCACCATATCCCTGCTAACATAAACTAAGACCTGAAATTTTTGCTGGGGCTGTGACCTTACCGTTAATCACTTCTGAGCAGCAACGGTTCTTAAATCCCTGCACATGGAAAAACATGCTCTTTAACTTCGAAGTACAGCAGCAGCAGTGTCCCTGAATCAGAAATACGGGAACAATTCAATCAAGCTGCCAAAAAGCCAATTTAAAGGTCCATTCTGCTTCCATGAGTTTTCTCTAATACAGCAGGCAACACCAATTTTATTGACAGGTCAGATCAGGCTCAGTCAATTTTGCAAGCGAATACACCCTTCATGTCTCTGCACAATCCATTAATGTATACATCACTGCAACACCAAAGCATGTAAATTAATTAGCATATAATAAAACATTCACATGTGCTTCCTACACCAGGAGATGGTACAGCAGGGCTACGCAGGTCAGATATAAATAAATGATCCAGAGGCAGCACCAGACGGTACTCAGATATCTTCGTAAGGAGCTCATTTGCCTGAAAGAGCACATATTCCAGGCTTGATTATCCATAACTGCACAAATGATCAGCCGAATCAGTTTAGCCCTCACTCTCTTGGCCGAGCAAGCCAAAGAGAACTTAACGCACGGAGCCGTGAGAAGTAGTCATGTATGGCAAGAAGCGCACGGGCTGATTGGCGTGTTGTTAATATGCGAAGCATTTGTTGTAGGGTCTGTTGACGCAAATTGTCTGCCTGGAAGATGGATAAAGAACAGGTTCGATTTAAACATAATAATTTGTTGAGATACAGATGTTTCGTACACTCAAATTCCATCACCAACGTACTTAAGACCATTCCCCGTTAATACAAAACAAGAGCTAAGGTTGGGGAGAAATTACCTGGCGGAGGAAATTTTCAAGAGTGCCAAGCTTTCCCATGGCCATTGCCATCTGACCCATGTAATTTGCTACGTTACCAGATGATCCTGTGGGCCCAAGCGATCCAGAAGCCAAAGTTTCTGCCAGGGATTGCTGCAGTGCTTCCATTCCCTGTGAAAGTGCATCCTCAGCCTGCTGGGAGGACTGCTGTAGGTTACATATCCCCACCAACTGCTGCTCTGTAAGAGGCTCCAGTTGATTTGCAAGCAGCTAGAACGTTGCAGTGAAGTTAATACACAAATTAACCATCAAAAAAATAAAAAAAAAGAAGAAAGAAACGAAAAAGAAAACCATGACTTTATATGCAATAGACAAGGCTGACTACAAAATCCACGTATCAAAGAATTAAGAATAATTAGACCAAAAATACAAATCAAACTAGTTCAATGATCTAAGAAATCTTGATGCTAGAATCACTATAATATTTGAAGATCATAACAACATATCACACAGTTCATTAATTTTTTCCTAAAATTGGGGAATCCAAATATATACAAAAAAAATGATGGGCAACAGTTGAATGAAATAGGCTTTGAGAAACTACCAGGAAGTGAAGGTCTCTGAAAATTAATACAGGAATCTCCCATAATCTGTTGAGGCTATAAAATTTATACCATGCTTTTGTAGGGAACTAAAACCTTGCCACATCAAGCTGTTTTGAAAAAGCATACATCCTGTGAACTAAATATCAAGCAGATATCGGTTTTTCTGTATAATAGAGATTGTGTGTTGAGATAAGGGGTGGGCGGATGCGGGGATACTTTTGAGACTAATGCATTTTTTATTTGTGAAAATCAAATTTTATTAATGAAAAACTCAAAGCTATCTCTCTCTAATTCTTTGCACTTCCCTACTCCACCTGTGTCCCAATCTCCCAGTCCCAAGCCCTTCCCCCTCCCACCTTTGGTGGTTGGGAGAATCTGTCCAAGCATGTATTTATTCCCACACTGCTTATTATACACGAGAGATCTCTGGTACTTGTATGGAACCAAGAAATTCAGATGATAAATTCTCGCTAGCCTTTTTTTTTATTTTAGATGACATGTTCGGTCATGGGTCATTACAAATGGTATCAAAGTAGACCTAGCCCATAGCCCAAGATGATTAGGTGACAATGCAATAAACACCCTTTTGGACTAACCACAGGCCAAATCATGGTGTTTCTAATTAAACTTGATTGGTTTTGGACCTTAGCCTAGCAAGAATGCCATGGCATAAATATTGAAGTTTTGATCTCACCCTAGAACACCATGTTTCCTTGGGTCCATAAACCTTGCCACAACCGCCTCACTGATTGAATGCATCCCTCACCTCTCCAGCCTGCCTCCCACCACACCTCCATCGCTTCACCCTCCTGCAACACCTTTTATATAGGAAGATCCCCACCTAGGTGATGGATCCCAGTGGAGGGAGTGCATTACAATGACAACCTTGGGAAAAGGTGGACAACAGACATGGGAACCACAGAATTTTGCATGAATTAAATGGTGAACCTCCAAAAACAATGTTTACAACAGCAACTGAGACACCCTACATCAGCACACAACTTTTCAATTTTTGGCACTCCGGTGTCGCTCCCCTAGTTTTCTCCCTTTCTATGACTCTATTATCAGCCTATGACGAGAATTAACTGGTCCATAAAATCAATGATATTTTTTATAGAATTACCCATTAATGAGCATACAGAAAGAGAAGGTTTGCACCTTGAGAAGTTCAGATGACCGAAAACCCCCAAGCCACAGAAAACACCTTTCGGCAGGTGTCTTCCACATTCCTGATAACATGTGGAAAACATCTGCTTTGGCTGCCACACTTTTGAGCCTAAAAATTTCATCATATTGTGCCATAATGCTATCAACAATAGCACGGAGGTCATTGTCACTTGCATGTGCATTTACTGCAGCCCTCAGCTCATTGATCTGTCGATGGTGTTCCTCTAGCCATCGTGCATATTCCATGTCAAATGCCAAAGCCCCTGTATGTTGAATAACATAAGATTTTTCTGACATCGATAAAAGAGCAAAGCATTTGGATAAATCCAAAAAACACAAATGTACTTATTTTTTAGGCACAAATGGTTACCTGGAATTTTAAAGAAATTTTAGTTGTTTTATTTTGGGAAAAACAGTAAAACACATACATGAGCAATCTCCGAAGTTTAAAGGGGGAAAAAAAAAAATCTGAAATCCTCCCAATTCAAAAAATAAATCCCACCTCGCTAATTTGCTGAAGTTCCAGAGTCTTCATGAACAAAAACAACTATGCAATTGTTTTTATCTCATTAAGAAATATTATGAATGGAATTCATGATAAACAGTAGCCCAGTGTAACATGGTGTGCAAAATAGCTTAACAGGTTAGTCTGCCAGTGCCTATTGTAAAGATATCGTTCTGTAATAATCCAATGTAAATCTTCTAATGAGAATATCAAGCATGCATTCATCTATTATTTGGACTGATGATTCACAAGAATTTGCTGGTGCATCATGCATCCATGCCATTTCTTTAAATGTAAAATGCTCATGTGCGTACTATAGCACAGCTTTTTTAATATAGCTCCTTAAAAGAAATTAAATCACACGGTAGAGACTCAGAGTACCATTTCCACCCATTGAATGGGACTGATCCCCTGAGCTTGAAATGAAGATGCCCTGAAAACAGAAAAGAGGTCCACATCAAGAGAAACAGCCAATATATTTTCTAAATGTAATCTATGGAATGAGTAGTATGGTACAAAAACAGAAGGGATAGCAAGATTAACATTAAGATCATACCTGTTGGCGCGCTCGCTGAAGCTCCTGCTCAAGTTGATTAAGCTTTAACCTGCTACTCTCTAGTTGTTGCACATATGCCTTGCAGAAGAAATAGCAGTATTAATACAATACTGCAGTATCTAAGAATACATATATATTGAATTACAAAAATAAGGTGAAAAATGTGACTGCAAATTGCTCTTCCAACAGTAGAAGTAAATATATCATAGAAACTCTTGGAGTTGGCCACATGAAGCTGGATTTCAAGAGCGAAATGTCTAGAATCCTAGAGAACAATTACGGGAAAGGTAAAAAGAAAAACCTTGCAGGCCCACATCATTACATGGAGCCCAGAAATAACTGCATGTCCTTATTTTAACCCCTTCTCTCCTCCCGCCAAACCTTTTCTTTCTTAAAAAGTATTAATGAACATGTAAGAAAATGCAAACTGATTAGCCATTGAAAATGGAACCATCGATTTCAAGATCAAGCATAAAATTGTGTTAAGTGGACCGAATTTTGAACACCAGGATCAACCTAAAATTCACAACTTGTTCACTAGTTGAGCTTGAGGACCTTCAGAAAGGAATTCTTCTCACCTAAGGGTAAGAGGATTAGTGATAACAAAAGCAACTTCAGTTGTACAGCTCTGAAAAAAATACAATGCAGCTGTACTTTTCAGAGAAAAAAGGAGATTTAATCTTGCATTTTCAGAAATATGTGCCAAGTTATCATATATTTTTTTTAAATCAATGGAATCCTAGAGATTGTTTTCTAAGAGAGTGTATCCATATTTAGACAACATGGCAGAATTCCACCAAAATTTATTGTTTAAGATGATGACACTTTTAACACAGTTTAAAGATGATGACACTTTTAACACAGTTTAAAGATGATGACACTTTTAGCACGTTTTACAGATGACACTCTTAGCACGTTTCAAAAATGATTTCTCATATGATCAACTTGCAAAATAGAAAGCTTTTCAAAGGGGCAATTAGAGCTACAAGAAGCTACCTAACATAGAGGGGTAAAACTATTACAGTACCGGTTCCATCAGTTGACCATAGATTACTATGGTTCAATGAAGTAATAGAGGTGCAAAGACACATCTGAGCAAACATGGCACAAACATAACTTTACATTACAGTTTAAGCCTATTGTTCTGACCAATCCCAAAATGTGTCTTATGTAGGGATAGGATAAACTAAAAAAGTCAGCATGATGTTACTTTTCCAGGTTTGGTTGAAGTTGTATAGTGCTTTTTTTCCTACACAAGCACTGTCAAAATTAAAAACAGAGCACAAACAAACGAACCAAAAGTATCACTAGAAAGGCTGGGATGATGATGTATTTTGTAAAGACCATACTATTGGCTTATATGACACACAAGGACAAATACCTTGTATTATGAAAATTGAGTATTCTTTTTGGCAAGGAAATTGAGCATTTAATATGACGCATTGTTCTAATGCAACATGAAAACAATTAAGGCACAAGAGGAGAAATAAAAATGAATTACCTTTTTCCTTAATCGGCTTTTTCTAGCAGCTTCACGATTTTGAGCCAACCGGCGAAGTGTCTAGAGGAAAAAATATATAAGATATTAAGATCTAATACATAATACAACAAATATCACTGCATCTATAAGAAATTATAGTCACTCCACTACCTTCTGGTCCATTTTATCCTTTGATTTGTCACTAGAGTCAGAAGCCACAGCAACAACAGCTTGTCCTTTTTCAAGCTGAACAATAGAGAAAATTAATGCAAGCAATCAATAAACTCCTTCAGGATGCAGCATCCTTCTTTAAACTAACTAGTGCAGAATGATTAGATGTAAAGAAACAAATCTCCAACTACATTAAACTAATTTAAATATTAAAAGGAATAAAGAAAATACATACAAATTACTAACTATCCCCTGTCTTGCTTATCTTAAATAAAACTATCATTCACGTAAGTGGAAAAAGAAATCCTTCTAGAAAAGGAGCAACAATTCTTGAGGAACAAATAAATTAAAAGTACAAGAGGCCTACAAAAACCAAATGAAGAGCAAACAAATCAGCCTATATATTAGATAAAGGAAGTTCAAACAAAAATAGTTTATCAAAAGAGAAGTTGTGCGACCTTATACAACAAGAGTACACCCAAAGAACAAAATCCAGCATCCTGATACAGAAACCACATGAGACGACAGTTGTATGGCCTCTAATGGAAAGGAAAGACCATCTCACATTAGGGAAGGGTCTCAAGCCTATATAATAATAAACATAGGCACAGAAGAAGCAGCCCATCAGAAAGCAGCTGATGACAGAAAATTGAGAATAAGCATAACAATATTCCAACAGACAAGGTGTAAACCATCTTAATCAGCCCTAACTTATCTGAGCAGAAATAGTAGCACTGCATCCCAATTTAACTTGCACCTGTCTAGTTGAATGTAGTTCACCTTCTGTTATAATATTGACCTACCAATGTTTCAGGAACTGTGAAGGACACCCTCAGAATGTCCGAAGAGAGGGTGTAAACCTGGTTTTGGATGTCATACATAGGAGGTTGGAATCTTCATTCTAGGATAAAATGTCAAAGTTTCCCCAGGTAGTTTTCAAATAACTGGGCTTTACAGCCATTTGGGTACCTTTTGGAGGCACACAGAATTTTCTATTCTAAATAATTTTTTTATAGAAAACATCATATTAGTAGTTATATTACAAAAGATGTCATACTACACTTCAAGTGAAAACCTTTTGGCCAAGGTTCAAACGACTAACATAGCATGCTTTTACACCCAAATAACCGGCATTATACATTCAAACTGTAATACATGAATCCAAGTCCTCTATAATCACAAAAGAGACATCTAAAAGACCATATACTATAAAATGGTTGTGACAAGGTAGGTTGTCATTTAGAGATACTAGAGAAAGTATAGATACTGCATACACGCAGTAGAGAGGGACCAAAAAACTGGGGACTGATTGTCCTCATTTTTCTTGCTTTGTTTCTTTTCTCTTTGTGTGTGTTGGGGAGTTGACTTCCAAAAGTTCAGGTCAGTTTGTCATTTACTTTTCATAGCCACCACAATACCCAACAAGGTCAAAACAATATCATACATGATACCTCTCCAGAAGAAACTATCAAATCTGCCACATAGACTGGCAAGCCATGACTATAGGATGAAAGTAAATAATCTAAGTCATGCATATGAAACATCAAAAGTCATAAAATAATCTTCAAACATCTCTAACCATGTATGAACAAAAGGTTACGGACTTATGGTGAGTGAGCTCCCCAACGATAATAATCATAGGGATTTTCTTTCAAAACAATGGCAGAGTCCACCACACATTTCGATTAGAAAGAGGGGGATGGGGTTTGACTTCCAAAAGTTCAGTTAAGCTTGTCATTTACTTTTCATAATCCCCGCAACTCCTGGTAAGGTCAAAACAATAACATACATGATATTTCTCCAGAAATAATCAAATATACCACATAGGCAGGCAAGCCATGACTATAGGATGAAAGTAAATAATCTAAAGTCATGCATATGAAACACCAAAAAGTCACAAAACAATCTACATTCAAACAAGGATTCAGATCCGGCAGGACATCCTGTGGGATTCCAGGATGGGGTACCATCCCATGTGTTAGGACAGGATGTCCTGCAAGTGTCCCAACATCCCAATCGGGATACCTTGGGACATCCCCTGTCCCGAGTATAGGGATGAGACGCTGATGCATCCCGTTCCATGAAAAAATCGGGATAGCCCTGTCCCACGGGATTTAAAACCTTGCATTCAAATATCTCTAACCATGTTTGAACAAAAGGTTATGGACTCACGGTGAGTGAGCTCCCAACGATATTACTCAATTATTTTCTTTCAAAACAATGGCAGAGACCACCACCCATTTCAATCAGATATGAAATGAAGAGAGAGAGAGAGAGAAAGAGAAAGAAGGGAAAAGAAAGCAAGTAATAGATAGAGAAGTAGGGATAAAAAGGCAAGGAAGCCCTAACAGCCCCAATATCAAAGACCAATCACAAGGACCCCGAGCCAAATGATGTACACAAGATGAAGCCCACGTCCAACTCAAAGCATCCCACCCAACTTGAAAGTGGACTAATTAACTCAGGTAGCTACTTCCTCTCAAAGAAACTCAGGTAGCTTCTCATCAACACCAAGGCCCAGCCCTGGCCAGCCATACCAAATCAAAGACTCGATACATGTCACAACTTGTCAATGGCTGTGGATGGTATAGATCTTCCTTTCAACAATCATTGTGAATCTAGTTCCATCCATTGTTCACAAGGGCGGCCATTTGAGCTGGCCTGAGTGCACTAATCCCTTCAATCTCCTTTATGGACTCGCTCATGTTTACTCCCACAACAGCCCACTACCTGTCCCATCTTCTACAAGCCGGTCAATTGTTATCACCAATCCCTTGAGTGGATAAACTTCATTCAAATTTCAAATTCATCATACCCAACTCCCACCTACACCCACTTGTACTACCAAGACCCTCTCCGCATGCCGTCCATCATCACCTAGATCTCCCCTCACACCCCGGTGCTCTCACCCCCAAAAACTTTTTGCTTTAGAACAAGTGTAATCATCAAAGAAGAGTTCTTTGCTTGCTAAGCTCTCCTCCATAACCCTTTCCAATGCCAGGACACCACTCTTTTTTGGCATTAGAATCACTGCTAACCATCATTTGACCTGTCTCTCTTACTATCATGTGATGCCTTCCGGGTAACCAACAGCCATGTCAAATCTATTTTCCCCAAGTGAACAAACCACAGAATTGCAAACCCCTTAATGGATCATGACAATTGTCCAACCTCTAGCAAGGCCTGAACCCATCCCTTCACTCTTTGAGTATCTAAACCATATATCACTTCCTCCTTCACTTTGTCCGTGATTTTTAGAACAGCCCCAAGGTTCTTGCCACCCTCCACCAGCCATTTTTCCACCAGAGAAAAGGATGGTGAGTTGATCGCATCCACCCCAACAAACCAATAAAATCATCAAACCAGAAACCCTATCTCCAACCTCCAAGTCAGGCATACCATCATGTGATTATGCCATGACAAGGGTAGCAACCAAAAGACAAAAACCTTTGCCCCGTGTTCCCAGGCCTCTCCACCATACCTCTCAATTTTGGCCACCACTTGGACCTCCTTGATCCCAGGCACCCTAGGACAAGGTACTACTCTAGCATCAACCTCTTCATCACTACACATCCATGCCACACGATCCCACCATAGTCAACCTGCTACCTTCAACAACACCACCTTCTAATCCAACTTTATCACTACCTATCACGAGCATCCTTAATGGTCTAGTGACCCCTCATTCCAAACATGGGAACAAGACTGCCTTTGCTATCAACATGCAAGGATACCAAATAGGTCCATTGCATGAAAAAGGAGAGGGGGGAGCAGAGACGAAGGAGTGGGGAGAAGGGAGTAAAGGGAGACGGGAAGGGGGTTCCCTAGATGCACATGGCCATGGAACCCAACAAGAAAACACATAGCATCTCTCCAAAAAAGGCTAGAGAGAGACTCCAAACCGATTCCCTTATCATTCATGGTGCTTGGATCCACCTTTTCTTTTAGTTGACTTGGAACAATATAACAGGTTCCATGTTCAAAAGTTATCGAGACAGTTCCCACACAAAGAAACCTTCAGCAACCACCATGTCAAAACTTACCTTTAATACCAGGCTTCAACCCACTTTGGATGCATATTTAAAAACCATATAAAGCTTCCAAACAAGAGTGCAGGATAAAAAGAGACCCCATAAAAAATGGGTTCGTCAGGCAAAAGCACTCACTAAATTCCTTTTTAGAAAGGTTCTAAAACAAGCACTATAACTTCCCATTTCTCTAAATATATGGATGAATCTTATTGCTAACTGGGAACCTAAATAAGTGTAAGTTTACTCTCATCAGTTGATTAAATTTTCCGTGAATTCTAAGTTCAAAGTTTTATCAATGAAATTCAATGTATACAAGTCAACACCAAAAGCAAGAGCAGACTATCACATATGCAATTGTCATGCTAACAAACTAAAATTTTAGTCAATGAAGGTCTAACAGAAATGGTAGAAGCACTCAAAAAAACCCAAAAAAAAAATTAATGCTAGTAGGTATAAATAAAAAGATCTTTAAAAATACAAACTCATACATAAGTTATAATGTGAATTCCGCAACCTCTTGCTAGCATTAATAATATGGCAATATGAATGATCATAGTATACAAGGACAATGCAACATGGTTTCGATATCACGGAACTTGATCAAATGTAACTGCAGAGGTTAAAATGCTATTCCACAACTCCCCAAGAGCATATGAGGAAAGGCTTCAAAGATAAAGGTGAGGAGGAAAGAAGAAAAGGTAAGTAAAAGAGAGCTGGCTATTGACTGACCACAAGCACCCTTTGAATTAAATAATGGGGGAGGTGTCATCGAGAGTATAAAGAGTATCATGCCTCATTTTTTTGTTGTATGTATGCTATGTTAATATTTTTTTTATGAGCAAGAGTTAAGTAGCCTTGTTAGAAAGCACATTCTGGCTAAAGAATAAACACTTGCTTCTAATGAGTTCATTCAATTAAGCATTCTAGCATGCCAAAGGGAATAGGTATTAGGGTGTAATTATTAGTTCACTTTACTGAATGCAACAAAATTTTGATACCAGAGTAATTGATCAAATAATCAGATGAGTATTGTGTGTTAGCAGATCCAAAGACTTAAGCTGCAGCAAAACAAAAAGAAGAACAAAGGACAACCATATACGCAGCCATCCAAAAATGGAGAAAGAGCCCAACTGTCAAAGAACATCACTAACAGATGGTGATAGAATGCAATATTACCCTCTGATTCTTGTCATCAGTATCCACATCTGTTGAAGTGTCAGTCTTAGGACTGGCATCTGCCATTGTAGATTCTCCCCAGTTCTCAATGTGACCACCGGATGATGACACTAGAGTAGGCTGCTGCCCTTTTTGTTGTGGAACTGCAAGTGACCCTACCCTAGCTGCTGCTGGAGTAATATCAGTAGAAGCAAGAGGCTGTTATTGCAGAAAAAATCAATCAGCATACTACATTGAGAGAAACCAGCAGGTACATCATGACAATACAGCAAGATTAATCATGAAGAATACACCTACTTGTACCTTACTAAAAGCACCAAATTGAAGAGGATCAGAAGGAACAGATTGGCCACTTGGTTTTGGGTTAAACAAAGGATCTGCATAAAAAGTCAAATAAATAAACTACATGTAAGTTCAATTAGCTTCAACAATGTGCAGAAAATTGGATAGTGGCAGTTGATGTTGAGTTTCATACAAGACTGCTTCTCTCTTTTGTAGTTTTGAATTAATGAAGAGGTAAGCAAAATTCTTCTAACAATTAAATGGGATTTCCTTGAAATAAGAAATGACTTGGTAAGATCACATTTCTGATATATAACAACCAGAGGAACACCTAAAAGTTTCCCTACTTTGAAGCTCAAACATGCAGAAAGAATAGGCTTAGCTGAAAATATACAAAATGGCCCATAAATATAATGAATATTCTAATAAACCAGCAGATTGTTGTTGGACATTGCTGTAGCATAACAAGGTCAGCATAAGAATAAGATAAAAACTGTTAAATGTAAAATATTACTTTTCATTGTCTTGGTACCAACAAAAAAAAAAAAGCAATAATCCCATACTTCTGCTTAGATCAACCGCATCCTCTATGCGAAAGCCAATAGATTGCTCAATGGCTGCAAGGCCAGAAACTCGAGAAGGGTGCATGCTGTTTCCCTCTGTCTCACTAAGAAAGGCAACCAGAAGAACAACAAACAAGACAGAATCATCAGTTAAACAGAACCAGGTAATGACAAAAATGACATATCAAGATTATTATCAAGTAGAAGATCTCAAACTAATGAAAGATATAGCCTAAGAACCTAATCCCAGAAACACACCTCTTCTGTAAATTCTTCTTCAATAATACTACTCCAATCTTTACCTTATGTTATATGTGTGTGTGTGTGTGTGTGTGTGCAAGGAACTTAATTCTAGAGAGACACTTTAATCTCCTGAAGTTTGTTACCTGGCATTACAATTAGAATCAAGTTTTCGCAGTGAACAATCTTAAGTGAAGTGCCCAAAGGAGAACCCAACTTAAAACAATAGTTGGAGACTTTTTCAAAAGAACAAACAAGGATTAGGTATTATTGATTATTAGATATGTTCACCACACCTTCTACCTCAACAAATAGAAAACAAAAAAGAAGGCAAACAATAGCATGCAACAGCACCTTCGCAACCAACATGCTTTCTGCAATTTTTAGTCTCTGTTATAATCTCTATAAGGGTTGCATAAATCCACCATTTTTGTATACGGCGAAAGGACAATTATCTCCATTATTGGTAAATCTGTTACCCTTTAAAACCATTGGCTACCAATAAAAAATTATTGGAAGCCATTCAACTGAGTCCTCTTCTCTCCCATGCACTTCACAATAACTTTGGATGTTTTCCTTTCTTGTTTTCAGCCTTGATGACTGAGGATGCAGATCCCCATTATACAATATGAAGTGTTGGATTATGTTATTGAATCTAGATATCCTACTTTTTAATGTTAGTTACTATGATTTTCTAACTTCCCATTCACTCATCAAAGATTTTGAGCCTTGTGGCATCAAAACCTCATTCTTTTGGTCCACTTCCCTATGGAATTTTAGAAAATCTTCAACTGTATTAGATCATCAGGAGTTAAGTAAATGAATATTGCAATTGTTTTTTCTCTTCCTCTTACCACAAGCACATGTATACACACATATACATATGTATACGTACACATGTATACACACACATATGCAAATACATATATATTTCAAATCTTCCATGCAAGACAATATCAAACATGATTAAAGCATTATCATTCTATAGCCATTTTTTCCCTCATACTCTAAAGTTCTTAGTAAATTAACACACAAGTCTCGGAGACTGTATCTTGTTGTACACAAATGACTACTATTGTATTCAAAACTCCCATAGTTTGACGTATGCACAATATATCAGTTTTACAGGATTTCACCTTATTTTCAAGATTCAACATCAGAGGCAAATATATTGTGCTTTGTTCCATCAATAACAAGAGTAAGACTAAGTAAAACATGGAGCTTAAATAATATATTGTTTTAGTATCAAAACAACAGGCACACGTGAAATATGTCAGATTTTCTAACAAAAATATTTTTCTTGAAATTGTTGGCATACTAAAATACCACCTGAACCAGACTGAAGCATTCCAACAGGTACCCCTCTAAATCAAATATTCTCAAAGACAGTCAAACAATCCTAACACTGTCGCTTGTTATTTCAGTTTCATCATTTAACTGATTTCATCGAAGACTATCAGAAAGCTTCCTCTTCCTATTATTTAAATAAAAGAAGAAGCAAAGTACAAGAATTCCCTAGATGTCACTTGGTACCCTAATATTAGAACCGAAAAAATTCAACCTTTTTTTTCTACAGAAATAGCAGAAAAATCACTAAGATAAAGCAAGATTCCCAGAACTAAACAAACACAGAGAACAATATCAACTAAGTAATGAGCAGAGAACAACCAAGCCGATAAAGAGCTCGGGCAAGTAAATTCACTTACATCTGATGAGCCCCAGACAACGATGAAACGAAGCTCGGCATCCCGCCCGCTGCCTCCTTAACATCTTCCACACGAGCCCCACCTCTTCTACTCCCCATCCATCAGCATCGTCCTCTCACCTCCACCACCAAGCACAAATACACTAACAAAGACTCAAAACCACTAAAATCCAAACCCAGATCCCAAACCGACCGCACGAAACCCAAAACAAAAGCTGAATCTAATCCAATCCAATCTAACCTAAAATCTTTCTAGAACGAAGAAAGAACCCAGGAATTCAACCACCCAAGACAATCCAAACCACCAACCAACCCTTCAATCCTTACGGTCGAAGCAACACCCCAACGACCCCACCCGAGAACACCGCCGGAGGCGAATCGAGGAGTAAAGTCGAGCTCGGAGCCCTGAACTCGGCGCTCATCGATCCGCAGAGAACACGACTACGGCCCTATAAAAAACCCCCTGGAAGCTCGCTCGCTCGAAGCTCCGAGCGATCGGAGAGCCGACTTCGATGGTTTCCGCACAACACCACTCCCACCCTTCCTTCCCCCTCTTTTTGACTCCGCCCCTCTCTCTCTCTCTCTCTCTCTCTCTCTCTCCCGCTCCCACCCTCTCCCCCTCTCGCTCCCTCTCTGTCTCCCTCAGATATAATTTTTTCTATTTTTTATTCAGGGGGAAAATCTTTCAACTCTCCACCAGCCCTAATAAAAAATTCGGAATAATATTTTAACCTGGGGATGTGGGGTGACGTCCAGGCCACACCAAATTTCCAGACGTTCTTTTCCCCTCCTGATTTTTTTTTTTTTTTTTTTTTAAATTTCCACAGATTTTCTCTTTTTTTAAAAAAATCATTTTAAATCAATTTATTGAAATTTTATTATTTTTATTTGTATTTATTCTTTACTGTAGACTGTCGCGTTTCGGCGAGCGCTGTCAGAGATCTCCTGAGAGAGTTTGCGGATTCTACGGAGGAGAGAGAAATAAAGCGCGCGGGGTAAAAGAGAGTACTTCCATTTGCCACCTGCTTTTCTAATAATTACGATTCCACCACTTACAAGCCCGGCTATAGCGGTTTTACTGGGTTCCCGTCAGACGGGGATTAAAGTAGATGGATTGGATCTTTAAGGAGATGTGGACCGTTGAAAGTGGAATGCTGACCACGGATAGTGTATGATTGGCATGGCCCCGCGTTCGTATTGGGCGGTGTGCCTGGATCGTGGGGTCCATCCGATGATGGAAGATGAGGGGAAATGGACGGTCGGGATGGATGGATCATCAGAAATCTTCCTTCGAAGCGATCGTTGAGGTCGTTCTCGTGAAGGGGCCCCATCCATTTGTTATATCTTGGCATCTGGTCGACTCGGTGCATTGCTTTGACCATGGAAGAGTCGTGCAGCAGTTAAGAACAACCTTTAGAACATATGGGCTGCCAAAGAGGAGGGGCTTGGAAATGTCTAATCGCATGCGGGAGTCGGCAAAAAATGAATTGTTCAAAGGAGTGCAGGAGAATGGATGATGCAGGGAGGGGAAGTTGCTCCATGACAATAGCTCTATCACTTTCTCTTACATCGCCTACTTTTTATGATAACTTCCATTGATAAGTTGGGCTTATAGACCATGGTCCAGACTCTACGTGCTCCATAAATGTAATATATAATAACACCTTGGTAGATGATGCTCGAGGCACGCTCATGCAAGCAAATATAGCTCGAGTACGACTCCCATGCTCCTTTGTAAGCAGGAAACTCGACTAAATAGTCATGGAGAAGGCAGGAAATGCACAGAGTGTATATGAACAAATGTGAGAGTGGGGTTACCCAACCCGAAGTGCTTTCAAACTATAATGGACGTGATAGATGACTACAAAAATGGAAGTACATTGTGGTCGTGCCTCATGGGCTACAATTTGATAGGTCTCGATGAATAAATAAATAAATGAAAGGTAGTTGTCATTAAATGATTATTATTATTATATATGCTCCAAAATCTATTAATAAAATACTGGATTGGTCAATATCTAGTTAACAAGACAAGTACCAGGGCCCCAGTAAAGTTGGCATGGATCGGCCAGTTATATCTTAAAGTAGAGCTGGCAATCATATGAGATACTAGCATGGACATGGGGCAGTGGTGGACCTTCCATCGTCGAGTCGCTGGAGCTATTCCAAGAATGACATTTACCGAGTCCCGTTCCCGACCACTCTTGAACGGGAAGTGATCGATGGAAGGGATGAATGATCTAAGAGTTGCTTGCTGCTGTCACAAGTTTCATGTTACATTGTACTTACCACTTCTCCTGTCATGCTGCTGTCCCACAATCTTATTACATTGCACTTGGTGATGCTATTTTCTTGTATTTGTATGCCCTTTTTTTTTTAGATTTTATATCAAGATTGTAAACTCTTCTATGTTCTTAATATAGCCTTGCCAGGAGCCTTCATATTAAAAAAAATAAAAAAATAAAAATGGAAAGGATGAATGAAGAAGTTTGATCAGGCTTCGAGGTCCTTTTATATGGAATTCTCTCAGTTGTATATTGATAAGTACTGGATTAGTTTTAGTCGTTATAACAAAGCAAAACTTCATAAAGCCTTCTCTTTATTGCCATATCAATAGATTGTCTATGTTAACCTTTCCCAAGAATATTTGGGGCAAGGGAAGGAGGAGGTAAACGGCCTTGTTTTATTTAGGAATAGCGATATGGTATTAGGCTAGATTTATCTTTGGAATAAATTAAGGGGTTAATCAGAACGGAGAAAGTATTTCAATCTACTAAGCTTGGGTTAAATGGTTCATGCAAAGTAAAATGAGCCACTGGGATTTTGTCTCGATTTTACCTCTATTTGGCTATGACTTTGAAAAAAAAATTGTCTGATCGAATAAAGAAAATAGGAGATGATAAAAGAGCCTTGTCCTGCTTTATTTGTGACCCAAACATGGGCTAAGATGTCAATTGGAGCTGACCACTATTTTGGCAACGTGTAAGGGGTCTACCCTATGAAAATAATATGTCGGTGATTAATACCCCCAAACCGAGAAAAGAGAGGGAAAAGGGGAAGGACCTTGCTTGCATTTAAAAGATCAATGTTCTGATCCATTAAACGACGGGCAATGAAGCAGAGAACCCTAGTAGACCAAAAGAAGACTTCCGGTCTTAATTTGATTGATCTACTATACGTAGGTTCACGTTGCAATGATTTGGTCTAATTGTAGGTCATTGTTGGGCATTTCACAATTACTCTTGAAATAAATATTTCTTAAAAAATGTTTGATGTAAAAACCTTATTAATAAATGAAGTGTTAGTTTTTGTTCATGATCTAAAATCCCCAACCTAGAATAGCGAGCAAGATAAGCTATATGCCATTCTTGTGCAAAAATAATTTATTACCGATATGGTTCTTATTTTTGTCCCCACTCATGATCAATATTGAAAATGCTAATAGAGAGAGGGACAATGGTAAAGAGCCACAATAGCTGAGTGTGAGCTTCTAAATAATACGAGAAAGCTTTATTTTGAAACAATTTTATTATCTAAGCATTGATTGTTTGGACTTGCTCAAAATGGCCAATTACTTAAAATGTATATGCAAGAAAGAAGCCGATAACCGACTACAATAATAAAGAAAAGGACATAAAACTGCAATCGGAAATGAAAAATATCATACCCATCATAAATAGTATTCTAATGTTTGAAAAAAAAAAAATTATATACACAAACAATGTTGGATTTTTGCAAGATTGATGTTTTAATTTATAAATTTGATTTTTTTTTTTTTTTTAGTAGTAAATAGAAACTATCTTAATCTTTGCCATGCCATATTGTCCTTGCTTTCTGGTAAAAAATTATAATTTTTATTAAAGTTCGACGAGCAACATTGAAAGCTTGTACAATTTCTTAATGATTATTTGATATAAAATTCAATATTTAATCTTTTTTTATAAACAATTTGATTCATCATCAAAATTTGTGTCACTTCTATTGTACAATTATATTAACCTAGTAGGTTTTTACCCATCCATATGGAAAGAGGCAAGAATATTTATATCTAGTAATTGCATAGATTTCTTATTAGTAGAAACAAATTGGAAAAAAAAATAAAATTAACTACAATTTTGTGCAAAAAATTATAAGGTGCATCCCCTAGTAGATATGGGAATCTTGGGCAAAATGGAGCTGTAACTAACGAACCTTACCAACCTAACGTAAATCAAATCCATTCACTTCATTCTCTATGATTAAAAAACCCCAATTGCAAGGGCAAGTATTCACCCTTGAATTCCTTAATGAAACTTTGTGCGCACTCAAAAAAAAAAAAAAAGGACTCAATATTCCCATGGAGGGCCCGTGCGCGGAGGCTTCCTCCGTGGCTAATTCCGTAATTTTGACTAGACTACAGGGTCCAAAGTAAAGACATAGCAGAGCGTGCCGGTGGCACGTGCAGAGGATCTTCGTCTTTATCAGGTGTTCCCACCTGTGGCTGTCCCATTTTTAACTTTCTGATCCGCTTCTCCAAAATATAAAATTACTTTTTAATTATAGATTAATATTTTTAAATTTAAAATTATTATTTTAATCCTGGTTTGGTAACTCTGTGACTGCATCTTTACCTGAGCCGCCTGCAAGGTAGATTACGGGAGATAACGAAGAAATCATTAATTGATGATCGAATGGTGAAAAGACGATTATGACCTTAAGTTCCTGCAGGGCAAATCTACAGCTAGAATGCGACAATTGTGTACCGTAAACCGGAGTTGGCCCGTCTGGGGGGTGGCCACGCCCGAGGCCTAACTCCATCCCCCCCCCGTCGTTCCATCAAAAAAAAAAAACCCGGAGTTGGCCCGACCGGCGGCCGAACATGGAACGTTTCACGAAGACCCGTTTGGACCGTTGGCCTTGTTGGACTGCTGCCGAAGAGCATAGGGTTGTAAACTTGTAGTTGCAGATGGGTATCATCTTTCTATTAAACTTCATTTTTTTTAAGAATAATATTTATTATTATTACTATTATTTGGTGGATGGTCTCTTTGATTTTTCTTTGTTTCCGTGATAGTTCTAGCTATTTTCTTAATAAAAAGAAAATTCTTAGAATTTTTGGGATGATATGACTAAAAATTTTATTAAATTTATGGATTGGATTAGTTCAACTAAAAAGATCATAAGATCACAAATTGAATTAGCTCTGTATTCATAAATACCTAGGAATAGCTTCGGAGAAGCTTTACCTGAATTCCATGGAGAAAGAGAAAAGAACTTAGTCAGTCTTTTTTTTCTTTTTCTTTTCAAGTAACTATTATGTTGGAATATGGATTTCAAGATAGAAAAGTGGATACAAAGGCCACAATAGCACATAAGAGATCAGAATGAAACTTCCATTCTTTAGGGGACAATTGTCCGGATATAGTTTGACGAGCTTAAGGATACAATGGGTGGGTGTGTTATAGTAGCAAATGAAAATATATACCAGGAGATTGGGCTTGTATCATAACCTTAATGATAGATAGCAGGAGATTGCTATCTTGAAATCCATATTCCATTATGGTAGTAATTATCCTTGAAAGTCCTGACTGTTCATACACCCATTGATTGATGACAAAGGGATATCAGCTGAGTGTTTTCTTTTGCACACCAGATATTGTCAACTAGAAAGAGTACTCGTCTAGTTCATTGCTGAGAAAAAATTAAAACGGATCAACCTCCCTAGAACCCCCCCGAAAGGTTGTTGATTACAATCCCAGCTTTAAGTCCATCCCACCAACAAAAATAGTGATAGGCTGTTGATTACAATCCCAGCTTATGTCCATCCCACCAACAAAAATAGTGTACAGATATTTATGAACAGATTTCATGAGCAGCATGAATGAATGAGCTCCTTGGAATTAATTTTATGAGTTCCTGCTTCTCCTTTTAATGTACCCTATATGATCATCATGCAATACACCATGTTAGCCGATCTTCCACTTCCTCTGCTCATGCCCCATTACATGAACACATCGCGCCGCTTCTTTGGGTTTGGATCTGGATTCCCCTTCTTCATCATTGCCACGAATTCATTGTAATTGATCCTTCCATCCTGCAGGAAGAACACAGATGAGAACAAAGAGAGCATCAGCATACCTGCACATTTTGTTGATGCAGAAGGCTCATTGATACAAGTGAAGCCTGATAAGGTTTGTCCACAGGCTATACAGCGGTAAGCAAAATTCTGCATTTAATTCATTCAATCTGTGCAGAGGAAAAGCAAGCTTTTCTTTAGTGTTCTATTTTTTTTCCTTACGTTGTCAGAGTCAGCTTCAGCAATGATATCCTTGATTTCCTGACCATTATAAAAACCCTTCTCCTTGAGGGCTAGCTCGAGCTCTTCTTTGGTAATAAATCTGAGTTAAAATAAAGAAGAATCTTAGGCAATGCCTATCCGATTCGGTGCACTAGAAATTCTTTATATAAACACTAGGTTTCATTGGTCTAATTTGCAAGAGGACGCATGGTCTAAATTTTGTGAACTTTTTTTTTTTTTTTGATGCTAGTCATATTCATGAACTTATCATAGCTTGGTTGCACATACCCGCTGCCATCCTTGTCAAAGTATTGGAATGCTGTATAGAGATGCTCTTCTCTATCCATTCTGTTCATGTGCACCGTTGCCGTGATGAACTCATCATAGTCTATTGTTCCATTGCCATCTGCATCAGCCTGTATCAAAAGGTGTCAGGAAAGAAATAAGAAACAAGGAATCTAAATATAAGCTGATGCTGATTTTGATACGTTTAAGTGAAAAAGTGGAGCTTTGCATTTGGTAACAGTTCTTGTAACCATGCGGTAGGTTTCTGAAGAACTTACAGCTTCCATTAGCTGTTTAAGTTCAAACTCAGAGAGCTTTGTTCCTTGTTTGCAGAGTCCTTGTTTCAGTTCTTCCAGTGTTATGGTCCCACTATTATCAGTATCCATGTTCTTGAACATCTGCTTCAGCCCTTGAATCTCTTCTTCTGATAGGCATCCTGCTATGACCTGCACAATTTGGGAGTAAAAGCATGAACTTAAGTACAAGCCACAAGAGGTCTATCTTTGCTCCTAAGTTAGCATCAAATTTGCTACAGTTTGCAATATATATTGAGCAAATGATCAGATTTTGAATTATTGGCTGCTTGATAGCCTCAGAGGTTAGTGAATGTGAAGCAAAAGCTTACCCTTAGTGCTGCTTTCTTAAATTGGTTCATTGCTCTGAAATGTTTCAGCCTATTGAGCACAGCATTATCAAGGGGCGTATCAGGTGCTTCTCCATCTTCTTTGATCCATGGGTGATCTGCCATAGCAAACAAATCCCATTTTATTTTGCATCCTATGAGAAGACTGGCTCATTTGACGAAATTGGGGCTTCTTTCATAATGAAGCAAAAATAATAAGTTTCATGGCTCCTACTTCCTAACTGACCTCCTAGTCTTGGTGATAAAGACTAATGATCCAAACAATCTTTTAGTTTGTTTTGCTTCTATCTTGTTTCATTAAAAATTTGACGTTATTAGGCCAGTGGTACATTGGTCTACTTGTTGGCACCTCCCTCCTCAATGCATGCACTTGGGAGTGCTCTGAGTTTGGACTTGGAAGGTTTGCACTGTTCTTTTTGAATAGTTTGAAGGTATTTGTAATGTTTGTTTTGTACCCCCACCCCATGAAAAGGAAAAATGTATCTTTCTTACTGAGGACTTGGAATGCTGTAAGCCTCTGCTTGGGGTCTGAATTGAGCATCTTTCTGACAAGATCCTTAGCACCAGATGAAATGTTTGGCCAAGGATCACTTGAAAAATCAATGTGGCCTCGCAGGATGGCATTGAATATTCCATGCTCAGACTCTGTTGGACAAATTTGAACATTGTAATCAGTCCATCTAAAACAGTACGAGATCTTTAAACAGCATGAAAGAAGTATAAAGAGATAGCAGCCTACCAGCCCAAAAAGGTGGAACTCCACATAGGAAAATGTAGAGCATAACCCCAATGCTCCATATATCTGCTTCTGGCCCATATTTTCTCTTTAGGACTTCAGGTGCAATGTAGTATGCGCTGCCAACTATGTCTGTGAACATCTCTCCTGTTCAGGATTAGCATTCCTGTTGTTAGCTTGGATGAAAGTAACGCTGGCATTAGAAAATAGCACTGTAGTGAAAGGTTAAAGAAATGCATGTAAATTAGAAAAGACAAGAATGATATCAATCTTGTATACATTGATAAACAGAATAAGACCCTGTATGGTCTAATACTTCAGTTTATCCCGTTTCAAAAACAACATCATACATTTTTCCCTGTATAATCCTCCTATTGAGTAACATATGGATTGATAGCTAGTAAGGAAACTCCATATTTGGGTACATGGATGCAATGCACCACGATCCTGATACCATTATTGTTAAAGTAGCATTTTCTCGACAACACAGCACAATTTGTTGGAGTATATTTCAATTAAAAATAGCTGTTCAGTTTTTAATCATCAGTCTTTTGGACTCTTGATCATTGCTGGTCAAAACTTCAAATGCTTTATAAGTGTTTGAACCAGGCATTGATTCCAACTTGTGTCTCTTTAAGGTTGTAATCGTTGACTCTTTCAACAGCTATTAAATCTTGATTTTTAAAAATTATTGGCTAAATAAATGTTTTACTTATTTGGTGACTATTGGGCAATGAATACTCTATTGTGAGAGTCTTGATTTTCATGATTATTGGCTAAATTATTGTTTTCTTTATTTGGTGACTGTTGGGCAATGAATAGTCACTTGTATATATCCCTTTATTTTCTATATATAGAGTTGTATTATGAGAGAGTAGATCGTGCAGATTACTCTTCCATTCTCTCTTGTATTTTACAAATTCTCTTATATTCTCTTTGGACTCTTCTTCGCTTTTTTCTTCTTCTTCTTCTTTTTTTAATACATTCTGGTTGGGGCATTCATATTCTATAAATCAATTGGATAGTGCAGATCCAAACCAGGCTTATTATTTTGGGCATTGCTTCCAGGGGTAGGATATCTAGTAGCCCACCGCATGTATCAGATGAAAGTTACCATTTTTTAGACCACTTCAATTAGAATTCCTTTTCCTATCCTAGCATCTAGTATCCTGGGATAGGATATCTACACTCCTTCCCTTCTTCCATTTAATGCCTTCATTCATCTTTTACATTCTTTCTATTTCTTCCACTATTTCAAACACAATTTGCACCTTGGGAAATAAAAGTTGTCTATTTCTATGTATAGTAATTAAAGCAAAAAACCGAAATATTTGATTGTTATGTATTTAAAAATGTTGATGTATTGATTATATAATGTGCAGAAAAATGGATAATATTCAATACGTATTGGCTTTGATACAAGTAAGGAGATTTTCCTAATAAAATGAATCTATATGTATAGTACTTGATTTCAGAGGGGTCAAAAACATTATGAAGTGGGAGCAAGATCCTGTCTCTAGGATGATTCCTATTTAGAAGATTATGGATATTTGAGGTTAAATTAGCTGGCCAAGATTTTGTGAAAATGCTATGACAAGCAAAGATTCAAGAAATGCTTCCTTAATCCCTGTTTCTTTCAACCAAACCATTCTTCACATAACACACAGAAAGATGCTAAGATCAGAAAAATTAAAGGAAATAAGGAAGAAATCATTCAATTTAATCGAAGTAGAGGTAAATACGAAGATATAACGGATGCCCTCCACGAACCTTCCTTGAAGAAGACCGAGAGGCCGAAATCCGTAGCCTTGAGGGGTGCGTTCTCGCTCTTGTTCGACAAGAGGAAATTCTCCGGCTTGAGGTCGCGATGGATGACGCCCATGGAATGGCAGGTGTGAACGATCTGCACGATGGTCCTCAGGAGGGAAGCGGCCGCCCTCTCGGTGTAATGCCCCTTGGCGATGATCCTATCGAAGAGCTCCCCTCCCGCGCAGAGCTCCATCACGAGATGGACCGAGTGCTTGTCCTCGAAAGCGCCCTTGAGCTCCACGATGTTGGGCTGCCCGGACAAATGGTACATGATCTGGACCTCCCTCCGGACGTCCTCGATGTCCTCCTTGTTGACCAGCTTCCTCTTGGCGATCGTCTTGCACGCGAACTGCTCGCCGGTGAGCCTGTGGGTGCAGAGGTGGGTCACGCCGAACTGGCCCCGGCCGAGCTCCTTCCCCATGTTGTAGGTGGCCTTGACGTCCTCCATGGGGCGGCCGAGCACGGGGCCGATGGGGGACGGCTTGGATGGGGGTGGGGAGGGCTTGGGCGGGGGTGCATTGCCGGCCGGTGGGTTCGGGGGGTCGGCCGCGGGGGGGTCGCCGGCGGCGGGCTGTGAGGATTTGTCGTTGGAGAAGCAGTTGCCCATGGTGGGATGGGGGGGAGAAGTGGAGCGTTTTGGGGCCGGGGAAGGGGTGGCAGGAAAAGAAGGGTGGAATCATGTGTTAAGAGGAGAAGGAAGAAAAAAAAAAAAGAAGGTGAGGAGAGGGTGGGGAGGAGTACAGGTAGGATGGGGGGAAGGGAGGGATTGATTTGGGTGGTGAGAGAGATTTCCGGAGGGAAAGCCTGAGCTGTACCCTGGGTGTAGGGCGGGGAGATATTGGCGCGAGGCAACGGTTTTTTCAGTGTCAGGCACTGAGTTGGTGTTTTGTTAGCACCCAAAAAAACAAAAAAACAAAAAAAACAAAACAAAAACAAACAAACAAAATGAAAGGTGCGACCATGAATGATGAGGAGAAATTCTTTGTACACCCACGACCTGGTTAAATCATGTTAAATCTTACTTTTCGATACTATAATTTTTTATTTTTTATTAAAATTTTAAATAATAAAATATTTTTTTATAAAAAAAAATATGATATGATATAATCAGGTTATGATTTTTTTTTATTTTTTTAATAAAAATGTTGTTACCATATTTCATGACCAAGTTTGTAAAAATATACTATAATTCTATTTTATATGATATCACAAAATTAAAAAAATATTTTTATTATTAAATTTTTTTTAAAATTTTTTAATGATAAAAATATTTTTTAGTCCTGTGATATAATATGAACAGGATTTGACATTTCACCTATAACTTTATCAAAAACTATCATAATCTAAATCATGAAACATCATGATCTAAAATTAAAAATAATATCGCTCCTGTATAGTTCAATCATATTTGATTATGTATTTTTTCAGTAAAGAATTACTCGAAGATGAGACATGTGGTTTAAGTCAAATGTTAATGGATCGCGGAGTCCAGAGGTACATGGGGTACTTGATAATTGGGCTTGGTCGCTGCCAGCCTTCAAGATTTGGCGGTTGCCTTGATGGGAATTGGTCAGTATCAAGTTAGTTAGGTTCTTTAATGATACATATATGAAATAATTGGTAGATAGACTTGGTTACAACCAATCTACTGTATGCTTGCTAGCTAATCTACCATGTCGAGGTCCTAATTTTGTTCACGAGAAAAAGGTATCCATTTATTAATTTATACACGGTAAAGTTATTTGGGCTTGGAAAACTTAGTGACCTGGTTTTGTGTTCTAGCTTCATCATAAATTATTATCGCAATAAATTTAGATCTCACATATCTTTTAACTAAGAAAGAATTCATGATAACTTCCACGTTTCGGACTTCAATATATATATATATATATATATATATATATATATATATTAATAATAATAATACAAAGAATAAGACCTAGCATGATTATTTTCTAGTAGAAAGAATTATCCTGCATCTCTTTTGTTTCATACAAAGAGATTTCAGAATTCATTTACAATTAATCTAAAAGGAAATAGCGAGATGCTCATGAAGTGAGTAGCCTATTAACAAAAGTTTCATCAGAAGGGTAGAGAAAAAAAAATTAGAGATTTCTCTTATTGTGTATCATCGATTGCTCATCCTATTATGATAGAATATTTATGCACAAGTAGTGCCTTATAATTTTCTAAATCTGTTTATTGGATCCTATATAATTGTACGTATATATCAGTCATTATTGAAATTTGAGATTCTTGTCCTTCAAAATCTAAAACTATGACAGTCCAGGATTGATGGGAAAACCAAAGATGAAATGAAAATATTGAGTTAACCAAAATTAAAATCAAGAAGACCAGATGAGTGTATTCAGATCTAGATTTAAAAGTTTAGGATAAAAGTGAACCAGTCCAATCAAAGCTTGATCAGGCTTATAATGTAGCCTAGAGTTTGGTTAGATGCGAGCCTAATGCATTGACTTGGATTTTAGGCTTCTATATCTACAGTACAAATACAAGAGGAGAGGGAAAGAGTGATAAGAAAATTAGGTAAATTAAAGATTCTAGAAATCAGGATTTCTGCATAGAGAGAAATTTCTATATTTTATTCTCTAACAGATGTTAGAGAATAAAATATTTTAAAATTAGTTTAAAAATAAATGATAACCGGAAATTTTCTCAGCTCTCGGGATATAGAGGGAATTTCAGTATAAATTAAATGCACACAGAGATAGAGAGGCTTTTTTTTTTTTTAATATAAATTAAATGCATGCGAATAAAACCTCGAATGTCAAATCCTTGATTAAATGCTTGCAAATCCAGACCTGGAAGGCACTGGACAGTTTTATTATTTAGATGGGAATAAATCAAATCTTCAATTAAATGCATACAAATACGTACAGGCATGGAAGGTGCTGTATTCTTAAAACATCATCTCAGGGGTAGTTTGGTCATTTAGGTGAAAATAAATTTAATTTCGATTAAATGCATGCAAATATAGTCCTTCAAAGTGTTGTATTCTTGAAATATTATCTCGAAAGTATTTTGGTTATTTAGATGGAAATAAATAAAGAGAGAAAATAAATAAAGATGCATGTATCCATGGATTTCACCGTATTTTGCATGCATTCGAGGAAGAGAGGAGCACAAAATAACCCACCCCTAATGAATAAACTTAGTCCTATATGGCACATTTACAGCATGAAATTACTCCACCTCTTTATCATTTTACAAATATTATATAGATAGCACATATTTGGATTTCAGTAGGTTATTGCGGATCCTTCCTTTTACTTGGTGCCATTTTTTTTTTTTTTTTTTTTTTAAGAATGAAAAAAAAAATTATTTCTAAAATTTTAAAAATATAAATATATTTGGTATGTTAATCATTCTTATAAAAAAATATAAATATGGTGATAGTGTTAGTGGCAAGGACATTGGCAATTCCACGTATATGATGATCATGGTAGAAATATTGGTTGTAGTAGTAAAAATATACTTTTCTTATTTTTTCAAATAATAAAAATAATTATAATATAAAAACATAATTAACTGTGTCATGCATATATTTTTTTCTTGGATTAATGATTTAACTTTTAAAGCTAGAAAATAAGAATAAAAAGTGACACCAAACCACACCTACAGTCTACTTCGATTTGGTATATATAGTTTGGTGATGAATGGTATCATGGATACGATGAATCACCGACAAACTCCACAAATTATACTTAAGAAATCAGATGAAGCATTTTTGAATCTAGCAAACCATACAAAATTTTATAGAAAATCTTCTCATGGAGTATTCTTTCAAAATGAGAAAAAGATTGTCAGCAGCCCTTGCTCTCGTTGGCACCTCTTTTCTCAAGTTTAACTTATATTGAAGGGCAGAATTCTACCCATCTAAGTTGAAATTCAAATGTTAGCGGTGGCATAAAACTTGTATAGATCGAATGGGGGAATTCTTGTCATTGTTCTAAAAAGAAAGGAAAAATAATGAAAAAAATAAGAAACTAAGTTAAAGAATAATAATGATTTTTTTCTTTACTTTTGTACCCAAAAATTTGTCATGTACTGTTAACTGCAAGGCACCTACATACGGTAACAAAACAAAAGAACTGGCGATGCTTGTTTAGTTTCTTCGTAACGACTTCCATCACCCTTCAAGTAGTTGGTAGCCCTAACAAAAGAACTAGTGATTCTTGTTTAGTTTCTTCGAAATGACTTCCATCACCTTTCAAGTAGTTGATAGCCCTAACAAAAGAACTAGTGATGCTTGTTTAGTTTTTTCGAAATGACTTCCATCACCCTTCAAGTAGTTAGTAGCCCTAACTATAGAAACCACTGATACAAATGCCAATATATACTTGCATTTATAATTAGGTGTTTACGTTGTATAGCCACTTGATATGGCATATGCTTGCCATGATAGTATAGTCCCATTTCTTGTGCATAAACTACTTATATTTTTTACCTGTCTATCGTATACTTTCTTGTCCATAGATATTTATGCATATGAATACATGAAAGCAATCAAAGACAGCACTATAGATACTTGTAGATTGATAGTAATACGTATAGTAATTGATAGTCACTAGAATTTATGTCCTAAAAATAAAAGCTAGTGATTTCATGTGGAAGTAAGACTATATTAATAAAGCAATATTAATACTATTTTCTTATTGTAAGTCCATAATGTGGTGAATGGTGATCCCACACAAATGCCAATCAAATTTGTTTCAAACTAAATTTCTCTGATTTACATCTCCAGAAAAGGAAATAAAAGTATATACGTACATACAAAAAAAAAAGAAGAAGAAGAAGACAAATTACACAAAAAAGTCTTCCTCGCTCTTCACAGAATCTAATTCAAGTCAAATCATCGCTATCACTTAATCCATCTAGATGCTAGCATTTTAATTATTCTGGCCATCGGCAAAACCCAGAGGTAATCAAGGTACGTAACTGGTTCATGACCTACTCACTCACTGGTATATCTAAAGTTCTCGTGCCACTTGCCCAATGCCTTCCACCACGATATATAGCCATGCACATTCCATTAGTTTCTTAGGAAAGAAGCACTTGCCCTCTACATCAATACAAGTCACTGACCTTTCACCACCAGCCTTCACCTTGACGAGCAACGTACGAGCATGAGAAATCATCAATGCATGGTCTTGCCGACGATGTCGAAACGTAGATATTGTTGGGGTGTTTGAGACGAATGATGATCTCCTAAACATATCCATCATTTCACGGTTGTCTGACAATGCCTGCAGGATGATGAAGGGAAGATATGTATATTAATTGTGGAGTAGCAGCATCATTCCGTCTTCCTGTTGGCTCCATGAAATTCTGTAAGAAAGTGAGGAAGTGGTAGTTAACTATTTCACTTAATGAGATAGCATATCTTTGATGATAATAAATAGGATTAGTATTACAGCAATGCAAGTTATGCAATAAGAAATGAGATGCCCTTCTCTTTTCTTTTCTTTTTTTGATAAATTGGATATATTAACTAATAATCCTGAAAAATGTACAACCCTAACAAAATATCTCTAAACTATATAGGCGTATCATGAAGAAGAGACCAGACAAACTCTCCGGAATAAAACGCCACAAAAGAAGCCATCCAGTCCACAGCCGAGTTGGCTTCACGGTAGATATCACGGACAATAATCCTTGTACAGCCACGAAGCAACAGAGCTATGTCCCGTAAGAGAGGGAGGGAGGGAGTCCCCCGTAGAGCACTCTGGATCCAGGAAATGAGATGCCTTTAATGAGTAGATCAAATGGAACATCTACATTAATCCTGTATTATGAGTGTATAATTCCCTCCTCCGTAGAGCACTCTGGATCCAAAAAATGAGATGCCGAGTAGATCAAATGGAACATCTATATTAATCCTGTATTAGGAGTGTATAATTGGCCAATATCTAGCTTAATAAAAGAGATGGACACCAGCAGCAAGTAAATGAAAATTCAAAACTGCAACATGAAATTAGAAGGTGTCGGTAGGCACTCCCTCTAGATGTTGAATCTTCAACAGGAGAAAACTAGTGGAGAAAAAGAAGGAATAATTAAAAGTATAAGTTATGATTGCACAGAGTAAATCTTTATGCTATGCATGATATCTTAATACATGGTTTAAATTTCATTATAATACTTATATTGGATAACCAGGTAGTTGATTAATTCTAAGTTATATTGCTGATAATTAGTTAAATATCCTTGTATGTTTTGAAAAAGGTTCAAGATGGTATCCATTAATCAAAGAATTTGATACTTGGACAAATATTCTCTGGGGACATTGAATATTTAAGGTATAATAGTATCTGTATAGTGGAATGAATCCAAGTCAGAGGTGATATATCAAGATTTGATTAATACTGGTACAGTTAATGGTTATTTGCATGGTAAACACTATAAATAAGTATATGGTTACAAATGATCAAAACAATTCTTGATTAAAGTTTTTATGACTAGGAAGATGATTTTTTGAGAGTTGGTATGAAGTTTGATATGTCAACTATCTTGAATTGTGTTTCAAATTTTATTAGCACTACATCATGTTTTGAGGATTTGTTGAAATACATTCTATCGAAGTTGAATGGAAGATTAGTTTGGAAAGACAAGTTAGATCTCTTGCTTATTATGATGGTAAAGTCAATAATTGGGACTTGTGATTAGTAGAATAGATTTAACCATGATAGATTTTGTAATTTGATTAATTTTCAAGTTACAAAAAAATTGAGTAATAAGTTCAGAGTAGTTTTGAATATCAAAATATGTAAATTCTAAGGACAAATTTTTTTTAAAGAAGGAGAGATTGTGAGGCTCAGCCCAGGGACTGCATTTAAATGGTAATAGCATGGATGGGAAAGAATTCGAGAGGCCATGTAGCCTCTTTTTCTTTTGTAGAAGGCCTAAGAAGGGCCACACACCCCTCTCTCATGCGACAAGAAAAGAAAAAAGGGGGGTTCTTCCTCTTCAACTTAGGTAGGATCTAAATATATCCTTTTGTATTTAATTTGATTTACATTTGAGATTTAATCATTATATGATTTAGGGTTATAAGAGAAGTAATGGTTGAAATTTTGGAAAGAGAAAAGGAATTGAAGGAAAAGAATATTAGGAGAATTGATGTAAATCTTAGGGACAAATCATCTCTGTCCTATAATAATCAGAAATTTATAACTCTTTAACGGTCAAGCTACCTAATCTAAAAATTTAATTAGAGATTCTCAACCCATTGATCAATTCAATTATCAAGTTCAAAAATTTTAGGATGCCATCATATTGGATAAATAAATCATAGAAGGAACTATTGCGCAGGAAAAAGATAATGAGCTATAAATTGAGATTATAGAGCTATTAAGGAATTTTTATAATTATTATGAAGCAATAGCATGATATAAATTTCAAATTTTGCATATTTGGGATTAGTAGGTTTAGAGGAATTCAAGTAAAGCATTGATAATTCATTTGTGCGGCATTACAAGGTTAGCAACATTTATGTTGAATGTTATGATTTCAATTAGTTATACAAGTTGTTATCTTATTTCTAATAAAAGAAATAATAAATTGTAATTATATGAGATCCAATTAAATTGTTATATAAGTTGTTATTCTTATTCCTAATAAACGAAATAATAAATTGTAATTATATGAGATCCAATTTATTATTGTATTCCTATCAATTAATCATATGATCTAATCATCATCATGAAGCAAGCATGCAGATTTATATTGTTGATTATTTTATTTCCAAATTTAATGTGATATCATAAAAGAAAAGAAATTTGGATTTGTGTATATATGCATATATATATATATATATATATATATATATATATATATATATATATTACTTCTTTGAGCATAATTATGTTTGTGATCATATGTGATTATGTGACTTACGCCATAGGGATTAAATGCATATGACAGCATGACTTATGCTACAAGAATTAAATATGACCGTGTGATCTAAGCTAGAAGGATTAACTACAGCGACATACATGATCACTATTTTGAGCAAGAGGACTTGTCATAGGAATTATATATGGTTGTATGACCCAAACTATAGCTGATGTATGTGACCATGGTCATTGACTGTAGAGCAGTAGTAGAAGTTTGATACCAGGTTTCAATATAAGTTTGTATATGAATTGATATATCAATATATGATACATGCATATTATGATCTTGAGATTCAAATAATCTATATTATCTTGATTACGATGATATATTCTTTTGTACATAGTATGGAAATGTTGAAATATATTTTATTACCTTATAGCATGATGTATCAGATTATTTTATAACATCATTGAGAAGAAAAGTTATATTATTCCAGTGCATAAATATAAATGAAAAAAGGGTTATGAATTCAATCTTTATTGTTGTATTATATTTACATGACTTACTTAAAGTTGCATTATTTGATTTATCCTAATGTAATTTTATAAAGTAGATTTATTGCTTACTAAGCCATGAATCTCATAAGCTCTGCATATATATTCTAGATTTAAGCATTCCAATTTTAAAAATAATGTTGACATTTTGGGCTATGCATAAGGGGGTAAGGTTGAATTATATTTGGTAGTTTAATTCTTAAATCAACAAATGTGTATAATTTTATATAGATATAAGGGGTATGACTTTAATGTTTAGATAATCTAAATGTCAAGATTTTGCGATGTAAAGAATGGTAAAGTGATATCTAGATGAATATTGCTTGTGCAAAGTATGATATTTCTTGAGATATTATAGATTATTTTAGCATGCTGTCACCTTGCATGCTTGTGGATCCTTGTCCTACAATTATGTAGTAGTTGTTATATTTTCCATCTATTATCTTTTTTATTGGGGGTATAATACCATTTGTATCTTATTTTTGTACATAGCTATTCTACTTTTTAAATAAAGCATGGTGGCTTTTTTTTTGGCTTCCTTTATTCCTAAAAAAAAAAGATAAATATAGGTTTTATATATAATATTGATAAAATAATGGATATGATTTAAGTCTAATACATCAAATAATATTCTCATGTTTTTAATGGCTTTACATGATTAAGTCATGATCAATTATTACTTTTAATAGTATTTCTCCTTTTCAAGCATACATTTGCATAATAGTAAGCATATAAGTATAGCAAGGCAATTAGCTTAGCTCTATACAAATAAAAAAATTAAATAGATAGCTTAAAATAATATTTTTTAGTAATAATAATAGTATGTTTACACATGAAGTGCATGAATAGTAATATGACTAAAATTATAAAAGATGAATGACTTATTTTTTTCTAAATTGTCCATGTTTATAAAAAAGCAATATTTATAGGCTTTCTCTATTTAGCATATATGATATCAGAGATTATTTATTTAGTAAATAAAACTATGTAAAATTTATAAGATGTTGGAGGAATCTGAGTTTGATATAGAGCAAGAAGCTACAAAGTCTCATTATTTTCTTTTTAAACAAAATAATATCACTAAATATGAATTCTCAATAATCTTGAAAATTGATAAATGGAAAAATTCTATTTGGTATATCATAATATTGAAAAATAGATTGTATATTAAAATTTTTTATTTTCTATAATCTATTATGGATTACTATTCAAATATACAATACGTATACAATGGATGACTATAATTTCATTAATTAAAATCTTTTAGAGCAAATTTGATAAGTATATATTCTTTTTTCTACCTATATAATTTTATTTTATAATCAATATATAACAAATATATTTATTATAAAATATCTTTGTATAAGCTAATCTTCTATTTTTGCTAATATAGATAATCATCATGTTATATTTGTCAAGTATCCTCCAATCCCTAAGTCCATTTTCTCGAAGTTGATTTTGCGAAAGAGATTTGATTATTTATTATTCTAAATTTGAAAGCAAATTCCAAAGATCAAAGTTTTTGATAAATTTTTTACTAATTATTTTAGATCTTTTTTAATTTAATAATTAAGAGCTGAAGTGCAGTCATGAAGATGGTATGTTTTCAACTTTCCATTCTAAAAATCTATTAAAATTAATTAGATCAATGGTCAATTTAATTATCTCGGTATTCTAAAGAGCTTGAATGATTGAAAGAATTAGAATTCTATCCTCCAATACTCCCATCAAAAAATCACAGCAAGCATTTGTATTATCATTGATCTTATCATCTAATATTTATAGACTAATGCCATGACAAATATTTTGGTTCCGACTTTCTCTTTCTCTATATAACAAATGAAATTAATAAGAATTGCAATTTCAAAATCGATTATGGTTTAATATATGATTTAAATGGTATTAGTCATGATGGAGATTTAATCCACCAATGTATTGTAGCTTTTACATCTGTATACATCAATGCTTTGATCTCAAAGGATTAATAAAAATTTTGGATCATCAATTCTCATATATAATATGCTATATTACATTTTGTATAAGTTGAATGTTTATATAGGTTTTGACTTTGTATTATCATGGATGGGATTTCATGGTAGCATGGCCTATATCATAACCTGAATTTTGGGAGTGATATAATAAGTAAAAAGAAAATTCCAAAAAAGAGCGAATGACAAGATGATTAAACAAAGTACAGAAAGCAAGGACCAAAATATTGTTCTAAGTTATGCATTAGATAGTTCTCCACATTGACTGTTGCTTTTTTTTTTATGCTTCTCCATCTTTAATAAGTTCTTTCTTCGAACTTCTCATTAATCTGTGCCTCCATCATATTATCTATGTGAAAACACCTATGGATGCTCATGTTTCACCACAAATAAAAATGATCAATTAAAAGAAGATCAAGGTGGCATCAAGTATGTGTTCAACTAATAGCCAAAGTTGTATATTCAAAAGAAAATACTAATAGCTAATGTTGTGGCAATTGCTTACTCGGTCTTAAAAAGCAACTAGACTAATGATTGAAAAGAAGTTGGACCACCGACTGAGAATGAGATGGCTATCAACTTTCAATCCGCTAGGTCATTGATTGACTAAAAGACAACTAAATCAGCTACTATACTAACTATTTACAGTACCCAGATTGAGAAGCTATAAACAACCAAGCCCGATGATAAGTCTATTAAATGTCCCAATTTAAGTATTAAAATATATATCAATTAATCTATATTTCTTAAAAATTAATATTTTTATTAGTATTTTATAAAAAAAGGAGTCCATAGAGAGCTCGATTTTTAAAATCCAACGATTCAAACATCACTCAAATTGAAGTTCAAATAGATCCAGAATTAAAGAAAAATCAATATAATCAAACTTAGCATGGATTTTAAAGTAGCTGGTTCATGGTACATTGGTCGCTTAGTTTATAGAAATGTTCGGGTCCATGCATGGCAGCCATTAACCTTAGTCTACATCCCTTTGTCATGGAACACTCACCTCCCATGCTATTTTTCATCGTTCCGTTAGCTCATCGATAATCGGAGATGCTAGCCACTGTCCTCCCCTACCCGTCAACATCGCTGGCATGGCCATTATCGTTGCTCATCACATGGCCGCTCCTCCCTACTCTGCCCACCACCATCTTCTTCTTCTCTATTGCTAGCACCGCTCCTCCCTAGCTCGAGATGCTGCCACTAGCCACTGCCGTAAGTCATTGGCCTTCTTTTCATCACCTTCAGTCCATGCTACCTTCACCCATGTTGTATCGTCACTGTCCTAGCACTCCGATGCTGCTACCATACAGATCGCCACTTCCTCACCATCCTAAGTGCGGCCTGTCATTGACCTAGAGAAGCTATTGAGACCAATCAACGGTCATCTTCGAAGCGGAGGAGTCCTCAGGTATCCAGGTTTTGGTCTAGGATTTAGGTTGGGATTTGGTCCTCCTGCAAGAAGGAAATAGGGTCACCGATCAATGGCCAGTATTCCATCAAGTGATAAATCAGATGGCCCATATTGATGCCGACCATGAGAAGGAATATAATAGTTGATCTTGCATAATTTTCGGCATAATTTGGGGCTTGTGATGCAAGATGAACAGCTAAGAACATTTTTCATGATATGAGATCGATTTTAACTTAAATTGATTCTAAATTTGATAGGGAGAAAGCTCTTGATGAGCTCTATAAGAAAAGAACCCCTAGCAATGGTTCAGGAATCAATTTTTGTAGTAGAATTTTATTTACTTATTATTTTATTTTCTTATTTAGATTTTGTATTAGGCTTGTAAAAGAGAAAAATTATGGAGGAAATGCTCATGGCAGTGATGCACGGCTAAGCTCCTTCAATCCAGGAAGAAGATGAAGTCTGTAACTGAATTTTTTATTTTTCTTGTTGTACATAAATTTTATGTAATAAAAATTATGCTTTTATTTTAAACATATTTTGATTTATTTTTCTGATTGAGATTTTGATCTAACATACACTGCCTATACCCTCTATCGATGTATCATGATCTTCGGATATGATACGTACTTAAGAAAGATATATCATAGTATTGTGAATTAAATTTTTATTTTTATGATTAAAATTAGATAGTTTATACTCTAAATGGACGAGCCATGAACACCAGATATGATCTGTACCTAACAAGAGATAAATTATATTAATACTTAATTTGCAAGTATTATTATTACTGCAACATAAAGAATAAAAAATAAAATATGTTTGCATGATGGATTCGGACTCCTGGGTTGCTTTCCTTGTTTTGTTTAATTAATCAATTTAAAATTATTTTCTTTTAAACCCACTATTTTTATTCTAATCTTTCTATAATTTATCTTCTTTTGTTTTTCTTTATAAAATAATTATCCTTAATCTTCAAGGATACAATCCCTACCCATCCTAGCTATAGTAATGAGTTAGATTTTATTTTTGACTATCCTATAATAAATGAACACCCAATTAACAGGACATCCCTCCATGCATTTCCAACAAGTATTTACTAGGACCCGACTAACTACCAATATAGACTTAATCGGGTACACCAAGATATAATGTCAAGGTCCCCCCCTCTCGATAGGGTTCTTTCATTCGAAGACAAACAAGTTAATCCAATACTTGAAGTCAATGACACCCGAATAGGTGATAACAGCCAATTTCAGGTGTTTCAACTATCCTAGCAACAATCATGGTGAACAAGGTCATGGGAGATAAGATCCTAAGAAATACCATCATCCTAATAGAAAGATGCTAACTAAAAAGAGTTTAGGAGAAAAATCCCAACATTCCACCGAAAATTTATTATATATGTTAGAAAAGGCCACCTCTCCAAACACATGTAGTTACTCTATATAACTTTATAAATTAATAAGAGGGGACACCCAGCGAGGGTAGCACACTCCTGTCCCTTTCTCATAATGATTCAGCACCACCATCACTCTCAGTTTCGGCTACTGTAGTCCATCTCATTCTCTTACTAACTTAAGTATTGGATGGTGCCCCATCGGTCACCACCAATCAAGAGATTGTTCTCATAGGTCTTCATCCAAGAGATGCTGGGAGCAGCACCTTATTCACACCGAAGAAGGTCGGGAGATCTTAGGTACTGCCAAAGCCTAGTGGAGGGTGATTTGTTGAAAATATATTAGCATACCAAGTAGGGGAGTGCTCAAGGAGAAGATCCTTAAGCTTGGAGCCAATGGTGATGACTTAACAGCAGGATCCTCACTAGTTGCACCAGGCACTCTCCACACCATGATAAATGGCGCAATCCGGTGGTGGAGCTACTCGCTCCACTCTATCACTAGTGACTCAATGGGACCTGCTCACTTCTTTGATGCGACATATCCAAATGTTGGTCATAATGGTGCAGGGGTTGCGCAGTAGCACCCTAAGGCAAAACAATAGCAACCGGAGGTCACAACTGCTCCCACCACTGCTACTTGACCCAGTCATCAATCTCCTCATGGAAGATCTTCTTGCCAATGAATTTTTCACTGAATGCAATCCCCTTCATCCCACTGAACAAGCTATCGGTCCCCGCAAGAAAGATCCTCTTATAGATATATTGTTCATCAGTCGCAGTCTCCTACACCACACCAAATAAGTCTCCAGTGTGAAGAGCAATAACGAGGGAAAGAGCTAAAGCAGAAAAAATGCCACCATTTTTCATCCAAGTCCAAATCCTTCCAAGAGGGATCTATTAATGAGGCTATTCGATGACTGGCCGAGCAACGCCTCGACGCCTATGATCGTAAGCTGCGTGACATCGATTACTAACTTGCTGATCTTTAGGAAGGGAGTCGAGATCCGATAGAGTTCAATACTTATCCCCCTCTTTCTTGCTGAATTTTAAAAAAATCGATTCCTACTTGGTTCAAAATGTCCTAATTGAAGCCCTATGATAGCACCACTGATTTGCTGGATCATTTGGAGAGCTACAAGGCTCTTATGCAAATTCAAGGTACCTCCAATACTTTTCTTTACATAACCTTTTAACCACTCTTTGCAAAGTGGCCTGAGCATGGTTTTCTGAACTCGAGCTGAGGAGTATCTACTCCTTCAAGCAATTGGAAAGGAAGTTCATGGTTCACTTCAATGCCAGTCAAAAGATGTCATGGGAGCCCAACGTATTTTTTCCATCTGATAGTAAGATGGAGAATCCCTGAATAACTACGTGGCCCAATTCAAGATGGCCATATTAGAGATCTATCACCTAGATGAGTTTGTGACCATGCAAGCCCTAAAGAGAGGACTCCTCACCTCTTGCTTCACCTACTCTCTAGATAAGACTTACCCTAAGTCTTATTTGAAAATGCTAGCTATTGACTCTGGTCTTGATTTTGATGATTGATAAAATATTTAAGTATATATTAGTACTAATTATGTATTTTAGTGTGTTTATCAGATTAAGTACTCATATCAGTTGACATAACAAAATGCTTGTATTTTAGTTAAAGAAGTCCTTCAAATTCATGGAATTTCAAGTTATAAGGACTTTGAAATATAAGAAAGACTTGGAAGGACTTAAAGTTTGATTTTGAAGAAGTTTCAGCAAGTTTCAGCACTAGCACACTCAAGTGTCGACTTATGAAGATGTCAAAGTATCGACTCAAGGCCTGATAATAAAAAAAATACAGAACTGAGTTAATCCAAAATTTTTGCCTTGAGCTGACCTGTCAAGTATCGACTCACTAGTCAAGTGTCGACTCATGAAGAAATCAAGTGTCAACTCATGAAGAACTCAAGTATCGACTCACCAGATTCAAGTGTCGATACTTGGTATAACGGCTAATTTTTTAGAAGTGCAGAATTGATTCCAACTTGCTTCAAACGGCTAGTTTTCATCTTCAACGGTAATAAACGATCATCTATGATCTTGAAAACTATATAAACACCAAAAATCAAATGGAGGAACAATCCTTTGGTAAGATCATTGAATATCCTTCAAGGATTCAAGAGTTGAGTGGTTCAAGCCTTCAAGCTTCCAAAGATAAGAGAGTTGATCCAAATCCACAACATCAAGCTTCATTCAAAGGCTTCAACAAATTGAAGACAAGCTTCTTCAACATCATCCAACGGCTTCAAAGAGATACTTGCTTTATTTTAGAAAGCTTTATTATATTCTTTACTTTCATTCTTACTTTGTTGTATCAAGATTTTTTATGATCCTTAGAAAATCAAAGAGGTTGTTGGTTAGTCTTTTTATAAAACCAACATAGATTATTGGTGATCCCATAAAACCAATATTTGGTGAGCTCGTAAAACCATCGGAGGTTATTGGTTAGCCTAAGTTATAAAACCAACAAGGAATTTTGACTTGTGAGCCCGGAAAAATAAATTGGGTTTTGATTAGTGAGCCCAGAAAACTAATCAATTATAATCTTGGAGATTATAGTGAAATATCCAAGAAAAACTTGGAGAGCGGATGTAGATGTCTTGGAGTGCACCGAACTACTATATATTTTTGTGTTTGTGATTGCTCTTATTTATTGCTTATTTACTCTTGCATTTATTTTGTTAATTTCATTGCATATTTTCATTAAGCACACAAACACTTTGGCAAAACATAAGTACTTGATTTGAATTGGCACATGCTTGTTTTATATCCATTGAAATAGTTCAAATAATTTTTAAAATCTAATCACTCCCCCTCTTGGGTTGCATCATCACTAGGCAACACTAACCCATATATAGAAATATATCTGCATGGATAAAGGAGCTCTCACTCGACGAGAGACTGATAGGAAGCCGAAGAAGAAGCAAACTTATAGAGAGACAAGCAGGGCTTAGAATGAGAAGCTTAACTCGTCCTGTTGACCGAGTCCTAAGCAAAGGAACTTGTTGCCCAGAAATGGAGCCCAAGAGGGGGGGTGAATTGGATCTTTTAAAAATTTAAGACAATAATATGAGGGACAAGTGGTGCTTGTGAATAATGAAAAATTCAATGCAAGATATTAGTAATAATTAAAGAGCAAGAGAGGAAGAGAGTAATCACATACAAATACAAGGTTTATAGTGGTTTGGTGCAAACCTAGCACCTACATCCACTCCCCAAGCCACCCTTGGAAATTTCACTATAATCCATACTAGATTACAGTTGACTTGTTTTTCACAAGGCTCACAAGTCAAAACCTAAGTTGGTTTTGTCACTTAGGCTTACCAACAAACCTTAGCACTTGTTTTGTCTTCAGGCTCATAAGTTAACCCTAGTTGGCTTTATCCCTTTGGCTCACCAACAAACCACAATAACCTTCTTTCAAGACACCCTTGAAAGCAAGGTCAAATCACAATAAAAATAGATATACAATTTAAAACTACAACAAACTCTCTTCAATAATAGATTGGAATCTTTGAAGCTCAAGTGGATGCTTTGTCTTCACTCTTCCTTGGAATCTCCTTCAATGTGCCTCTTTTGGAATGAAATAAGGATGAGCTTGTAGGCTTTTCAAGGAATCAAACTACAAGAGGCTTTTGATGTGAAGTATTTGAGAGAATATTAGCTTTTTGGCTTTTGAGTAGACTTGAATGCACTTCAATACACTTCTCTTACTTTAAAATGAGGTTGGTGGAGGTTAAATACACCAAGAACCTTCCAAAAAATGGTTTGTGATCGTTGGTACCTCGGAAATAGTCGTTTGTAGTTTGAAAAGGAAGTTCTGCAAGCCAGAAAAATAGATCCGTTAGAGCTGTTAGGCTGCAAGTGTCGACACTTGGCTGTCAGGTGTCGACACTTGGCTGTCAGGTATCGATACTTGATCTCTGGGTGTCGATACTTGAACATTCAAGTATCGACACTTGATACACAGGTGTCGATACTTGACACAAAAATCCTCAATATTACAAAGTTCTGTATTTTCAAAATTCTCAGGCTTTGAGTCGACACTTGGAACCTAAGTGTCGATACTTGGTGTCGACACTTGGATATAGGTGTCGACACTTGGCATGCCAAGGATTTTTGTCTGTGCCAAATACTGAAGTGTCGACACTTGACTGTCCAGGTGTCGACACTTGAGACTGAAAAATCTTAGAATCGAGTGTAAATACCTCGAAAATATAAATATAATTTTACAAAATACAAACACATAATATTTAAATATTTTGTATGCCCTTTTTCAATGAAGAGGATGTCCGGATTTGTGAGAATTGCTCCGTGCCATTGCGTGCCATAAACCATAAGTTTTTAAGATTTTGAGGTGCTCTCTTCCTGAAAACTCACAACTTGAAATCCTCATTAGAATACAATATGCACTCAATGTTTTGTTATTCATCAAAATCACTGGGTGGAGCCAACAATCTCCCCCTTTTTGATGATGACAAAACCTTGAGTAAAAAGGCAATATATTTCAAACTTTAACCATTTAATTTATGAATATGAATTTAAGTCATAAGAGAGGCAAGAATTTCATAGTTAGGAAGAAACAATCTCCCCCTTAATTAGATACTTCTTATTAAGGTGAACTTCAAAGATTCTTACAAGGTGAAAAATCAACACAATTAATACAATTTCTCAACAAAGTTATGAACCTTTTTCTCAACAAATTTATACATCAATAAAATCAAAATCAATACACTTTCTTCCCCTTTTTGTCAATCATTAGAAAGGGGAATAACCTCCCCCTCACAATGAGCATGGAGACAAAAAGATAGTAGAGAAATAAATAACATAGATATCAGAGCCAAAATTATACTAATATCAAAGAGTATCAGAGCTAAAATATACCAAAAAGAGTATCAAAGCCAAAAAATAGTAAATTGATTCATTAAAGCACAAATAAAGAGTACTGAACAGAAATATATATATAAGATAAGTTTTCAGTACAAGATTTGCTGAGTCATCAGCAAGAACTGAAACATACATATATCATCAGAGTCAAATAAGTGTCAAACATACAACATAAGAGCTAAAACAGACATCTGTGAGGCTAATCCTCATTAGATGGAACATCAAGACTGAAAGGAGCACTGATCCTAGATCTAGTGGCTAATGCCCTAGGAGGTGCTAAAGCCCTATGACTCCTAGTGCGACCGGAAGGACCAAAGGCGGGTACAATCCTAGATGATCTAGTGGAAGGAGGTGAAAGACGATCAGCTGGCGTAACAAGGTCCGGTATGGAATCAACCAAGACAGTAGTAGGAGCTGGTGTAGTAGGAGGATCTCGACTGACCACCTCATAAGCATCGGCATCGCCACCACTGTCACTGTCACTGTCACGGCCCACCACCTCTGTAGCTCGGTCGACATCCTGATCACCACCCTCAACAAAATCAGCATGGTCGCTCTGGTGATTGCCACCATCGTCATCATCATCGTCGTCATCATCAGATCATGCAAGTGCAGGGGCTGCAGGAGGTATAAGGGATCTCAACAGACTCTCAATGCGAGAGAATCCCTCCTCCATGGATCTGCGAATCTCAGCATGCTCCGAGGTAGTATGTGCTCGTAGAAGCTCGACCTCGCTACGTAGCAGAGTCATCTCATCTCTGATCTCTGTGAACTGCTCTCTGGCATGCTCCTCAAAAGATAGTCCTGTAGAAAGTGGCGGAGGAGCTGAAGTGTCAGGAGACAGGTGCTCTACCTGTGTCGATGGTACATCTACTGGAGGAAAAACTGCTGGCTCAGATGGTCCAACCTCTATCTCTCGAATCTCGTCCTCCTCATCTGGCTCCTGGCCAGACTCTCTGCGAACCCATCGACCTCCAACTAACCTGTATCCCATGCGGTGCAATGACCACTCGTTGTACACATCGGTGTGTAGTATCTCCTTGGGGATCTCCCCCTCCAATGATACTCCACACGCTCTGAAAAGTCTGGTCAGTGCCATGCCGTATGGTAGACAGTGTCGGTGCTGTGTCACAGCATCATGCATCTGAGTGAGCATCAGGGATGGAAGATCAATCTGCCTCCTCTCAATCAGGCTCGTCATCACCATCAACTCCCTCTCGGTGATGAAGTCAAATCTCCCAGTCTTCGGTAGCAGAATCCGTGCAGTGATGTGGTGCAGCAGGCGCATCTCCAATGATAACTGGTTCACGGTAACTACGGATATACCGCGAACGTCCTCTCTCTCAAGTATGCACCTGAACGCAGCCTCTCTATCATCCACTGAAAAGACACAGACTCCTCTCCGGGGGATCTCCCATACTCGGCTCAGAAGCTCATCAGTCAATGAAATCTGAATACCCCTGACTGATGTCATCCACAGAAGTCGTCGACAGTCCAGTGCACCATAAAACTCTCTCACTGGATGAGGATAGTACCTCTCCTGCATGGTGCAGAATGGTACTAGTCCTGCATCAGTGAGTACCTATCTAATACCGAAGTGGTGCCTGTCGAAGCACTGTAGGTCGACTCTCCTCCCTAAGGCTACTAACTTCCCTGCCATCCTCTCTGCAGGGGGAGCTCGGTGAGGCTGTACTACTCGGCTGTGCTGTATCAAATCTGGCCTTCGACCTCCTCTCAACACCACGACTGGGCCTCTCCCTAACTGCAAGTCTCTTCCTGGGACCCATTACAACAAGCTGACCAGGAAAGAAAGAACATAGGTTTAGAACTAAGGGACTGGCTACAGGTTGAGATAATGAGAGTTTCATTTTTTGAAAAAAATGTTCAGATAGGTTTTGAAAACCAGAATTTAAACCAATAATGTTTAAAAAGTTGTAAATCAGTTTAAAGTGGGATTTTTACAACTTATACTTTAATTAGATTCCGAACAATATTTATAGAAAATATTTTTGTTCGTTAGAACACATTTGAATCTTTGGAAAAATAATTTTTGTAAGGTCTAAAAACCAAAAACCATGGGATTTGGGTCTAAACACTTAGGGTTTTAGCCAATAGGCAAAAATGTCGCAAATGTATCACGAGAAACCTTTCTAAATTAACAATAAAAGGATTTAGCATACTTAATTGAGATGAAAACCCAAATTATTTTGGTCAAAAATCAATAGAACAGTGTTTTTGCGAAAAGTGGATGAAAAGGACGTGAAAACGACTAAAAGACGAGGGAAATCCGAGAAAAATACGTTTAAATCACTATTCCCTCAAATGAAGTTTTAGAAATCCACTAAAACATGCAATAATCCATTTAGATTCATGAAAAATATTCGAAAAACCCCAATCACGGTTGTTTGGTTCAAAAACGAGAAAACCAAAAACAAGGAAAAATAAAATAAAAATGGAAGGGAGAAATACCTGATTTATGAAGGATTAAAGAGTAGAAGGAAGGATTTGGATAGAGGGGACCACTATTGCAAGAAATCGGCAGGGGAAAGAAAAATACAAAACCCTCGTTCGGTCCTTTTAAAAATAAATTCTATTTTGCAAGTGTCGACACTTCGAATGTGTCAAGTGTCGACACTTGGTCAGGTGTCGACACTTGACAATTTCCAAGTGTTGACACTTGGCCAAAAAATCGAGAAAATCCAGAAAAAAATTTTAAAAAATAGGAAATATTTTGATAAGATTTTGGGGCTTTAATCAATAGGTTTTGAGCTCTAGGATTTAGGTATAAATGATACTAAGAGAGTTCTATGAGAATGGATCAATGACACCTAACTCTCTTCTAATCAGACAGAACCTATCCTCACTCAAAGGCTTAGTAAACACATCTGCTAACTGATCATTAGTATAAACAAAATCAAGAGTTACATTAGAGTTTTGTACATGATCTCTTATGAAATGATGTCTTATTTCAATGTGTTTACTTCTTGAATATTGCACAGGATTTTTAGATAGGTTGATTGCACTAGTATTGTCACATTTTATGGGTGTCTTAGTTAGTTTAATGCCAAAATCTTCAAGTTGCTGTTTGATCCAGAGAATTTGAGCACAATAGCTTCCAGCTGCTGTTGATTGCACTAGTATTGTCACATTTTATGGGTGTCTTAGTTAGTTTAATGCCAAAATCTTTAAGTTGCTGTTTGATCCAGAGAATTTGAGCACAATAGCTTCCAGCTGCTATATATTCGGCTTCTGCTGTAGATAGAGTAACTGAGTTCTGTTTCTTGCTACTCCAAGAAATCAAATTCACTCCAAGAAACTGACAGGTTTCACTAGTACTTTTACGATCAAGTTTACACCCAGCAAAGTCAGCATCAGAATAAGCAATCAATTCAAATGAAGAATATCTAGAGTACCATAAACCAATTTCAATTGAGCTAGATAGATATCTAAGTATGCGTTTAACAGCCAAAAGATGAGACTCTTTAGGATTAGACTGATATCTAGCACACATACGGACACTAAACATGATATCTGGCATACTGGCAGTAAGATATAATAATGAACCGATCATGCCACGATATATTTTTTGGTCTATAGACTTACCTGATTCATCCTTGTCAAGTCTACATGTAGAGCTCATAGGGGTACCTAAAGGCTTAGTGTTCTCCATCCCAAACTTTTTGAGTATTTCTTTTGTGTATTTTGTTTGGTTGATGAAGATCCCCTCTTTGGTTTGCCTTATCTGGAGTCCGAGGAAGAAATTTAGTTCTCCCATCATGCTCATCTCGAACTCATCTTGCATTAACTTGGCAAAATCTTGACAAAGAGATTCATTAGTAGCACCAAATATTATATCATCTACGTAGATTTGTACTACTAAGAGATCATCATTCTTTTTCTTTAAAAATAAAGTTTTATCTACATTGCCTCTAGTAAATTTATTTTTCAGCAAAAAGGAGCTTAAACGATCATACCAAGCTCTTGGAGCTTGTTTCAATCCATATAAAGCTTTATGAAATTTATAAACATGATTTGGAAATTCAGAATTTTCAAAATCGGGGGTTGCTCAACATAAACTTCTTCTTCAATTAATCCATTTAAAAATGCACTTTTAACATCCATTTGATATAGTTTAAAATTCATGAAGCAAGCAAAAGCCAACAATAGCCTAATTACCTCAAGTCTAGCCACAGGAGCAAAGTTTTCATCAAAATCTATCCCTTCCTCCTGATTGTATCCTTTGGCAACTAGTATAGCCTTATTTCTAGTTACTATTCCATTTTCATCAAGTTTATTTCGAAAAACCCATTTTGTACCAATAATTGAAGTGTTTAAAGGCTTATCTATTAATGTCCAAACATTGTTCCTTTTAAATTGATTAAGTTCATCTTGCATAGCATTTATCCAATTACTATCACATTCAGCTTCCTCAATAGTTTTAGGTTCAATTTGAGACACAAAAGCTAAGTAATCACAGATATTTCTAAGAGATGATCGAGTACTTACACCTTTAGATGGATCACCTATAATTAGTTATTTTGGGTGTCCATGATCATACCTCTATTCTTTTGGTAATGGATCAACAGTTGATATATTTTCATCACCTTGTACTTGATCTCCTTCAGTGTTTTGATCATCGTTCTATTCCTTGGTAAGCCCTTCATTGTTGTTTATTTCTTCAGTTTTCTTGCTACCTGTTTCATCAGAAAGTACATCTTCTTTTCTTGAAGATTTTTGGTTAGTTTCATCAAATACCACATGTATGGATTCTTCAACAATAAGTGTTCTTCTGTTGAAGACCCTGTATGCCTTACTAGATGTGGAGTAGCTTAGAAAGACTCCCTCATCTGATTTGGCATCAAATTTACTCAAATTATCTTTACCATTATTTAAGATGAAACAACGGCATCCAAAAACATGAAAATAACGAATTGAGGGTTTTCTACCCTTCCAAAGCTCATAAGGTGTTTTCTTTAAAATCAGTCGAATTAAAATCCGATTTAAAATATAGCATGCAGTATTTATAGTTTCCGCCCAAAAATATCTAGGTAAATCATTTTCACAAAGCATGGTGTGTGTCATTTCTTCAAGAGTTCTATTTTTTCTTTCTACTACCCCATTTTGTTGAGGTGTCCTAGGTGCAGAAAAATTGTGATGAATTCCATTTTCAATACAAAATTTATCAAATCGGCATTTTCAAATTCGGTTCCATGATCACTTCTTAAAGATACTACTGAAACACCTTTTTCATTCAAAACTCTTTTATAAAATCTAATAAATTCAGAAAAAGTTTCATCTTTATGTGCTAAAAACATGACCCATGTAAATCGTGAGAAATCATCTACAATGACTAAACCATACTTCTTACCTCCCAAACTAGATGTTCTAGTTGGCCCAAAGAGGTCCATATGAAGCAATTCCAAAGGTCTAGATATAGATATTACTCCTTTTGGTTTGAAAGAAAATTTGTTTGTTTTCCAAGTTGACATGCACTGCAAATCTTATCTTTTTCAAAATTGAGTTTAGGCAAATCCTTTACCAAGTTCTTTTTGCTAAGTTTGAAATTAAATTCATGCTTGCATGTCCTAGTCTACGATGCCAAAGCCAACTAGTTTCATTGATCTTGGCTTCCATTGCCACTAGACATTGACTTTTCTGAATAGGGAGATCATCAAGATCAACCATATAAATATTGCCATGCCTATGACCAATGAACTTAGTGCCATTGTCATCTAGACTAGAAACAATGCACAAGGAAGATTCAAAAATAACTTTAAAATTTTTATCACAAAACTGACTAATGCTAAGCAAGTTATGTTTCAAACCATCAACATATAATACATTATCAATATAAGAAGTAGGGGTGATATGGATTTTACTAATACCGATAATTTTGCCCTTTTCATTATCACCAAAAGTTACATTGCCACCATTTTGATATGTGAGTGATGAGAACTGCTCCACGTCTCCTATCATATGTCTTGAGCAACCGCTATCAAGGTACCACATCCTTTTCTTATTGGTTGCAAGGCATACCTGCAATAAAGATCAAGTGGAGACTTTAGGTACCCAAGCCATCTTGGGTCCTTTTTGGTTAGTGGCATTGGTTCCTTTCGGAACCCAAACTTTCTTAGTGTTATTTAACTTTCTTTTGTTGCACATATAAGATTTGTGTCCTTTGATACCACAAGTATAGCATGTAATGGATGAAGATGCAGGCACAAAGAAATTTTTAAAGAGTTTTTGTTTCTTATGAGTTCTGAATCCTAAACCTGCTTTGTCAAATACTGCTATTTGGTTATTTAAGAGTAAATTCAATTTTTCAGAACTGTAAGTAAATTTTTCTACAAAAGGTTTTAGTTTTTCGATTTCTTCTTTATATCTTTTGTTTTCATTTAAAATTTCTTTGCTTTGTTTTGACAATTTTTTATTTGAAAGTAAGTCACTTTTCTTTTTAAAGATATCCTTTTCTTTTTCAAGTGCCATAATTTTATCATTTAATTTTTTATTTTGTATAAGAAGGCATTCATTTTCATTTGAAAGGTTGTTATTTGTTTTAGCTAGATCCAAATTTTGCTTCTTTAAATCTTTATGTTTTGACTTTAACTTTTGAAATTCTATGACTAGTTCATCAAAAACTTCATGAAGCTCATCAAAAGTAAATTCATTTTCGGTTTCAGAACATACCTCTTCTTGATCGGCCATCAGACAGAAGTTTTCTACCTCCTGCTGTTCTTCCTCAGAACTGGAGTCTTCACTTTCACTCCAAGTTGCCATCATGGCTTTCTTTCTCAGCTTTCTTCTGCTTTTCTTTAACAAGGGGCAGTCTACCTTGAAATGGCCAGGTTTTTTGCACTCAAAGCAAGTAGGCTGCTCCTTCTCCTTTTCTTTATCCTTCTCTTTGCTCGGCTCATCTTTCAGATGTTTCTTTTTGTAGTTAAACTTTTTCTTCCTCATGAACCTTCTGAATTTTCTTGCTAATAGAGCCGTCTCATCTTCTTCGTCATCTTCTTCAGAGTCTTCGCTTGATTCCTCTCTAACAATAGATTTGAATGCGATCGCCTTCTTCTTTTTGTCGACCTCTCCATTCTTTTGTTTGAGGGAGAGCTCATAAGTCATTAAGGAACCCAACAGTTGTTCCAGCGGGAGAGTATTGACATCTTTAGCTTCTTCAATCGCAGTGACCTTCGCATCCCATGAAGCTGGTAGAGACCTGAGAAGTTTATTCACAAGTTCACCGTTAGAAATAATTTTTTCTAGGCTTCTCATGCCATTCACAATATTTGTGAACCTAGTATACATCTCACTGATAGACTCAGTATGTTCCATTTTAAACATTTCATATGTGTGAATTAGCATGTTGACCTTAGTGGTTTTCACTTGGTGTGTACCCTCATGGGTAACCTCAAGTGTATCCCAAATCTCCTTGGCGGAGAGACAATTTGATATTCTATTAAATTCACTAGGATCAAGATAACAAAATAAAAGGTTCATAGCCTTAGCATTAAGCTCGATTTGCTTAATATCATTCTCATCCCAATCATCTTCCATTTTTGGAGTGAGAATGCCATTAATCAACATTGTAGGCTGATAAGGACCTTTTACAATTGTCCTCCACAAATTATAATCAAGTGCCTGAATAAATATATGCATGCGTGTCTTCCAGCAGGTGTAATTTGTGACATTAAAAAGTGGGGGTCGATTTGAAGCTTGACCTTCAACAATACCCATTCCTATTGGGGCTGCCATGATCTTTTACTTAAGATCCTTGGACCTACAAGAGAGTACCGGTGCTCTGATATCACTTGTTGCCCAGAAATGGAGCCCAAGAGGGGGGGTGAATTGGGTCTTTTAAAAATTTAAGACAATAATGTGATGGGCAAGTGGTGCTTGTGAATAATAAAAAATTCAATGCAAGATATTAGCAATAATTAAAGAGCAAGAGAGGAAGAGAGTAATCACACACAAACATAAGGTTTATAGTGGTTCAGTGCAAACCTAGCACCTACATCCACTCCCCAAGCCATCCTTGGAAATTTCACTATAATCCACACTAGATTACAGTTGACTTGTTTTTCACAAGGCTCACAAGTCAAAACCTAAGTTCGTTTTGTCACTTAGGCTTACCAACAAACTTTAGCACTTGTTTTGTTTTCGGGCTCACAAGTTAACCCTAGTTGGTTTTATCCCTTTGGCTCACCAATAAACCATAATAACCTTCTTTCAAGACACCCTTGAAAGCAAGGTCAAATCACAATAAAAATAGATATACAATTTAAAACTACAACAAACTCTCTTCAAGAGTAGATTGAAATCTTTGAAGCTCAAGTGGATGCTTTGTCTTCACTCTTCCTTGGAATCTCCTTCAATGTGCCTCTTTTGGAATGAAATAAGGATGAGCTTGTAGGCTTTTCAAGGAATCAAACTACAAGAGGCTTTTGATGTGAAGTATTTGAGAGAATATTGGCTTTTTGGCTTTTGAGTGGACTTGAATGCACTTTAATACACTTCTCTTACTTTAAAATGAGGTTGGTGGAGGTTAAATACACCAAGAACCTTCCAAAAAATAGTTTGTGACCATTGGTACCTCGGAAATAGCCGTTTGTAGCTTGAAAAGAAAGTTCTGCAAGCCAGAAAAATATATCCGTTAGAGCTGTCAGGCTGCAAGTGTCGACACTTGCCTGTCAGGTGTCGACACTTGGCTGTCAGGTGTCGACACTTGATCTCTGGGTGTCGACACTTGAACATTCAAGTGTCGACACTTGATACACAGGTGTCGACACTTGACACAAAAATCCTCAATATTATAAAGTTCTGTATTTTCAAAATTCTCAGGCCTTGAGTCGACACTTGGTATCGACACTTGGATATAGGTGTCGACACTTGGCGTGCCAAGGATTTTTGTCTGTGTCAAATACTGAAGTGTCGACACTTGACTGTCCAGGTATCGACACTTGAGACTGAAAAATCTCAGAATCGAGTGTAAATGCCTCGAAAATATAAATATAATTTTACAAAACACAAACACATAATATTTAAACATTTTTTATGCCCTTTTTCAACCTTTCATGATAAAAGCAAGTACTGCTGCTTCCACCAAGACCATGGCCACAATACCAAAGACTGTTTCTAGCTAAAGAGAAAATTAAAGATCTTGTTTAGGATGGCTACCTTGAAAAGTATGTCTGTGAAGGAGCTAAGCCTAACTCTCAAAATCCTGGCTAGCAACAGACTTAAGCCGAGACTAACAATCAATTGATGGCTGGCTGAGTTGACATGATTTTCTGGAGGGCAGACCACCCTTCAAAGAGGTTGAGAAGGGAGGAATAAGAAAATATAGTCTCTTTTCTAATAAAGAAGTTAGTCAGGATCTAGAATCTCCATGATGATGCTATTGTCGTATCCATGATAATAGCAAAATATGATATAAAAAGGGTTCTAATTGATAGTAAAAGCTTAGCTAATATCTTGTTTTATGATGCTTTTATTCAGATGAATTTATTTGATAACCAATTAAGATAGGTTTCTACATCCTTAGTCAACTTCTTTGTTGGGGTCGAAGAAGAAATTATACTTCTCGTCACTGCTAGAACTGCACCCCCAACAAAGCACCACCTTTTTCACATTCATGATTATCCGGGTGTCCTTAGTGTATAATGTCATTCTTAGACAACATGGACTAAACTGGCTAGATGCTGCCATCTTAACCAAATACCTTCTCGTCTAATTTTCAACAAGAAATGGAGTTAGTGAGATGCATGGAGATCAACAACTAGTCTGATAATGTTTCTTGATGTTAACTAAAGTATAGAAGGTTGACGAGATAATGACTATCAAACAACTGGATTAGAGAGTCAAAGAAAAAAGGAGAACCAGCTGAGCAATTGCTTTCTTTTCCATTAAAGAATGGTCCTTCTAAGACTGTGTAAGTCAAAGCTTACCTGTCCAAAGAAGAAGGAACTGATTATTAGAATTTCTTTGGTAGAATGCATATATCTTTGCTTGGTTGATATCCGACATGCCAGGGATCCCCCGATATATCATCACCCATAAGGTAAATATCAATCCAAAGTTCAAGTGGTTTGGCAGAAGAAAAGAAGCTTTGCTCCTAAAAGATAGAAGGCTATTGGTGAAGAAGTTGATAAACTTTTAACAATTGGATTCATTCGAAAAGCTCATTATCTCGACTGGTTGGTAAATATTGTCATGGTCAAGAAAGTCAATGAAAAGTAAAGAATCTACATCAACTATACTGATTTAAATAAGACATGCTCAAAGAATAACTTTCCATTTCTAAATATTGATCAACTAGTTAATGCCACTTTTAGACATAAGCTACTCAATTTCATCAACACTTTTTCGAGCTATAATCAAATAAAAGTGGCTTCCAAAGATGAGGAAAATATTGCTTTCTTCATTGAAAAAGGTATTTATTGTTATAAAGTAATGCATTTCAATTTAAAAAATATAGGAGCCATTTATCAATGGTTAGTCAACAAGGTCTTTAAAAATCATATTAGTTAAAACATGAAGATCTACATTGATGACATGTTCGTCAAGAGCTTCAAAGCTGACTATATCAAAAACTTGGAGAAAGCCTTCAATATCCTTCGTCGATATCAAATGAAGTTAAATTTGAGCAAGTACATTTTTGGTATCACAATAGTCAAGTTTCTTAGATTCCTAGTATCAAACAGGGCATTGAAGCAAATTCGAAGAAGATCCAGGCAATCCTTGATATGTAGCATCCAACTTTCAAGAAAGAAGTGCGGTAACTCACTTGATGCATCGCCGCACTCAATCAATTTATCTCGAGATCAGCTGAATGGTGCTTATCGTTCTTCAAAATCTTGCAACAAATGCACAACTTCAACTAGATTAAAGAGTGCTGACCAGCTTTTGAGGAGCTGAAACAGTTTCTCAGGTCTCCACCATTACTTTTCAAACCGAAATCGAAGAGGAGCTCTACTTGTATCTTGCTATATCTCTGAAGTAGTTAGCTTCGTACTCATTTGGATGGAGACAACAAAGGGATCTAAAAGTCCGTTTACAATACTAGTCGAGTGCTCTATGATATAAAGACCAGGTACTCTAAATCTAAAAAGATAGTTTATGCATAAATCATTTCTACACAATATTTCAGGCTTTATTCTAAGCCCATTTAATTATCATCATGACCGACTAACCATTAAAAGTCATTTTGCAATAGCCTGACACTTTCAGGAGAATGGCCAAATGGGTAATCAAGCTTAATAAATTTGACATCTCTTATTGCCCGAGGTTATCTATGAAGGTTTAAATTATAGTCGACTTTCTTGTCGAATATGCATAGTTGGATGACAAGCTTGAAAAAGTACATACCAAGCAACTTGTTGAACAACTTGACCCAGGGATGACTTAGATTCTTCACATGGATAGAGCTTCAAATCCTTAAGGGAGTAAAACTGGACTTATTCTGATAAACTCAGAAGGAGTGGTCACCAAATATGCTCTATACTTTTCATTCAAAGAACCAACAACCAAGCTAAGTATGAAACTCTACTGGCTAGATTAAAGCTTACTAAACAACTCAAAGTGGAAAGTCTACGGGTCTTCACTAACTCTCAACTAGTAGCCGGTTAAGCAACTAGTAAATATGAAGCTTGAAACCCGATAATGGCCAAGTACTTTGATAAAGTGCAGGCCCTAACATCAACACTCAAGTATTTTGACATTTTTCACATCCCCTAGTATGAGAACGCTCAAGCATTTTACACTCTTTCGGCTAACAACCTTAGTAGACAACTCCTCTATTGGACTTACATTAAATACCTAGAAGCTCCCAATATTAATGAAATCGAGGAAGTCCAGTAGGTTGCCTATGAACCAAGTTGGATGGATCCATTCATCAAATTTCTTATCGAAGGCATCCTCCCTAACAATCCCTTAGAGGCAAAAATACTCAATTGAAATACTTCTCAATTTGTGCTGCTGGACAGACAACTCCATAAAAGATCTTTCTCATTCCCATTATTCAAGTGCATGTGGCACATTGAAGCTAACTATATACTTCGAGAGATCTATAAAAAAATATGTAGGAATTATCTAGGGGGCAAGTCCTTGGCCTACAAAGATTTAAGGCAGAGATATTACTAGCCCACTATGTGGAAGATGCTATTGATCTTGTTTGAAAATGCGACCAATGCCAACACTATGCCAATATCTAGAGGCAACTAGCAAGCCACTTGGCCTAACTCTTTTCTCCCTGATCCTTTGTCTAGTGAAAAATGGACATACTCGATTCATTTCCTCCAATAATCAACTAGCAGAGGTTTCTCATTATCGCCATCGACTATTTCATCAAATAGATGGAAGTAGAACCCTTGCACACATTACCAAGAGCAAAGTCAAGAATTTCTTCTGAAAATCTATCATATACTAATTTGGGCTTTTCCATGTGATCATTATCGATAATAACTGACAATTCAACAACCAGGCATTTAAAGACTTCTTCTATGTCAAACTCTACATTCAACACCGGTTTAAATCTATCGGGCATCCTTAGTCAAATGGGAAAGTAAAAGTTATAAACAAACAATTCTTTAAGAGCTTAGGACCAAGCTAGATAAAGCCAAAGATAGATGGAAGGAGTTATCCAGAGTACTATGGGCATACCATGCAACTTCTCAGATATCAACTAACAAGACTCCCTTCAACTTGAACTCTAGCACTAGAGTAGTAATCCCATTCAAGATTGGACTCCCGATTATGCGGATTGAATACTTTGACGAGTCAAGCAACTCAAGTCGATTGAGAGCTAACCTTGATTTACTGAACGTGACCCATAACTAAGCTCACCTATGGATGGTAATATACTGACAATGAGTTACTTGATACTATAATTTCCGAGTAAGGTCAAAAACTTTTCATCTAGGAGATCTTGTACTATGACATGCGAAAGTTTTACGACCCACTAAGTAAGGCAAGCTGTCTCTATACTAGGAAGGATATTACCGAGTGACCGAAGTCCTTTAGTGAGAAGCTTATATGATAGAAAATCTCAACGGGATGCCCATTCCTTGCACTTTTGCTTGCATAATGATGGCACAAAAATGCCTAAACTCTTGACTTCTCCCCAAATGCCTCAATAAATACCATGCTGCTACTATTTATGTGGATCATGCGGTGACTTTATTTATCAAAATTGCCAGTCCATGGTGGACCAGCAGGCTTAACGAGCTATTGGACTGGCTTTAAGATAGGTTTTAGGGCTTAATTTTGAACCAGATTTAGCTTGGATTTGGGTCTACTTTTGAATCACCATTCAAGATCCGTTTTGAGACCAATTTATTCCAAATTTTCTTTCTTTTAATTTATAAATCGTGCCTTTTCCATTGATGAGAATTTTTCCTATAAAACACAAGAAAAAGTATCAATTCTAAAAGAATAAAGATAATTTGATCTAAAAATTAATACTTTTATGGATATATTTATGCACTTATCACTATCTCAAGTATGTATTATGGAACATTAATTACTTATTTCAAAAAAATTATTAAATTACTTTGTAGCCTTTGATTATTTCAGATTCAAAACTTTAACCTACTTGCATGCTGTATTAAATTTGGATTGCATCAAAACTTAGTCCAATAAGATTTGCTTGCAACCCTAGGCATTAAATTATAATTTTGGATAATTATCTCAACATAACATGGCTTGTAATTCAGTTTTTTTTATGAAATGAAGGTTGATACATTAATATGAAATATTGATTACCTTTTGAGTCAAACATCCTAACTATAGTCTTTAGATATTAAAATTCTCGGCAACTTTAAAATATTTTGTCCATGATAAATTTTATCATCGATTGATTTATAAGATGATTCCTAAATTTATGTTGAAAGGTATACAATTCTCTATGTACCAAAAAAAGGCATACAATTCTCATCTTGTTTTGTACATTAGCTAATATTGTTATAAGGGATGCACCTATCAGGCAAATCATGATTTTAATGATATTTTTATTTATAGATAATAGTAATAGCTCAAAATTAAAATAAGCTATTTAATTAAATAATGATAGTTAATTGTGTTGCACCATTTGAATTTTTTTAGTGCCCTCAATTTTATATAAAAAAGCTTCTCATGCTTGGATTAGCCATGTTTTTAATTATTGGATAGGCTTCACCAATTAGATTGAAAATCTAGTAAATCAAAAGCTTGGTTGGTCCAATTTTATTTTAAAATCAGATATGCATCAAAATTAGAAAAATTTAAAAATCTAAATACTTTTTTAATTGAATCAGTGATCCAACCAGTAATCTTACCTCTAAAGAGGTTGCTCCTACCAATTGATGATTCTAGTTGAATTATTTTAAGTTTTAATTTTAAATTGGTATGCCATTTAATTTTATGATGGGTTGATTAGTTTGTAAATAGTGATTTTTTGTTTTGTACGTTGAATTATTTTTTAATTTTAATTTATGATTGGCATGTAGGCTTTCATATTTTTATCTTCTCTCTCTTTTTCTTTTATATTTATTATTTTATCTTATTTTTGTATTTACTAATTTATTTTATTTTATTCACAAATGAAGAGCAAGATAACAAATCATCGTTTTGGATATTTGGTCATTAATATGCTTTTGTTTGGCCCTTTAAATAAATTCACATGTACTTTCTTTTTTAAAAAAAATATATTATCAGTGGTTTTCGGCCTTCAAATTTTCTAATATGCTACAAATGCATTGAAAAACATTGCCATAAAAAAAAATTATCTAATTATTTATGTGCTTACCATTATTAATCACAAATACGCTAGTATACTACATTTTTAGTCCATATAACCTACTTGAGTTTCAATTTATTTAATATACTATGTTCTTACTCATTATATATTTCTCTTAAATTTAAATTCTTTGTTTTATTAATTTATATACTTTCAACCATATTTTATCTTTTTTGCTTACTTTTTATTTTTATTTTTTTGTCACCAGACCATCATCATCTATAGTTTACTTTTGTGAATACATTTTAATACAACATCTATTTCTCTATAATTATTGCATGTTTTGTATTTCCTAAATATGTTTTTAGTCCGCCTCATTGATCCTAATTAAGGCTAAAAATAGGCCGATTTGTTTTGTTTCAAGTAACTTTAAGCCGATTTGTTTTGTTTCAAGTAACTTTCTTGAAACTAAACTGATAATGAGATTCCTAAAACCAAATAATTTATTAAATATAATTAATTTTTTGATTTAGTTTTGTATCGATTTGATTTGCTTATATAATTTTTTTAAGTATTTAAATAGTTTGAATAGTTTTTTTGGTTTAAGCGGACCGGGCAATTTACTTTTTAAAAAAATGAAGAGACAGAGAAAGAACTAAAAAATCAAAATATCATTAAAAGTGATAAGATTATGAACGGAAAAATAAAAATAATAGATTTACATGGTATTTTAAAAGATGGAACTATAAAACGTGTAATATAGATGAATCCTTGTATATATAAATATATAAAGTGATGTTGGTTAATCGGTTCGGTGCAGTTTTAACAAGTTACATTAATTAATAAATTGATAATCAAATCAATATTTTAATTTTTATATTTTATTAAATCGAATCGAATCGGTTAAATCACCAAATTGTCATATTTGGTTCAGTTCCGATTGAGTTGGATGGTTTTTATGCTACTAATCCTAATGGTCAAACCAGTGTTTGACCCACCTCTCTCACTCATATCCAGAGAGAGAGAGAGAGAGAGAGAGAGAGAGAGAGAGAGAGAGAGAGAGAGAGAGAGAGAGAGAGAGAGAGCATCAATGGGGTTTTTCTCCGTTGTGGCTGGTCGCCGGGAACAGATGGTTTTCTCAGCCTTGCTCTCACAAAATTCAGGCCCAGGCTCAAGCTTCGGCCCAAAAAATAAAATTCAGGCCCGGGCTCATGTTTTGGGCCTCAAAGCTTAGCTGTAGTTGAACCTTGCAGCCCAAGTGATTTTGGACACAGTTCAGACCTGACTTTCTAGATACAAATGAAACGTGGCGGTCAAAAAAAATAGCAAGAGCTGGGCCTCATACAGCTAATTTTAGGTCGGTCCAGCTCAAGTTCTACCACACGCTAGACCAAATTGGTCCATTTACATACTGCAAAAATTCTATGATAACAAATCTAGTGTATCATCCAATGAAAAAACTATACATTTAGAGTCTATTTGGATAATTAGACCCAAATTTCTATGAAATTCGTATATTATATTAGTCCAATAAATAAAATTAGGTTGGATTAGGCTTATTTTCATAAATACCTGGAGTATCTTTAGAGTGGGCAAGCCCAAATTTTATATGAAGAAAAAAAAAAATCTCAGTATCTTACACTGTATTTATCAATACAGATCCAGCCCAACATGATTTTACTATTCGTACCGGTCCAACCCACGAATTCCATATTCAATTTTGGCCCAATCATCTGTTGTTTTGTTTTAACATATTACCATCTTTATTAGAGTTAAAACTGGATCAACATGTATACCTATATTTATTTTATTTGATTGATACAAATATGAATATAAATAGGGTATAAAAAATATGAATATAAATATAAATATTAGTCGAATAATAAAATTTTATAACCATATATCAAAGAAATTACTGAGTTGATGGTAAATAAAATTAATAACACATTAATGTAATTATATTTATCATAAAGTTTACCGGGCGCTATATAAAATTATATAAGATTATAAATAAAATCGAATTTTAATATCCGTACATATCGATTTATCTTTAATGAATATAGATATAAGATGTTCAAGTTTTTATCCATATCTAAATAAATTTTGATATAAAAATAAATTCGGACGGTTATTACCTTATTCACTTTTATCCCTCGTCCATCTTAGATCGGATTTTGAAAAATTCATTTCTACCATGATCATTCTTCGAATACATCACAACCATGGAAGCTTAAAATCAATCCCGATCACCATCAAGCCAAGCAATAATCATTACAGGCAAATTCGTTTCCCACATGAATTGCATCTTGTTTGGTGACTCAGAGAAAAAAACATAGGAGGTAACCAAAAGATGAAAACTAGAGCAAAAACTACACACATGATTTTTTTTTTTTTTTTAAAAAAACTCCAGAATCATTTTTTTTTTCATTTAATCCATCTAATTATCGATCTTCATTGTTCTCATCATCGATAGCTTCTTGAGATCGCAGGTTCAAATCAGGAATTTGGGGTGGCCTCCTCAATGGTCGATCAAGCTGCCGTGCCACTCGGCCAATGCCTTCATCCCAACAACAACAACAATGCATTGGGTCCTTGGGAAAGAAACACTTACCCTCCACGTCAATCCATGCAATGGACCGTCCACAACCCGTCTCCTTGATGAGCAACATGCGGTGGAAGTCGACGACAACGGTGCCGCCGTCGATGTCTAAACCCATCATCGAGGATTTTGAGACGAACGCCCTCCCGAATATTTCCACCATCTCCGGTGGGAAATCATTCCATCGGCTACTTTCTTGGGCGACTTTTGTGAAGAAGAGGATCCTTGATAGACCCCGACTCTTATCGAAGTTTTCGTGGTTGTCCAGCAGTCCTTGGATTGCATCAATTGGTGCATGTTGGCTGGTGCCACTGCAAGTGCTATTCTCCCTTCTCGTCGACTCCATGGAATTTTCCTTATACATGCAACAATAGTTTTTATCCAATTCAAATGTTCGATATTTTTGGACCCTATGTTAATATATTCGCATGTGTGCGTGCGTGGATGATCTACTCCTATTTTTGCTGGAGCTCCAATTTTCATGTACCCAATTTTGCACACGCGGAGAAGACATGCAGGCTTTTTTTTTTTTTTGTAACCTCTCACTTACACCGGCGGTTCCAGGTTTCAGGACTTATTTCTGAATTTAATCGAGTTATCTTGGATCATTCCTCGAACTCGAGATCGATTGGTAGCGAGACAACACCTCTACGAATCAGGCTACCGTCTTAGCGGTGGATATGCAGGCTATTTGCTAAATGTGTTTGAAATAAAACATTTTTCATATCTATTTTAGAGATATGCCGAGAATATCTTTGGAAAGGGTTTTGATATTTTTGGGTATTATACTATATAGGCAGCAAATCCAGGAAGATAACCCTTACGTCAGAAGATACGCTCAATTAATTTATGAATGAGGAGGGATAAACACGTATCCACGCAGGATAAATATAATTAAGTGTGCATTTAGTGAGTGCATCACAAATGCATGTATCTTCGATGTCGATCATCTATCATGGGTGCAACTTTAATAATTTGTTTGAGGCTCAAATTTAAGACTTGGTCGACCAGATCTAAGTACTACAGTTTTCTCATCATAGAACTCCTAACCCACCTATATTTTCTTTGGTACCTTTTCTGAACATGAACTTCGATCCAGTCTAGCTGAATCATGCTTATAAACTTGACTTGATCGACCTACTCTACCCTAATTAGAACATGACTTTAAAATATTATTGATATAATTAAATAAATCACAAAATACTTACAGGAATCGAAGAATCAAAATCAAATCAAATCCAGAAGTATATGAGGCGCTGCCTCAAGAAATATTTTCACCCCTCGGACAGGAATTGTCGAAAACACTATCCCAAGATATGATCAAGATTTCTCTATCTATGAGCACGATTGTGGAAGAGATTGATGAAGACTCTTTCAGCACCCAAAAAAATAACTTCGAAACAAGAAAAAATTGGAGAAGAAAATATTAGAGAAAAAAAAGAGTAAAACATAAAACCAGATGTATCTGTATAGGTCTCCAAGATGGTTTTTTTATAATCATCCAAAATATGACCGTTTGAATTTTTATTGGCCTATTAAAACCTAATTAGGAGTCCAACGGCCAGAAAATTAAAAGTCCAATGATTAAAAGCATAACGGTAAATTAATTAAAACTCCAACGGCTAAATAATTAAAACTCCAACAGTCAAATCATTAAAAATTGTAATGATCAAATCATTAAAAACTTTAATGGTCAAATAATTAAAAATAAAGCGGTCAAATGATTAAATTGTTGGTGGAGAAAAATTTAAATTTTTTCAACAATCATCCTTAAAACTCAAAATTTCTAAAAAATAATAAAATATAAATTTTTGGGTACTCATATTATGCAATTGATAAGGTGATTACAACCTTACTTAATATAAATAGTTTCCATCTGAAGGAATAGGAATGAACCAAGTCTGCATTAGTGGCCTTATACATATATCTTGATTTTTTATGAGACTTCTAAAGATTGCCAATGTCTCTAGCCATGGCTATATATGGTTATTCTTATATAGGTGAGAACTTCCAAAGATATGTATAGTGTCATTTCTCGAAAAGATTTATATATGGTTATTCTTATATAGGTGAGAACTTCCAAAGATATGTATAGTGTCATATTCAAAAAAAATCTTTTCGAGCTCATTTAGAGATAAACCTTCCTAAGCGCACTAATCACCATAGGGATGGGATAGAGTCTGACTTCTATATCAAATAAATCACATGTGCTCCCTCACCAACCAATCAGCATGCTATTAGTATATTGAACCTCCTTCATAGGATCTCCAATCATATATTGGGTTTCTACTGCTAGAAGGTCCTTCGTAGGCTAAGACATATTCCTCTCGATGATTTTAGGATCCTAGTCTTATTTAAGTCTTTAATAAAACATATTGGTAAAACTTTTTTCGACAAATTTTTGGGATATACATACCAAGAATTGAGCTCTTGTAATAAAGGATTACAATTTATTATAAAAAAAAAATAGGCATATTATGGATACAGATTTGGATTCGATTTTATATAACATTTCAAGCAACAAATATACCATAAAGTAATAATACTAGATTACCCTTCTGGCTATATTTTAACTTATAATAATGTTTTAAGTCAGAAATCAAAAATCACCTAGAACAAAATATACGTGATATCATATATTTCAAACATATATACAAACATAATAAAAGATCAAGTTTAAAGACACGTTACAAGTAACGCATGTTATATATATATATATATATATATATATATATATATATATATATATATATATAGCTAGTAACAAGAAAAGATAACCAATTTTTTGCATTCTCAAAATCATATTGTGCTGGTTTATCTATTATATCTAAGAATGTCATGCAAAGCAAAATAAATAAGAATGTATTTTAATCAAATGAGCTATTTACAAAAATCTTAACTATAATGATTCGTTATACAACAATTTCTTCCTTCCATGATATGCACGAGGCCTTTGTTCCTTTATGCTTGCTATGTTTAGGGCTATCAACGGGCCTTTAATCAGTGAAGGCACGGCTGATAAAAAACAAAGTGCTGATACTGATCTAATATCGGCCTGAAACCTTGATGCCGAACGAGCTGGGTCCAGGCTTATAAGCTTTTTTATGAATATGGTATAAACCAGGCCCGGACTCCAGTCAGGTCTTGGCCTGTCATTAGATCAGTAAATAGAAAAGGCCGTATTTACTTTTTATTGTATTGAATGGCAAAATTACTGCCATCCATGTATGAAATCTATTGTAATACATGGGAGTAAATGTATCGTATAGGAGCAACAAAGTTTACTCAAATTTAAGCATTAAAATTCCACCCAATATGTGTGCACGCATACATTATGTGACTTAAACAAGCTAGATTAGGTGTAATACTAATGACAAGTTTACTGCAAAACAAATAAAGAACTATAACTATAAAGGCAAATAACAGATAAATCTATAAACCAACATTTTAGATACCGGTAACAAACCATACCTTTTTTTCACCTAAACATTATGGTATTATGTTGCTTCTGCGATAGCCTTTGAGTGTCTTGGAGAGCGAGCTTGGGATTTCCATCAGAGGTTTGGGGTTTCCATGTTGCTAAAGCTACCTTGGATAGCTATGGCGGAACCAGGTGATTCGAGCGGGAAGGAGGGGAGGGAGGGAAGGAGCTCAGGGGATGGTGAGCGTTCTTGGGCCAGGATGGTTCAAGGTGCAGGACGAGGATCTTTTTGGTCCTCTCCTAGGCTTCCATCAGAGAACCTGGAATTGCTTCAGGCCTATTTCACCAAATCTTGGAGCCGCCGGAGACGGAGCTCGAGGAGGCAAGGAAAGAGTGGTCTGGTCTGGCGGTAGTTGTTCGGAGTTTGGGTCGGCGGGTGTCTGCGTAAGCGGTGGCAAGGGAGATCCGCTCGAAGGCTGGCCTGTCCTACAATCTAGAGGTAATCCCTTTGGCTGAAGACCACCTGGTGGTCCGTCTCAAATCTGCAAGGGACTGCTCCTCTGTCTGTACTGGCGGGCCATGGTTCGCTGGTGCCCAGCTACTGGCCATGGAGGATTGGGAGCCCGACTTCGTGCCGGAGCAGAGAAGTATTCAAAAGGTGGTCGTTTAGCTCAGATTACCCGGGCTGCCTCTAGAGTTTTGGAAGCCTACATCTATGATGGCGGTGGCGAAGGAAGCCGGAAAACCCATCTCCGTCGATGGGTTTACAGACCATCTCAAAAAGGCTGGCTATGCGCGGGTGAGAGTCGAGTTGGATGCTGCTCAACCGGTCAAGACAGGGGTTCTTATTAGAGGTAAATCGAAAATCTTTTGGCAACGCTTTGTTTATGAGAACTTGCCTGCTCTCTGCTTCAACTGTGGGATCATTGGCCATGTAGAAGAGGACTGTAGTAATACAATGTCGGAGGATTTGGGGGTAAGAAAGGAAAGAGAGTTTGGAGATGGAGGGTTGGAGGGGTTGCAGGGGGAGGCTTCTGCCATGAATTTGGAGGTTCAGGGTAGAGGTCAGACCAAATTTGGGCCATGGCTGCTTACAACTCGGACTAGGCTGCCTCGAGTGGTTCGCTCCCCTGTCAAGGATCGGAAGGAAGCTGAGGGGGGAAGGGTTACTAGCAGATCCTCCTCGGATCTTCCCTCCTCTTCTCCCTCCAGGACTTCTCCCACGGTGGGAACGTCGTCGCCGAGTTCGCCGCCAGATTCTGACGGGTGGCAGAAACCGTGCAAGGTGGCACATCGCCGGTCCCTGGAGCTATGCTCGAATGATGCTATGCGTGGCTCTGCTCCACGGGCCTCTACTTTCGAGCCTTTAGCCGGGCTGGGGGATCTTATAAAAGTGGGCCTCGCTGATCCTGGCCCAACGGACTCGGTGATGGTGGACCTGGGTTCAGGAGCACTAAAACAGGGCCGAAGCCCACCGGCTGCTCCGTTGTCTAGCCCTACAGGCCCTGCGAAGGTGACCACCAAACCGCTCTTGGTGGAGACTGCTCTCTCTCCTCCGGCGGGCCTGAAGGGGAGGTTGGCGGTGTCGGCGTCATCCTCGACGGTAAAGGTTGGTACCTTTGATCCTTGCATGGAAGGGCTCAAGGGGGCCCAAGCTCCTATTTCTATATCCTTACATGCGAAGGTTGTTTCTTCTGGTGTTAGGGGGGATGGGGGATCTAGGGAGACTGCTGGCGGGCGCTCCGGGGGGGTGACCAGAGGGAAAAAAGTTGTTTTGGGCTGTGCTGAGGTGGGGAAGAAGGGCTCTGGGAGTCAGGGAGTTGAATTGGACTCTGCGGGGGTCTCTGCTATAGGTGCTTGGGGGGAGGGAGGGGAGGTGAGGGACTGAAGGGGAAAGGGTTGTTAATGACTGCTGCAGGGGAGGGGTATAAGGGAGGTGGAGTGCTCAAGGGACAAGTAGTCTTTGTGAGTGTTACAGGGGAGGACAATAAGGGTAGGGCCTTAGCTGTTGGAGAGGAGAAGAAGGGTACTGGTGTTGCTGGGGGTTCTAAGGGGTGGCTTATAGAGATGGAGGCCCAGTCTAGGCTGGAGTCTAGGCTGGTCGATAGGAAGGGAAAGATAGGGGGGGTTGTCATCTTTAATTGCCTCTGAAAGGTCTGTGAAGGAGGTCGGGCCGCATGCAAGGGGGATTGTTCCGGTTTACATTTAAGTGGACTATAGAACCCCTAATCATGATGATATTGTGGGGCAACTGAAGGTGGCTTTGTTTCAGGAGGCTGTGGTCTCCCAGGCTGGAAAGGAAGGCCCTGTGCCTGTTGAGGAAGCGAAAACTTTTGGGAAGTCCCTAGGGGAGGGGTCTTCCAGGGGTTAGGGTTTTCTTGCATGAAGATATTATCCTGGAATGCAAGAGGGGCACGGAAACCTTCCTTTGCCTCTACTTTTTGCAGAATAAATCTTCTTCATCATCTTGATGTATGACTTATCTTGGAAACCCGGATGTTTGGTTCATCCTTACAAAAGATCCGGCGATGCCTTCCCAAAGATTGGAACCACTATGCTATTGACTCCAGGGGCTTATCTGGGAGAATTATGGTGGCTTGGGATAGAAGTGTTGCCCGGATTGATGTGCTTCACAAGTCTGAGCAGAATGCCATCATGGTCATCACTGAAAATAAGGGGCCGTCTTGGATCCTTTCTGCTGTCTATGCCAACACCTGTTACAAGGAGAGCAGGCATCTCTGGAACGAGGTGTCTCAGGTAATTAATTAGGTATTTTCAATCGTTGTAGTCGAGGATTTCAATTGCATTACTAATGTGGAGAGAAGCGAGGAGGGGTCCCCTTTTCCCAAAATGTGGCAACCAGGGAGTTCACTCATTTCTTGGACGCCAACGGTCTGATCGACTTGGGATTTGTGGGTAATAGATATACCTGGTGCAATAATAGATCAGGTAGGGCTCAGGTCTGGGAAAGGCTGGACAGAGCGTCGAACCATGGGTTGGCTTCAGATGCATCCCAAATTCTCGGTCCGGTACTTGGACAGGGTCGCTTCGGATCACTGTCCTCTTCTATTAACCACCACACATCTTCTCCCTATTCATGCCCCTTTTAAGTTTGAAAGAATTTGGCTTTCATACCCTAATTCTTGGAAAGTTGTTAGGAAGGTTTGGAGAATGCCAATCAGAGGAAATGCTCGATATCGCATCACCCAAAGATTGGAACTTCTCAAGCGCCAGCTGAGGAAATGGAACAAAGTGGAAGTGGGAAATATCTTTGTTAGACTGGCTGAGATGAAAAAAGCCATTCATGATCTCCAGAGTAAGGAGGACAGTCAGGGTGGTTTGAATGATGAAGACCTCTCCTCTCTGAGCTCAGGGCTGGCTTCCTACGATTCTCTTTTGGCCTAGTAGGAAACTATGTGGAGATAGAAATCCAGGGAGCAGTGGTTGGCTCAGGGAGATAGGAACTCTCATTTATTCCACCAGGCCATTATAGTCGGGGGACACCATAATCGAATTTGTGCACTCAAGACTGATGATGAGGGCTTGATTGATAACGATGAGGACATCTTACAGGAGGTGGTTTCTTTTTTCAGGTATAGATGGAGGTTGAATGAGGGTGATCCTCCTTATCACCAGACTTCTGATCCTGACTGCGTTGTTTCACAGGATCAGAATGCTGGTCTTCTTGTTCCTGTTCTGAGGATGAAGTGCGAGAAGTGCTCTGCTCTTTGGCTGAGGATAAGGCTCCTGGCCCTGATGGGTTCCCTTCTCTTTTGTTCAGAAGATATTGGGATATTATTAGAGGGGAAGTGGTTTCAGCTATGCAACTTTTCTTCTTGAAGGGTCTGATGCTGGACAAGTGGAAGCAAACCTTTATCACCCTTGTCCCTAAGCATCCTCGACCAACTCATCCATCCCACTTCAGACCCATTAGTTTATGTGGTACTTTATATAAGATTTGTGCCAAGCTGATGGCTATGAGAATGAAGCCTATTCTCTCGGGTATCATCTCCCTTGAGAAGGGAGCTTTTATCGGGGGTCAGGGAATTTCAAATAATGTACTGCTGGCCTAGGAATTTATGCATAATTTGCATAGGGCTCCGCCTAGAGCCCCTATGATGGCAATCAAGCTGGACATGGAAAGAGCTTATGATAAGGTACGCTGGACCTTTCTTCAGTGGTCTCTACATGACTTTGGTTTCCATCCACTGTGGATTTCCAGGATTATGGCTTGTATCACGTGCCCATCCTTTTCTATCCTTCTTAATGGCTCCCCTTCGGATTTCTTTCATTCCATAGTTGGTCTCTGACATGGTTGTTCGCTGTCCCTCTACCTTTTTATTATTGCTGCTGATGCCCTCTCGCGAGCTCTATGGGACGCGGTTAGAGAATCTGCTATCCATCCCTTCTTTGCAGCCCCGACAGTAGTCCCTATCTCATATCTTCTTTTTGCCGATGATTATTTACTCATCGGCAGGGCTTCTGAGGCTACGGCTCAGGGGTTCAAGAGGGTTATTATGGATTACTGCTTGGCTTCTGGTCAGTCGGTCAACCTGGAAAAGTCGGAGGTTCATTCCTCTCCTAAGATAGCAGCCCGTACCCGCTCTTTGATTCCTTCGATTCTTGGGATTTGGGACAGGGACGGGCCAAAAATGCTATATTGGTGTTCCCATTTCTGGCGGCCGCCTCCGTAGAGATGAGTCTCGGATTTTAGTGCAGGCTGTTTAGGAGCGGGTGGAGGGATGGCAGGGTAGGGCTTTATTGGCAATGGACAGTCTCACCTTGATTAGATCGGTATTGACTTCTCTACCTATCTACTTTTTAGCTAATGCTGTTATTTCAAAGGCTACGGTGAAAAAGGTGGAGCAGATTCTTCGGGCCTTTTTGTGGAGGTCCAATGCGGTGCCCAAGGGTATCAACCTGGTGGGTTGGCAGTCAGTGTGCCAGCCAGTCCGGGAGGGTGGCCTTGGAATCTACTCGCTTGTCAGCAGGAGGGAGGCTTTGCTGGCTCGTCATGCTACCACTTTGTTCCTTAATCTGGGCAATTTATGGGCCTTCTTTATAAGAGCCAGATATGACACCAGATCCCTGGAGGGGGATGACTTTGTGCCCTCCTCTCGAGGGTCGCCTATTTGGAAGGAGATCAAGAGGAGGACTCCGGAGGTCTTTCACTATTTCAGATGGATGGTTGGTAATGGAAAATCTATCAGGGTTTGGGCTGATGTCTGGATCTCTGAAATCTCCCTTCACAGATGGCCAATATTTGTATCCCCGGATTTGTCAAATTCCTGGATGGTCGTATCCTCTCTATTGCTTTACCTCTCTCACCTAGTCAGGATACCAGAGTTTGGGGGCCCACTTCTTCCACCTCTGCTCCATTGCCGGACCTTTGCTCTATTTACCATCCTTCTCTGTAGGGGACTGACCAAGTTGGTTGGATCTGGGCTTTCCCGATGCACCCGCGGGTCTGCCTCTTTCTCTTAAAGGTGATGAGGCATCGCCTGTCCATGAGATCCTTTCTCAAATCGAGGGGAGTTCATATAGCTCCCTCCTGTCCTTTTTGTGCTGATCTGGAGGAGTCCTTGGATCATACATTATTTCTTTGCTTACGGGCAAGGCGTGTGTGGATCCTGGCTAGCTATAGTGCCCTTATGTACTCGGGAGACGATGTCGTGGATACCTTTATTCGCACCCTGCATTCTCCCCCTGGTATTATTTCCCGGAGACTTATAGCTTATCTGGCTTATCAATTGTGGATCATCCAGAATGCCATGATTTTTAGGTTTGAGACTAGCTCACCAACTTTCATTATGGAAAGAGCCAGAACTCAAGACATGGAGTACCATGGATCGATGGTAGCATCGTCTGAGATCTGGGGCTCCGGTTTTGCTCCTCAAGTGCCTTACCGGATACTGGTTTCTTGGGAGCGCCCTCCTCAGGATTTTGTTACTATCAGCTTTGATGGGAGTGTCAGAGGGTGGATAGCTGGAGCGGCTTTTGTCAGAATAATCCTCGGCTGCTGGTTTTATAACAATGGGGGGCTCAAATCTAGTGGAACAGACAGTTCCCCTAGCCAAAGCTCTATGAAGCTTGGGTGGGCATTAAGTATGCCATGAGGATCCTTAACTTGGATCGCCTCATTATTGAAGGCGATTCCTTCACAGTTATCTCCTGGATCCAGAGTGCTATTAGGAAGACTCCAACCCTCCCTCTTTTACGGGATATAGTGCTGATGCTCCGTCACTGTTCTGGGCTTATCATCCGCCACGTCTACAGGAAAGCCAACTCCATTGCGGACTGGGCAGCTTCTTTTGTTGCGCATCACTCGGGAGGGTTCATTTGCACCTTTCTCGAGAAAATGCCTGTACAATTTAGACATATTCTGTTTGTAGATAGTTTGGGTTGTACTTTTTTCAGGGCTGTTTAATGAAATATCCAGTTTACCAAAAAAAACCAGTATGGTATTGACATAGTTCCAAACTTCCGATAACTATAATATGTTACAAAACTGATAGCATCACAAATAAAATAAAATAAAATAAAAGATCATCAATATTGACCAGTATTGATGGTACAATACCAGCAGCAAATACTGGTAAGGCTAGTATAACCAGAACATACTGGTATGGATGGTTCAGGGTCCAGGGACTCATACTCAATGTGGCGAGCCATTGAGATGGTGCCCATGTGGGGTCCAACTAAGCGACGAGGCGGTAAAGAGTGCCACCTGGCCCAGCTGAGATCGAGCTCCCATCCGAGGTCAAGTTTTCGTCCGAGATCGAGCTTCCAGCTGAGGTCGAGCTCCTAGCTAAGGACGAGCTCCTATTTGAGGTCGAGCTCCTTACAGAGGTCGAGCTGTTGTCTGAGCCCGATCCCTGTAGGTAAGAGGGTAGCAGGAAGTGATATACGATCTCAAGAGGATAAAAAAATGGGAAAGCCTTGGATTATGATATAAAGATGTGACGTCACCACCGGGCAGGCCATCGATCACATGGAGGCACGTGATCCGCTGGGGGTACAGGAACTGGCGCATGCCGCTCACACCCCTTGCGTAACGTATGCTTCGTTGAGGCTCCAGGTCCCGGAGCACGCTGCCCGCACCCACTAGCAGGTGCGTGCTCCATCGGGACTCTAGACCATGTAGCATGCTGCCTACATCTCTCCACAAGAGGAGTGCTTTGCCAGGGCCCCAGACCTTGTAGCGCATCGCTTGTACCACAAAAAATGAAAGTACTTAATCATAGTACATTCCCCTGCAGCATGCAACCCGCACCCTCCGCAGGGGGTCACTCTACTAAAGAGACAGGTTTTATAGTGCGTTGACTATGCCCCATGCACAAGGATCCCCCCGGGAGATGCTGGTCCGAGGGGAGATCCAAGCAAGTTTGTGCCCCTCCCATGGGGGACACCCTGGGAGGGGCTACGGGCTAAAGCTCCGGGCTTGATCGGGGATGAACAACTCCTATATAATGGCAAGAGGGATCTCTAGAAAGGAGAAAACGATGGTAAGAGAGAGTAAGGGCAGGAGACCAAGCAACGAGAACCCCCCGGGCTCTAGTTTCCTGTTTTTTTCCTTCTATTTCACCTTTCCTCTATGCGGGGGCACCGTGAGCTCCCATCACCGAAGATCTGTTATCCTTAGTCATCCTACTAACTTGACCATCGGAGTGTCCCCACCGGGATCCCCGATCTGGGACTTCTCTTTTTTGCAGGATCGATTGGCCACAAAGGCGAGGCGAAGAAGAATTCGATGAGCCTGGGAAGACTGGCTCATCCGGGCCATGCTAGAGCTGTAGGCCACGATGACCTAGGTGACAACAGATTGACATGCCAGGTAGGGGGTGCGGATAGTCACTATCCAACCTCGCACAAATCCATGGTGGTGACCCGTGCTTAGGAAGCCTCCGTTAGCTGCATGGGGGACCCATCCCATCGCGGCGATCAACGTAGGCAGGAAGTGGAGCTTCCCGCTCCACCTCTCCCTCCAACTGATCAATCCATGCAGATTGCCGCACTCGTGCAACAGGTCCAAACCCTGACCATAGTAGTGCACCAACTGTACCACCAGCACCGGTCCCTAGTGATGCAGCAGTAGCTAGGAACACCTGCATCCCATGCCGCCAAACCTCGTGCCAGCCTAAGGTCCTTTCGAGAGGGGCTGTCATACATGCAAGCCACCTCGTACCCATGGGAGAGCCTACGAGTGGCCAGGAAGAGACACTAGGATGGATCGGCCGACCGGGAGAGTCACTCCTCGGTCTCGAACCATAGCACTGCATCTCACCACCAGCCAGGCATGGCAGGGAACTGAAGCATGAGTTCCTTCAGTCGTCGTCCTCTTCCCCTCGACAGCCTCTACGGAGGGGTTGATAGATGAGGCCATCTGTCGCCATGCAGAGAAGCGCTTGGAGGAGCAAGAGTGCAGGCTGGTTGATTTGCCCTGCCAGTTTGCCAAGATTCAGGGCTCTCCATGTGAGCCCATGGCTACAATGTTCGCCTACCCCTCTCTCATAAAATCTAAGAGGAACCGGTCCCCAGCTGGTTCCGCATGCCACAGGTAAAACCTATGATAGGACCATGGATCCCATCGACCACTTGGAGAGTTACAAGGCTCTCATATAGGTCTAGGAGGCCACCGATGTCCTCCTCTATAATGCCTTCCTGGCCATGCTCTACAAAGCAGCTCGAGTATGGTATCCCGTCTTGAGCCGAGGAGCATAGACTCCTTTGAGCAGTTGGAAAAGAAATTCATGGCCCACTTCGATGCCTACCAGAAGGTATCATGTGAGGCCGACAACCTTTTCTCTGTCTGATAACGGGATCATGAGTCCCTCAGGACTACGTGTCTTGATTCAAGATAGCTATCCTGAAGATCTACAACCTCAATGAGCCCGTCGCCATGCTGGCATTGAAGAGAGGGCTCAGAACCTTCCGCTTCACCTACTCCCTCGATAAAAAGCTGCCGAAGTCATACTCGGAGCTCCTCTTCCGTACCCATAAGTACATCCATGTGGAGGAGGCCGATCATACCAAGAGGGAGTTGGATGGGAGGCCCCTAAAGGGGCAGGCCCAATGGGAGGTGAGCGGCCCGTCTATGCCTAAGGCCGTCTCCATCCCTTGAACGGGCCCCAAGCCAAGGGATGTCTCTGCCAAGGATGAAAAGTACATACCTCTCCTCGCCCCAAGAGCCAAGATCTTGATGGAGATCAAGGACAAGCACTACCTGCGTCTCCCTCCTCCATTGAAACCATCAAGTGGGTGTGACAAGTCGCGATACTGCCAATTCCACCATGACCATAGCCACGACACTGAGGAATGCCGCCACCTTAAAAGGGAGATTGAAGACCTAATTTGATAGGGCTACCTTGAGAAGTTCATGGAAGGAAGGGCTCCGACCGGGCCTCAGAGTGCCAATACCCGACCTCCCACCATTGACAATCAGTCCACGGAGAAGCTAGTGGGGATGATCTCCTGGGAGGCAGGGCAGGGGCCAAAGAGAGTTAGGGAGAAGGAGAGGGCCGATGATGTACTCCCCTGTATGGAAGAAGGGCTACCTGGGGTGGACAACCCGATCAATGATACTATTGTCATGGAAATGACAATAGCTATGCATCCTATAAAAAGAATTATGATTAATAGTGGAAGCTCAACTGACATCATTTTTTATGATGCCTTTGCAAGGATACCTGTCCTCTGATCTAATAAAACCAGTGTTCATGCCTCTCATTGGCTTCACCGAAGATTTAGTTGGTGTGGAGTGAGAGATTATCCTCCCGGTCACTGCTGGAACACCACCCCGGTAGTGCACCGTAATGGTGGCCTTCACTATTATGAGGCTTCCCTCGCCTTACAATGTGATCCTGGGATGACCTAGGCTCAACTTGCTCGACATCACCATCTTGACCAAGTGGCTCCTTGTCCAATTCTCGACTCCATGGGGGATTGGAGAGATGAGGAGATCCCGACAGCCGGTCTAGCACTGCTTGCAAGCCATCATAGGAGACTGGGAGGCCAAGCAGGGCCTGATCATTGATTAGACGAGCCAGATGGAGCTGGAGCCAAAAGGCGGTCTAGTTAAGCCACTGCTATCATTCCCCCTAGGCGAAGACCCCCTGAAGATGGTGCAAGTGGGAGCCCTACTGCCCGAGGAGGAGAGAGTCTGGTTGCTAAGCTTCCTGCGAGCTAATACTGACATCTTCACCTGGATCGCAGTGGATATGCTCGGGATTCTCCCAGAAATGATCACCCATAGGCTGAACATCGACCCCAATAGCCACCCGGTCTGGTAGAAGAAGAGAAGCTTCATCCTGGAGAGGCAGAAGGTGATTAACAAGGAGGTCGAGAAACTTCTCATTGTAGGCTTCGTTTGCGAGGTATGATATCCTAGCTATCTGGCAAATATGGTAATGGTCAACAAGTCCAGCAAGAAGTAGAGGATCTACGTGGACTATACTGACCTCAATCGGGCATGTCTGAAGGATAGCTTCTCGTTCTCCAAGATTAACCAACTTATAGATGTGACCTCAGGGCACAAGCTGCTTAGTTTCATGGACTCGTTCTCCAGGTACAATCAAATATGTATGCACCCGAAGTACGAAGAGCACACGGCATTCGTGATCAACAAGGATATGTTCTACTACAAGGTCATGCCCTTCGATCTCAAGAATGCTGGGATGACATATCATCATCTAGTCAATAAGGTCTTCAAAGACCATATAGGCCGCAACATGCAGGTCTACATAGACAACATGCTCATCATGAGCGACTGGGAGTTGGACCACATCGTCAACCTGGTGGAGACTTTTGATAACCTCCATCTCTACCGAATGAAGCTAAATTCGGTCAAGTGCGCATTTGGCATTGTGGCGGGAAAGTTCCTAGGTTTCATAGTCATCCAGCGAGGGATCGAGGCCAACTCGAAGAAGATCTAGGCGATCACAGACATGAGGCATCTCACATCCAAGAAGGAGGTCCAACGCTTGATGAACGTATCATTGTCCTGAGTCGGTTCATCTTGCACTCCATCGAGTGATGTTAGTCATTCTTTAAGGCCCTGTGCAAGATGCATAACTTCGCCTAGATGGATGAGTGTCGAGAGGCATTCGAGGGGCTGAAGAAGCTCCTCACCTCTCCCCCATTACTATCCAGGTCGGAGCCTAGAGAGGAGCTTCTCTTATGCCTGGCGATTTCTCAGGAAGCAATCAACTCGTGCTAGTTCGCATAGACAAGGATAGTCTCCAGCGACCGATCTATTACACTAGCAAATTGCTCCATGATGTAAAAACTAGGTACACCCAATCTAAAAAAATTATCTTTGAATTTATCATGTCTGCGTAGCATCTCGAGTCTTATTTTCAAGCTCACCTGATTGCGGTCCTCACTGACCAACCCCTGAGGGCCATTTTAAACTACCCGATAGCTTGGGGTACTTGGCTAAATGGGCGGTGAAGCTTAGCAAATTCAACATCTCCTACCTGTTGGGAATTGTGTTCCAAAGCCGATCGTCTAGGCTGTAGACGGTTGTGCTATTTGTATATGAATTTTGATATAAATAAAAGTTATCTTTTGGCTGTTCATCATAGGTGCATTTTTCTTAATTTAATCTCTTTTGTGATGATGTCCTTTGAGCTACCTTGTATGCGATGTAGAGATGATGTATCGTGGAGTTCATAAATTAGTTCACGACCAAATGATACGTTGTTTCGGGATGATGGTGTATCGAGAGTAGGTCATTGATGTTATATATGTTGGTTATCCTCTTAATCAAGTAGCATGGAGATGCTGGTATGATATCGGGTATTGTATTTGACACTTCACTGAATGTGACTCTCATGCAAGATTCTCTTGCTATCGAAGAGAAGTCTTGCATTAGAATGTGGACATGAATTATTTCTTTGACTTGAGATCACTATGATAGCTTGCAAGTAACTCACTATGCTTAGACACCGGACTACCTGGATTTCTAATCCGATGATGAAAGATTACTAGGTACAATCAAGTACTTGTGTAGTGGTAGTAGGATCGAGATAGGATTGACCTCTCTAAATGATTTGGATTGAATGCTTTATATGTCTCAATTGAGAAAGATCTTGGCCAGGACATTCCTTGTAAGGAGTTGTAGGGATTCTTTGAGACATATTCAGATGGACTGCTTAGGATTGGATAGTTTAACCCTATGCCATCCGAAGCATTAGGAGGTTCAAGGAATAAGTTCAATGCTATTCCATATAAGACAGGTTCATGTTGCTCTGCAACCTTCAGCCTATCTGGATGCCGAGTATCATTGCTAGATAGCGACTTTGGCTGGTACTGGAAATGTTTTCATGCTACCGGTTTAGTGTTTGAACCTATGGGATCGTACACCGAGGATTTCTTCTTGCTTTATTAGCATTCAAATGATTGAAATCGTTCCAGACTCGTTTGACAAGTTGTTGTCAAAACTTCTGTTCGAGGTGACTCTTTTTGAATGAGTCGACTCGAGGCGAGTCTACTCGAATGGTCGAGTCGACTCGAATGACGGACTTCAGTGAAAATTGAAATTGCTTCATTAATTGCTGCAATCATTGTTGAAATTAATGGGGAGTTTCTGGTTTTTATGCTGGGCTGTTGCTAAATTCCAAAGGTCCCAAGAATTCCAAGAGACTTAAAACTCCACATTAATCTCTCATTAGTCCTTTTAATGATTTTGGGGACTATTTATTTCTGCTGGGCAGATTGTTTCTAGCACTGTAGATCAGATTTGCTGTTCCACCGGTTCTGAGGTCGAGACTTTCTCCATTCCTTGGGTTGGAAATATTCCAAGACCTCTTAGAGTTTGAGAGATCATATCACAGGATTGATTGAGTTTTGGATGAGATCTCTGAGTGCATACCTTCTATTAAAGGTTTGGGATAGAGAGAACCGGGAGAGTCCTCGTTATATTCCATCATTGTTGTAGCAACTAGCACTTCAAGGAGTTGAAGGTGTCCCATTCGTCTTCAAGGAGTTGAAGGAGTCCACCCGACAAAGCTTCCGTAGGGGCTATCACCTCAAAAGAAGAAGAAGGAATCACGTTACAGGTGTGAACCTTCTGTAGAGGCGGTACATGAGTGTGCTTGCAGAGCCGGATTTTTTCACAGGTCAGTGGGGTCCCTGGGATCGCGACTGAGAGGTGGACTTCCGATTTTCTCCAGGTGAACGTCGCCAAGGTATGTACTTGTGTTATGTATGACACGTTATTCCTTACCGCATCATTATATAGTTATGAGAATAGTTCCATATTTTATACTTTGGTTGCATGGTTTTATTTTTACATTACTCTAGATGCATCTTAATCTTGGTATTGGGGTTGTGTTAATTATATTAACATCTTGATAAAATGTTTTTATCGCTTTCCGCTATTGCATACTTTTAGAAAAGTTTTAAAATGCATGCTTCACCCCTAGGAACGGTTCCTTTCACTACCACCCGAGGCCATCTCAGAAGGCCCAGGTTCTAGCTGACTTCCTAGTGGAATGCTCCTGGATGAGCGAGGACCTAGAGAAGGCTAGCAAACCGGCCAAGCACGAGCAGGACCCAGCCCCAGGGGAAATTATATGGATTCTCCATGTCGATGGTGCATCCAATGTTGGAGAGAGCCGGACTCATTCTCGCCAACTTCGATGGGGTAGTGGCCAAGTATGCACGCGCTTCCTCTTTAAGGCAACCAACAAGTAGGCCAAATACTATGCACTCTTTGTAGGACTGAAGGTGTCCCATGAGCTGGGTGTGACGAGGCACTCTTTGCAGACTGAAGGTGTCCCATGAGCTGGCCAAATACGAGGCACTCTTTGCATGCCCAGCTCATGGGACACATGAAGGCATCTATGAGAACCATGTGGAGGGCAGGACATTGGCCTACAAAGCCATCCGATGGGGGTACTACTACGAGACCATGTGGGAAGATGCCACCAAGTTTGTGCAGAAGTGTGATTGCTATCAGAGGCATGCCCACATCCAACGCTAGTAGGCCTCCTCGTTATCCCAACTCTCTTCTCCGTGACCGTTCGCCTAGTAGGGGATAGACATCTTGGGACCTTTTTTCCCAACATCTGATTAGTGAAAGTACTTGATCGTCACCATCAACTACTTCACCAAGTAGGTAGAAGCAAAACCTCTGGCCCGAATTGCTAAAGGCAAGATGAGGTCATTTCTCTAGAGGTCGATTATCTGCCATTTTGGGCTTCCCCATACCATCATCATAGATAATGGATGGCAATTTGACAACCATGCTTTTGAGGAGTTTTGCACCGACCTGAACATCTGCCACCACTTCACGTCGATAGCTCGCCCCCAGACCAATGGAGAAGCCGAGGTGACGAATTGAATAATTCTCCAAGGACTCCATACCCGTTTGGATGAGGTGAAGGACTAGTGGGCTAACGAGCTCCCCAGCATACTATGGGCCTACCACACCACACCTCAGACGGTGATGGGTGAGATGCCCTTCAGTTTGGTCTTCAACATAGAAGCTGTAATCCTGATTGAGGTGGGCCTTCCTATGCAATGGGTCCAACAGTATGATGAGGTTGCCAACCCTGCGCATCTCCTCCTAAACCTTGACTTACAGGATGAAACGAGAGACAAAGCATGGTTCCGCATGGTGGCATACCGGCAACGGGTGGCCTGCTACTATAACTCATCCATGAGGCCCAAGGCCTTCTATCCGGGCAACCTCGTACTCAGGCGCATGGAAGCTTCTCAGCCTAGCCAATATGGCAAGCTAGTCCTGAATTGGGAGGGCCTCTACAGGGTGGTCGAAGCACTGTCCCAAGGAGCATATCGAATCACCAGCTTGGACGGAGCTGCATTTCCCTGAATCGCCACCATTGTAGCTAAGTTCCCCTCAATGATGAACCACTTAGGCCTTAAAATTAGCCTCACTTGAATAATACCTTCCCAGGCCATTCGAAGCTATGCCCCTGTGAATGATGGCCCCAAAGAGATGGATCCTTTTAGCCATGATAAGCCTAAAGTCTAGGGTCCTGAATCATAAATCTAGCTTCGCCACTGCACCAGCCATGTTAATAGTTTTGCCTTTGAAGTTCGCATGGTTTCTCACATTGGATTCCTATTATTGGAAAAGCAAAGGTCAAAGCTCGAGCGGTGGACAATGACATAGCAATAGCTGCATGGTATGCATCATGATGAGTAAAATACGTAGTGTAATGATGCTAGAGACCATATGATCCAAGTTATAGATAGTTACACCAAATTTTAGTTCTAGTGGTATCTGCTCTCACAAATAACACAAGCATTATTTCATTTAAAACAAGCAACTCAAATCTCTTTATGGTTTAAAACAAGCTTCTAAACAATGGCACATTAAGTTTAATAAAATTATCTTAAATAATAACTTTAAAATAAATGAATATGATAAATGTGTATATTATAAAAGATAGAATACTGATTATATAATACTATGCTTATATGTAGATGATATATTATTATTTGGAACATCAATAAAAATAATCCAAGAAACTAAAAGCTACTTATCAAATAATTTTGATATGAAAGACTTAGGAGAAGCTGATGTAATTCTAAGAATGAAGCTTAAAAGAGTAGATAGTGGATAACAATAAGCCTAGCACACTCAATAGAAAAAATGCTTAAAAAGTTTGAATATTTTAATTTAAATCCTATCTCTACCCCCTATGATCATAGCTCTCACTTAATTAAAAATTTAGGAGACATTATTAGAAATATATACAAAAAAATATTTAGATTATTTAAATAAATCCTTAACAAAATTATTTTTATTTTTTTGATCTTCCTCTTTGAACCTTACTTGGATCCAATGCTAACTCTCAGAGATGACATCATTAGTCTTAAACCTGAAAAACTTGATGGATCCCATTTTAGGATGTGGTAAAGCCAAATGAAGTTTTGGCTAACTGCTTTAGGACTTTGGTCAGTGATTGACCAGTCTGCCTGTTCCTCTAGTTCAACCGCATAACTACCTTAGAAAAGAATTACATATGTAAAGGTAGAATCCTCAGTGCCCCGTCCAACTCACTCTACGATATTTACATGTCGGCTAAGAGTGCGAAAGACTTATGGGATATCCAAGAGTCTAAATATGGCCTTGATGATGCTGGGGTTGAACGATTCAACACTACATCATTCCTTAGGTTCAATATGGTAGAAGACATACCTATTAATGACCAATTTTACCAATTCCAAGAATACCTTAAAAAACTCCAAGCCAATGGAGATAAATTCTCTAAAAAATTTAAGGTCTCCAGCCTTCTAGATAAAATACCTCCTTCTTAGAATGGCTTTGTCAAAAGTCAGCTCCAAAAGTAAGGAGAGCTAATCCTAGCTCAACTTCTAAACTCAATCAGGATAGAAGACTAACATAGATCTAAAATTCAACAAATTGAAATTCCAAGTGTTCAAGCTAACCTAATCCAACAATACCAAACTAATAATAATTACTAAACCAAAATCAAAGCCTAGATTTCAACCGAAGCACCAATACCAATCAAACCAACCCTACCGTCCTAACCTAAATAAGTTCAAACTCAAAGGTAAAATCTTTAAAGCCCATAATACTAGATCTAATAAGCCTGCCCAAGGTCCAAGTGAAAGATTATGATTTGTGTGTGGGAGGATAAATCATCTTGCAAGAAACTGCTTTCATCAGAAGAATGCACGTCAACACATGGCATCTTACAGAAAGAAGTGCCCATGTCTTGTAGGGCTTGGTCAAGTGGAATGGAAGGGCCTATGATAAAAGTTCATAACAAGCCCCCTCTCGTAGGGCTAGAAATGGACCGGCCCAAAGTCCATTGTCTGGAATTGGACTGGGCCATCTCAATAAACTTCGGGCCGGCCTGAAATTGGTTCAGGCTTCGGACCAAATTTTAAGCATATCGGGCTAGTCTTCCGGCTGTAAAATAGAGTCCATTTAATTTTTGGGCCAAACGAATGCTCAGATTCGGTCCAAAAATTTTTAAAATATAGTCTTTGGGCCAGCCCATTTCCAGCCCCACCCTCTCGTAAAGAAGGGAGAGAAATTGAAGCTTGGGTGTTGCCCTTTCTCCTCATTTTGCCCCCTTGCGCAACCCCTATGCCATGAGGGAGGCTAAAAGAGGGATTGGGAGAGGTGTGGAGGAAAGCGCCGGGAGTTTTATGGATAAAGCTAGTAAAGTGCAGTTTACTTCGGTAGTCCGGTTGGTAAATATCTTGCCTTACTATCAACGGGTCGCAGGTTCGAGGCATGATCTCGTGGGTGACTCAATTAAATCCAGAAATTTTCCTGGACCTACGACAGTTGATGTGAGTGAGAGATCAAGGTCTCCCTCTTTGTTTCCATTCTACTAGCCGGCATCTTAGTGGTGTCAGGTTGACGTACTCATCATTATAGGGGAGAGACTGCAAAAATCTAAGCATCTTGAATCGAATATTACCCGGTGGGGTGGGGACCTGTGAGATAGCTATACCAGGATTTATCCTCCTATCCCTTTTGTTTATCCAAAAAAAAAAAGTGCAATTTACTTTCTTACCAACAAAAAAAAAAAAAAGTGCAATGCACTTGTTTTAGATATAAGGAAGTGGAAGAGTAAACCTCCTTATGGGTTGGATTAGGTCGGCCATGGAAGAAACTTTTTAAAGGCCAATACAATCCTTTGAGACTCAGGCTTGACCTCTGAACCAACCTTCTAAACCCAAGCTTGGCTCCTACTTAGCTTTAAATTTTATGACCATTTTTATTTTTTTCCAAAAATAGTAAAAATATTTTAAATATTTAAAAATAATTATATATTTGAATAATTAAATATGAACAACAACTTATAATATGCTTTTTATCTTATGAAGTTCATATATCAATGATAATTATCAATTAAATCTAGAAATACATCAAATGTAAACAAATAATACAGGAAAAATAAAATAATAGGGTCGATTTGTTCTCAATCTGGACTTTAATATATAAACTAAAGCTCGGCCCCTTTACTAAGCAGGCTTATTTTTCAGGCTTGACCTAGCTTGGTAGGCCTAAAATTTTGGCCAGGCCCCATCCAAAGGACTTCAAGCTCTGGCAGACTGAGTAAGCCATCTGGCACGTGCATAAGTCTAATGAAGAGTTAACGAAAATTTTCTAGATTTAATTTACTTAAAATTCAGATAGTCATGAAGGGCTCCAGAACACATTAAAAGAAATCCAGAAATATATAAAGGTTCGTGGAGTTTATAAGTAGGTAAGGGAATTCACGTCATCAAGTGAGTAATTAAATTATGTGCTACATGTCATCATAATTAGTCTTGTATAATCTTATCAATTTGATGAAATATTGAGTATTTGTTACCTTTACTATGTGTTTATGTTGATCCCTCTATTTTTTATATTTATATTTATATTTTTTTAAAGTCCAGAGTACCCGCCTGTGCTTTGAAAGTGATTATATTCAACTCTCCCATGACATGCAAGTCCCAGAGTTTACCGTTGGGAGCGTCGTCTGCTGTTGAAGTGCTTGAAGATTTGTACGTTTGAACTTTCCTATGTGATTGCCGACAATTACCGAGACTGTTAAGGTCATCACTACCGGTTGGGATGGTGATCAAGTCTGGGAACTCCGAGAGGACCCCTAATACAGTGGATCGTGCAGGTTTTGACTGGAAGAAGGGATTGAGCAGTTGGGTGATGTGGGTTTCGTCGGACCCATCGTCGAAGGAGGTGACTGAACTGGCTCAATGCTATCCGAAGGTGGTGGAGCTTTCAGAGGATGAGATCAAGGAGAAAATGGAGGATTGGTTGGCCAAGGGTTTAGTCGCTAGGAGTCTTGGCTGGAGAGTCCAAGCGGAGGTGGCAGCACACGGGTTCTAGCTACATGTCGGATTCAAGTGTGATATTGCGGTGTATAATCTGGAACAAAGATTCTTGCTCTTTTGATTTCAAGAGGCAAGGGAGTGGGATTCCATCTTGAGTTGGCCATGGGTTATCATCGGTCAAGCCTTGGAGGTGGAACTGTGGCGGCCATGATTCTACCCGTCACCCACTTTGATCCGGTCTGCCCTGGTTTAGGTGAAGTTGCCTTAACTTCCTGTGGAGCTCTGGAGGTCAAGGTGCTCCGGAGAATTGCTAGCTTGGTCGGAGAACTAATGGCAATGGATTAGTGCACGACGGAGAAGAGGAGGGTCAGATTTGCCATGATATGTATTCGGATTGATCTCTCCTAACCGTTGCATCCCGGAGTGTTGATCGGCAATACAAAGGGCAATGGTGATAGAGGTTCATCTACGAGAACCTTGGCAGTGTGTGCTTCCGGTGTGGCTTCTTCTATGTCTTCAAAAAGGCTTGTTCGGGAAGGGTGGGATGGTGAACTAGCAGGGCTCTGACCATCCAACATGCTCGGAGCTGAAGAGGGAGTGGTGGTGGATGGCTCAAGTGGGCATTGCCTGGGGCCCTATCTTGTGGCAGTTCGGCAATGGCTGCCCCAATCGAAGAAGATGGGTGACATTGGGAGGAAGGAGGGCATTCAAGGAGATGATTGTTTGAGCTCGAGGCATTCAGGGAAGGAACCAGTACATTCGGGCGGTGGCCGGGTCGATAGCTTGCTAAAGGCTGATGGGTGGTCCAAGCTAATGAAGATTGCTCGTCGGTTATCCCCCCTCCGATCGTTGGTTGTCTCTGGTGAGGGAGACTCAAGTGCTAGACCAGGAACAGTGGGCCGGTTTGGGCCATTGGGGTTAGGGATGGCTGATTTGGGCCTAGATGAGGATGAAGATGGGCCCATAAGAGAGGGGGTCGTGGGCTTGGGCTAGTCCAAGCATGCCAGGTCTCCAAATCCTTTACTGGGCCAAGTAGCAATTAGCCCTAGCTCAAGTAAATCTAAGATGACTGGGCCCAACAATAGGACAGGTAGGAAGAATAGAGCCTTGGCCAAGGAGTCATGCCCTCTTGCAACCAAGGACCTGACATCGGTTGGCAGAGGCTATCAGGGAACATTTGTCTTCATAGCGGATGGCCCGGGGGAGGAGGTTATTGCACTATGTCATGAGGCATCGCAAGACATCAGTGTCAAGGGAGAGGTGGGACCGCCTACACAGGAGCCAAAGCTGATGGTAGAGCCTCGGGACTTGAGCCACGAGGATGCTGTCAAGCAGCTTAAAGAGGCTATTTAGGGGATAAGGGACGGGCCTCTAGTGATGGTTGCACCATCGGATGAGATTGTTGTGGATCAGGCTGAGAGGAGTGCAAGAGCAGACCCCCCTCCATTCCAGGTATCATTATGAGGATTTTGATCTAGAATTTTCAAGGGTAGGGAAACTTACATTCTGGACTTCCTTTGGTAGATTGATCTAATAGCACTATCCTAACATTTGCATGCTACTTGAGACCCGACTTTCTAGGAGGAGCCTGGACTGGGTTACGAGGTGACTATAGTTGATGTGGAGCACCTATTCTATCGAGTCCAGAGGACTGTCACGGGGGATCTTGGTGATGTAGAGGCATGACTCCATGAGAATGGATGCTTTTTCAGGTATGAGCAGCAAGTTGCCATGGTCATATTTGAGCAGACTGGCAGCCCCTAGCTCCTTTTCAGCATGTATGTAAGCATCGAGTACAAGGAGAGGAGGAGGATTTAGTATGAGATTTCTAGATTGCTGACCCAAGGTATCCCTTCCCTTGTTATTGGCAACTTCAATTGCATTGCGGGGTGCCATGAGAAGATGGAAGGCAGGCAGTTTATGGATAGTATTGACTCCAGGAAGTTTAGGAAGTTTATGGGCAATACTTGTCTGATTGATCTTGGTTACTCTGGCTCTCTCTTCACCTGGTATAACAACCGATCTAGTATCGCCAAAGTTTGGGAGAGGATTGATTGGGCTCTTGGTACTACGGGCTAGATGCAGCGATTTCCTGGGCACCATGTTCAGCACCTCCCGAGGGTTGTGTTAGATTATTGTCCACTCCTAATTACTACTGATGATACTTGCCTGCCTAGACCACCATTATGCTTTGAGAAGTTCTAGACCTTCTACACGAGGTCCTGGAATCCAATTAAAGCATTTTGGAGGATGCCGATTTGTAGGGATGCAAGGTACTGGATGACCCGGAGATTGGAGCTGACTAGGCGTAGGCTTCTTCGATGGAATCGGACTGAGGTTGGCAATATCTTCAGAAGGGTTGAGGAGGTGGAGGCCAATATTGCTAATCTTTAGAGATGAGAGGATCAGGAGGGGGTCTCCAGGATGCTAACCTAAGGAGGCTTCATTGCAGTCTCTCGTCCTACCACTCCTTACTGAAATAGTAAGAGACTATGTGGAGGTAGAAGTCTAGGGTTCATTGGATCAAGGAGGGTGACCAGAATACTAGATTCTTGCACCAGTCTACTATGATCTAGAGGTCGGCTAACCGCATCAAGCAGTTGAGAGAGGATGATGGCATGTTGGTGACTGACAGTGATCAGTTTGGGAGGCAGATTTTTTAGTTTTTCAGGTCAAGGTGAACCCTTCCCCTATGGGAGGATATTTCTTTCTAAGGATCTTTCTAGTGGACTGCATCTCTAACCAGGAGAATTTAGATCTCACTCACCCTGCATCTCTCGTAGAGGTGCAGGAAGCCTTTTGGTCTCTTGGAAAGGACAAAGCCCCAGGCCCAGACGGGTTCCCTTCCTTGTTCTTCCGTCGATATTGGTCCATTGTTGGGGATGAGGTGATGGTGGCGGTGCAAGTAGTCTTTCTTTATGGCATCCCTTCTAAGTGGAAGAAAACTTTAGTTACTCTTATTCTAAAGAGACCGATGCTTCTGTGCCTAGCTACTTCAGACTGATCAGTCTTTGTACAACCCTCTACAAGATCTATGTGAGGGTTCTGGTTAAGCGGCTATAGCTGATTATATCTTGTCTTATCTATCCTGAGCAAGGTGCCTTTGTCAGTGGTCACTACATCATCGATAATGTTCTTCTTGCCCAGGAGTCATGATGACCTTAGGCGGCGAACCCCCATGCGGCAGAGTCTCATGATGATCAAGTTGGATATGGAGCATGCATATGACTGGATGATTTGGTATTTTTTTCAAAGGACTCTTCATGACTTTGGGTTCTAGGACAGGTAGATCAATTGGATTATGGACTGTGTGGAAGCTTCTAGCTTCACCATCCTGATAAATGATGCACCAACTGAGTACTTTTGCTCAACGGTCAGTCTTTGTCAAGGTTGTCCTCTATCTCCTTCCCTATTCATTTTAGGTACTGATATTCTTTTCTGTGCTCTAAAGGGTGCAGTCCAGGGATTATTACTAGAGCCTTACTGGCCTGCCCCTGGAGCCTAACCTCTCTCTCATCTTTTTTTTGTAGATGATTGCCTTCTTATTGAGCTGGCTTCAGTCTAGAATGTGAAAAACCTCACCACCATCATTGAGTTCTATTGCCATGATTCTAGCTAGTTGGTGAATATGTAGAAGTCCATTGTTATGTTCAGCCCCAAAATGAAGGCCCAGATGAAGCAGGTAATCCTTTCTAGACTGGAGATCTCAGAGCCGACTGGGACCCTTACCTACCTTGGTGTTCCTATGACTGGTGAGAGGCTCCGGAGGATGGAGTGCAGGCCCCTGGTGCAGCGAGTCTATGATCATCTTGAGGATTAGAAGGCCTCTACTCTCTCCATGATGGGTGGCTCATTTTTATTAGATCTATCTTATGCTCTATCTCTGTTTACCTCCTGATGAATACTGTGCTGTCTAGCTGGTGTCTCAAGGAAATGGAGCAGCTCTTCCAGAATTTCCTATGGAGTTCTAGACATGATAATCATAAGCTTTACCTGGGTCCTGGGACACTGTATGCCAGCCAGTTAGGAATAGAGGCTTTAGGATCCAGTTGCTTCTGGTCAGGAGGGAGGTGTTGATTGCCAGGCATGCAGTGAAATATCTTCTTCAGCCTGACTATTTATGGAGCAAGGTCATGAGAGCCCGCTATGGTGCCTGGATCCAGGAATTCCATATTTTGACCATGCATGGCTGCTCTTCTATTTGAAGGGAGATATGTGCTCGAGGCCCTGCTATGTTGGCTCGAGTCAAATATTTGGTTGGGGATGGGTCCACGGTTGACATGAGTTAGGATGCGTGGATCTCCAGCATAACTTTGTCCAGGTGGCAACCTTTGTTAGCATGGAGGTGGTCGACAACCTTCGGGTTTCTAACTTGCTGGCAGATGATGGCATGATTTGGAGAGCTCAGGAGGTCACCAGATTGCTTGGGAGCCAGCTAGCTAGTCGAAGTCTTGCCATCCCAATTCCAACCCAGTACTGCCAGGATATGAGGATATGGAGCTACTCTTACTGCCCCAAAATTCCTTCTAGTACTCTTTCTAATATGTACATGACTCCTTCAGATATGAGGATTGCAGCTACCTGGATCTGGAGACTGCCTGTTCATTCGAGAGTGCACCTCTTTCTTTGGAAGGTGGCTTGGGGTCGCCTTCCCACGAGAGCGTTGCTTAGGCGCAGAGATATGGACTTACTGATGACTTGCCCAATTTGTGATTTAGAGGATGAGTCCACTGAGCATATGATCATGCGCTATCCTAGAACGAGGTTGATTTGGAGATTGGCTGGGAGATGGCCTTAGGTTGAGGATGATGGATCCTAGTTGTGTTCATTCCTCCATATGCTCCAGCAATGTTCGGTTGAGATTGGTGGCCAATCTGTCTACATCGCTTATCATATTTGGCTCTCTAGAAATAACTTGGTTTTTGAGACTGTTTTCACTCTGGCATATTGGGTTCTTCAGAGAGCCATGTTCATGACTATGGAGTATCACCACTTTGCTACTGCTATGTCCCTTATGGTCCCGGATTCTTGGAACTCCCATGCTGTCTCGGTAACGGCCCGGAAGGCTATCTACATCTTTTGGGAGCCCCCTCCTCTAGACTTTGTTAAAGTGAACTTTAATGGCAGCATTCGTTGTGCATTGGGGGGTACTGGGTTTGTCATTCGGGATGCTAAGGACAGGCTGTTGACAATGGAAAGTTCCTTTCTCCATGAGCCTCTGGTTTCAGAAACTGAGCTCAGAGCTATATAGACGGGCATCACCTGGGCTAGACAGGAGTTGCATGTTGAGAGGATTCTCATCAAGGAAGATTCTATCATTGTCATTGATTGGATTCAAGACAAGTCGGAATAGTGTTAGGTTCATCCTCTCCTTCGCGATATTTAGCTATCTCTTGGATCGTCGATGATGGTATCGATTTGCTATATCTAAAAAAACGAACAGTGCGGCCGACTGGGTTGCCTCATTCGTTGCTGAGCATTTTGGAGATTGATCCTGGTATTAGAATAAATATATTCCTCTATCTTTTCAGGACTTACTTTCTTTTGACTTTTTAGGCTACTTCATACTAGAGTTGTATGACCGCTTGTTTGTATCAAAAATAAAAAAAAAAAAAGATTATATTCTGTGTAATATTGAAATACTAAGCCAACTTTAGTCTCTATAATTGTAGAACGCTCCTTTTTACTACCTGTCTACCTGGAACCAAAATGTAAGACACAAAATATATAGAAATCAACTTACTAACATATTATCCAAGGAAAGGTTAGGTTATCTCGTTGTTTTTTTTTTTTTTTTCCCTTTCCTCTCCCTTGTTTTGAGCTTCCTAGCGTTATCCTATTCGACATGTTTTTATAGAAGATGAACATGATTTTATTTTATCTCGTAGTTATTCTACTAGACATGTTTTATGCTTGCTGGCATTATTCTATTCGACATTTTTTTTTTCAAGCTTCTTAGTGTTATTTTATTCGACATGCATTTTGGAAGACGGGTAACACAATAAATTGGATTGTATTTTTTTTATTGCTGAAGAACATAGCGAATTAAATTACATCTTTTATTACCGATCATTCTAATGTTTAGACTTTGGCGATAAGATAATATCTATCCTTGGATTTTCGCTGCACCCATACGTTACTGCAAAACACCGAGCACGCGCAACGCATGATTTGAAGTCGGCACGCAAAGTGGAGGACGTGCTCCTTTTGGTCACGTCAAGCAAGCACGAGAGGCGTACGTCCCCCACGTTTTAAAATGCCGGCCTCAAATCCAACGAGACTACGTCCATCTCACCCACCCATGGATTGCGGTGGGGGAAGTCCCATTGGAATTCTTTTTAAAGAAAAAAAGTTTACAATCCTTGCTCTCCGATCAAAAACTTTTTTCGTACCACTGGTGAAGAGTACGGTTGGTTGCGACAGGAATTCGAAACTAAAGATTCAGATATATTTTAATTAAAAAACTTAAAAATAAAATAAATAATCTAAATAATAATTTAAAAATATATTTTTTTAAAAAAAAATTAATAAAATAATCCGTTCATTCGAGTGACTGATTCACGTATTCATCTTCGGATAGAAAATTACTGTAAAAAAATTAATATACGTTGTATATCGAACATTTCTTGACCGGTAACTACGTTCATGATCTAATTCCTTCCCATTCTTTTGTTTAACCAAAAAAAAAAAAAAAAAACTTTTTTCATAATAAAAATTTTCATCCACGATCCTCCGAGCCATATGGATCCAAAAAAAAAAAAAAAAAATTTTAAAATTACCGATTAGCCATCAAAACTTCAAACCCCGTATAAACCCATCGGATACAAAATATTACAACATTAGAATGATATGATAATTAAATAATAATAAAATTTCGAAATGATCGTTCCATTAATTGAAAGCGGAATAATAGTAAAGAATAGAATGTTTTAAAATATGTCCATATAACTAGATGATAAAAATTAAAATATTTTAATATCTATATAGATAGATAAATAATTAATGAGATATGTGTAAATGGATGAGTGTTATGTTTATAATTTTTTAATTTTATTTTTTTTAAAAAAAAAACAATTATTTTTATTGATTAATTTAATTTATTTATATTTCATCAGGAATTTTACTCATCTACGATCCTAACTCTGTTCCCGTTGTCCTTCAAGATGTTGACTGATTTTTTTGTTGGGCATGGTCCTGCCAGCTTGAATTTCCATGGCTATCGACCGCCAAGGTTAGGTCAGTTTTCTAATGTCAATGGCCGTATGAGTGCAGAGGAATTGCAGCAGGGGATGATGGGTGGGGAATTTGTCCAAGGTTTGATATCGTCCAAATTTGACCAGCCAGAATGGTTAACTGATCCTTTATGTTGTAATGAAAAAAATGTAATTTTGTGAGCGTCAGTAATTCTCAAAAAGTTTGGGTGTGTGAACCATGCACGATCATTTAAACTTGATAATTTAAGTTCTTTTTGGATTTTCTATAATTTTATTTGAATCATTTAATAAAAAAAGGTTTGGAGAATTAATCTAAATAACCGCAAAATAACTTGTAGTTTGAAATCCAAATTAAAATATCATATAATTATTCATTATGGACATCCTTTAATGTTAATATGTTCAATAAGAAAAGCAAGGAAATAAATATAAAATGAGATGCACCAAAACAATTATAACAATTGTTGTTCATGCAATCATCATTCAAAGCATTTCTAGTCTTAAACAAAGCAGGGCTCATTTATGAGCAGGTTAGCTTGCAGAAATACCTTGCTTTGAGTACCTGATCTGAATGGGCCAAACCTCGGCCCACCCGGCTTGGCCCACCCATCCTCCTTTCATCCATGTCCAAACTTTGTCAACTAAAAAATTTCCTGGAATTGGAATTTATGGGAGATTGTGGAATGAAACATGGTGCTCATATTTCTTATTCTTTTAGTACCACTATGTGAAATTTAAAATGTCAAATAGTTATTCAATAAAGCATATTCAAATTCGTTTCCAACAAAAAGGTTCTGATTTGAATCCTCGGGGAAGCGGAGTAAAAAAAAGTTCTACGCATTTGATTTCTTAGGAAAAAAAGCACTTAACCCCACGTCAAATCCATGCCACGGACTTTTTTTTTTTTTTTTTGATAAAGAAAAGGGATGGAGGGATAAATCTCATATCCCATCAAGTAATGTTGGATTCAAAATGCTCAAATTTTTTACAGTTTTGCCCTATCTAAAAATAAGTAGGTCAACTTGACATCATTTGCCCTATCTAAAGATAAGTAGGTCAACTTGATATCATTAGAGATGCTGATCTCTTATTCAGACTAGCAATAATATCTGTTTCGAATTCGTGACCGATTAGTAGTAAGACAAGATCTCTACCAACTAAACTATCATTTTAGCGGTTGTCACTGGCCTTTCACAATTAATTTTTACCTTGTGGAGTAGAAACATCATCCTTTCTCCCTGTTGGCTCCATGGAATTCTTTAAGAAAGAGAGGAAGTGCTTTGCTATCTGCACTCAATGATGGCATGTTTTTGATCAGTAGACTACATATTTATAGAAAGTTTTTCATGTTATTCATTTCTAGCATGTGCAGATACTAGTTTAATTTGGATGTTTGCTTGTATTCTGTATTTAATTTAAGCCAATTGAAGGAAGAAGATACAGTGGTCGATGAATATGTTCAAAGTTCAAAACTCTATATTTAATCGTTTCGCATTATGCTATGGCATGCAAAAATAACAAATCCAAGAATATACCTATTGCCGCCAAGACCGTTATGGCTCGTAGCTGCTGCCAGCACCGGAGTGTGCTCCTGTCGCTGCCTGCCGGTCCTCTGCTCCTGGACCTGCGAAACAGGGGTTAGTGACACGGGCAGGGGTTTCCGACGAGGGCACTCCGACGATCAAGTCAGTGATGATTCAGGAAAACATATCCTCCTGGTCGGGCCCCTGTTGATGGACTCCGCACTAGGAGTGGAAGATGTGTCGGTGAAGGAGAAACGCAACAGGGGGAGAGTGATAGCGGGGACAGAGGGGTTCCCTGTTCCTCCGCTTCTCCTTGTTTCCCTGTGCTTTTCCCTCAACCGTGATGTTGATGGTCGCCTCTCGCCCTCTTGATCGAGCTTGCACTTTGTGTTTGTAGTGGATTATTGTTTCTGTGTTACTGGTGTGTTACCTCCACCTCTTTGAGGGTGCCGATCGTTCTTTGTAGTTGGAAATTGGCTGTTGGAGCCTGCCGCGAGATCCTCGCTGGGTTGGCAGGCACGTGCGGCAGGATCCCATGCCGTGGATGGGACGCCTTTCCGGACAGGTGGTAGGGGAAGCTTCCATTCCTTCTGAAATCCTCTTCGGTCGCTCTATTCCGGCAAGCCGGGCAGAGCCTCGATCCGGGGGCCACCGCCCTAGGGGTGCGTGCTCTTTGGCTGGCCCATCCCCTGGAAGTATGGCCGGACAGGTAGTTATGGCGGCATGGGGGGCATCGTTCCGTGGTCCTCGGGCGGCTCGCCGGCGTCCTGGGATGGCAGGGTCTGCTCTGGTCTGGGCGCTTCGAGCTTGTGCGGTCACCTTGGTGGAGAAGGGAAGAGTGCAGGCCCGGTCTAGAGAGCGCGCGCTCGGAGAGGCTTCACATCGGTGGGCGAGCTCTTGGCTCGACCTCGACCGCAGGGCACTAGCCTCCGAGGGTCTCGCTCTGGAGGGCGGAGGACGGACCCGGTCCAGAGGGCGCATGCTTGGAGAGGCTCCACATCGGCGGGCGAGTTCTTGGCTCGACCTCGACCGTAGGGCACTAGCCTCCGAGGGTCTCGCTCTGGAGGGCGGAGGATGGAGGACGGACCCGGTCCAGAGGGCTCGTGCTCGGAAAGGCTCCACATCGGCCGGTGGGCTCTTGGCTCGACCTCGACCGCGGGGCACTAGCCTCCGAGGGTCTCGCTTTGGAGGGTGGAGGACGGACCCGGTCCAGAGGGCGCGCGTTCGGAGAGGCTCCACATCGGTGGGTGAGCTCTTGGCTCGACCTCGATCGCAGGGCACTAGCCTCCGAGGGTCTCGCTCTGGAGGGCTAGGACGGCTCCGACCTTGGCGTCGAGCTCATGAGCTTGACCCGGCAGAGGATTGAGCTCGACTCGCTGTCCTGAGAGAGCTCAGCCCAGCTCGATAGTGGGATCTGAGCTAGAGAGTCGACATGGCATCTTCCATGGCGGCTTCCCTCAATGTGGCACCCATCAGCTATCCACGTCAGCGGTCTCGCCACATCAATACCCTATATTCATGAATGAGAAGGTATAATGCAAGCAAATGGAAGATTGCAAATTAAATATGCATTTTCTTTGTAGATGAGCTACCAGAGTATCAGTGAATGCAAGTGGTGCAATCAGAAAATGGTTATCTTTAATGAGTATATATATATATATATATTTATATGTTAATCCTGCATCAGGGGTGTATTTTGGCTGATCTAACTTCATGTAGGGCTGGGCTTGTGCTAGTATAGCTATATTACATGAAGGCAATACTAAGTTTTGTAGTTGTTCTGGAATATCAAAAGAAAGTGAGAATTTCTTTCTTTTTGTTTCCTTTAAGATCCGCAATTAGAATCTTTAAGTAAAATGTTTCATCTCTAAAATTAAAATTTGAAAGTTATGTATCAAATTTCATGTATTAAGGATTTAAGTCCTATAGTAATAATTGTTCAATGACTTGGTCTAGCGCGTTCGTAATTTTACTAAAGGAGAGGTTTTTAATTCGATCTTGAAAAAAACCTAGGTGCCAGCATATTAAAATTTTTAAAATTTATGAAACTACAACGGAAACTATATATGAAAACACTTTTTCTATAAACATGCAATTTTTAATAAAACAACTATAATAGGATCTTAACCTGCTCATGATGATTAGATTATCAAATCTAAAAAATAAAAATAGAAAATTAGAAGAAGAAAATAATTTACCTTAAGTGCTTTTCTCTTTCTTCAAACTCGATCGGGTCAGATATGATAGATGCTCGAGATTTTTATCAAAGCTACGTACATACCCGATTTCTACTGATATCCATACGTAGATGATACTGATCGAATCCCCGAGACCCCCGGAGTGCTTGTTCCTTTAAATCTCTCTTCTGGCTTGGATTGGAAGACCGCCCTTCAAGTAAATCTTGAAGATGAAAGCTACAGTCTTTGCAACCTTTGCATGAACCTTTCAAGCAATACGGTGGAACTTCTTCTCAGACATCAAAGGGACCTCTTTCTAAAGACTCTCTTTCTCTGGATTTATGCATGGAACAACAAGAAAAAAAGATGGAGAAGGGGCTAGTAGAAAATAAGGTTGCTGCAAGGAATAGATGGGAAGAAGGAATTCACGCACACCCTCTTTTCTCATCCCTTTTATGATTGTCACACAAAGCAATCCCACCCATCTCATGCCAACTCCAGATAAGGCTCCATCCAGATAAGAATCCAACTAATCTAAATCTCATTTAAATTAGAAGTGGACAACTAAAAGAACTTTGATCTCTCATCTAAAGAATCATATGTCCTCTTGGATCGATGTGTGGTCTTCCAAAACTAAAGCTATCCTGGTACATGAGCCAGCTATCGTATCTATGATGAATAATAATAAAATTAATTTAATTAAAATTAATTATTATAATTAAGTATAGAATTGTTACCAATCTATCAGCCACTACATGCATGCCAATAGAGCCATCGGTATATTTGATCGAACCTGCTAGGTGGTATGATTTTATCATGCCCTCTATTACCTAGTACAATACTTTTAGATGCTCCACATATCATAGAGGGCCTCTCATATGTTCACTCGCATCCAGTGATCCCTAAATGTCCTCTAGTCTGATGCTAACTGAAAATCTGTGTGCTCTATGGCTCTCTGTTCGAGATCGTGCAATTCATCCCTGAACCAACATGTGGCCACCTTCTCGAATATTGGATGGCCAACCTTTCAGTCCGAAGAGTGTCAAATCGATAAGACTCCTATAAGTAAAAGCAAGCTTGTATTAAATAAATAAAATATAATAATTTCATCATTTTAAAATTAAATATATTTGACTTACCAGGAATATATACTAGGCTATATCTCAAGCCCTTGATAGCCAACTGAAGAACTTGTTCACCGGTCCTGGCATCAATTGATGAATGATCCCAGTAACTACTAGAGAAACTCCAGGCTCTCTAAATATCCTTCAAAATTAAAATTTAATAATTAATGTTAACTCTAAAATGATTAGATTTTAAATATATTATATGATGATATAATATTTATGAGTGGTTCTTGACAAGGATGAGCTCTCTACCTGCGAACAAGTTGGAGGTGCCATGAGTCGGGCAAGTCCTCGACTTCGATGCTGAGTCTGAGATAAGCCAATCTTTGCAACTTGTGACTGTGAGGTCACTGGTGATCCCATGTCCTACAAACCTGATCGAAGAATATATAAAATAAAGAATATTATATTAGATAATAAAATATAAAATGATATAAAAAAGAATATATATCTAATATTTTAGAGTTTACCATGTGGTGTGAATGGTGCCGAACCATGAGAGCTGGCACCACGATCGCTCTTTCTTTAAGAGCTTTGTCCTCGGCTAGTATGGCTATGACCTCTAAAAGACATAATGTATAATCCTTGAAAATAAAAATAAATAGTATCATCAAATTAATTATACAATTATGGGTGCAGGCAATGAAAGATTTAAAATATATGGAAGATAAGTATTTAAAATAATTCAAGGATTATATACTTAGTATTGCCGCCCGACCATCGTGGCCTGTAGCTAGAGACGATCTCGGACTCTTTCCTCGTTGCTCGGGAACATGCTCGCGCGCCTGGACCTGCAAAACAAAGGAGACCTGGGCAGGGGATCCCGGTGGGGGTACTTCGACGCTCAAGTCAATGGCGATCCAGGGAAACAGATCCTCCTGGTCGAGCCCCGTAAATAGACTCCACTCTAGGAGGAGAAAATTATGTGTTTAGAGAGTGTGAATGGGTTGAGAATAGAGCGGGGGTAGTGGTAGCGAAGGAGTGTTTGAGCTGAATGGCTATGTCCGTCGAGACCCTTCCGGTGAGTCTTCAGTAGCCTAGAGCACTTGGCCTCTCAGTCGCTCTCCTGTATACCGTCCCCTTCGCCTGTTTGTTATTACTTACCTCCTTCTTGGAACCTTGGAGAATTCTTTTAAGCCAGGATGGCTGCCAGCCACCTATCTCAGGATCCTCCCCTCCTTTATAGGCACTGGAAGGTCAACGTGCAGCAGCGCTTCATGCCGTGCATGAGGTGTCTTTCTCCATTCGTGATAGGGAACAACACTGTGCGTTCTGGCCCTCCCTCTGGTCGCTCCACTTTGGGAAACCTGGCAGAGCCTCGATCGGGGGGCAGTCATCCCCTGGATTTGAATCTCTCGGGATGATTTCCTTTTTTGGATGGCACAGATGGTCTGTCAGGAGCGTGGCGCATCGATCGGGGGACCCCTTCCTTTTTGGTGTAAGTGGTAGCAGGGGCAATTATTGCGACCTGGTGGGTGCCCCTTCATGGTCCTTGGATGGCTCACCGCCGTTCAAGAAAGGTGGCTACGTCCTCCAGCTACTGGTCCCCTCATCCGAAGTGGGGTCAGTTCAAGGAGGAGGAGCTCGACTTCGGCTAGGGCATCTCAACCTCGAGGGAGTCACCTGGCAAAAGAGTCTGGAGAGAGCAGGAGCTCGACTTCGGCCAGGGCATCTTGACCTCGAGGGAGCCACCTGGCGAAGGAATCCGAAGAGAGCAAGAGCTCGACTTCGGCCAGGGCGTCTCGACCTCGAGAGAGCTAATTGGCGAAGGAGTCCAGAGAGAGCTAATTGGCGAAGGAGTCCAAAGAGAGCAGGAGCTCGACTTCGACCTGGACATCTCGAACTCGAGGGAGCCACCTGGCGAGGGAGTTTGAAGAAGGATGTCGATGTGGCAGATTCTTCCGACGAGGCATCTGACTGGGTCTAACATGGGCTCCATGTCAGCGATCCCGCCACATCACTTAGCATTATCCTCGATCTCTTCAAATGATTATACCCTTTAGATTTTTCTTTTGATTTATCCTCCTTTTTCATTACTTCTTCTTCCTCTTCTTCCCTTGCTTCTTGGATAGGATTACTCCCTAAAACTAACTTAATATAATCTATCTCCTCATGCTGGCCATCATATATGAGAATTCCTGGAGCATCCAACTCTATATCAATGTAGGATTGATAGACTCCTGGTATTTCATCCTTTGAAAGCATTCTGGTAAATAGAGCTTTTCTTCTTCTTCTTCGAGTTTGTAATGAATGGCTCAAAACTTAATCTTGTATACAACCCATCAATCTTTTCTTCCTCTCTCCCTTGATGGAAAAGAAGTATAATATACTTGAAAAACTTATTGAGCTAGCATAAATAAATCATAGACATATACTTTTGATCTATATTTGATATCAATAAGCTTGTGCCATTGAACAATCTTCATGCCGTTATTATTATCAAACTATTGGTACTTAAATAGAATGACACTATTACCTCCAATATAGGTCAACTTGATCACTTCTTCGAGGATTTCATAATAGTCATTCTACGACCCTTTCCACCAGCTACCTTCTATACACACAACTGTTCATTATACTCTTATGATATCCATATTCATGGATATAAAATTTAAAATCATTAATATTACAGCCATTGTAAAATGTCATGTATTCGGTAGCCCGTAAGCTAATGGTCTTAGCTTTTTTAGGAATAGAGTCACCTCCTTGCATAGCCTGCATAGTATAAAAAATAAATAAAATAAAATAAAATAAATGAAATGTCAATGGCTGCTTATCAATTGATGGAACCAATCTGTAAAGTTTTATAAATATCATGCATAAATTTCTTGCACACTTATTCTCAACTTATCCCATCTCAATATTCTATCATAATCCCCAAACATGCATAAGATTAGTATACTGTAATAAATGATTGAAAAGTTTAGATTGTGATAGATACTTACTCAATGTATAAATCGACCTCACTGTGGTTTAGCAAAACATGCCTGTGCTTGTCAAAATTTAGCATCCATTAAAATTCAGCGAATCTTATGGCCAAATTCATGAGCAGGATAGATAAATATTGAGATATCTCACTCTGATTCCTTGCTACCACCATCATCATTTCACTTAACTTAAGTCAACTTTGTCTATACTAGGATTAAAGTAGTGTCAGCTAAAATTTGAAATTTCTTCTATTTTATAAGCTCCACAATAAAATATTTGGCTCTGATCTTTTTTTTACTTTCTTCTTGAGACTGTGTATATATCTTTAAAATGGATACATCCACCTGCACTGCACTAGTCTTCCCACCCTAGCTTCATATGCTAAATGAATTATAAGATTCTTTATGGAGTCGAAGAAGCTAAGAGAGAATATCTTCTCCAATTTGCATATCATCTCTACACTACCAGTCTCAAGACTGGAGATGTGGTCAGCAGATAATTTGGTAGCACAAATATCTTTTAAAAAAGACTAATCTCAGTCAAAGTACTCTATATGGAGTTTAGAAGGAGATCATGCCAAGCCAATAACTGTAATCGTTGTATGAAAACATGGCAGTCATGACTCTTTAGCCCATAGAACTTGCAATCTTTGATATTGGCTCACCAAGCTAGATTACTTACATAACCATATAGAAATTTAAGTTTTTTATACCATTCACATCCATCCTTCAACTATTCTCTCATTAAGGTTCGGCTTCAAAAATCTTTCAAGTGACACTCAACCAACTCTGATAGAAGATGCATGCATATATTTTGTATATCTGCTCAGGCCTTGAAGTTGCCCTTCGTCTTACCCTTGACATCAATAATAGTATAAAAAATTTTATCGAATACATGTTTTTAATGTGCATGATATCAAGGTTATGATGAATCAAATTGATACACCAAAATGGCAACTCCCAGAAGATGCTATGCTTCATCCAGTTATGAGTTCTATCTAATCTTTGAGGTTTCTACTTGTCAAAAAGTATACCAAACTGAATTTTGTCAACTTGGGATATCCTCTGAAATATTTCCATACCATTGAGGTGCGGAGGTGCACAGTCATTCTCTATCTTATTCCTCCTGAAACTGTCCTGCTACTTTTGAAAGGGACGATGCTCAGAAAGAAATTGACGATGATAATCAACCCAACATGACTTACAATCATGCTCAAGCTGAAATGATTTTATATTTTTCATGCAATATAGATATGCTAGCTTCTATGAGTCCTTCATCCTGACAGCATCTCATAAACAACAAAACCACTAATGATCCATATTAATGTAGCCTTCATTACAAAATTATGCTTCTTTGTTGCATCATAAGTATGTACACCATTGGACCATAAGAATTTTAACTCATCAACAAGAAGCCTTAGATATACATTAATGTTTCTATCAGGAAGCCATGGTTTGAGAATGACTAATGTAAGAAAGATGTTATGTTCTTTCATGCACATCTTAAGTGGTACTTGTATGAAGTAATAAAGACTAGCCAACATGAATAAGGGGCTGCTACATGACTAAATGATGTAAACCCATCCATAGATAGACCCAGTCAGACATTGCATAATTCCTGAATAAATAAAGGATAGTAAGCATTACATTTTTCCATGCCTCTCTATCCAATGGATGACACATCATACCGGTTTGCTTGTGAATCTCATTTTTATACCATCCAATCTATCCTTTAATACTTTTGACAAGTAGAGCCTCCAAAGCCTAAGAGTAAGGGGAAGGTATCGAAGAACTTTATATAGCATATTCTTTTGATTTCTATCCTCCTGCCTCGACTTAAATCGACTTTGAACATATATGTCACATGAGCTTTTCAGTTAGTCTTCCTTATAGAAAAGCATGAAATCATTGTGGCATTATCTATCTTCTTGTATCCCATGCCTAATCCTTTCATTATTTTTTTGAAGCATAAAAACTTTCAACAAGCTTCTTCTCCTTCAGTAGCATCTTTTTTATTATTGTTACCATTCTATCATAATAATTAACTATCATGTTAAACTCGGCCTTCAAGTTCAATAACTCTGACACAACTGATAGTATAGTATGTATTTCACAATCTAATTATAGTGGTTCATCAGCATCCTTTAGCATATGATAAAAAATATTAGTGTCAGGTTCTAGATCGTCCACCATATCCTAATCAAATTTAGGACCAATCGCATCCATAACTATATCTACCATTCTATATGCATCATTGTACTGCTGATTTCTAACTATTGCAACTGTCTTCTATATCTCTCCATGTAAGTTCCAATACTTATAATTTGGCATAAATCCATTCTTATATAAATGAACAATTATTATATTCCTATCATGCATTTTTCTATTGACACATTTGTTGCAAGGACAACGAGCCATCCTTCAAATAAGAGAGGTGCATTTCCAAAAGCATAATCACAAAAGTACTTGATACCCTCCTTATATTCAACAAAAATCATCCCATCGACTAGTCGACGATCCATCCAAATACGATCCATTATACACTATCTAAGAATTGTACATATATAAATATAAGATAAAATGCTTGCTAATTATTTTATCATTTAACATGGCACTACAAGTCTTTAGAATGATTAAAGATAATATAAAAAATAAAATAATATGATAATGTTGCGGGGATACTGTGTACGTATTCAAATACTAAAGGCAAAACTTGGAAAAATGAAAATGACTGCAAAATAATTTTGGATGCAAGAATAAAACCTCCAAAATTTAGATGGAGGTCGTCACTGAGAGATACTCGAACTTAAAAGTAAAGCCCAAGTAAAGCTTCGAAGAAGAATACTCGAGTAGGAGTAAAATGTTCATAATGAAGAGACACAGGAATACTTTGTAAAAGATAAAGTACAAGAAATTAGAGATCCAAAAATTCAAAGTAAGCAATAAGCACTACCTATCAAACTCTTCAAATATTTGGTATCATTTGAATTCTTCATTTGATTATTCATCCTCCTTTATATCTTTTTTTCCTTCTTTCTATTCTTTTCCTTCTTAGATAGATTTTTTCTATCTTGGAAAGGAATGAGTAGAAAGAAGAAGAAGAGAAAAAAGTAAAAGAAGAATCAGACAAAGAATCGAAAGGTACCAGACATCTGAAAAGTCAATGAGTAATGCTTTCCACTTGTAATGAACTTCTAGACCTATGACTCCTGTATTTCATCTCTAGTAAAATAGTCTTGTACCTCTCTGTCATCGTGAAGATTATGCTCTTACTCGAGTACTCTTCTTTGAAGTCCCATCTCTCCTTTCTTAGATGATACTTCTAAATCCGAGCACCTCTCAACTATGACAAACTCCACATAGATACCAAGCTCTTATATCTCATATACGGAATATCACCTCCGGTTGTTCTCATTCTTCCAAGTATGGTCTTTAATGATAGGATAGGAACTTAGTATCCCAGTAACCTTCTCATATCATTTAATGCATTCTATCACTAACTAATGGATAAAGGCCCTATTCGATTCAAAAATTACATAAGATTATATGGATCAATTACAGTAATTATATGATATGCAATAGACACTAAAAAAAATTTTAGCAATATTTTTTCTTAGTTCTTCCCACATAATTAAAGATGTGTAAGGAGAACTAAGAAAAAATGATGTCTAAAATTTCTATCGAACCTTCAGCATATTATTTCATAACTATAACTACCCATAAAATTATTTATAATTTTTAAACTATCTAAAATGGATAATCACTTGATCAATATACATAATTCTCCCATCTATATAAAAATATATAAATATACGGATGCCATAGATTATATACATTAATCAATTAATGGATCTATAGTTCTATGCAATGCAATTTTTTAAAAAATAAACACCTAATCACATAATAATAAACTAAACAACTAACAAAATAATTACATAAATAACTAATTAATTAACAAAAAATTAATTAAAATAATAACTAATAATTTATTAAATATTTAATTAATTTATTAATTAAATAAATAACCAGTCTTCTTGGATCGATGTGTGGCCTTCCATAATTGCAGCTGATCTGATACATAAGCTAGTTGGTCTACATGACCTGATTCCAACTCTATCTACATACCGAGATCTGAATCTCATCAATTAAAAACATGCACACACACAGACTTAATTCATTATTTACTTAATTAAATTAATATCTAAATAATTAATTAAACAACTAATTAATTAAATAAATAACTACTAATTAAATAATCATCTAATGAATTAAATACAAATAATTAATTAAATAATTATCTAATTAATTAAATAATTATCTAAATAAATAAATAAATAAATATCTAATTTATTAAATTAATAAATAACATCTAGTTAATTAATTAATTAATTAAGTTTTATTAATATATAAAATATTAACTTTTAACAACGGTGCCAGAGCTGTCGCTGTCATTGTCGATAATACTATCTACCAAGGTCTTAAAGGAGTGATTATTGTTCCACTAATCTGGAACAACAACCTAGTCTCAGTGCTCATCATAAACCATGTTGAAATTTATATTACTAGGAGTATAGGATAAAAATTAAATAAAATTCTATAAAATAAATTAAAATATAGATAAAAAATATAATCATTTTCAAATATCATAATCAATTCACCTGAAAAAAAACTAATGCAGTCAAATAAAAGAAAGAATTCTGATAAGGCAACTAGGATGTAATAAAGCAAGAAAAAAAGCTAAAATATAAAATAATATATGGAGAAATAAAAATTAATATCATCCTGATTAGCTATAAATGAAGATGCTCACCAGAGAGAATGGGAGGAAGGATATCGATGGCTTGCAATGAAAGAAAACTGAAAAGTGTGGGAGCTCAACGATTGTACGAGCGGGAAGGAGAGGTACCGAGAGGGGGAGCTTGGGATCTCAGTATAGGTACAGGCATCGACGGTGGCATAGATGATGGCGAGAGTACGAAGGAGAGGCATAAGCGGGGGAGGGGAGGCGTGAAAAGGAAAGAAGCGGAAAGGAGAGGTGGCAGTAAAAAGGGGAGGAGAGGAGAGGCTCGACGATGGTAAAAAGGGGAGAAGAGAGTGCGAAGGTAAGCTCAGCAACGATGAAAAAGGAAGGAGAGGAGAGGTGGCGATAAAAAGGAGAGGAGAGGTGGCGTAAAAAGGGGAGGAGAGGAGAGAAGAGTCTCGGCAATATAAAAATGAGAGGAACGACATGGCGGTGGTGCTCTGTAAGCCAGCGAATGTCCAATGAGAGGCACCGACAAAGGGATGCGAGTGAGGGACAAAGCCACGGGATGGCAGTGCTCTGCACACCGATGGATATCCAAGGAGGGGTGCGGGCAAAGAGGTGCAACCAAGGGACGGAGCCACAGGACAGAAGGGGAAGAAGAAAGACGAGCAACCCACGGGAGGAAAGGGGGAGAGGGAAGACGAACAATCCTGGTGAGAGCGAGGAAAAAATGGGCATGGGGGGCATATATTAACAAGATTATTTGTAATAGCTAATGCCATCGCTAATAATATATCTTCCATCGGTAATACTTTTATTAGTGATGACAACATATGCTGTCGCTACTATTTCTTGGAAATGCCTTAGTTTTCATGGCAACTATTAGCAATGGCATTTGCCATTGCTAACGACTTTGCTATAAATATTTTTTCTTTAAATAAAGAATTTGGAATTTAAAAAAATTATTTATGACGGCATGCCTTTGCTAATAGTTGATAACTCATCACTAATAATTTTTTTGAAAAGTAAAATCCTGTAAAAATATTAAAATTTATTAGTAACAGCACTTGCCATTACTTCTATTTGTCAGAAATGTCTTAGTTTTTGTAATGACTATTAGCGACAACAAATGTCATCACTAATATCGTCGCTATAATTTTTTTCGCTAAAATAAAAAATTTAAAATTTTTAAAAATTATTAGCGATGGCAAGCTATCACTGAAAGTTGATAACTCGTTACTAATAATTTTTTAAAAGTAAAATCCTGTAAATATTAAAATTTATTAGCAATGGCACTTGTCATTGCTAATAACTTATTTATCATTTCTAATAGTATTAGTGACGAAATTTTTTTGTATTATTATTCTTGTTGTTATATACCATTATTAATGATGACAGGTTAGCCATCGTTAATAATGGTTTTTCTTGTAGTGATAGAAAGATGAACTCCTAATTGTAGTTATCGTGTAATTAAGTTTCTCTATCAAGAGTTCCAATAGCATACAGGTCATGGAATCTCGTTAAATTCTAAGTATATGTCTTATGCAAGACATAATTAGCTTGAGCCCGATCGTGATTCTTATGAAAACTTTTATCATTATTATGCTGCTATGGTTACAAACTTAAGAGCACAGCCTCTTAGGTCATATAAGACTTCTTCTCAACTACTAAAGTCGATAGATCCTTTATAGGTATACTCCCAACTTCTACAACGAACCTACTACAACCAACGTATACCACAAGATCCTGAAAAACTATGAACTATATTTATGTCTTTGACAAACTACAACAATCCTATTGTGAGTGACCAAGGCACCACAGGTCAAGGAACTACTCACACGACTACAGCATTGAGAAGTTACTAATGAATAAGTGGTATCTATGTAACTTCTTATTTTTAGTCATGTTCAGTACCGTTATTCTTTAACATAATTACATGTACTCTTGCTCTAGTATCTCTACACTTAGACTCGAGACTCATATACCTGAAAGAAAAGCGATTTGTACATCAATCTTGACAGAATAATCATCGTCTCCATGATGATCCAATGACTGGAAGCATTTAAGAGTTAATCTATAATGACACATGTCTCAAATTTTCAACTCTTGAAAAAATGTATGTCATTTTCCATTAACTCCTTGGACGATACATGGACACATATTTAACATGTATGGATTAAAATAATCCAATTTAGAATATTAAATATAAAACTACATCTATAAAGTAAATATATATCTGTCAGATTAGTTTCTAGGATACATATTTAACATATCTTCGAAGGTAGCATTTGCTACCGTATCCTAAAAATAAAAAAGAAAAAAAAAAAAAAGACAGAAGAACGAGCCAACCGTTATAATTTTGAAAGGTTGAATTAAGACTATGAATTTTCTTGATATATAAAACTTTCCTCTTCCTTTTTGGAAGTCTAAAACTTCCGAGAATCATGCTTGCAAATATTTTTCTTTTCAGATTACTTATTCTTAGAGAGACAAGAACTCGCCATCTTCTATAGGTTCAAAGATATGGTCATGGAGATTTTTCGGTGCAGAGCTCTTGTGAACCATAATTTCTTCTACTTTACACTCCATAACTTAGCAAGTGAAACATTAAAGCTCAAAATTCAAGTTCGGGAGGCCCATTGCTATCAACCCCTCGAAAGAAAAAGGTAAAATCCAATGTTGTCATGCAAGAACTAATTAAGCTAATTCAATGTTTCGATCGATCAAGTTAAGGTCTTTCGATCGGATGATCATTGCTATTAACATATCTCCAAAGTAACATTGGACACTTTGTTTATGAAAGGGAGGGGAATGTTTGGACTTAACCCTTATCTTATCACCAACAACCAGCTAAACAAGCATATGACCTCCCCATGGATATTTTCAAAAAAATTGTGTTGGCTGGATCGGCCGGTCGGAGCCGCTGCATCGCAGGACCGCTCCCTGGTTCACCTGTAAAACAGGTTCCTTGCCGGAGTTGTTCCGACAGAGAACACTCCGATGCCTAAGTCAGTGACGGATTCCAGCCACAGAATGGGGAAGATATGGAGAGTGGAAGAGAAAAAGGGCTCTTGGAGATTGTAAATGTATGTGGGCAAGAATGTTTGCGCGTACCTTTCCAGCAATCATTCTTATCCTTATTTAAAGAATGCCTCCGGCCTGCGTCCCGCTCTTTTTCCGGTGATCATATGGGGAGCCAATCTCTCCCATGATTGGTGATCGTGGGTTGTCATTGAGCGGTTCCGACCAGATCGAAGGCGTGGTAGCAAGAGTTGCGCGCCATGATCATGGCACGATGAGTGTCCATTGTAACCGTTGGTTATAGTTGCCTTTCTGGAACAGATTATGGTCCAAGCTTCGGATTTCCCTTCGCGTGGGTCGAAGACTTGGTATTTCCCTGAGACCGGAAATCGCGTCTATGGCGGGGATCGAAGTACGTGCCTTCGGAAGTCGATGGATAGTTCGGTCTTCGGCCGGGGCCGAAGACGTTACTCGAAGGACTGGCCTCCAGATGTTGTGATCCGGTATGAAGCCTTGGGTTGCCTGCAATTGGCCTGTTCCATTCTCGGTCCGAAGTCCGCAGTCCGGAGAAACGGGTTTCGATCAGTCGATCCGGAGTTTGATTTATAGTTGAACCGGGATATCCCAATAAATTGAAAACTCCATCAATACATAATTATGATTTTGATGTTGGCATGCGAAGGATGATTGATTTGGAAGACCGACTTTCTTCATCATTAATCAATCAAGCTTTCTAGATTTGAAAAACCGGTCTTGGTCTCTTCCAGCACGCAGTTTAGACCGAAGAATTTCCTCTTGACTTCTCTTTTATCAGTGGTATATATATGTGGTCACAAATTGTTCTCGCTCTCTATCTCTCTCTCTTCTTCTTCTTCTTCTTCTTCTTCTTCTTCTTCTTCTTTTTTTTTTTTTTTTTTTTTTTTTTTTTGGCAGTAAAGAAGGATTGTCATCACCCTGGCCTGGACTTCCAAGCTAAAAAAAAAAAAAATCATTAGCCTTTCAACATCTGGTTGAAGACGCAACTTGCAATGTACCAGCAAAAAGACAACTTGCATGGTGTTCTCAACTTCCACATCAACTTTTCGTCTACTTTAAATCTTTCATTGATAAAAAAGGAGCACCACCACCTAAGAGGTTCCAATGTACTACATTTTCGAGCCTTAGTCCTCAACTTTTCTACCATAAAAGCGACCGCCCCGATCTCTTTGTTCACTAATGTCAACATACGTGGTTCGGAATTATGAAGTTTTCAAAATTATCTGCCGGCGTTTAATTATCTGGCCAAAGCAGGGCTTCTGCGAAAGAGAAAAAAAAGAATTTTGTATCTATAATTGCGGCGGATGGGACTTTGTTTCATCAACTTTTTTTTTTTTTTTTTTTTTTTTGACTGAAATAAAAGGGATGGGGAAAGAAAAATCCTAGCCGCTTCCACTGAGGCCCCCGTCCCGTAAAGCCATGTTCGATTTGGGTATAGCTTTTTTTGTTCAACATGATAAGACCATCTATGGTCGGCTATTTTTTTGATTTTTTTGCTTGCCCAAGCTAAATCTAGGCTAGATAAAGTTGAAGCACAACTAGTAGGGATATGTAGGGTGCTACGAGTAAATTGGATGGAACCATTGGTAATCCAAAATTGATTTAAAAATTATCGTTCAATTTTAATTTAAATTAGAGCTCTTTGATTAATCAAGCTTGGATTAAATTATATGTGCCTTCCTTGAGATAAGAAATGGAAACAAAGAGAAGGAGGGACATATCCATGTTAATTTCATTTTAAAATTCTTAATTTCTTTCGCAAGGATACAAGAAAAGCTTGGATAACCTTCCAAAGACCTAGAAATAATGTTAAAGAGTTTACATAGCTTCTTTTTTTTTTTTTTTTTATCATCATCATCATTGTTTACAATTTTAAAGGACATTGCAAATTACACCCTTCTTAGGTTGAGTTTTCATGGTGCATGCAAATCAGCTATAACAAGTGATTATCCAAATCATCCTTCCTAGAAGTTTAAATTTAGATAGGATAAAAAGCTAGGGTTGGGCCGATCATCGCCCGCCGGAGTTGTGTACATAGTTAAGCACCCATCCTTCGAAAAAAAAAAAAAATCACAAACTTTCATCCCTCCAAATTGCGAGATACATTGAATTTATTCATATCAAGGTCAATTTTATGTAGTGGCCAATTTTGTGCAGATATGTAGATTAAAAGCCAAACCGGACTATTTTTGCAAACTTAAATTCTAGTGATAGATAATGAGCTAATTTGGTGCTAGTTATTTTAGGCTTCAAAATGTTACGTAATCTAAGATTAAAAGAATGCTTGCTAGATGGAATTGTCTTTGTGCATAATTAATTAATATAGGCTAGCTCAAATAATCAATTCGACAAATACTTGTGAGATACAACGTAACAGATTATCTAAATTGAACAATGACCCAAATTTTGAAGCCCACACATTTAGACTCAAGAAGAAACCACTGGATTGTTCCCGTTCCTCCATACACTTGGTAGAACAAGAATATTGTTGACTTTCCAAAGCAGTAATCTTGGTTAATCCTTTTTCAAGTCTTCTAAGTTTTTCAAACAAAAACTTGATGATATGTTTTTAGTTTCCATGATAAAGTTATATATATATATTATTTTTTATGAAGGAAAACTTGAAGCCTGGTCCTTCTTGACTGCTATCTTGAAAGTTTGTCCTTTACGCAGTTAGTATTTTATGTTAATGAATTCTTGAACACAGCTAGACCTCTTATTAATTACTATACAATCATATATACTTGGTTTAGACAATGCTTGTACACAAGTCAAATTATGAAATACAAATCTATTAAAATAATAATTAAATATAAATATAATCTCTCTTCTTTTTTTTTTTTTCCAACAAGGATTATATACAAAATAGCAATCCATCATAATGTTGACCACATTTTCTCCTCCTCCATCCATCTAGAGTGTTGTTATATTGATTTAAAACTACCATGTGGAGAGGAAAAAACGATCCGTGCTTTAGAATGTGAGGACCAAAACCTTTTCCAAATTTCAAGCAACATGACTTTAAAAGCCAGTCACTTTTCGAAACTTAATCATGTCCATGCCTTTGGAGAAGGGCCCATGGTTTCACACCACCATGAACTCTTCTTTTTTCCTGATATTTTTGTACTACTTTGGATCTTTTTAATAGCTAGCCGTCTTCAACCTCAACACCCCAAACTTGCCGGCATTAGATAAATTATTGATTAGAAGTATTCTACCGCATAGACTTTGGACCATCCAGTACAATATGATCATCGTATCATCCAGCGAGATTAGAAAAATACCAGCAAAAATAAGTTTTGAAATGGCAATCATGGTCAACCATATACTTTATTCTTATTCATAGTTTTCAACCAAGCGAAAAAAATTAAAATTTTCAATTACTAAATGGTATGGCGGTGTTTTATTAGATGATTCGGTGTTTATGTGATAGAACAATTTTTAAGTGATAATTTTTTTTTTTTTCATATTAAGGTTAGTATTGATCATATGACATATTTTAATTGCTACGAAACTTACTTAAAATTTGTCATTAGCCATCATGTAGCCGGTCATAGCTCAAGCTAGTCCACGGCACGTGGGAACATGAAAGCTAGTTAAAACGCGCATGCATGCACACACACACACACACAAATTTAATAAAAAAAAAAAAAACTTTGGAAAATGCTTTGAGCTTGCTTGACGTGGATTGAACCATCATCTAATAATTCAATGCTTTGATCTAACATGATGCAATACAACTTGATGACAGCATCAAATATTGAAGGGTGGAAGTTAGCAAGGGGTTGTTAAATAGGCTGAAAAAGTTTCTTTTGGCTATGAACATCGAACCGATGTGAATCGAATCCAGGAGCGATATATATCCCGCAGCGTTGTCTTGAGATGGCAGTTTCCTCTCGCATTAATTGTTACATGTTGTACAATACCACCTCATTGACTGCAAGAGTCCTTTCGTACTCCATGGTTAACTGCTACGGACTTAATTGGGTCTTTGTTTTCAATACAGTTTTATGCACAGTAATTTGATTAAATATATAAACTGTTGCTGGGATGTGATGGAGTACGCCTCCACGGTCTGGGATCGCCGAGCCCGGGGCGGCCGGGACTATGCTAACGCTCTGCTCGGGATCCTCCCGCAGCTCTTTACGGTAAGCCCGAACTTATTTTCTTCTGTCTTCCGTGACCTCGGGTGGTCTTTCTTCTAACCCGATTGCTTCACTTGTGCAGATTGGGAATGACGTTCTCCTACTGAGGAACTTCCTCGTAGGGAACGCGAAGAGGGATGCCGAGAAGGAGAAGAAGCTCGGCAAGCTCGCGGCCGACGTCAAGGACCTCATGGAAAAGGGGGTCGAGCTGCGAGCAAGCAATCAGGCCTTCCAGACTGACCTGGCGCACGCCGAGGGGCAGAACAAGGAGCTGGAGTCTTCCCTGTCAAAGGAGCGGATCTCCCACCAGCGTCGCACGGAGGAGGATGCAGCTGAGAGGGCCCGCCTTCAGGCCCACTCCCAGTGGCTGGAGCATCAGCTAGAGGAGGCCAGGCGGGACGCGAACGCGGCGAAGGAGCGGAGTGCGTACGTCAACGGGCTCCTGGAGGCCGCGAAGCGGGAGGCGCAGGAGGCCGTCCCGAAATTCCGGGCTTCCGACGAGTACACGTCGGAGGTCCGGGAGGCCGCCGTGGACTCCTTCCTAAAGGGGTTCCGGATGTGCCGGGAGAAGGTAGGGGCCTTCTACCCCGAGCTCGACCTCAGTGGGGTGGTGCTCGGAGGTAGGAGGCAAGGACCTGAGAGCGGAGCCTCCGGTGCGGCCGACGCCACGCCTGCGGCCCCGGCGACCGATGAGGCCATGGCCCCAAAGCAGCCCCCTGAGCCGGCAGCCACCGAAGGCGAGGACGCGGAGCGCGTGACCCAGGCCGAGGGCTCCGACCTTGCGCGGAACTGAGCCTCCTATCCTTTCGCTTTTTTGTTGTTGTTGTTGTGCTTTTCTTCTTCTCTTTTTTTTTTGGGGACTCCCGGCCTATCGGGATTCCCAGCTTGTACTCCTCCTTGGATCAATGAAAGCTCTATTTGTCTAAATCTTAAGTTCATTTTCTTTCCCACTCTCCCATCTTCTCTTTTTCTTTCTTGAGATGTCGATGTGGAGTGCCGGGATGAGTGTGGACCTGGTCCCATCCGTCGCTCAGATCGAAGGTTGGGACATCCCGGACCGCGTGGCGTCAGAGTAGGCCTTAAGCGGGTCCGGCCTTGGGATTGCCTTCATGCTTGCGCGGGCGAAGTGGTTTCTGCCCCGCCTTCCAGGCCGAAGCCCGGGACTTCCGGACTGAACCCCGGGGCCGCAGGCTTTCTCAAGCCTTGCGCGGCTTGCCGAGCTGTTCTCCGTGTTTGCGTTGGCGAACTGGGTTCTGCGCCACCTTCCAGGCCGAAGCCCAGGATTTCCGGACTGAACCCCGGGACCGCAGGCTTTCTCAAGCCTTGCGCGGCTTGCCGAACTGTTCTCCGTGCTTGCATGGGCGAACTGGGTTCTGCGCCACCTTCCAGGCCGAAGCCCAGGACTTCCGGACTGAACCCCGGGGCCGCAGGCTTTCTCAAGCCTTGCGCGGCTTGCCGAGCTGTTCTCCGTGCTTGCGTGGGCGAACTGGGTTCTGCGCCACCTTCCAGGCCGAAGCCCAGGACTTCCGGACTGAACCCCGGGGCCGCAGGCTTTCTCAAGCCTTGCGCGGCTTGCCAAGCTGTTCTCCGTGCTTACGTGGGGAACTGCACCAACAACCTTTTCGTGGAAATCATGGCGTCCAGTTGGTTGAGCCCGGGACGCCCGAGAATGGCGTTGTAAGGCGAAGGGAGCCTGACGATGGTGAACGTCATCAGGACGGTCGTCTGCCGAGGTGGGGATCCGGCGGTGACCGGGAGAGTGATCTCCCCTTCGACCCCCACGGAGTCCCCTGTAAAACCTACCAGGGGGGTATGTACCGGTCTCAGCTGACCGTGGGACAAATTCATCCGAGAGAAGGCATCGTAAAAAAGTACGTCAGCCGAGCTTCCACTATCAACCATGATTCGATGTACAGGATGCTTCGCGATGGTCATCTCGACCACCACGGCATCGTTGTTTACATTTTCATTATCCTTCCCCTCCTCGGGAGGGATTACATTCTCCGGGTTCCCGACTTCCCGGGCTCTCTTCGCCGCTCGCCCGACCCCGCGTGAGATCATGCCCACGGGCTTCTCCATCGGGCGGTTATCGATTGCAGGGGCTGGCGGTAAAGCCGCGAGCGGCTGCCCCTCCGGGGGGACCTCGTTCCTGACAAACTTCCTGAGGTAGCCCCTCTTGATCAGCTCCTCGATCTCCCGCTTCAGGTTGCGACACTCCTCTGTGTCGTGACCGTGCTCGCGGTGGAACTGGCAGTACTTCGATCTGTCCCGGATAGCACTCGGGTTCTGAGGAGGAGGTCGGCGGAGGTAGCGCTCGCCCTCGATTTCCATGAGGATCTTCGTCCGAGGTGCGAGGAGAGGGGTGAACCTCCGCTCCGGAGTGGCCTTGCCCCTCGGCCTTGGATTCGGACGAGGGTCGGCAGATGGCCAGGGCTTCCGAGCTCCCAGGGTATCCCTCGGGGGTGGCCTCTTCAGAGTCTTCCCGTCCAACTCTCGACGGGTGCGGTCGGCCTCCTCCTCCCGGATGTACTTATGGGCACGGAGGAGGAGCTCGGAGTACGTCCTGGGCGGCTTCTTGTCCAGGGAGTAGGTCAGGCGGGACGTCTTGAGCCCGCGCTTCAAAGCCAGCATGGCGACGGGCTCATCCAGGCTGTAGATTTCCAGGGCTGCAGTCTTGAACTGGGTGATGTAGTCCCGGAGCAGCTCCTGGTCCTGCTGGCGGATGGAGAAGAGGCTGTCCACCTCTCTTGGCACCTTTCGACAAGCGTCGAAGTGCGCCACAAACTTTCCTTCCAGCTGGTGGAAGGAGCAAATGGATCCGGGCTCGAGGCGGGTGAACCAGACTCGAGCGGCCTTCCGGAGGGTGGCTGGGAAGGCGATGCACAAAAGAGCGTCGGTGGCCCCCTGGACCCTCATGAGAGCTTTGTAGCTCTCCAGATGATCCAGAGGGTCGGTGGTCCCGTCGTAGGGATCCACTTGCGGCATGCGGAACCGTTTTGGGATCGGCTCCGCCTGGATTTCTTCAGAGAAGGGGGGACGGGAGTCGTAGCCCGCCGGGTCCGCCGATGAGTTCTGCAGGTCGGCAAATCGGCGGGCGAACTCCGCTAACTTGCACTCATGCTCCTCCAGGCGCCTCTCAGCCTGGCGCCTGATGGCCTCGTCGGTGGAGTCTTCCACCGAGACCGCTGGTGAAGGGGGCGCCGATCGGTCTCGGCACGAAGTCAGGCCTCGGCGTCGCTTGCTGCGATGCACCGTTTCGGCTTCATCGGCCGGGGATCGACTCTCGTGATCCGCCGAACCGGAGTAATTTCTTTTTGCGGGAGCTTGGTGGCTCCCGCAGGGGTTGGAGACTGCCCTCGGATGGGATGGCCTGCCCTGAATGGAGCGCAGGCTCCCACGCTATCCCGCGGCTCGAGCCGCGGGGGTCCCTGGCTGCGGCTGCGTGGCCAGAGACCGCTGCTGATTTTGAAGCTGCCGGACCACCGAGGTCAAGGTCTGCAGCTGTTGGATGACGGCCGCGAGGGGCCCGTCTGCTGAGGTTGGCTGTGGTGGAAGAGGAGGGGGAGCTGGAAGCTCCCTCTCCGGGCTGTGGGCCCCTTGAGGGGAGGGAACCTCCCCCGCATGGCTGGTGGATGCCTCGCGCCCACGAGTGACCACCATTATCGGAGAGCGCGATACCTGCAGAAAGCTGGCTCCCGCTAGGGGGTGTTGTCCTGCCCCCCTACCTGGTGCGCCAATCTGTTGCCAATCTCGCCGCCGCGCCTGTGCCTCGGATTCGTCGATCCTACCGGACCGCCTGGCTCCTGGAGCCTCCTGGCTGGAGTGGACCTGCAAGAGAGGGTCAGAAGACCCTGGCCGGGGATCCTGGCGAGGGAGCTCCGACGGTCAAGTCAGTAGACGACGAGAAGGAACATATTCTCCAAGACGGGCCCCCGAAGGAGTCCCAGACTCGGAGAATTTACTAGCAAGAAAGGTGCTATGGGGACCAGAAATTCGGCCGGGCCTCCTTGCCGAGCTCACGCCAAGCAATCCCCTCTCGGGACCCTGGATCTCACTCTCGGAGCGGGGCTTTTTGGCCACTGTCTCTTGCTTGTCCCCAGCTTGATTAGCTTACCTTGTCGTCCCCAGCTTCCTTCCTTTTATCTCCTCTCGCTGTTCGCCTGTCTTCACCTCCTGGGAGGCTCCCCTTCCCATCCTTTTCTCTTTCCCCTTTCGGTGTTGAGGGCCAGGCGGCTTTCCGACCTCGTTCGCCGAGCCCAGCGGGGAAAGGGCAAAGATAGAAGGGGGGTGGCGCCGGTAAGGCGGCCGGTCAGACCTCGGGCCCAGTGAGAGCGCTCTCCTTCCCAAGTGTTGGCGCCGTCCGTTTACGGGCCCTGTTTTGTCAGAGCCGCGCCTCTCGACTGCGGGACCTGTCGGGCCGATGTAAATGGCGTTTCGTGTGCCGTCGCCATCCGTACGGGGCACTGCCTGTGATGCGCACGGCTCGAGGGTCGACCTCGGAACCTGCCCCTCTTTCTTTGGGATCTTCTCTATACGGGCGGCCTGACCTCGGCCAAGGTGGGCCCCTCCTGGGTGGACACCTGGCGAGGTGGCAGGAGGCCACCCGGCTTCGGCCGAGGTGGACCCATCTCCGGGGGCCACCTGGCGAAGGAGCGAAGAAGTGACCGACCTTGGCCTAGGTGGACCCCTCCCGGGTGGACACCTGGCGAGGTGGCAGGAGGTTGCCTGGCTTCGGCCGAGGTGGACCCGTCTCCGGGGGCCACCTGGCGAAGGAGCGAAGAAGTGGCCGACCTCGGCCTAGGTGGACCCCTCCCGGGTGGACACCTGGCGAGGTGGCAGGAGGTCGCCCGGCTTCGGCCGAGGTGGACCCGTCTCCGGGGGTCGCCTGGCGAAGGAGCGAAGAAGTGGCCGACCTCGGCCTAAGCGGACCCCTCCTAGGTGGACACCTGGCGAGGTGGCAGGAGGAGCCCCGACCCGAGCTCGACTTCGGCAAGGGCGATAACGTCTTCGGGAAGTCATCTGGCGAGGTAGCCTGGCCGAGCTCGATCTCGGCAATGTGATGCTGACTCGACCGAAGAAACCTCCACGTGGCTCGATCATATCTGACGGTATCTTAGCCCGGCCACGTCATCGATACGGCCGTAACAGGATGCGTGATAGATTGAATTAGATAAGAAATCAAAAAAAAAAAATGTATTTCCATTTTATCGGCCAGTATCTTTGTAAGAAATGATATTTTGGATCAAAATCGATAGATCCAGTTGACTTCAACCCGGTAAAAAAAATAAAGAGATGAAAGGAGAGTCGAAACAGAGTTATCCATCCGGAATCCTCGTCCAAAAAGAAGCCGAACCACCATAGAGGGTAGGGACAAGGCCGGCGATGAGATTGGGGTGGGTTGGGTTTCGATTGATGCGATTTTGCTTCCCCAAACGATAAGAAGTTCCCGTCATTTTTTCTTTAAAATCCACCCCTCATCGTCAGATTTCATTGTTCTTCTTCGAATTCCCTCTCCGGTGGCCGCGTCGCCTCGACCTTCTCTTCCGTTCAGCCACATGCATGCGAACCATCTCCTCCTTCGATCTTTGTCCGTGGAAGCCGGAGGCCGGTTCGGTCGAGCCAGGTGGAAGAGAGAGAGCAAAGGGGAGAGAGATGGCGAGTGCTCTGATGAGCCAGTGAGTCGACAATTAGAAATCGTTGGATCGGGGGAGGTGTCCGTCATACCGGCGTTCTTGCCATCGCCAGTAAGTTTCCTTCTCCCCGGTATTCTTGGTTTGTGTGGCAGTAAGGGGTAGGTTCTATTGATCGGATCACCGCCAGCTACGCTGGTGACGCCGCCGACCCCTCTTCCCGTTGACCACCTCCCGTGGCCACCGCCGGCAGCCGTGGGGTGGCCGGTTCGGTCGAATCGATGATGAAAACAGGGGTTTGGGAGAAAAGAAGAAAGAAAGAGAAAAAGAAAAGGAAAAAAAAAAGAAGAGGAAGGAAGGAAAAAAAAAAAAAAAAATGAGGAGAGAGAAAGAGAAGAAAGGATTGGAAAATCTTCTTTCTCAAAATTCATGCAGTTAAAATTTTTTAGGTGAATCGTAGAAGAACTTTAAATAAATTATTTATTATTGTAGGGGATCGGTGTTCTGAGCAGGAAAGTGTTGAACAAGCTCTGGATATGGACTAATATCAGATATACTAGGAGTAGCTTCTGGAATGTAAGGATTTATGGACCTGATCACCAATTATCTATATGTGTTAATTTATTATGACATGATTTGATCCGTGCATATGAGCATCGGTATGCATGATTAGTTTTGCATGGAATAGTTTGATTTTTATGTTGGACAGTATGATTGTTGTTGTTACAAGTTAAGCTCCTATATACTATGTTTTATCAAGTAAAATTACTTTTGATGGTTGGACCATGATGTCGGGTTTGTTTGGAAATCTATAAATAACATGATTTGATTACATGATGTGAAATGATAAAGTATTAATCAAGTAAATACGGTGTTTGGACTAGCCATGCCACGACAGTACCATGGTTACTCAGGTTGCCAATTACATATGGGATTGTGACAAATGTTGCCAATCACAGGCATAGTGTGCCAGTCACAGGCTGGAGTATGACCATGGTTAGTCCAGAACCCTAAAGGAGAAAGATATCTAATGCAAACGAAGTACTAATTAAGAGACTAGCAATACCATGGTGGTACCGTGGTTACTCAGGTTGCCCGTCACAGGCTAGAGTGTGACAAATTGTGTGCCAGTCACAAGCGGGATTGTGACAACTTTATATGCCCATCACAGGCGGGATTATGACAAATAGTGTACCAGTCACAGACGGGATTATGATAAATAGTGTGCCAGTCACAGGCGGGAGTGTGACAACAGTATGCCAGTCATAGGCTAGAGTGTGACCGTGGCTAGTCCAGAATCCTAAAGATAAAGGTTAACTAATGAAAATATTAAAAGAAAATATGATGTTATCATTGGTTTTGTTAAACTTGATATATGAGTTATTTTGGTTACGTGATCTGATAAATTGTTGTTTTCTTGTTATTTTTAAGTTATACTGTTATTGGTGTGATTGTTTGGAGACCTTACTAGGCTGTAAAGTTTACAATCCCTATTTTCTTCCTTTCCAAAATTGTGCAGGATATTCGAGCTTCGTAGTGCATTGGATTTGTGGTGAAATGATGCATAGCAAGGATTGGATTGGGCATGAGATGAAATACCAGGATTGTAGATTTTTAGTTAGTTTTGTTCAGTTAGTTCAGTTGCTGATATTTATGTAATAAATCAATGGATCATTTAGTGATTTTGACTTGAATAAATGGATTGTTTAATTACTATTTAAATGTTTATATAATATTGGTTTATTTGATGAGATTTTTTAAGTAAGTGATTCTTGTATATCTAGGCCTTGCATGATCTCTAGGATAAAATCTAGGATTTGTGCGGCCGATCGTATAGCCAATTCCGGTGCTGAATTTGGGGCATGACAGTTTTAGTGATGTCAAGTTGATGTACTTACCTTTAAATGAGGAAAGGCTGCGAAAATCTAATTAGCACCTTGCATCGAACATTACCTGACAGGACAGGGACCTACAGGGATAGCTATACCGGGTTTAACCTCCACTATCCTTTTTATCTTACCAAAAAAAAAAAAAAACAGAATACAGTTTCAAATGGGCAACCATCACCACTAACCTAACCTCATTAATTGATAAATGTTCTGATGCTGGCCCAATCCATTGATTGGATAATGATTCAAGGAAGGCAACCAATAGCATGGAAAGGCAAGTTTCTGGCTAGTTAGATGAAGTCTAATATTAATTAAGATTGGTAATCCTGCATGTTTTATGTTATGTGACATGAATTACTCTTCCGTTGCATAAGATAAGAAGGAACTAATATGATTTGCAAGATTTATCACCAAACATGATGAATTATTTGATCGTAACGAGTAGATATATATAGATTCAATTAATGAACATTTCGTGTGCGAATAATACCTGCATGATCCGGAGCATTTCACATAATTCTCTAATATTACATGTAAGACTGTAAATCCACTTGTTTTAAATTGGGATCGGTTATTATCCGATAAGCATGTCTTTTTTTTTTTTGGTTAAACCAAAAAAGGGGAGGAGTTAGATCCCGGGCATGGCCATCCCCAGACGGTCTTTCAATTCCAGTCAGGAAATGTTCGATACACGGTGCATATTAATTTTTTCCGTAGACATTTCTCATCCGAAGATGAGTACATCAACCTGACTACCACTACTGGATTTATTATATATCCCTAATTTTTTTCACTATCATCGATCAACAAGAACTCCAAGATGTTATCTGATAAAAGCATGTCTTTCAAAATCCAAATAATAATAATAATAAATTTAATCGGATGGCTTTCCGGTTTAAATATTTAAATAGGTTTGACTGGACTTCGTAACATTATTTTTTTAAAAAAAAGATGAATGGATAAGCTAGTTTGCACCATGCTAATCTCCTTTGCCACATAAGTTTCAAAAGCTACAAGGCACCGCATTACAACATGGTGTACCCAAATTAAACCGTGCTGAGGATAGCAATATCTAGAATATCCTAAAGAGCCAGATTTCAATAACCCTTGAAAATTATCCTTTCAAATTAATTCATTATAGGAATTAGTATATTTCCTCCTCAATTTTAAATTGCATAAGATCTATTTTTTTTTTCATATCCAATAAAACCGAATTTGAATTGATAAATTTTTTATTCTATTTATACTTTATCCAACATGTACCCGATCCAAGTCGATCGCCACTGGCCTCTTAATTATTCCAACTTATGAGCCAGGGAGGAACATCTTGTATGAATATAAGAGAGAGACATCCTGCCATGAATTTTTCTAGCACAAACAAAGAAGCAAATACTTCGCCGGACAATTAAAAAAAAAAACTTAAAACTTTTGACGACTTCTAAAGAGATTGAAAACAAAAACATCATGCATGTGTCCGTGCCATTCTTCTCCTTGGAAAAGGTTTTTCGTGTTACCTAAGATAACCAGCATGCGAAGAGCTATGAATTTGACCTTTTCCAACCGTAGAACATGAGATTCATAGCCGTGTACTCTAAGATTTATCCGCAAAGATCTAGTTTACTTATTCTTAGGTTGCAGTGGTGGTCAAGCAATACACATTGGTCGAGGAAAAATAAAACTAGTTCTCACGCTGTTCTTCAATTTTTTATTTTTTATATTTTTGATAAAATGGTGTATTCATTAAATAAAATGAAAATGAATAGAATCCAGAAAATCAAACAGCGTAAAATTCTTAAACTGTGCAGGGGATGACCGCCGGTCACACCGTGTAAGTTCTCCATTTTCTATTTGGCCACCATTCATCTTTTCTTTTGTTTTAAAGTTTTCCATTCTATATTTTCCTCGCGTGTCTTCTTTTTTTTTTTTTTTTTTTTTTAGTAGACTAGGATTAGCTTAATTAATACATGACAGCATTGACCAATTTCAAGAAATTTACGGTGCATTAAAATAATTTTTTGGTGGTTCAAATATTTTATTTGGTCCGATGGATACAAACAAGTAACAAAATCCTCTTTTTCGTGTCTATTCTTAGAGAATTTCACTACTTTGACAATTTCAAATAATCTACTCCTTGTTTGGATGCCAGGAATGATTAAGTCATCCTTCTAAGTAGCCGAATATACGACTTTTTTGTTGTTAAGGATTTTCACTTGAAGGGACTTCACTGCATGGAGAAAACGTTGCCCAAAATTTAAAAAAAAAAAGAAGAAAGAAAACAAACAAAAATTAAGCACATTTCTTTTCTGATGTGATTAAAATGATCTTGGCAATGCGATTAACCTTGCATAATAATGTAAGAGGAATTGCAATGGTCAAGATCTTTTTTTTTGTTTGATTGATACTTTTTTAACATCCCCATGATGCGTTGTCCGGTGAGCAAGGAACATAGTCCCTTTCTTTCACTTCTAGCATTATAGAGTCAATAGAGCACGTTTGTGCTTGATCATGTTGTCATTGAAGATATGTTAGTAATTTGGAGGTTGTTGCTTTATTAATACTATGAAGCTAAAAATTTAGTTATTTTTAGGATGATCCCATATTAGATATTTAACTAAATGTAAATCTACTTAAATATAAATTATTAATTTAGACTTCCAAATTACATGACTTTTTAAGTAGATAAGATTTAGTTTTTATTTTTATTTCTCTCTTCTCTATTAAAATTCGACGGACAAAATTTCAATATGTTGGGATATCAACTGCACTGATACTACTCGTCGGAGATCCATATTACCACTTATCGAGGGATCGCTTGAGGGGAATATGGATTCCCATTTACAAGATCATGATTGTCGATGTCCATGCCATAGAAGAAAGAAGAAGAAATAAAATAAAATACAAAATACAATTAGATGGGCATACAAGATTTCACTATGAGAAAAATAATTTACAAGATTAAAAACTTTTACTCAATCTCGTATAAGTCTCTCAACAAGAAATATCAAAATCTCTCGCATAAGTTCTCAACGCACAGTTCCTGTAGGTTTTCTGGAGACCTTCATCATTCTTTTAATCTTCACACCTAACCTACTTCTCTGCCCATGAATTTATGTCACCGTTGCGAAGAGCATCTTACCAGAAATCCAACGATCCAAACCGTATCCAAATCGAACTCCTGTAGCTCTCCCAATCATCGTCTGACTATATATCAGCTCCCGACCATTGATTAGCCTCGATCGTGCTAAGAATCATGCTCAAATCGGGCTAAATCACATATATCATGCCAGTGATGCTCTTAGGCCATCTGATCAATGCGAGCATCATGCATGTCTATTAGATCGTATGGATTGCATACATCTGTCAGATCATGCGGATCGGGCATGTAGATCGTCAAACTCGTCCCATGCATCATGCTCGGTCCACCAAAATTGTGCAACACTATACAGGAAAGAATGGATCAATGCCACCTGGGCCTGGGCACATCCTCAAGCCTGCGCATTCCCTGCTCGCTTGGGCTTGGGTTGGTGCTCGTGCACATCGTGCTGGGCCACCACCTGCATGTGCTCCACTAGGCTACGCGCTCGGACCGACCTACTACAAGTTCAGGCGACCTGTGAGTTGAACTAAAAGGGTCCAAATTTTTTTTCTTATTTCTCTTAGGTTAGGCTTTTTACTAGGTTTCTCCACCTGTTTGGGCTTCGTTCAGAGACTGAATTGAGGCGTTCAACCCAATAACCTCCAGCCCGACTCGACATTTAGCCTCTGCCTGACTTTGAAAGCTTCTTGGAGGATTTGCACCCTCATGCCCCGAGATAAATATGAGGTCGAGCCAGGCCGTTCGATTCCATCTTCGTCACATGCTATGCTCACCTTGACCTGAGACCTGCTCGAGAAAGCCTCATGCGATAATAAAAACTTCACCTTGCAACATCGCATGTCATCCTCCTGAGTCTTGCATCCCATCTCCAATCCACCTGTTACCAGAGCTCCACCTCATGCTAGACTCCTATCTGCACTAAGAACTTCATCTTATACTGAACTTTCTATCAAAAAGTAGTGACCTCCATGTTTCTTCCCCTGCAAAATAACCTACTACCGTGCAAAACCTTCATGACTCTATCATCGACTCTCCATGTATAGCAGTTTGAGTCTAGTTTACTAAAAAAATTAGATTTCTAAAAAATTGGATATGCTCAAACCTTGCCAGTTTTTTCATAGTCCCACCACGCATCTCCAAGCTGACTATCCCGATACGCGCGATTACATAGTTTGATTTGTCTGACAAGTAGACAACAACTTCTTTGCTCTCTAGACATTCGAACAACTCCTCTCTGCAATATATATAATTTCGACATGCAAAATCTAAAATTCACTAGAAAGAAGGGGATACCTGGTTGGATACCATGAGTGCATCACTGATGTATCCACCATCACTAACATCAGCCACTACCGTAGTAGCCATCGTCCAATCTTTGAGCTACGGGCAATCTTTGATATAATGCCCTAACTTATCACATCGAAAGTATTTGATCTTGCTTGCATCCTTCGACCCGGACCGTCCACCTGTGATTCTCTATCGCTTTCTTTATGCCACTTGCTCTTCCAAAAATTACCAACATTGAGTTTCTGCCTGAACTCGAAGCTTGATTCTCTCGCTTAAGAACCTTGTTCTGGAGTAATGCTGAAGTAACCTCCTCTATCTTGATAGTACTCTTTTCCATTAGAAGAGAAGTCACCAAGAATTCGAAGGACTATAGTAGGGATGATACAAGACTAACGCCCTGCTCTTTTTTTACCTTCTCACCTACACTAAGAAGGTCGATGAAGATCCTCTAGAAGTTATTTAGGTGCTCCTGCACACTCTACCTCTCGGTCATCTATATTTGATAGAACTGCTTCTAAAGAAATAGTATGTAGGTGAGAGTCTTTATCATATATAACTCATCGAGCTTCGTCCATAGCATTATCAAGAAAGTCTCCTGCAGTCATGGATTATCACCTCATTCGTCAGGTACAAGCGGATCATACTCACCATCTGTATCTAGTATCATCTCCAAGTCTTCTCTTCCATGGTGGTTAGCCTTTTCTCTTACATGAAAGCATCGATCAGTCCCTACTATATGAGTATATCTTTCATTCTTGCTTATCAGAGAGAAATTACTTTTCACATCGAATCGGATGATCTCAAACATGATTATGCATGTCCTCTCCATTTTCTTTGATCTCGATTAATCATGGACAACCAGGGCTCTGATACCAATTATTGGAATATCAACTATATTGATATCACTCATCGGGGGATCACTCGAGAGGAATACAGATCTCCATTCCTAGGATCATGATTGTCAATATTGATACCGTAGGAGAAAGAAGAAGAAATAAAATAAAATACGAGATATAATTAGATAAGCACGCAAGATTTCACTATAAAAAAATAACTTATAAGATTGGAGACTTCCACTCTCAATCTCGTACAAGTTTCTCAACAAGAAATCCTAAAATCCCTCACACAAGCTCTCAACGCACTACCTTTGCAAGCTTTCTAGAGATCCTTTATCACTCTTTTGATTCTCGCATCTAGCCTGCTCCTTTGCCCATGGATTTATAATTACTGTTACGAAGGGCATCTCATTATGAGTCCAACGGTCTAAATCATATCCAAATTGAAATCCTGTAGCTCTCCCAATCATTGTCCGATTGTAAATCAGCTCTTGACCATCGATCAGATTCAATCGTATCGAAAATTGCACTCAGATCAGACAAATCACGTGAATCATGCTGGTGATGCTACTGGGCCATCTGATCAATGCATAGATCGTGCGCATCCATCAGATCACACGAATCAGGTGTGTAGACCATCAAACTCGTCTCGTGCACCATGTTCAGTCCACCAAAATCATGCAACACCGTGCAGGAAAGAACATATCAACATCGCCTCAGCTTAGGTCCATCCTCGTGCCCACACGTGCCCTGCCCGCCTGGCCTAGGCCGATGCCCACATACATGTCGATGCTCGTGCATGCCCCGCCCACCTGGGCTTGGAGTCGATGGTTATGCGCGCCGGCACCCACTCACGTACCGGCTCGCACGTGCATGCCTGCCTGTGTGCTTGGGCCAACCTGCTACGAGCGGAGCCAAAAAGGTCCAGAGATTTTTTCTCTCTCTGTTAGACCGATCTTTTTATTGGATTTCTTCACCTATTTAGACTTCGTTTAAGGGCTGATTCGAGTCGTTCAACCCAACACAATCTAATAATGATTCCAAAGGATATAATCCTACATTATTGCTGATTTTTGATGCATTCGGATTTGAATTATAGGATTCGATCTTCATTCTCTTGTGGGACAATTTTTTTTTTTTTAACAAAAAACTTTTATAGCATGTCTTGAACATTCGAGTAGTAATAACAAAACTTAATTTATTTTATTATGTAAATAAAAATATTATCAATTAAATAATCAAACTAAAATAATAATAAATTAAGATATTTATAATACTTTAATTGGAAGATTTCCAATCGAGTTCGTATATATATATATATATATATATGAAAAGCATCATGTTGCAATATTTTCTTTTATATATATATATATATATATATATATATATATATATATACTTATCCTTTAGAGTACAGTAGAAAAATGCCAACGGTATGCTGGAAATGAAGCTGGGTAGAGAGAGCGAGAGAGAGAAGAGAGAAGAGAGAAGAGAACTCTTGCCTTGCTCGATCATTCCTCTCTAGCTCCCACTTGCCTATTTTACATGGCGTTGACAATATACGAGAGGGACTATGGAGGAGCATCACATCAGGTGACCCCATGAACACTGGGAAATGCGCTAAGAACGACAAACTTATGTCCATTTTCCTTGGATGAGTTACTATCTCTCTCTCTCTCTCTCTCTCTCTCTCTCTCTCTCCCTCTCTATTGGAAGAGCATCACATCAGGTGACCCCATGAACACAGGGAAATGCGCTAAGAACGACAAACTTACGTCCTTTTTCCTTGGATGAGTTAACTACTCTCTCCCTCTCTCTCTCTCTCTCTCTCTCTCTCTCTCTCTCTCTCTCTCTCTCTCTCTCTCTCTCTCTCTGTGTTCATTCCTCTGTGCAACCCATCGAGGTGGCTTCTTTTGAGCCGAGCCTTAGGATTTTATGAGGCTCATCAGATGCCCTTCTCTATTAATTAATCGAGGAGTCCAAAAGAGCTAGAGCCGTGTATATGTTATATATCTGACAGAGATCGATGCATGCATGGTATATACAGCATTAATTAATCGCTACGTCCATATCGCCACCATTAATTCAAGATACATTCTATTTGGAGCTCTACGTACGTGTCTCTTCCGCCCGTAGTTCGTCCGCTGCCGCTATTGACTGTCAAAGAGAAGGTGCATGACATGTACCGTTCCTATACGATACCCCATCAAGATATTCTACGGACATCTTTGTCATACCAAATGCATATCAATAAACAAATGCGTATAACGTCTAGCCGTATCCTCTAAGTCTATTTCACCCGGATAAAGTCATGCTTTTCTGCAGTGCATCGATTAATCTCGCTGCTTGATTTCTTCTACCTGATTCGAATTGATCTAATTTCATTATCATTCCCTATATATCAAATTTGATATTATTTTTGAGTTATTGTTCTGGCTTTTAGAGAATAGTATATTAATTATATATGATTAGCTTCATTTTGTTTTTGATTTATAAATTACCTATATATGGCACCATTATTTGTTATTTCCGATCATGCTAATTGATATCGGTGGTGATCGATGATCATTTTAATTCACCATTAATTATTTGTTTTTGATAAATTTATAATAGTACAATTTCTCTATCTATAATTACTAATGTACCTTCTTGCTTATATATGATTAGATGCAGGGATTTTTTTTGATGATAATAGTAGTGGTAGTAGGCCAGCATATGGTTAAATTAATATAAGAATTTTAATAGCAATAGCAGTAGCAATAGTAATAATATATTATTTTGGCCATTTAACAATTGATTTGGCATCCATGGAGTAGTGGTCATTGATAGTATTATCAAATTTAGTTGAGCTTATAATTCCTATCTCGATCACGAGGACGATCTTCAAGTTAACTATATGGAAGAATTACACCAATGGAACACGAAGATACAATGTCTCCGATATGACAAATGACTTGGATGGAGAGGGATCCAAAACGGTCCTTTTGACAAAACTTGGAAAAAAATGCAAGAAGACGATTGCTTTAAAATTTTCTCCAATCCCCTATGCTTTCCCTTTGGATGCATTTGTAAGCATCTACGTGCAAGTTAATTTAATTATATATATAATATAATTATTTACTTTTCTAATGAATTGTATGTCATTACAGTGAAACATGTCTTTACCGATATTTTTTTCGACCTTTTCCGACACTTTCAAGCATCGCCAAGCAATCTCGCTAAAGCGTCGCCTATATAAGCGCGGGGACGCAACCTGTCGACATTTTTTAAAAGTGTCGCTAAATTTTTATTCCCCGATGCTTTAAAGCGTCGGCGGTTAGCGAGCGTCGCTAGACTTAAAACCTAGAGATACTTTAAAGCGTCAGCATAATTTTTTTTTAAAAAAAAATTTAAACAACTATATATACCATACATGAAATACATACAACACAACCTGTATACATTATCAAAATGAAAACATTCAAACATGTATCGCATCGAACATACATAAATAAATTAAAATGTTCAAACTTGTATCACATCCAATATACACAAATACAAACCAATCATAAAAAGTTATATATATATATAAAAGTATCAATCCAAGTTCAAATAAATAAAAAGATATACATAAATAATAAAAAAAATATCTGGCATCACTGATCCGCGGGAGGCTGGTCGTCGTCAGGTCTGCGACTCGCAGATGCACCAGGAACTTACAAGATATACATCAAGAATTATGATACATATATTATATATATTCTAAATTATTAGATACATACAAAATTAATAAATAAATACTTACCTGAGATGATATGAACATATGCAGCACAAATGTAACATGCTCTAGCTGAGACCTAATGGTCTGCATCCCTGCTCTGTCTGCATCACGTGTCTGTCAGAGCTCTGCTATCTCCTCCTGGAGCTGACGAACATGTAACTGATCATGACTCTCTCTAGTATCCCAAGTATATCTACTCACCTCAGATAACTGAGTAGGGGTAACTCCAATCTCATAACCCCTCACTCGTCCAGGATGCTCTGGTCCCATCAACTCCGAGAATACCTCGGCCTCGATGCGACTGCTCTGAGTAGATGATGAACCCTCGCCAGCATGCTCGGAGATCATAGAGGTGGCCCTATTCTATATTTTATAAAAAACACATATATCAATACTTAATAAAAATAAAAATATAAATCATAATATATTATAAATAAAAAAATACATATATATCTCTGGACTCTTTCCGAACAAAACTGCCATCCTGGTGAACGTGAGTCATTCGATAGAACTTCACCTCGCCAGGCTCCCTCCCCTGCTGATCAGCCTATATAAAGAATAAATATTATAAAAAATCCAAAATAACACATCTTATATCCCCGTACCATGATACATGGCACATGCATGATACATGATGATACATGATGTTAAAACTAAAAGTGTACTAAAAGTATTATAGGATGAGAAATATACAAACTCATGCCTGAGCCGTGCATAACTCTTGGACCCCGCTGTGAGAGGAACAGACTGAGCTGCTCGTGCAGCTCTACCAATATCAGAATACATCTATAAAATAAAATTAAAATAATGTTATATATTGTATAAATATAATTATGACGAGTGAAAATTAATAAATTTTGAAGTGTTTGATGATGCTATACAACCTATGCCCTCTCGAAGAACCAATAGTGCACCAGCTCCATCCACTGATGAGGGTGAACATCAGGAGGACAGGTAGCTACAGCCTGCTCCTCTATCCTATCCTCTCGCTTGTAGTCTCAATTCAACTTCGCCCTATATTCTTTTCACTTGTGATTGAGAGACTTAAGCACAAAATCAGATGAATCTGAAGGAAGAACGAACTTGCTCTACAATTTAAATAAACAATAAAATAAATATTAAATAAAATAAGCAATTTAATTGTTAAAAACCTAAGATATAAAATAATATATCAATTTTTTTACCTGCATAACTCGTACCATCTCTATTTTATATACAGGAAGTATGTCGTTCCACTTCGAATAATTCAGGGGACATAGCTTACCACGGCGTGTTAATGTCCCCAGAAAGCTAGTCAACAAGCTAGCAGCTTTCTTAATAGGCTGCCCTAGCTTGTTGCACTCTATCACTATCCTCTCCTTCAGGTAACTGCCACACATCACGGATTAGTGTGGGTCCTAGCCTCCGCCTAAGTCTCCCGGATCCATCTACAAAAAAAATACAAAAAGTTATATATCAAAACTATTGCATATGTATGAATTGACATGGGATGAAATTATTAAATTATCCTGTATCTATATGTCATCGATGATAGGCTCATCATCAGAATGATCCATAGGAGGATCGTGATGTGCGGACTCAGAGGGAATGGCGTCGTCATGAGGTGGAGAGGTACTAGCATCGGCTGGATGTGCAGAAATAGAGGGACTGGCATCTGACCGATGTGAAGATGATCGACTGCCCACGGGCTGCTATGCTAAAGAAGTACCAGCCTCGATCTGGGAAAACTGAAACTGTACATCTAATAATCGCTTCCTTCGAGGCATGGTATACCTAACATGCATTATTTTAAAATAAGTCAGTCAACATTATAATCAAATTATAACGGAAATGAATTACAATTTAAAAGATAACATAATCATTCATGAAAAAATGTAAACCATCTTATAAACTACTTACTTGTCATAATCAACCAGTTGTACGTTCTTCGGAATCCAACCTAACCAAAATAGTTGTATCATTTATATGATCATCCGGCACAATATTATAAGGCATACACTGAGTGTAAGTATCATCATCATCTTCTTTCACCCTTTTTTCCATGTCATACAAGTCTCTGGGTTTTGTCTTAATAACAGTAGCACATTCTTTATCTTTCGAGTCTTGTACATAAAAACTTGTCGAGCTTGAGATGAAAAAATAAATGAATCATCCTTCAATAACACACCCGTATGTATCAATCTTGAAAAATTGACAAGTATGAATCCGTTTGAGTCCTTTTTTCAAATCTCTCGGTGTATTTATATCCACCCAATCGCATTGAAATAATACAACTTTAAAATTTTCATAATAATCCAACTCCAAAATATCTTTAAGTATACCATAATAAAATTTTCCATCTACTTCAACCATAACACCACTGTTCTGAGTTTTCCTAAGTTTCTCGCGCTCCTTGGTATGAAATTTAAAGCCATTTATAATAAAACCATTATATTTGTTCACAATATAATTTGGACCTCTGGCAAGTGCTATTAGTTCTGCTGAACTATTTTTCTCTATCAGTACCGGTACCTAGAAAATATAATATCAATTATCGATCACTTATTCGATGTTAAATTTATATAAAATTATTATACGACTTATATATACTAACCTGATTGGCAAGCCAATTAGGGAATTACTCAACCAACTATCTTTGTTCAATCCTTGGATTATGACAAGTAGAATGATTGGCTTATCGTTGTACAGATAAAAATTCACTGCATGACAATCAAATATAAGTTTGACAACAACATGTCTAATATTTAGTATTATCCATATGTAGATAGACTAACCTGCGATAGTCAAATATTATGTCACTATGTAGCAATACATAACGATGTACTTGTGACATGATGTGACATTGATTTATGGTCAAGAATAATACTTTCAGCTTTTCCTATAAATCTTCTGGATGATGCAAATTTGTATAGATCTGTATTCTCCATAGTATCACAATGACGTTGACGTCAATTGAATACAGTCTCTACACTTTCAAGATATCTTGAACAAAATATTAAACACTCTTCAGAAATATATCCCTCTATTATTGAGCCCTTAGGATGGACTTTTTTTCGTACATAATCTTTCAAACATACAAGATACCTTTAAAAAGTATGATATTTATATCACATTAAATAATGAAAAAGATATATAAATTATGAAATTTAAGTTTTACAGCATTACCTCTCAATAGGGTATATCCATCTGTATTGTACCGGTCCACCAAGTTTAGCTTCCGAAGCTAGGTGAATGAGTAGATGAACCATAATCGTAAAAAATCCAGGAGGAAAATCTTTTCCATCTGACATAACGTAAGTATGACTTGAGATTGTAACTGATCGAGCTCCTAAGGATCAAGAACCTTAAAACATAATACCTTGAAGAATGATGATAACTGAAAAACAACCGTAATAACTTGTTTCGGCATTGATGACCTTAAAGCCAATGGAAGAATATCTTATATTAGTATATGTCCATCATGACTTTTAAGATTTGAAATTTTTTGCCCTTTTAGATTCACACATCGTGAAATATTTGATGCATATCCATCAGGAACCTTGATATTCTTTAAAACTGCCAGGAAGAGATCTTTTTCTTGACTAGACATTGTATAACATGCATGAAGGATATAAGTTCTATCATTTACAAGTACTTGTGGATGAACTTCATGTCGGATGCCCATTTCTTTTAAATCAAGACGCGCCTTTATGTTATCTTTAGTCTTTCCATTAAGATTTAATATTGTTTCAATCAAATTATCACAAACATTCTTTTCTATATGCATAACATCAAGATTATGCCATAGTATATTATGCTCCTAATAAGGTAAGTCAAAGAATATGATTCTTTTCTTCCATAATTGTTTAGTATGCTGATGGGTAGATGCTGTGATTTTATCATCATCATTTTCAACTTCAAAAAAATTATTCGGATCCTCGAACACTGCTGTATCTAAAGTGCAAGTATTGACTTCCTTCGATACTTCTTCTTGTACTGAAGTCTTAACATCATCTCTTCCTCGCTTTTTAGGGGACTTTGTCATCTTACCATAACTATATCTGATACCAAGCATTTATCTGCGAATATCAGAACCAGAAGATAGAATTAGAGCATATCCCAACTCTATAGTACCATCAAATAAATCCTTCTGAAATCAAAATGGATGATTTGCCTCCAACCATCGACGATGTCCCATATAACAGAGCTTTCCTTCATGTTTTAACCAAATTGAATGGATTGATTCACCACAAGAAGGACATGCAACTCGTCCCTTAGTGCTCCAGCCAGATAAATTAGCATATGCAGGAAAATCATTAACAGTCCATAATAGAGCTACTCGCAGATTGAATGTTTGGCCATTCGAAGTATCAATTGCACTAATACCCTCCCACAGTTGTTTCAATTCATCTATTAAAGGTTGTAAAAAAATATCAATATCATTGCCTGGACCCTTATCACCTGGAATGACCATTGATAAAATAAGTGAAGATTGTTTTATGCATATCCATGGTGGCAAATTATAAGGAATCAGAACAACTGGCCAGGTGCTATAGATAGAACTTAAGGTCCTAAATGGATTGAACCCATCATTGGCTAAACCCAGCCTAACATTACGAGCATCAAATGCAAAATCGGGATGTCTGTCATCAAATGCTTTCGATGCTAAACTATCCGCTGGGTGTCTCAGTATTTCATCTTTTGTACGACTTTTATCATGCCATCTCATTGACGAAGCTGTCTTTGATGATGCATAGATCCTTTTCAATTTAGGTACAAAAAAAAAAATAGTGTAATACCTTCGTCGGCTTTTGTTTAATTTGTGTTGCATCCATTTCATCTATTCCCTCACTCTCATTTTCTTTTTGCATCGTCTATCGTGAACACCCACACACATGGCACGAGTCTTGATCAGCATGTTCTCCCCGATATAATATACAATCATTTGGACAGCTATGAATCTTTTTGTATCCAAGATCCAATTCCTTTACTAGTTTTTTGGCTTCATAACAATATGTTGGTAAACTAGTACCTTCAGGAAATGCATCCTTTAACAACTTGAGCAACATAGTAAAACTCTTCCCAGACCATCCATTCAAGTATTTTATATGAAACGAATGTAAAAGAAAAGAAATATTTGAAAAGTTCTTACAACCGGCATATAATTCTTGATCTGCATCTCTTATCAGCTTCTGATAACGATCTGTTCCAGCATTAGTTGGGAGTATCGGCTCTCCATCATGTATAGATTCAGTAAATATAGGATCCTCAGGTAACCTAGCTGCTACTTGTTCTCCACTGCAATCTCCAGGTTGTTGAGTACCATATTCAAAAGTATCTCTGAACAAACCCTTGATATCATCATCTCTTGCAAGATTTTTATGTTGGTTATTGGATCCAAAATTAGGTATATGTTCCATGTTAGAGGTTTGGTTACATGTAGATTATAACCTTGACTCTCCATAAAAAAATCACTCAGTATAATCTCTTAAAAAACCATTCTATACCAAATGTTCTTCAACAATATTTGGATATTGAGAACTGGAATTTACACATTTTCAGCATGGACATAAAATTTTTTCATTGATACTACTCTCCATACCAAATTTAATGAAATTTTGTACTCCATTCAGATATTCTTTGCTATTCCTCGGTTTAGTTTCCAACTCTAATCCATTGTAAAATTAAACTGACTGAAATAAACAAATATTTATAAGAACAAAATAAATTTAAAATAAGTTTATTCAATAGATTAATTACAATATTATTAAATGCATCCTATCACTAACTAATAGGTTAAGAAGTCCTATCCCATTCAAGAATTGCATTAATTATATAGGTCATTTACAGTAACCAAAGAATATGCAATAGAAGTTCTAGAAAAATATCAGCAGCATTTCTCCTTAGTTCTCCCCATACAAATAAATATGTATGAGGAGAACTAAAAGGATATGCTATCCGAAATATATCTGGAACTCTATCTGTACCGTTTGATTACTGTAAGCAACTATAAAATTATTTGCAATTCTCAAACTGTCCAAACTAGACATTCAATTGACCACTGTACATATTTCTCCCATCCATACAAAAATAAAATAATTGTACGGATGCTGTAGAATATGTATTTTAATCAATTGATGGGTCTATGTTTCTATACAATGCAAGTTTTTTAAAAAATATCTAAAATATCATAATTAATCGTAACAAAGCTACAGATGGTATTGAAATAAAAGATACAGGTATATACTAAGAAATTTATAAAAAAACAGAAATCATCTACTAAGAAAAAGAATAATAAATAATAAAAAATAATTAAAAAACTCAGTTATATACTATTTAATCTTCAACTAAATCAAAACGACTACAATCGATTGCCTACAAAAGAAAGCCATCCAAGATTGTTGCCATTAGAAACAGTTGAATTAGCCAAACAATTTATCATATAATCATCATAGCTTTCATATACAAACCTTAAACCAATTTTGACATTGGTTACAGAGCTTCTTTGCTCTCCAAGCAAATACCTGATAAGAAAACAGGGCAAACATATAGTTTGCTTCCAAAACTCAATATAATTTTTTTCAAAATATTAATTGTTTGTAGACACTATACCATGATTTCTCTCAACTTTCAAAAAAGAAAATTGTAATACCCAGCCAACCTTATGTGCCTCAACTATAACCAAGTAGATATGCCCAAGCATCACCAATTAGCTTCTCCATTTTTGACCAGCTTGTTAATATGATTTTAAGTTTTTCCGGTAGCATGCAAAAATATAATACTAGGAAAGCTACATCTGACCATGCTATGTACCTCGGATTGGATAATTTTGCTATCATGCATGGTATGTACTCTTGCCAACATTTACCAATTTGGTTGAAGCCATGGTTGAAGTCACGAGACCAAGGATAGGTAGCCCCATTCACCATTTACAAAAAAAAAAAAAAATGTTGGATGAAAAAAAAAAGTTAAGGATTGCACGTCCATCTTGATGTGTGTATCATATGATAAACTAAAGATGACCTAAAGTAGAATTGAGATGCATGATGGATAGAACAGTGGAGGTGTTTGGCAAAATATGAATCAAAATCATAGACTTGACCATTTCTTCTAGTAGTGATCATATGACTTCTACCTATGAAGAGTAGTAAGTCATCTCTTTGGTTAAAGTATGATCTCCTCTAGTCGAGAAAATGACTTACACTCCCAATATGTGGCATTGTGAATAGAAGTAAGTTGAAATAGGAGGGAAAGAGGTATAAAGGGAGAAGGGGTTTGCCAGGGTGCTACTTTCCATAGAGGCCATAGATGGACTTGTAATGAACGTATATTTGGATGCATGATCTCCTATAGCGCGATATTTTTGGATGCATGAACGTATATATGACATGCACAAAATACGTGCGGGTTCAAGTGTTCAAAAGGAAGAAGCACTTCTCAATGGTGTAGATAATGCCACGGGATTAGTTTATCTTGGATTGACCTTAATGACTATTGGCACTTTAATTAACAATATATATAGAGAAATATAGAGAACTGGAAAGCAGCTTCGCTTTTTCCATATATTTATGAATCCTTTTCGGCGGAAGAACCATAATTCATTTATGACCTTAGGGATTTATGAGCCATCTCTCACATGCATTGAACATGTTTGACTCTAATTATTTTTTGTTTGTAAGGTAGATGTGTGCTTATTTTTTACTTTTTTATCTTTATTATGGAGAATCTTAAGGGCATAAAATTATTGAGTGCAGATGTTTTCTCTTCATTTTCATCACTATACATAAACAAAGGTGTATCTATATGCAATAAGAACATAAATCAGATATATTCCACAAAACTTAAGTGAAATAATAATATAGACCAAGATATGTGCTAGGTGAGATCAATGAGAATTTCGGATAAAGAAAAGAGCAAGATAAATATGCTATATCATCATCATCATCATCATCATTATTACTATTATTACTACTAGTATTATTGCTGCTGCTGCTACTTTCAGATGAATATACTTAGTTGTTGGTGCCATCAAAAAAATCACTCATTTTAAAATACATCATTATGGCTAAATAGATGTATCAAAGGACAAATACGAAAATAGCAGCAATAGCAGGTAAGTTGATATCAAGCAAAGAGATCGAGTCTCTTGTGAGATGTTTCCAGCTCTCTGCTATGTCTACAAAGTTATCTTCTCTCAATATGTTTATAAATGCATTCAACTAACAAATATGAAATATGTCTCTCTTAATTCATTTTTGTTTTCGCGAGGGGAGAAACAACATATATAAATGTATTATGGTGAGAATGTTCGCATATCTTTCACCATTAGATTGCATTGGGGTTAGAATTGATATTTAAAAAAACTTAACACCATAGAAGTTTTTATAAAAGATTGGAGGAGCTACCGACTGGATGAGGAGGAGGAGGAGGAGGTTCGACAGCTCGGACGGGTGCTGCGTTGGCGGAACGAGCGGAGAAGGAGGAGGAGGAGGTTCGGCGGCTCAGACGGATGTTGCATCGCCGAATCGAGCAGAGGAGGAGGAGGAGGATCGGAGGTTCGGCGGCTTGGACGGGTGCTGCGTCGGCAGATCGAGTGGAGGAAAGGAGGAGGAGGAGGAGGAGGAGGGGGGTTCGGCAGCTCGGGCGAGATCTAGGGCTCGGGGGGGGGGGGGGGGGTTTGGGGGTATACGGCATTGGGGAATCCAACGATGCTTATAAGCATCGGTAAAGGTCCAGTGATGCCGACGCTTTTCAAAAGCGTAGGCGGATTCCAGGATGGCGATGCTTATAAGCATCGGTAATTGCTGACACTTAAAAGCATCGGCGGGTTTTGGGATGATGCCAACGCTTACCAAAAGCGTCGGCGGGTTCTGGGTCTTCCCGGCGCTTCCCAGAAGTGTCGGGAGAAAAGCGTCGTTGTTCACCCGTTTTACTATAGTGTGTTAGATTTAATATTCAATATGTGGTTCGATTATTATTTAGTCATATTCAATTTTTTAGATCAATCATATATACTGAATCGGAGTTTAATTAATTTAGAAAAATTATTCCTGATAAAATCGATCTTATCGATCAAGCAAAATTCTAATTAAGATTTTAGTCTTCTAATGAAAAAGACATATGCAGTATAAATATAGAGATAATCTAGTCCCTTTTCTCCAACTTTCATAACAGCGGTGAATAGTTTTTCATCGATCGTCCATATAAGAAAGAACCGAGTGGGGAGAGAGAAGACCAGTCATCTCACAACGAAGAAGGATTGCACGATCTATAGACTTGAACAATAGTACAAGATATGTCTTTCATAATTTATATTTTTGCATGTACATAGAAGTACGATCCAGACATAAAGGATTAAAGGTATTCATAACACCATATATACATTTTGTTTAAGAGAAGAACATACCTACTCCTCTTAGGTCCAAAATTTGTTATTTAAGTTAAAGTTTCTTATCATTGATCGTAATCTATACAAGTGAGCATATATGAAAATAAGAAATTATATATTTTGGTAATTGCTAATTTGTGCATCAAATAAATAAGAAAAAAAGATAGTTTTTTTTTTTTTTTTGATAAAACGGTGTATTCATTGCACAGAACGAAGATGAATACAACCTAAAAAGTCAGCAAGTATAATATCCCTAAGCTGTACAGGGGCTGAGTGCCAATCAGATCAAATAACAAATCCCATTTGCTGAGCAACATAGGAGGCTACCCAGTCTGCAGCTGAGTTGGCCTCCCTATAAATATGTCTAATAGTCAGAGAATGATATCCCTGCAACATAAGTCTAATATCCCTAACTATGGGGTGAGCCACGGGCATGGAGGAAGTATGCGTAAGCCAAGATACGATGGTGGCAGAGTCGCCCTCAATGATGAGATGATCAAGGCGGAGAACCTGCCGAGCATACCTAATGCCAGCCCATGCGATGTAAAGCTCGAGTGCCGGTATGGAAGAGTCCATAAGGAGGATAACCCCAGCGACTAGGAAACCCAGACGAGAGTCCCTAATAACGAATCCCGCTCCACCCATCCTGCGACGAAGACTCCCATCGAAGCTGATGGTGACAAAAGGCGGAGGAGGGGGTTCCCGGGTAATAAAAATCCTTCGGGCCCTCGACAAGCAATAGGGAAACCCCAGATCTCAGCCGGCATCACTGTGGACCTACAGTACTCAAAAGCAGCAATCCTGGCTCTCTCCACCAGCATCCTAGGGGAAGACCTGATGGATGCAAAGATCCGGTCGTTTCTAGAAATTTAAATATGATAAGCCAGATAAGCAATAAAAGAGACCTGGATCGTAGGAACCATCCGTAGCAGAACATAAAAGACATCAACCATGTGGTCGAGCCGGGCAGAAGGGTCATGGAAGCCCACCAATGCCCAGATCGTCCTCGCGCGAGCACATAGGAAGATAGCATGAGTGCGACTCGACCGGAGTCCCACAAAAAGGACAATCCGAAGTCATATGATGCTCCTGGAAATGAGAAACTCATGGGTAGGGAGGCGGTGCCATGTGAGTTTCCAGATGAAAAGAAAGACCCTAGGGTGGACCGGTAGAGTCCAGATCCAATGGTAGCTCCTGGAGAAATGATGGTCGAAGGCGGGCCATCTAATAAGGTCAGAGATGGGCACACGAGAAGACATTGTATGTCACCAAACTCTGATGTCGGAGCATGGATGAACCGAAAGGGGGATGGACAGGATCCTGAAACCGAGGATCTGCCAAAATATAGACATAACCGCATCCGTATCCCAACTGGCAATCCCCGGCTGCCAAAGATCAGCAATGGTCATGAAGGGGGGCATGAGTACCGAGATGAAGGTAGACCACCGAATCAAAGGAATGTCCGATATCCAGGGATCATGCATAAATCTGATAGATCGACCATTTCCCAAAACCCAGGATAGCTGAGGGATGATGATCGAAGCCCTAGTAAGCACCTCACGCCAAACAACCGATGACTTCCTGGTGGGTCGTGGGCAGTTATCGGGATCCATAGGGATATCTCCATATTTGGCCCTCATGAAGGAGGACCACATAGTGTCCGGACATAAGAAGAATCTGGCAGTATGTCTGGTCAAGAAAGCCTCTCTCCTATCAATGAGTGAAGGAATACACAAGCCATCAATGTGAGTAGGACTGCAAACAATATTCCATCTCATAAGATGAATCCTCCTCCGAGTAGAAGAGGAGTCCCAGAGAAAAGAACGAATCATCTGCTTCACCTTGCTGATAACATCCTTGGGAATAAAAGCATTGGAAAGCATATAAGCAGGGAGAGAGGCAAGGACAGAGCGGATAAGAGTAAGCCTACCCATCATAGAGAGCGATCTGGCCTGCCATCCCGCAATCCTGTCAGTCAACGATGCAAGTAAAGGGGTGCAGTCGTGCCTGGTGAGCCTGGTGCCGGATATGGGTATTCCTAGATAATGGAGAGGGCCTTGTCGCTCCTGAATACCCAGCATATCAATAATCCTGCACCAGAGAGTAGAGGCAATGTTGGGGCTAAAATAAATTCCTGATTTATGAAAATTTATTCTCTGGCCAGAAGCATAACAGTAGTGCTCAACCACTCTCCTAAATCCCCTGGCATTAGGCAGGGAAGCCCGGCCAAGTAAAAGGCAATCATCTGTAAAAAAGAGATGAGAGACCGGATAGGCTCCCGGTCCTGAGATATACGGATGGATCTGAGAATCCCGCACCACCGCCGAAAGAGATCTGAAAAGGAAGTCAGCACAAATGATAAATAAATAAGGGGACAGAGGACAACCTTGTCGGAGGCCATGAGAGGATTGAAAGAATTCCGTAGGGGATCCATTAATCAGGATAGAAAAAGCTGGGGCATTTATGCAAGCCATAATTTTAGAAATCCAGGATGAGTGAAAACCAAAATCTTCTAGATATTTGATAAGAAAGGTCCAGTCCACACAATCATAGACCCTCTACATATCAAGCTTGATAGCCATCAGACTGTGCAGCTGAGATGCTCGATGAAGATCATGCATAAATTTCTGAGCAATTAGAATATTGTCAGTAATGTTGCGGCCCCCAATAAAAGCTCCTTGCTCAGGGCTAATCAGCTTCAGGAGAATCAGTCTCATCCTGTTCGCCAATAGTTTAGCACAGACTTTGTAAAGAGTATTACAAAGACTGATGGATCGAAAATGTGAGGGCAAAGATAGATCCTATCACTTCAGAATGAGGGCGATAAATGTCTGCTTCCAGTTGTGAGGCATGGTGGCCGTATTAAAGAAGAGTTGAACAGCAGCAACCATGTCAGCCCTCAGAATCTCCCAGAAAGACCAAAAGAAGGAGGGTGGGAAACCATCTGGGCCAGGAGCTTTATCCTCCGCCAATGACCACAGACTAGATTTGACTTCATCCTCAGTTACCTGATTCAGTAGTACATAATTTTGGAGAGCAGAAACTAAAATCTGGGGAGGAACAGAAGAGATAAAAGGATAAGTAGGATTATGAACAGTCCACTTGGTTGCGAAATACTGGAGGAATTCCCTCCGGATGTCAGCTTCATCCTTGATCTAGCCCGCCTGGTTGGAATAAATAGCCCGGATTGTATTGGTATGTCTCCTGATGACTGTAGCATGATGAAAATACCGGGTGTTCCTATCCCCCTCCCACAGCCATTGTATCCTGGATTTTTTTCTCCAGAGGACTTCCTGGTTCTAAAGAAGAGTATGATGGCGAGCAAGAGAAGTCCGAAGGGCATGAAAGTCATCATCAGATAAGTGGCCTTGGGCGTCTTCCTTGATATGCAGAGCATGAATAGAAGCTTCAACCGTCTTGATTTGGTTCATTAGATTGCTAACCTCCACCTTATTCCACCAGAGAAGGCATCTCCTCAGAAGCTCCAATCTCCTAGATATCCTGTAAGCCGCATCCCCCCGGACATGCATTCTCCAGACTTCCCTAGCTATCTCTTTGACCTTAGGATAGGACAGCCAAAACTTCTCAAATCTGAAAGACCTCGATCTGGAAGGGGGGCACTCATAGTAAGGAGAATGGGGGCATGATCAGAGGCAATCCTACTCAGGTAGCGCACAGTGTGATCCGGAAAAAGAGAAAGCCATGAAGGCGTAGCAAAGTATCTATCCGGCCTCTAAAAGATAGTTTTCATTGGACGAATATGCTAAAATACAAGATGAAGCATTTAAATTAAAAATCTACCTTCATGACCATACATGTTAAAGTATGTATAGGATTAAAATCAATAGATTTTAATCCTTAAATCATAGTGATAATTTTAACCATTCATTTTTGTGTTTAATTAATTAAAGCATAAGTTAAAAATCATTAAAATGGCATTATCATCAATTTTTAAGCATTTTTAATAGTAATAATCATAATCAATGGTGCAAATCTTTCACTTGGGTTCTTTCAACCTGAGAGGAGTGGATACATTTCCTCTCGAGAGAAGCAAAATCTGTCTCTAACAAATTTTCTATTTTATATATGTTATTTTTTTTTATGAAACAAAAGAGGGGGAGGAGTTAAACTCCGGGCGTGGCCACCCCCAGACGGTCCCCAAATATCATTCAGGGAATGTTCGATACCACCACCCTATCACTGGCGTCAACCGAGTGAATGGGATTTATTATATATATCCCTAACTTTTTCACTACCACCGGCTAACAGAGGCTCCAGGATTATTTTATTTATTTTTTTCTTTTTTTTGATTTTACTCCCGGACTATTTTTCTATTTTTTATTTTACCCTCAGACTTTCCAATCATAATCAATAGTGCAAATCTTTCACTTGGGTTCTTTCAACCTGAGAGGAGTGGATACATTTCCTCTCGAGAGAAGCAAAATCTGTCTCTAACAAATTTTCTATTTTATATATGTTATTTTTTTTTATGAAACAAAAAAGGGGGAGGAGTTAAACTCCGGGTGTGGCCACTCCCAGACGGTCCCCCAATATCATTCAGGGAATGTTCGATACCACCACCCTACTACTGGCGTCAACCGAGTGAACGGGATTTATTATATATATCCCTAACTTTTTCACTACTACCAGCTAATACCACCAGCTAAGAGGGGCTCCAGGATTATTTTATTAAATTTTCTCTTTTTTTTTGATTTTACTGTCGGACTATTTTTTTATTTTTTATTTTATCCTCAGACTTTCCAGTCAAAATATATCCAAACCAGAACTCGAACCCCTGCCAGCTGATTGTGTGAAAAATCTCATAACCAAAAGCACCCTTCACCGGTGGTTCTATTTTATATTTGGCTAGCCTAAAATGACATAGGGTATATATTCTCAGCTAACATTTTTTTTTTTTTTTGCAATAAATTTATTGGATAGCTTTAGTTGGAATCCAAGATATGTCTACCGCATAGGTCACCTTCATGATTTAACGGTTCTTTCATGGTCCAGTCTAGAATACCAGTTATTGGCTAGCTTTAATAGGTAGGTAAATAATATGAATATAATGAGTTTAACCATATAATCTCGGGCTCTGTTTGGGTCATGAATAACTCATGTTTCAAGAGGTTATTTAATTCTTTAGCCACACACTACCACTTTTCAGGTAGTTGAATATAGCTAGCTATGCCACTTTATCTTTTCACACACACACACACACACAAAAAAAAATTAAAAAAAAAATTAAAAAGAAATTAAAAAGAAAAGAAAGAAAGAAAGAAGCCACGTAACTCACTTTACCGAACTAAAGTTCTTTTTTTTTTTTTTGTTAATAGGGAATAACTTTAATCATTTTTTTCTCCATGTTTTACCCTCCTTTCATCACTTTTAATCTCTTTCTACTGTTGCTTTTTATTTTTATCCACATAACTCAAGGTGACTTGGCCACCTAGCCAAGCCTATTTCAATCAAATATTACTTTTGCCACATTAGAAAAAGCGACGAATAGATAATTAGCTGCCAAAAAAAATCAATAATTAAGATTACCCATTTTCTATTTCTAACTTCATGAATAAGTGGATAAGTGATGGCATGGATACCAGAGTATCAATTCTTAATTTGCTATCCTATAATCAAATGCAACCTAAAAGGATCTTTCTAGATATAACCAGATGGAAACTGTTGGAAATAGAGTACTGTGAAATAAAACTAGAAACAATAAATATAAATCTATCTGTATTATCCTAAAACACTAAACAGTGCTATGTAGAACAGTAATACAATGAATCATAAAATTATGATTTAGGAATTCTTAGAACAGTAATATAATCTGTCCTATGTAAAACAATAATATAAACATATACTATGAATCATAAAATTGAGTTTTAGGATTTCTGACCGTAGACGTGCAGAGGCACTGTCCTAAGGCGATTCTCGGCCCTCGTGCAGGATTCAATCCGAGAACTCTGTCCCAAGATACAACCGGATATCCCTCCTGCAGGCACGACTGTGAAGGGACTGACAACGGCTTCGCCCAGCAGTGAAACCAGATTAAAAAAAAATTGGAAATAGGAAAACCTAGAACGCAAGAGAGTTCTAGATCGGAAAAAAGGATTGAGAGGAAGAGAGAGTCCGGTCAAGATGCGTATCTGTGATCTGACTCCATCCTTTTATAGATGGAGAAACACCGTGAGGAAGAGACACCGCTCGGTGAAGACGTGACGCGGTACAGCGGAGGACGCGACGCTCGGAGAAGACCGCTCTTCAGAAGTCGCGACGTTTGGAGAAGACGCGACGCGATGCAGTCCGAACAGAAAGAAAGACGGGAACGGATTCTCGGGCTCTCCGAACGGAAAGAAAAAAAATAAAAGAAAATCGGGCAAAAAAAAACACACCACGCCGCGCGTACGAACCGAACCGGGCTGGGCCGCGCGCGCGCGTGTGAGTGGCCCAAGACAGTACAAGGCCAAACGGAAGAGGGATCATATTTAAGTATCTTTGGGATGTTCTCCTTTTCCCATGTGGGACTAAAGGAATGGCTTGGAGGGAATTTTGGGTTTTCCCTCCAAACCTCTAACAATCCCCCTCAAAACTCAAAATTCACTTATTATAAATAATCAAGTAGAACATAATAGAAAAATATTTACTGCTGGGTATATATACTGTGTAATTGATGAAGTGCCTTTAAAGTTCACTTCACTTAGCATTGATAGTATTGATTTGAAGGGAGTGGAATGAACCAGGTCTTGAACTACGTTCCGTTAGATCAAATTTCTACTATAATACTCACAGTATAGAAGCTCATGTCGCGGGTTTACACATTAATGGCCGTGTGCAAGCATCTTGATTTGTTTCATGAGAATTTCTAGAGATTGCCTATGTCTCTAGCCGCGGCCGTATACGGATATTCTCACATAAGTGAGTCCCTCCAAGGATGTGTGTAGTGTCACATCTCGAGGAATACCTCTCGGGACTTATTCAGAGATAACTCTTCCTAAACACTACATAGGAGCACTAATCATCATAGGGATGGGCTAGAGTCAGAGACTCCTACTAAATAAACTATATGTGCTCCCTGATCAACCAATCAGTTTGTTTTTACCACATTGAACCTCCTTCAAGGGATCTCCTATCACAGAGGTTGGGTTCCCGCTGCTGGAAGATCCTTTATTGGCTAAGCCCCATCCCCCTCGATGACATCAGGACCTTAGTCCTGTTTAAGCCTTTTGTAAGATAGTCAGCAAGGTTATTATCTATAGCTACATGACTTATGGAAACAATTTGAAGTTTTGCTTTTCTTTTAACAGACTTTTGTCTTAATTTGATGTGTCTGCTTACTTTAGTATTTATTAACTTCTTTTTGCAAAATTCTATAGCAGCTCTAGAGTCACAATGTATTAAAATTGGAGGTATAGGAGAAGATATAGAGATCTCAGTAAGAAGCTCTTTTAACCATTCTGCTTCAGTACAGGCAGAGTCAAGAGCAATAAGCTCGGCTTCCATGGTGCTCCTAGCTAAAATAGTTTGTTTAGTTGATTGCCACGATATGGCACTACCTCCTAACAGAAAAACATAGCCAGATGTAGATTTGACATCTAAGGTGTCAGAAATCCAATTTGCAGCACAATAACCTTCAAGAACATTTGGATAACCTGTAAAGCATAGAGAATACTCAGTAGTACCTTTAAGGTATCTGAACACTCTTTCTAATGCATTCCAATGAATTGAACTAGGGTTAGATGTATAACTACTAAGTCTAGAAATAGTGAAAGCAATATCAGGCCTAGTCCGGTTGGATAAATACATTAGAGATCCAATAATTTGTGCATATTTTTCTTGATTTATAGGTATTCCAGTGTTCTTTGTAAGATGAGTAGATGGATCAAAAGGTGTAGAAACTGTTGAATAATTAGAATATCCAAATTTGTCTATAAGTTTGTTAGTATAATGAGATTGAGATAAACTAATCGATTCGACAGTTCGAATGATTTTCATTCCAAGGATTAAGTCAGCATTATCTAAATCTTTCATATTGAAATGATGAGACAGAAAATTCTTGATATCATTAACCAGATTCAAATCTGGTGCAAGAATTAAAATGTCATCAACATAGAGACATAGAAAGATGAATTGATCATTAACTTGTTTTTGATAAAGACAATTATCGGATTCATTAATATGAAATCCGTAGGATAAGATCACTTGGTCAAATTTTTCATGCCATTGCTTAGGTGCTTGCTTCAATCCATAAAGAGATTTTACAAGCCTGCAGACTTTATTTTCTTGTCCTGGCACAGAAAATCCTTCAGGTTGATGCATGTAGATCTCTTCATCTAGATCACCATGCAAAAATGCAGTCTTAACATCCATTTGATGAACATAAAGTTTATAGATGGAAGCTAATGCTAGAATGACTCTAATAGTGGAGATATGAGCAACAGGAGAATATGTGTCAAAGAAATCTATACCACCCTTTTGACCAAATCCCTGAACAACAAGTCTAGCTTTATATTTTTCTATTGTTCCATCAGTTCTCATTTTCTTCTTGAAAATCCATTTACATTCTAAAGGTTTGTTTCCAGGAGGTAAATTAGTAAGAATCCACGTATTATTTTCGATAATAGATTCAAACTCACTATTGATTGCCTCTTTCCAAAAAGGTGCATCAGGAGAAGACAAAGCTTCTAAATAAGTAGAAGGAGTATCTTCAATTAAATATGTGAAAAAACCTTCACCAAAATTCTTTTCTGTTCTAATTCTTTTACTCCGTCTAGGTTCAGGTTCAGATTCGGGTTCATGAGTTAAATCTGCGACTAAGGATGCAGAAGATGGAATATTATTCGTTGGATAAGACACTCTATTTTTCATAGAAAAAATATTTTCAAAGAAAGTTGCATCTCTGGATTCAATTATTATATTATTTGATATTGAAGATATTTCCGAGTTAATAACAAGGAATCTATAGGTATTACTATCCAACGAATAACCAATAAATATGGCATCTACGGTCTTAGGACCTATTTTTAATCTTTTGGATTCAGGAATACTAACTTTAGCTAAGCAACCCCAAACTCTAAAGTAACTAAGTCTAGGTTTGTGACCCTTCCAAATTTCATAAGGGGTTTTATCTTTATCTTTCGCAGGTATTCTATTGAGGATGTAATTAGCAGAGAGAAGAGCTTCTCCCCATAAATTTTCCGGAACACCTGAACTAATGATCATTGCATTTATCATATCTAGTAATGTTCGGTTCTTTCTTTCTGTTACACCATTAGATTGAAGTGAATAGGGAGCAGTGACTTCATGAATTATTCCATTTTCTTCACAGAAAAGGTTTATTTCATTTGAAGTGTACTCGCCTCCTCGATCTGATCTAAAGATTTTAATCCTTTTTTCTAACTGATTCTCAGCTTCTGCTTTATAAATTTTAAATTTATTAAGAACTTCATCCTTAGTTTTTAGAAGATAAGTGTAACAGTACTTAGAAAAGTCATCTATGAAAGTAACAAAATAACGACTACCTCCACGTGTTAGAGCTCTATTAGAATCACAAACATCACTATGTATTAGTTCTAAGATTTGGGAATATCTAAATTCTATTGGCTTGAATGGTTTTCTAGGTTGTTTTGATTGTACACAGATTTCACATTTTGATTTATGATCTATATTTAATTTAGGAATTAATAGAAGATCAGACATTTTCTTGATTGATCGACGATTGACATGACCCAATTTGCCATGCCAAATTTCACAAGCTTCAAAATTTAACACAGTAGATTTAGAAGAAGAACCAGAGATTTTATTGATATTAACAGGTGCTATTACACTTAATTTGAATAATCCTTCAGATACAAAGCCCTTGCCAATAAACATATCTTCTCTGGAGATTACAACTTTATTTGATTCTAATATAACTTTAAGTCCTGTCTGGACAAGCAAAGAACCACTAATTAGGTTTCTTCTAATTGCTGGAACATGCTGTACATCACGAAGAATCAAAGATTTTCCTGAGATAAATTTTAGATTGATGTGACCTGATCCTAGTACTTGAACAGTTGTTCCATCACCCATTGTTACACTTCTTTCACTTGATCCCTGATAGGATGAAAACCAAATTTTATCAGTGCAAACATGGATATTAGCACCAGTATCTAACCACCATTCGTAATCAAAATAGGTTAGATTTATTGAAGGGGTGAAGGAGACTGACCTAAAAGAAGATGATTCTCCTTCAATCATATTGACCTGAGATTTGAATTGATTCTGGTTCTTAGTATCATTCTTCTTCTTATGGACAACCTTTTGCTTCTTCCGGTAGAAACATTGAGGAGCAATATGATTGTCCCTTCCACAGACAAAGCAGAATCTTCCATCACCTTGATCCTTGGATTTTATGTTATTCTGCCTATGGATATTGTTTTGATGGAAATGTTTTCCTTTTCCTTTAAAATTTTTTCCCTTAGGTTTATAATTAGAATTGTAATCTCTAGAGTTCTGGCCTTTAGTATTTTGATTTTGACCTTCGGTAAGATTGACTTTGGCCTTGAGTTGATTTTCTTGAATCTCTCTAAGTCTATATTGATCTTCGATCCTGATGGATTGAAGAATAGACCTAAAGGTCAGGGAGGTTTGAGTCCTTTTAAGATTTTTGGCAAATTGATTCCACGATGGAGGAAGTTTATCTATTAAACTTGAAACTTGATATGTTTCATCAAGGATAGACCCTCCTCTAAGAATTTCTTGAACAAGATTTTGGAAATGATGGATCTGGTCATTGATTGGTTGGTTATCTACCATTCTAAAGTTATGAAAGTCAGAAACGGTAAATCTCATAGCCCCCTCATGATCTCTGATATAGGTATCTTCTAAAGCACACCAGAGTTCTTTAGAAGTTTGGCATTTCCTATAGGTTGCATACAGGTTGTCTGAAAGACAACTCAATATTCTAAACCTACAGTGATAATCTACTTCTTCAGGAGACTTAGAAGTTGCATCAGAACCTTGGGAATTGGTTTCAAATGGAAGGATTTTACCTAGGGCAGAAATTAGACCTAATGAAATTAACCAGGCCTCCATTTGTTCTTGCCATCTAAGAAAACCCTTCCCATCAAATCTATCAGGTTTAAGGCTAGAAGAATCCACAGAACCCATATCAAGGTGATTTAAGAACTAGAGCTGCACAATAATAAATATTCGTTTTAGAATTTTAATAATCAATATCAGAACATATGTATTTAATTAAACAATTTTTTTTTTTTGTTTCTATTTTATTTCATCAAGAATCGCCTTAGAATGTTGGAAATAGAGTACTGTGAAATAAAACTAGAAACAATAAATATAAATCTATCTGTATTATCCTAAAACACTAAACAATGCTATGTAGAACAGTAATACAATGAATCATAAAATTATGATTTAGGAATTCTTAGAACAGTAATATAATCTGTCCTATGTAAAATAATAATATAAATATATACTATGAATCATAAAATTGAGTTTTAGGATTTCTGACCGGAGGCGTGCAGAGGCACTGTCCTAAGGCGATTCTCGGCCCTCGTGCATGATTCAATCCGAGAACTCTGCCCTAAGATACAACCGGGTATCCCTCCTGTAGGCACGATTGTGAAGGGACTGACAACGGCTTCGCCCAGCAGTGAAACCAGATTAAAAAAAAATTGGAAACAGGAAAACCTAGAACGCAAGAGAGTTCTAGATCGGAAAAAAGGATTGAGAGGAAGAGAGAGTCCGGTCAAGATGCGTATCTGTAATCTGACTCCATCCTTTTATAGATGGAGAAACACCGTGAGGAAGAGACACTGTTCGGTGAAGACGCGACGCGGTACAGCGGAGGACGCGACGCTCGGAGAAGACCGCTCTTCAGAAGTCGCGACGTTTGGAGAAGACGCGACGCGATGCAGTCCGAACGGAAAGAAAGACGGGAACGGATTCTCGGGCTCTCCGAATGGAAAGAAAAAAAATAAAAGAAAATCGGGCAAAAAAAAACACACCACGCCGCGCGTGCGAACCGGGCCGGGCCGTGCGCGCGCGTGTGAGTGGCCCAAGACGGTACAAAGCCAAACAGAAGAGGGATCATATTTAAGTGTCTTTGGGATGTTCTCCTTTTCCCATGTAGGACTAAAGGAATGGCTTGGAGGGAATTTTGGGTTTTCCCTCCAAACCTCTAACAGAAACAAGCTAGTACATAACAAATTTGCACTTCTATCTAATTTGTAATAAATCTTAAGGATGCACTGCATACTTCAGGTTATAGTGTTATATATATATATATAATTTAAAAATATTAGATTACATTCAATAGCTCATATTGATCATGGATATAGGACTCTCGTCATTTAATTTAGACTTGACCAAATCTAATTGAAGATTCATTAAAGCATAGCCAAGTCCCCGCTCCCTCTCTCTCCTTCTCTCTCCTATATATATATATATATATATATATATATATATATATATATATATATATATATATATATATATATATATATATATATATATATAACCAATGATCACTATTGAATGCATTGCCATATTTCAACATAATAGGCCAAACTTATATCTCAAAGCCTATCATGAAGTGCACTACATGTAGTGATCAGAATCAATGCATCAAAGCTAACCATATATTTTCTTTAAAAGTAAATTGTTGCTTTATTATTCAATTCTTGACTAAGTAGCCTTTTCAATTAGACCTAGGCATGTGTTTAGTCGAACATGTGTTTGTTATAAAAAACTTTGATCTATTATTCTGGATCATGCTTTTGTATTCATGCAAAATAAAAAATTATGAAAAACATGTATTCCATCATTGTCCCAAGCGTATAAATCACGTAATTCTTGAGATGTCTATTCTTCATCATGAGATGTCTTATCTTCTATCCCCTCACCCTCTTTTTCTAATATGGACTATCAACGGAAAATCATTTACTGTTGTTATGAGAGTTAGAGAAAAAGAATCAAGTTACCTTTATAAATTTTATATCTGTACATGTTTTATCCGTCATAAGACTAAAACCTTAATCAGAGCTTGACTCTAGTTCTATTTGACCAAGAGATTATCAGTTTAATCAGAAATAGATTTCTTCAATCAATTAGACTCTCTGTGATTTATTCAATAAATATGGTTGATCCAAAGAGTTAAACCCGACTAAGTGTTAATTAAACCATATTAGATATCAAATCTAATAATGTCATACATCAAAGAGGCCTTGGATATTTAAACAAGCCGGGATTGCAATTAAATAACTTCTACGAGGTCCCAAGACACTATAAACTCATGAAAACAAAGATTTTAAACATATGATTTTACAAAATTATTCAATATTAATTATCAATTTTACTTGAGACATAGACACTAGTTATAATATTTGTAATTGTTAAGGCTAGTAATTGGCCTATAAATTAGCAATCAGGCTCCTATTTCTGATGAGGTCCTAGATTCAAAGCCTAGGCAATATTACTCGGAGAGTTTGGCTCGAGTTATTCTCTTATTTCCTCATGTAATTAAAACTTGTTTTTGCAATGACCGGCAAGCAAATATCCTGGCATTCTACATGAGAGGACTCGATCTCAAATCTAAGTGGTAGGAAATTAATGTTAACTTAATGAGATCTAACTCGTTTGAATCTTGAATCTCCTCGGAGTTGATGGCATTTTTTTTCCTTCCTTTCTCTCTTTCATTCAAGGGGATGACCGCCCCCCCCCCCCTCCCAAAAAAAAAAAAATCTAGAGCCATCTTGCTTTTCCCAATGTATCTGACCATATTAATTAGTTAATTAATACTCCATTTCACATGATATGAACATGTTAACTGACAATAACCTCAACCATAAGCTCTAGCAATATTAGAGGGCCAGTTTCGTACCAAGTCCATGAAGATAGTGTACCTTAAAGCATAAAGTATATGACATGAAATAAGTTGAAAGAGGGGAGGGCACGGATCTTTAAAAGGTGGCTGACCCGTCATTACGATGGTAGCGCGGTTGATTAGGACACGATTTTATTCTTGTAAATAATTTACTGGTCATGAATTCGAGATATGGTCCATCGGATGGCTCGATTAAATTTTAAAAATTCTGGACGTACGTGACCAGAAAATGGAGTGGCTGTAACTTCGGTATCGTAGTACGGTTAGATTGACGTACTCACCGATTGATGAGAAAGGCACGCGAAAAAATTTACTGTCCGAATCGAACAATCATCTAACGGATCGAGAGCCAGAATGAAAAGCTACACCGAAATCTATCCTCCTACCTTAAAAATATATATATATATATATAATAAAAAATAAAAAAAATAGAGAGAGAGAATATTGCTGGCCCCCTAAAATTAAGAGAGTGGGCTATAAATTGCAAGCAGTGAAGATGGGACCTGGGCGCCAGTTTGGTGGAGCTTCGCCAACCATCCTTCCCTCCCAGCCGGGCAGAGTACTCCTGTGGTTTGGTTCGGACGTTGCGACAAAGACTGCACAATATCTGCCGTTTTTAGTGCGTGGGTGAGGACCACTCTCTTGTCTCGATGACGTGCCGACCAACCTAAAAATGAGATCTACTCTTCGCCGGAGCCATATGCATCCTTCCAACCACTCCCAAAGGACACAATATTTCTCCCACTGCTTATCCAAGCTAATCTTTTGCAGGTCTCTCCATCTCATGGGTTGCTTTCATGCATAAAAAGATTGTTAACTAACTTCCAAAACCCATGCGAAACAAACCTCTTGCTTGTCGATCGAGTTTTTTTGGTTAATAATTGTGTGATCGCCAACGAGTGTAGATCATATATATATATATATAGATATCATGCGGGTGCTGTAACATTATATATGTATCTGGGTTTCGTACGTGGAAGCAGGTTATAATCTTGAAGTAAATTAAGGATCCTACGTACGTACATGATCGATCGACACCAGGGACGTACGTACACATGGTCATGCGTTTATATAGAGTAGTACATGCAGTTTTTAGGAACTACGTACATGGATACGCATGCTATCATGACATCATATGCATGCGTGACGTACATGCATAAGAAATGGTATGAAGGAAACGGCCGGCTTCGTGGTATACCGTGTCGGCGTGTATCTTTTGCACGTAGAGAAGGATTTCACCTTCCTCTACTGTTTAAATAAATGCTAATGATGTAATGATCGTGGCATCCCACTTGGATAAAACTCTATTCCTTGTTTCATGAATAAGATATTGGATATTAATTATTATCAACAAATAAAACTGAACAAAAATTATAATATAATGTTTGCATGGTTCGATCGGTCTATATCTTGACTATCCCGAACCATATACGTATAGATCTAATGGTGCACCTAATTAGGAAGGAAAAAAAAAAAAGTTATCACTACAAGAAAAACCAGGTTTAGCAACCGATTTTTCGGTTACTAATAATTAAAAATCGGTTGCTAAATTAATTTGCAACCGATTTTGCAACCAAAATTAGTCGGTTACAAAATTATATGTTGCTAAAATTTGTGACCGATTTTTTTTCGGTTGCAAAACTTAGCAACCGATTTTTTTCGGTTGCAAAATTTAGCAACCGATTTAGCAACTGAATTTGACATAATTTTTTGAAAAAAAATAAAAAAATATTTAAAAAATCTGAAAAAAAAATTGGTTGCTAAAAAAAATTCAGAAAAAATAAAAAAAAAATCGATTGCTAAATTGATTGATAAAAATCACATTATAGATAGAAATCCATGTAAGATAAAACGATCATAAAGCAAACCTGCAATGAGCTCTGTTTCGCATAAAGAAAGCTGTTTAAGTAAATTCTCTCCGTGGAAGGAAAGCTGGGAAGGCGAATCAATCAAATCTTTTTGATTTATGCAATTGATCTTCCTGTTATAAAAGCTTTAAGTGACAAATTATTTGTTAAATCTGTCGAAGAATGATAACCAATAAATCTTCAAAATTTGCCGAGAGAAATATAAAAATTATTTGCTTCACAAGATGGATTTCTCTTGTTCATGGTCTTCGAGAGCAAGAGTTATCCATTTGGGATATTTATTTAATATAGGAGAGTATTGATTGACGGAACCGTGAGCCGCACGTGCTGGGGCAAATGCTCTCCGATGCCAATTATCAGGAAGATTCCTCTTGCCCTGCAGAATGTGCAAAGACATGTTCAACCCTTTGCCAGCGATCATAATCTCCGAGGGATGATATGATGCGGTAGGATACAGGTTGAAGAAGGTTTGTGAAAATGAGAAGTAAAGAGGAAGAAGATATAGGGTTTTTGGGAAGAAAAGGGATGTTCTATTCGTTCCAGACAGCTCTCTAGAGCAAAGAACATATTTACATATTATATATCCTAGGCCAAACTCAACCTAGCCCTCAAAAACCCTCCATAGGTCAATCCAGAACAAAACAGAAACCTGCCATCCGAGCTGGCTCGAGCTGCTTCAAGCCAGCTCGTTTAGAACTATGTTCTGGCAATAGCAGAACACTGAGAAATCGAGCCAGCTAATCCAGAACACCTGTCTGCTCGAGCCGGCTCATCCAGGACATAGGTTTTTGGCACCGTATCATGCCGACACACCAAGAAACCACACGGGACTTTCGATACAATGTGACCTACGAGTCGACTCATACCCAAACACCGTCGACTCCAAGCCTAAAAACCCTAAACATTTTAGGCTTCAACCTAGGACTCTTCCTAGCCCTAGAAAACCTCTTGAATACATCAAGATAACTGGATCAAGGCCTAAGCCTTGGCCCCCTAAGCCTTGAACTCATCACAAGATGCCCAACAATCTCCACCTTGGTGGTTCAAGGCTTCAGTTAACTTTCCCGGATCCCTTAAACCCATCAACCTCACACATGAGCGAAAGCTTTCTCTTGGTAGAGCCTTTGTAAGTGCATCAGCCTGGTTCTCCTTTGCATGGACCTTCACCAGCTCCACTACACCATCCTCCACCAGCTCTCGAATCCTGTGGTATCTCACGTCTATATGCTTTGTGCGTGCATGATAGACTGGGTTCTAAGTTAGCTTATGGCACTCTGACTATCATTATACAAGACCACCATACTTTGCTTCGCACACATTTCAGCAATGAGCCTTATAAGCCACAATGCTTTCTTTGCAGCCTCCGTGATACCTATGTACTAAGCTTCTATTGTAGATAGAGCAATTTTAGGTTGAAGGGTAGATCTCCAAGAAACCGGCCCACCATACATGCTGAAGAGATATCCTGTGGTAGACCTTCTTGTATTAATATCACATGCATAGCTTGCATCCACAAACCCTTTCAAAGGACTCGAACCTCCATATATCTCCCTGAGGTTCTTCTCTTGTCCTCCTAGCTGCCCACCAAATACCAGTCCATGTTTCTGAGTTCCTTGTCGATACCTCAAGATCCACTTCAATGCCTTCCAGTATTCTTTTAGGATTAGACATGTACCTGCTCACCTGGCTTACAGCAAATGCTATGTCTGGCCTGCAATACACCATAGCATACATAACACTGCCCACTGCATTTGTATATGAAACTCTCTCCATGTACTCTCTCTCTTCATCTGTCTGGGGGCTTTGAATCTTGGAAAGAGAGATGTGCCCTGGTAATGGTGTCTCTGCTGATTTGGCCTTCTCCATCCCAAACCTCTCAAGAACTTTCTCAATATATTCTCCTTCAATGGAGTATTCCTTTGCTTCTATCCCTGCAAATCTCCATTCTAAGGATTTTCTATGCTGGACCCAAATCTTTCATCTCAAATTCAGTAGATAATGCTCTCTTCAGCTCTTTCACAGCTTTCATACTTCTCCTAGCTATCAGCATGTCATCCACATACAGAAATAAATATAGAGTATTGTTTTCATCCATATCCTTCATATACACACAACAGTCATGTTCACATCTGAGAAATCCAAGGCTCAAAACAAATGAATCAAACCTGCAATACCATTGACGAGGTGACTACTTCAGACTATACAGTGACCTTTGGAGTAGACATACCCTGTCCTCCTGTCCGATCTCTGTAAAGCCCTCAGGTTGTTTCATGTAGATCTTCTCCTCCAAGTTTCCATGTAGGAAAGCTGTTTTCATATCCATCTGTTCCAATGCTATATCATATTCTGTCACTAATGACAGCAACACCCGAATTGAAGTATAGTATACCACAGGAGAAAATACCTCTGTGTAGTCAACTCAATCCCTCTATGAGTATAATGACAGTAACACCCGAATTGAAGTATGGCATACCACAGGAGAAACACCTCTGTGTAGTCAACTCCATCCCTCTGTGAGTATCCTTTTGCTACCAGCCTTGTCTTGTACCTTACTCCCCTTGCTCTGAAGGTACTATCTTTTTTGTAAACACCCATTTTGAGCCAATTGCCCGAGTATCTTCAGGTAGATCCACCAGCTACCATGTTTTATTCCTCCTGAGAGATTCCATCTCTTCTATCATGCCTTGTGTTACGGTCGTATCGATGACGTGACATGTCTCAGATTTCGTTGGGCGTGATTCGAGCCACGTGGAGTTCTCTCGGCAAAGTCAGATGTGGATCCTCTCAGCCGAGGTCGAGGTCGGTCCGGGCCTTCCTGCCACTCCGCCAGGTGTCCACCCAAGAGGGGTCCACCTCAGCCGAAGCCGGCGGCCCCCCTGCTCCCTCTCCAGGTGGCACCCTGAGACGGTCCCACCTCGGTCGAGGTCGAGCTGGGCTCCTTCTCTCCTTCGCCAGGTTGCGCCCGGAGACGGGACCACCTTGGCCGAAGTCGAGCGACCTTCTGCCGCTCCGCCAGGTGTCCACCCAGGAGGGGTCCACCTCGACCGAAGCCGGCGGCCCCCCCTGCTCCCTCGCCAGGTGGCACCCTGAGACGGTCCCACCTCGACCGAGGTCATGCCGGGCTCCTTTGCTCCTTCGCCAGGTGGCGCCCGGAGACGGTACCACCTCGGTCGAAGCAGGCAGCCCCCTGCTCCCTCGCCAGGTGTCCACCCAGGAGGGGTCCACCTCGGTCGAAGCAGGCGGCCCCCCTGCTCCCTCGCCAGGTGGCACCCTGAGACGGTCCCACCTCGGTCGAGGTCGAGCCGGGCTCCTTCGCTCCTTCGCCAGGTGGCGCCCGGAGACGGGACCACCTTGGCCGAAGTCGAGTGACCTTCTGCCGCTCCGCCAGGTGTCCACCTTGGAGGGGTCCACCTCGGCCGAAGCCGGCGGCCCCCCCTGCTCCATCGCCAGGTGGCATCCTGAGACGGTCCCACCTCGGCCGAGGTCGAGCCAGGCTCCTTCGCTCCTTCACAAGGTGGAGCCCCGAGACGGGACCACCTCGGTCGAAGTCGAGCGACCTTCTGCCGCTCCGCCAGGTATCCACCCAAGAGGGGTCCACCTCGACCGAAGCCGGCGGCCCCCCTGCTCCCTCGCCAGGTGGCACCCTGAGACAGTCCCACCTCGGCCGAGGTCGAGCCGGGCTCCTTCGCTCCTTCGCCAGGTGGCGCCCAGAGATGGGACCACCTCGGTCGAAGTCGAGCGACCTTCTGCCGCTCCGCCAAGTGCCCACTCAGGAGGGGTCCACCTCGGGCAACGCGGGCCAGCCTGTGCAGAGAAGGTTCCGAAGAGCGGGAGTGCGAGCTCCGAGGTTACCCCTCGAGTCGTGCGCGCCGCACTCCGAGAAAGGCGCCCCGTATGGTCGGCGGCGACACGCGAAACATCACTTACATCGGCCCGACAGGTTCCGCAGTCGAGAGGCGAGGCCCTGATAAAACAGGACCCGATAACGGACAGCGTCGGTGCTTGGGAAGGAGAGCGCTCACGCTCGGCCCGAGGTCTAGTTGGCGGTCTGACCGGCGCCCCCCTCCCCTACTCTTTCCTCGCTAGGCTCGGCAAACGAGGCCGGAAGCCACCTGGCTCTTGGATCCAGAAGGGGAAGGGAAAAAGATGGAGGGGAGGAGGTGAAAGCGACAAAGAAGCCTCCCAGGGGCGAAAAATGAGAGGGCAACAGGAGGAGATAAAAGGAAGAAGAGAATAGACGACAAGGTAAGCAAGAAACAAAGGCTGGGAGAGGAGACTCCGCCCCAAGAGCAGGATCTAAGGTCCCGAGAGGGGGCCCTTTGGCGTGAGCTCGGCGGAGGAACCCGGCTGGGTTTCTATTCTTTCTGGAACCTTTCTTGCTAGCACGATCTCTAAGTCTAGGACTCCTTCGGGGGCCCGTCTCAGAGACTCTGTTCCCCCTCGCCGTCTACTAACTTGACCGTCGGAGCTCCCTCGCCGGGACCCCCGGCCAGGGTTTCTGACCTTGCTTTGCAGGTTCGATCGAGCCAGGAGACCCCAAGGGAGAGACGGTCTAGTCGGATCGGCGGCTCCGAAGCCACAGGCGCGGTGGCGAGGACGGCAACAGATTGGCGTGCCAGGAATGAGGGTAGGACAACACCCCCGGGGGGAGCTAGCTTTCTGTGAATGAAGCGCGCTCCGACCATGGTGGTCACTCGTGAATGCGAGGCTGCCACCAGCCGAGTAGGGGAGGTCCCCTCCCCTCAGGGGGCCCACAGCCCGGAGTGGGAGCTCCTCGCTCCCCCTCCTCTTCCACCACAGCCGACCTCGACGGACGGACCTCTCGCGGCCGTCATCCAGCAGCTGCGACCTTGACTACGGCAGTTCGGTAGCTACAACATCAGTAGCACTCCCTAGCCACGCAGCCTCAGCCAGGGACCCCCGCAGCTCGGGCCGCGGGGCCGCGCGGGAGCCTGCGCTCCATCCAAAGCAAGCCATCCCAACCGCGGGCAGCCTCCAACCCCCGCGGGAGCCGCCAAACTCCCGCGAAAAGAAACTACTCCAGTTCGGCGGATCACGAGAGTCGATCCCCGGCCGATGAAGCCGAGATAGCGCGTCACAGCAAGCGACCCTGAGGCAAGACCCTGCGCTGAGACTGATCGGCGCCCCCTTCACCAGCGGCCTCGGTGGAAGATTCCACCGACGAGGCCATCAGGCGCCAGGCCGAGAGGCGCCTGGAGGAACACGAGCGCAAATTGGTGGAGTTCGCCCACCGATTTGCTGACCTGTAGAACTCCTCGGCAGATCCGGTGGGCTACGACTCTCGTCCCCCCTTTTCTGAAGAAATCCAGGTGGAGCCGGTTCCAATCCGGTACCGCATGCTGCTGGTGGACCCCTACGACGGGATCACCGACCCTCTGTACCATCTGGAGAGCTACAAGGCTCTCATGAGGGTCCAGGGGGCCACGGACGCTCTTTTGTGCATCACCTTCCCCGCTACCCTCCGGAAGGCCGTTCGAGTCTGGTTCACCCGTCTCGAGCCTGGATCTATTTGCTCCTTCCATCAGTTGGAAAGAAAGTTTGTGGCGCACTTCGACGCTTGTCGAAAGGTGCCGAGAGAGGTGGACAACCTCTTCTCTATCCGCCAGCAGGACCAAGAGCTGCTTCGGGACTACATCACCCGGTTCAAGACCGCTGCCCTGGAGATCTACAGCCTGGACGAGCCCATCGCCATGCTGGCTTTGAAGCGCGGGCTCAAGACGTTCCGCCTGACCTATTCCCTGGACAAAAAACCCCCCAGGATGTACTCCGAGCTCCTCCTCCGTGCCCACAAGTACATCCGAGCGGAGGAGGCCAACCGCACCCGCCGAGAGCTAGACAGGAAGGCTTTGAAGAAGCCGGCCCCGAGGGATGTTCCAGGATCCCGGAGGCTTGGGCCATCTGCCAACCCTCATCCAAATCTGAAGCTGAAGGGCGAGGCCTCCATGGAGCGACGGTTCACCCCTCTCCTCGCTCCCCGAACGAAGATCCTCATGGAAATTGAGGGCGAGCATTACCTTCGTCGACCTCCTCCTCAAAACCTAAGAGGCATCCGAGACAAGTCGAAGTACTGCCAGTTTCACCGCGAACATGGCCATGACACAGAGGAGTGTCGTAATCTGAAGCGGGAAATCAAGGAGCTGATCAAAAGAGGCTACCTCAGGAAGTTCATGAGGAACGAGGTCTCGGCGGAAGGACAGCCGCTCGTGACCTTACCCTCGTTTCCCGCAATCGACAACCGCCCGACGGAGAAGCCAGTGGGCATGATCTCATGTGGGATCGGGCGGGCGGCAAAGAGAGCCCGGGAGGTCGGGAACCCAGAGGTTGTCCTCCCTTCTGCGAAGGGGAGTGAAAATAAGAATATAGATAACGATGATGTGGTGGTCGAGATGACCATCGCGAAGCATCCTGTACACCGAATTATGGTAGATAGTGGAAGCTCGGCTGACGTGCTTTTTTATGATGCTTTCTCCCGAATGAAGCTGTCCCATGATCAGCTGAGGCCGGTGCACACCCCCCTGGTAGGCTTTACCGAGGACTCCGTGTGGGTCGAAAGGGAGATCACTCTCCCGGTCACCGCTGGATCCCCACCTCGGTAGATCACAGTCATGATGACGTTCACCGTCGTCAAGCTCCATTCCCCTTACAATGCGATCCTCAGGCGCCCGGGGCTCAACCAGTTGGACGCCATGATTTCTACGAAGCGGTTGCTAGTATAATTCCCCACAGCCTCTGGGCCTGGGGTGATGAGGGGTTCGACCCAGCCAATTCAGCATTGCCTGCAGACGATCCCAGGTGCCCGGGGTGCCGAGCTCGCCCCCGACGTCGACAACCTCGACCTAAGGGAGAAGGAACCCAGGGGAGGAACCGTGGAGCGCCTGTTGACTTATCCCCTCGGTTCGGACCCTCTGAAGACAGTGCAGGTGGGGGCCCAACTCTCGGAGGAAGAACGGACCCGCCTGCTGGAGTTCCTCCGCATGAACGCGGGCGTGTTTGCCTGGTCCGCGACCGACATGCCGGGCATTCCCCCCGAGGTCATTACGCACAGGCTGAATGTGGACCCGAGGTGCCGCCCGGTCCGCCAGAAGAAGAGGAGCTTCGCCGCGGAAAGGCAGAGGGCCATCAACGAAGAGGTGGAGAAACTCCTCGCCGCCGACTTCGTGCGGGAAGTCCAGTATCCCAGCTGGCTGGCGAATGTGGTCATGGTGAAGAAGAGCAGTGGTAAGTGGAGAATTTGTGTGGACTACACCGACCTCAACCGAGCCTGCCCTAAGGACAGCTTCCCTCTTCCAAAGATTGACCAGTTGGTCGACACCACCTCGGGGCATCGCCTCCTATCTTTCATGGATGCTTTCTCCGGGTACAACCAGATCCGAATGAACCCGGAGGACGAAGATCACACTGCCTTTGTCATCGACCGCGGAACTTTCTGTTACAGGATGATGCCGTTTGGCCTTAAGAATGCCAGGGCCACGTACCAGCGACTGGTCAGCAAAGTCTTTAAGGACTAGATCGGCCGCAACATGCAGGTGTACGTGGATGACATGCTGGTAATGAGCAAGCCCCTCTCGGATCACATTGCCGACCTAGTGGAGACCTTCGGCAACCTCTGACTTCATCAGATGAAGCTAAACCCGGCAAAGTGCGCTTTCGGCATCTCCGCCGGGAAGTCCTGGGGTTCATGGTAACCCAGAGAGGGATTGAAGCCAACCCGGAGAAGGTTCAGGCCATCCTGGACATGGAGCACCCACCTCCAAGAAGCAAGTGCAGCGGCTCACCGGCCGGATAGCCGTCCTGAGCCGGTTCATCTCCAGGTCGGTCGACCGCTGCCGGCCCTTTTTCAAGGTACTGAGGAAGATGAATGACTTCGCCTGGACTGAGGAGTGCCAGGAGGCCTCTGACAAGCGGAAGAGGATGCTTGCATCGCCCCCACTACTTTCCAGGCCCGAAGAGGGAGAGGAGCTCATCCTCTACCTGGCGGTCACCCCGGAGGCCGTCAGCTCGGTCCTAGTTCGGACCGACGACCAGGGAGTCCAGCGGCCAGTGTACTACACCAGCGAACTTCTCCACGATGCAGAGCTCAGGTATTCCCGGCCCGAAAAGCTCATTTTTGCGTTAATAGTATTTGCTCAGCGTCTCAGGCCCTATTTCCAAGCGCATCCCATTGCCATCTTGACGGATCAGCCACTGAAAGCGATACTCAACTGACCCGACACTTCGGGGTGATTGGCGAAGTGGGCACTCAAGCTCAGCGAATTTGACATCGCTTACAGGTCGAGGTCGACCATGAAAGCGCAGGTGCTGGCCGACTTCTTGGTTGAGTGCGCGGGCCTAGGCAAGGAGCCAGAGGGGGACACCCCGTACCAGCAGTTGAGACCAGGACCCGAGGAACCCGAGGAGGACACCTGGATCCTTCACATGGATGGAGCCTCGAACTCCGGCGGGAGCGGAGCCGAACTCATTCTCGCCAACGATGGCGGGGTCATCGCCGAATGCGCACTCCGTTTCCAGTTCGCCGCAACCAACAACCAAGCGGAGTACGAGGCACTCCTCGTCGGGCTGAGAGTCTCTCATGAGCTGGGCGTAACCAACCTCAAAGCCTTCACTGACTCCCAGCTGGTGGCCGGACAGATCTCCGGAGAATATGCTGCGCACGACCCTCAAATGGCAAAGTATTTGGAGCTCGTCAAAACGAGCGCAGCCAGATTCCGGCACTTCAGCATCTTCCATATCCCCCACGGGGAAAATGCCCGTGCAGACACTCTTTCCCGGTTGGCGACCCTGCTGGACTCGATGTTGGGTCGTGCTCATGTAGAGCACCTCAAGGCCCCAAGCTACGAGATCCCAGTGGAGGTCCAACAGGTCAGCCGTGAGCCCAACTGGATGGACAAGTACACCGAGTAGATAACTGGCGGTGCCTTGCCGGAGGACCGTGCAGCAGCCCGCCTTATCAAAAAGAAGGCCGCGCGGTTCGTCCTGATGGATGGGCAATTGTATCGGATGTCTTACTCCTATCCCCTCCTCAAGTGCCTGAGACCCGCGGAGGCCGCACTCGTGCTCCAGGAAATTCATGAGGGCATCTACGGGAACCACGTGGAGGGCAGAATGCTAGCCTACAAGGCTCTCCGTCAAGGCTATTTTTGGGAGACGGTGAAGGAGGACGCCGCCGATTTCGTGAAGAAGTGTGATCGGTGCCAACGGCACGCCGTGGTGCAACGGCAGCCCTCCACTCCAATCTCCCAGCTCTCAACTCCGTGGCCGTTCGCCCAATGGGGAATGGACCTTCTAGGACCATTTCCACCGGCGTCCGGACAGCGGAAGTTCCTGATTGTGGCCATCGACTACTTCACGAAGTGGGTTGAGGCTGAACCCTTGGTGCGGATCTCCGAGGCAAACGTCGCCAAGTTTTTCTGGAAGTCAATCATCTACCGTTTCGGCCTCCCCCACACCGTGATCACTGATAACGGGCATCAGTTCAACTCCCGGGAGTTTGAAGAATTCTACAGCGACCTCGGCATCCACCATCGCTTCACCTCGGTGGCTCACCCACAGACGAATGGAGAAGCCGAGGTCACAAATAGGACCATTCTCAAGGCCTCCGAATGAGGCTGGACCAGGCCAAGGGCAGGTGGACAGAAGAGCTCCCGAGCATCCTGTGGGCGTACCACACCACCCCGAGAATGGCCACCGATGAGACCCCCTTCAATCTCGTCTTCGGAGCCGAAGCGGTTATCCCGATTGAGCTCAGTCTACCCACCCTGCGAGTGGAGCAGTACGACGAAGCGGAGAACCCCGCCAGGATGATGCTCAACCTGGACCTTCTTGAAGAGACGAGGGACAAGGCCCGAGTCCGGATGGCGGTGTACAGGCAGCGAGTGGCCAGGTACTACAACTCCCGGGTATGGCCAAAGTCCTTTCGCCCCGGAGACCTAGTACTCCGGCGCGCTGTAGCTTCTCAGCCTCGAGAATGCGGGAAGCTCTCCTCGAACTGGGAAGGCCCGTACAGGGTAGCGGAAGTCCTCCCTCACGGGGCCTACTACCTGGAGGAATTGGGAGGATCCGAATTCCCTAGGACGTGGAATGCCTCGAACCTAAGGATGTATTATCAATAATGTAAGGTTCCTCCAACTCCTGCAATAAAGTTCTTTTGCTTCAAACACGGTTGTGGCTGGAGACCCGAGAAAGCAAGAAGTCCCGAACTCCAGTCTGGAAGGCGGGGCAGAGCCCAGCTCGCCCATGCGATCATGGAGAACAGCTCGGCAAGCTGCACAAGGCTTGAACAAAACCTGCGGCCCCGGGGTTCAGTCCGGAAGTCCCGGACTTCGGTCTAGAAGGTGGGGCAGAGCCCAGCTCGCCCATGCGATCACGGAGAACAGCTCGGCAAGCCACGCAAGGCTTGAAGAAAGCCTGCGGCCCCGGGGTTTAGTCCGGAAGTCCCAGACTTCGGTCTGGAAGGCGGGGCAGAGCCCAGCTCGCCCTCGTGATCACGGAGAACAGCTCGGCAAGCCGTGCAAGGCTTGAATAAAGCCTGCTGCCCCGGGGTTCAGTCCAGAAGTCCCAGACTTCGGTCTAGAAGGCGGGGCAGAGCCCAGCTTGCCCACGCGATCACGAAGGATGGCCCGGCAAGCCCGAAGGGCATGCACGAGGTCTGCTCTACTGTTGTCCAATCTGGAAGCTCCGAACTTTGATCTGAACACTGGATGGGACTCGGTCCACTCGCGGACTCAGCCCGGAGCAAGCCGCAGCACTTCGTCTCGGCACTCGACACCAACACCTCGACAAGACAAAAAATAAAAGAAGGAAGACGAGGTCGGGACTTAGCAAAATTCAAGTTTTCATTAATTCGAAAAATGGGAGTTACAACAAAGGAGTCCCGACAGGCCGGGAGTCCTCAAAAACAAAAAAAGAAAGAAGAAAGAAGATACAGCTGGAGGCCTAGTTCGGCGCGGTGGCGGGATCCTCAGGCTGGGGCGCGCGCTCCCCGTCCTCACCCTCGGTGGCTGCCGGTTCGGAGGGCCGCTCTGGAGCTGCAGCTGTGTCGCCCGCTGCAACTGGAGTCTCGCCGGTGGGTCCTTGCCTTCTGCCCCCGAGCGCCACCCCACTGAGGTCGAGCTCGGGATAGAAGGATCCCACCTTTTCCCGGCACACCTGGAACCCCTTCAGGAAGGAGTCCACGGTGGCCTCCCGGACCTCCAAGACGTACTCGTCGGATGGCCAGAATCTCGGGATGGCCTCCTGAGCCTCCCGCTTTGAGGCCTCCAGGAGCCCGTTGATGTAGGCGCTCCATTCCTTGGCCGCGCTCGCCTCCCGCCGGGCCTCCTCCAGCTGGCACTCCAGTGACTGGGAATGAGCTCGGAGGCGAGCCCTCTCCGTCGCATCCTCCTCCGTGCACCGCTGGTTGGAGATCCTCTCCTCGGACAGAGAGGACTCCAGGTCCTTGACGCGCTCCTCAGCGCGTGCCAGGTCCGACTGAAGGGCCTGGTTGCTCCCCCGCAGCTCGACCCCCTTTTTCATGAGGTCCTTCACATCGGCCGCGAGCTTGCCGAGCTTCTCCTTCTTCTCGGCGTCCTTCTTGGTGTACCCTGCGAGGAAGTTCCTCAATAGGAGCACGTCGGTCCCGATCTGCACGAAAAGGAAAATTGGTTAGAAAAGGGTCAACTGGAATTGCAAAGAAGATGGATCTGAGCTCGGACTTACCATGAAGAGCTGTGGAAGGATCCCGAGCAGAGCATCGGCATAGTCCCGGCCGCCCCGAAGTCGGTGATCCCGGGAGGTGCATGCGAACTCCATCACCTTCTCCGCGAGCCCCTTGTCACGGATCACGAAGCACCGGTTGGTGATTGTCGACGGCGGGGCTGTCAGGTCGGCTGCAGGGGCGACCAACCCCTCGGGTGGGACTGCCACCGGCGGGGCAGCTGGAGTCGCGGGCGGCGCCGTCGGGCCTGCAGTGATGATGGGGCCAGCACGGGGTGGAACCGCTGCCAGTGGGCCTCCCTCTTCGGCAGCCCCGTCAGGTCGGACGACTGGAGCATCGGTGGCCCAAGCCCGAGGCGGCCTGGATAGGGGAGCTGCAACTGCTGGACCAGCCGCGGGCACCGGCACGACCTCCTGGCTCGCCTCGGTGCGAGCCCTCTTCGTCGCAGGCTCGTCTCCCTCGACGGTGTCCCTCTGAGCCATGCCCTCCAGAAGGTTCTCCATGGAAAACTTCATGCCTGCAATAGAAAGGAAATCGATCAGCCCAGATAGAAGAAGAAAGGAGAAGGACGGAAAGGCGAAGTGAAAGAAAAGCTGAGCCTCACCCGGCTCCCGGATGGGACTGATCTCCACCTCGAACAAGTTCTGCTCCGAGAACAGAACATCGAGCGATGGGACCACGTTGCTCAAAAGCTGGGAGTAGGCCTCTTGGTCCGCCGGCTCGACTTGGGAGTTCCGGTTCGGAGACCGATTCAGCTCGCTCCAGGCCCAGTCGATGTCCTCGACCGAGGCGAAAAAGAACCGGTTCTTCCAACCCTTAATGGAAGAAGGGAGGTCGAACCGGAGACTCCTAGGCCGGGGCGAGATGTACCACCAGTCATCATCAGTGGAGTACCGCTTCAGGGTGAACAGAGCCCTGAAGAGGGAGAAACGGGCAACAAACCCGTGAAAGTGACAAAAAACAATGAAAGAGAAGATGACCCGGATGGCATTGGGAGCCAACTGGACCGGGAACAGACGAAAATGGCTGAGGAAAGAAAGGAAGAAGGGGTGTAGAGGAAACCGAAGACCCCCAAAGAGGAAGTCCTCGTAGAAAGCTATGCGGCCAGGGCCACTCATGGTGACGCGATCCCCAGGCCGCGGAAGAGAAAGATGGATTGACCCCGGGATGCCATAGACCTCCCGGAGCAAGGAAAGGTCATCCTCGGTCATCGTTGAAACGTGACCGGAGGGACCGACAGAAGGAAGGGCCGGAGGAGGAAGAGAAGAGATAGGTTGGGCAGACATGACGGGAGGAGACCTAACACCCCTAGGGATGCCTATGGTGATACCCCCAGGCTGGAGTCGCCTACGGGTCTCCTCCGGGATCACTTCCTCTTTCGAGGAGGAAGACGATGGAGTCCTCGACTGGGACGGACCGGCCTCATCCGGGTTAGAAGAAACATGGTGGCGGCGCGCCATGGAAAAGAAGATGGTAAGGAAAGGACGATGAAGGAGAGGGACGGAGCGAGGAAGAAAACAGAAGCACTCACCGAAATGCACTGTGCAACGCGGGGGAGCGGGAGATAGCCTGCTGCGAACCGCCGACGGAGCAAGGGAAAGGGCCTTGATCCGGAAAGTCCCCTCCTTTTCAAATTCGATCGGCAGCGACCGTACCCGTCATTCCATTCCAGACCATCGGATGGATGCCGCGTGGATGCACGCCCGACACCGACGCCTCGGTTGCAGAGAAACGGCCTTTGTTTCGTAGCGACGCATTGATTGCGTCCAAATGAGTGACACGTGGCAGCCTCTAATAGGGCTTTGGGCACACCAAGGAACGGCGACGAGGATCGTGGCAATCATGGCGCGAGATCTTCGCCTTCCCCCCGTCATCTCCGAATTAAATCCCCACGTCCCGTTCCATGACGCCTTAACGGAACGGGGGGATGGGGGGCAACTGTTACGGCCGTATTGATGACATGGCATGTCTCAGATTTCGTTGGGCATGATTCGAGCCACGTGGAGTTCTCTCGGAAAAGTCAGATGCGGATCCGCCTCGGCCGAGGTTGAGGTCGGTCCGGGCCCTCCTGCCGCTCCGCCAGGTGTCTACCCAAGAGGGGTCCACCTCGACCGAAGCCGGCGGCCCCCCTGCTCCCTCGCCAGGTGGCACCCTGAGACGGTCCCACCTCGGCCGAGGTCGAGCCAGGCTCCTTCGCTCCTTCGCAAGGTGGCGCCCCGAGATGGGACCACCTCGACCGAAGTCGAGCGACCTTCTGCCGCTCCACCAGGTGTCCACCCAGGAGGGGTCCACCTCGGCCGAAGCCGGCGGCCCCCCTGCTCCCTCGCCAGGTGGCACCCTGAGACGGTCCCACCTCGGCCGAGGTCGAGCCGGGCTCCTTCGCCATGTGGCGCCCGGAGACGGGACCACCTCGACCGAAGTCGAGCGACCTTCTGCCGCTCCGCCAGGTGTCCACCCAGGAGGGGTCCACCTCGGCCGACGCGGGCCAGCCTGTGCAGAGAAGGTTCCGAAGAGCGGGAGCACGAGCTCCGAGGTTACCCCTCGAGTCGTGCGTGCCGCACTCCGAGAAAGGCGCCCCGTACGGTCGACGGCGACATGCGAAACATCACTTACATAGCCCCGACAGGTTCCGCAGTCGAGAGGCGAGGCCCTGACAAAACAGGACCTGAGATAACGGACACCGTCGGTGCCTGGGAAGGAGAGCGCTCACGCTCAGCCCGAGGTCTAGTTGGCGGTCTGACCGGCACCCCCCTCCCCTACTCTTTCCTCGCTAGGCTCGGCAAACGAGGCCGGAAGCCGCCTGGCTCTTGGATCCAGAAGGGGAAAGGGAAAAAGACGGAGGGGAGGAGGTGAAAGCGACAAAGGAGCCTCCCAGGGGCGAAAAACGAGAGGGCAACAGGAGGAGATAAAAGGAAGGAGAGAATAGACGACAAGGTAAGCAAGAAACAAAGGCTGGGAGAGGAGACTCCGCCCCAAGAGCAGGATCCAAGGTCCCGAGAGGGGGCCCTTTGGCGTGAGCTCGGCGGAGGAACCAGGCCGAGTTTCTATTCTTTCTGGAACCTTTCTTGCTAGCACGATCTCTAAGTCTGGGACTCCTTCGGGGGCCCGTCTCAGAGACTCTGTTCCCCCTCACCGTCTACTAACTTGACCGTCGGAGCTCCCTCGCCGGGACCTCCGGCCAGGATTTTTGATCTTGCTTTGCAGGTAGGAGACCCCAGGGGCGAGACGGTCTGGTCGGATCGGCGGCTCCGAAGCTACAGGCGCGGCGGCGAGGACGACAACACCTTGTATCCATGATTCTTTATCAGGACTTTTCATAGCCTCCTTGAATGTTTCTAGATCTCCATTGATAGAGATGAGAGCATAAGAAATAGTCTCATCCATGCTATACCACGCTGACTTCCGGATCATGCACTGAGGTTTATGTAATGCCACTCCCCTTGCACTGTCCTGCAAGTCTGTCAAGTGTGGCTCTTCTTGCACCTCTATCTGTATAGCTGGCTCTCCTTACTGATCCTTCACTACTGGAGAGTATCTCCCGCCTAACTCCACCTCAACTGAAACACCCCTGCCAGTAGAAGTAGAAAGACTATCTCCCACCTGTAAAGGATGATCACTGCAATTCACCTTTATAGATGCACCTATATCCATACTCCCCAGTCTCTCCAAGGTGCTCTTCTCATCAAAAATGACATCTTTACTGATTACTATCCTCTGAGACTGAGGATCCCACAGTAGATAACCTTTGACTCCTCGTGGATACCCAATGAAGATCATCTTCTTTGATTTAGGGTCCAACTTACTTCTCTCGGTTGCCTCCATATGTACATAGGCCGGACAACCAAAAACTTTGAGGTGGCCAAACTTCACCTTCTTCCCACTCCAAACCTTTTTTGGGAGTTCTCCATTCAGCTTGTAGTGAGGGGACCTGTTAACAAGAAAACATGAAATGGTTATAGCACCACCCCAAAAGGTAACCGGAAGTGATGTTTGCAACCTCATACTCCTAGCCTTCTCCAATAGTGTTCGGTTCATCCTCTCCGCAATACCATTTTGTTGAGAGGTCATTCTTATTGTGTAATGGCGTTTGATTACATTTTCCTTACAGTAACTCCTAAACTCTTTACTTGAGTACTCTCCTCCATTGTCAAATCGAAGGCACTTCACTAGTCTTCCTGTCTCCTTTTCGACCTCGGCTCTTTAGGCCTTGAATCGGGCAAACACTTCTGATTTTTTTCTCATTAGATAAATCCACACCTTCCTTGAGCAATCATCAATGAATGTGACAAAATATCTTGCCCCATCTCTAGCTGATACTGGAGCTGGCCCCCATACATCAGAGTGTACCAAATCCAACACTCCATCACTTGGCTTGGTACTAATAGCAAATTTCACCTTATACTATTTACCAAAAATGCATGGCTCGCACAGGTTATTTTCATCCTTCTTCAGAACTGGAATATTTTCTCTTCTGCTTAACTCCGTGAGCCCTCGGTCACTCAGGTGACCCATCCGATAGTGCCATAGTTTATATACCAACTACTCCTCTCGTGCTGCTGCAAGCACCTCTGCACTATCATTTACCACTGAGCCTTCCATCTTGTACAAATTGTTGCTCAGTCTTCTTCCCTTCATCACCACTAAGGCTCCCTTGGTAATCCTCAAACATCCACTACCTGGATTACAATTGAAAGCATAACCCTACTTCTCCAAGTATCCCAAAGAAATCAAATTTTTCTTCAGTTCTGAAACATGTTTGATATTTGATAGAGTCCTTATCACTCTATCATACATCCTCATCCTAATAGTGCCAACTCCAGCTACCTTACAAGGGTGATCATTATCAAGGCTTACACTCCCTCCATCTGTTTTGTCATAGGTATCAAACCACTCCATACATGAGGTATAATGATGAGAGTATGCCGAATCTAATATCCATGAATTATCCTAATCTATAGACCCATCTGAAGCGACCAGTATATCTTCACCACTGCTTTCAGGTGCATTCGCACCACTTATGCTGGCTTTCCCTTTTTTTGACTTCCAAAAAGGATAATTTCTCTTCAGATGACCTGGTTGGTGATACTTGTAACACTTCCAGCTCTTTTGACTGCTTTGACACTAAGATCTGCCCTTTGACTTCCCTCTAACTCTTTCCTCGGGTCTTCCCTACCTTTTATTTACAGCAAGTACCTCTGAGTTAGGATTTTCTTTGCAGATCTTCTTCCTTTGCTCATTTGACCTAAGCACTCTAACAACCTCTTCATAGTTCAGGGTTTTCTTCCCATATACCAAGATTATTATAAGACCATCATACAATCCCAGGAAAGAACACAGCAGCAAAAATGCCCTATCCTCCTCATCAATCTTCACATCCAAACTCATAACCTCATAACACACTTGGTTGAATCTCTAAATGTAAGCAACAAGGTCTCCTCCTTCAGGCATCCTCAAACTATACAGCTGTTTCTTCAACCATAGCTTGTTCGTCATGTTCTTCTCCATGTATGCATTCTCCAGTCTCGTCCAAAGACCCTTTGCAGACGTCTCTGAACATACCTCAGGCAAAACCTGATCTGCTAGACACATCCTTATGGTGCTAAAAGCAATCTCTTCTAACTCTTCCCAATTCTCAATACTGATCTTTTCGGTCTCTCTTTAACTAAGACCTTGTAGATCCTTTATTGAACCAGCTAATCCTTTACCCTTTGCTGCATAGGGTGAAGTTTTCCTTGCCATCATGCTTCTCAAAGTCCACCTTAAAACCACTTGATGCCATCATACACAATCAAGCAAATCATCCTTTAAATAATTTCTGGAAACTAAATACAGAGAAACCTTCCTTCCAATACTTTCTTTTCACCCCTTCTATAAGAGAGATACCCTCCACCTAACTCTAGAGATTATTGTGGAAGAAAACAGGACAAAGGTTGAAGGAAACCTGGTATTGCAGAAATATGAAGCGCACAAATCTTCCTTCTTTTCCCATGCCAAAGCCTAGCTCTGATACCAAAATGTTGGGGCAAATGCTCTTTGATACCAATTATCAGGAAGATTTCTCTTGCCCTACGGAATGCCCAGGGATGTGTTCAACCTTCTGCCAGCGATCACAATCTTTGAAAGATGATATGATACGGTATGATACAGGTTGAAGAAGGTTTGTGAATATGAGAAGTAAGGAGGAAGAAGAGATAGGATTTTTGGGAAGAAAAGAGATGTTCTATTCCTTCCAAATAGCTCTTTAGACACATTTACATGTTATATACCCTAAGCCAAACTCAACCTAGCCCTCAAAAACTCCCCACAGGTCAACCCAGAACAAAACAGAAACCCGCTATCCGAGTTGGCTCGAGCAACTTCAAGATGGCTTGTCCAGAACTATGTTCTAGCAACAGCAAAATACTAAGAAATCGAGCCGGCTCGTCCACAACACCTGTCTGCTCGAGTCAGCTCATCCAGAATACAGGTTTTTGGCACCGTATCGTGCCGGCATGCCCAAAAACCATACGGGACTTCCGATACAAGATGACCTACAAGTCGACTCATACCTAAACACCATCGACTCCAAGCCTAAAGACCCTAAAGACTTTAGGCTTCAACCTATGATTCTTCCTAGCCCTAGAAAACCTCTTGAGTACATCAAGATAACTTGATCAAGGCCTAAGCCTTGGCCCCCTGAGCCTTGAACTACCACAAGATGCCCAACAGCATGAAGAAAGTAGGTAGAGTCTCATGGCTGGTAAACATAATAATATTTTAGTTATACATTGGAACATATGCATATTGCCATGGCACTTATCCAAAAGGTACTTCGCCAATGTTGCATTTGAAAAAAGAAAAAATATTGCCAAGATGGTAGCCGAGCTGGTTGGGATCTTACCTTACAACTAACTGGTCACAAATTCGAGGCTTGACTCTATGGAAGACTCGATTAAATTCAGGGGTTATTCCTTGAGATCCATGATGGTTGGGTGAGTGAGAAGCCAAGATTTTTCTTTATTTCCATTCTGATCGGCTGGCACCTTGATGATGTCGGATTGACGTACTCATCCTTGGATGAAAAAAGACTACGAAAATCCATCACCTTGAATCGAACATTTTTTGGCCAGATAGGGACCTGCAAGGTAGCTACGCCAGATTTATCCCCCTATCCTTACATTTAACAAAAAAAAGTATTGATCTTACGTACTCACCTGGTTCACAAATTACTTAATTGACCCAGGTTCAAATAGTTTGCTGTTCTACCCTTCCTAAAAGATTAATTTTGTTGCTGCCAAGATCGTTGTGGCCCGTAGTTGCAGTCGGCACCGGAGTGCGCTCCTCCTCTGCCGCCCGCCGTTCTCGGTTCCCGGACCTCCATGCTGGGTGCGGCCGCCTCGCCGCCTGGCGATCCTCCGCTCCACTACAGGTGCGGTTGCCTCACCGCCCGGTGGTCCTCCACTCCTGAGCCTACGAGACAGCGGTTAGAGACCCAGGCCAGGGTTTCCGGCGGGGGCACTCCGACAATCAAGTCAGTGACGATCTAGGAGAACAGATCCTCCTAGTCGGGCTCTCTTGATGGACTCCATACTAGGAGGAGTAAAAGATGTGCGTGAAGGTGAAAACGTTGCAGGGGAAGAGTGATAGCGGGGACAGAGGGGTGCTCTGTTCCTCGGCCTCTCCTTGTGCCCCTCGTTTTCCTTCAACAGTGGTGGTAGTGGTGCTTTGCCCTCTTGGCCGGGCTTGCACTTATGCTTGTGGTGGTGGTGGTGCCATCCCCCCTTTGCTGGTGGGGGTCGCACTTCCTCTTCTCTTCTTTTTTTTTGGCTTGTGTTTTTGCCCGTGTCTTGGAGTTGTTGTGTTACCTCCGGGTTTGTTGTGAACTTGGTTACCGTTTGGCGCTTGTCTCGGGATCCCCGCCGGGCTGTCAGGCGCATGCGGCGGTGTCCCGAGGAGCCTTTCCTGATTCATGATAGGATGTGTTGTTAGGTGCTCCGACACTCTTCTTGGTTGCCTCGTTCCAGAAAATTTGGGAGTGCCTCAAATGGCACCGCCCGCGGGATTCGAATCTCCCGGTTGGCTTTCTCTCTTGGATGATCTAAGTGGTTGGTGAGGAATATAGCATCTCGATCAACGTACTGCTTGACTTTCTGGTGCAACTGGCGGTTTCAGGTTGTCTGCACGGTCTGGAGGCGCTCCGGTACGGTCCTCGGGCGGCTCGTCGGTGCCCTCGGCTGGTGAGGACCTCGTCCAGGTTGGGGCCGAGTTGGGACGGCAAGGCTCACTCCGTCCTAAGCGCTTCGAGCTTACGGGGGGTGCCTCGGCGGAGGAGGGTGAGGTGCGGGCCCGATCCAGAGGGCGCGCACTCGGGGAGGCTCTACATCGACGGGTGAGCTCTTAGCTCGACCTCGACCATAGGGCACTAACCTCCGAGGGTCTCACTCCGGAAGGTGGAAGGCAGACCTGGTCCAGAGGGCGCGCGCTCGGAGGGTCTCACTAGCCACGCCGCCTCTTGCTGTTTCCCCTCCCCCCTTTCGATGCTCTCAACTCTCGTTCGCGCCCCCCTCCGGCGCTCCCTCCTCCGGCACTCCCCCCTCCGGCTCTCCCCTTCTCCTTCGCCCCCCCTCCAGCGCTCCCCCCTCCGGCGCTCCCCGCTCTGGCCCTCCCCCTCGATGGCCTGTGGGTGCCCTGGCCCCCTCTCCATCCAGCTGCCTCTACTTCGCCCCCCCTCCGGCGCTCCCTCCTCCAGTGCTCCCCCCTCCGGCTCTCCCCTTCTCCTTCGCCCCCCCTCCAGTGCTCCCCCATCCGGCCCTCCCCTTCGATGGCCTGCAGTGCCCTAGCCCCCTTCTCCGTCCAGCTGCCTCTACTTCGCCCCCCCTCCGGCGCTCCCTCCTCCGGCGCTCCCCCCTCCAGCTCTCTCCTTCGCCCCCCCTCCGGCGCTCCCCCCTCTGGCCCTCCCCCTTGACGGCCTGCGGGTGCCCTAGCCCCCTTCTCCATCCAGCTGCCTCTACTTCGCCCCCCCTCCAGCGCTCCCTCCTCCGGCACTCCCCCCTCCGGCGCTCCCCCCTTCGGTCCTCCCCCGAAGGCCTGCGGCTCCTCCGGCCCCCCACCCGACTACCGTAGGTTTATTTTTTTTAATTTAATTTATAATTTTTAAACTTTGTATTTTTTTAATTTTTAATTTTTAAATTTGGTTTTTTTAATTGATAGTAGTAGTAGTAGTTGGTAGTAGTATTTTAGTATATACATTGGCTCTTGTAGTATTTTAGTAGTATTAGTATTTTAGTAGTAGTAGTATTTTAATTTTTTATAGTATTAGTATTTTAGTAGTATTAGTATTTTAGTAGTAGTTGCTGTAGTATTTTAGTAGATTCATTGGCTCTTGTACCGACCAATTTGCTGATTTCAAATCATGATGATTTCACTGGTAATTTACTATGTGCATGGATTCTGTTTATTGCTCTTCGATCCTAAAATTAATTAATGGGAGTGTGTAACATCCTTACATAATTGTCCCCACATTGACACAACCTTTAGTTTATTGAAAGACATGGGCACATGCATTGCCAATTAGACTTGTATAATGATTCTTTAATGAAAAATATATAGTGTATGTGAAACCCTATATTGTAAAGATATTCAAATAATTTTATGTATCATCATATTTTGATATGGTACAGAATATGGATATCTTTCAACTTCGTAGTTGGATGTATAATCAACTTTTACCGGGTCGAAGGAGATATACCGAAGAATTTTTAAAGGGCATGGAAGATTTTGTACTCTTTGCATATCAGCAACCTAACTTTCAAAGTGAAGGAAAATTCAGATGCCCTTGTTACAAGTGCAAAAATCTAAGATACCTAACTACCGATGAAGTGAAGCTTCATCTTTACAAAAAGGATTTATACCGAATTACTGGTATTGGACACATCATGGAGAGAGTGATCCTCGTGTCAGTGGGGTACCTGATTTGTATGCAAATGATCCTGCCTTTGCACCAATGGATAATGATCCACAAAATACATATCGACGCATGATATTCGATACATTTGGAACAGAGTATGTGCCTGATAATTCATCTAATAAAGAGGAGACACCGACTTTGGATGATCAAAGATTTTATGACTTGTTGCATTCAGTCCAAAAATCATTATGGCCGGGATGTACAGATCATTCTGAGTTATCGGTAGCTGTACAGTTGCTTAGCATCAAATTTGAAGGTAATATTTCACAACAATCCTTCGATCAAATTACGGGTCTTATGAAGGAGACCCTTCCAGCCGATAATACCATACCTCAGGATTTTTATAGGACAAAAAAATTGATGTCCAAACTCGGACTTACTGCTAAGAAGATTGATTGTTGTATTAATGGTTGCATGCTGTATTATGGTCAACAATCTAAAGAAAAGCAATGCAAATTTTATGGGGCTGGTAGATATAAACCTCGGCCTCATGCAGACGGTAAACATAAAGAGGTGCCGATGAAGAGAATGCATTATTTACTACTAATTCCTAGATTAAAAAGATTATATGCTTCAATGAGTTCTGTACCACATATGACATGGCATTATGAGAACAGGCGTGAGCCAGGGATATTGTGTCATCCATCAGATGGAGAAGCCTGGAAACATTTTGACCGAAGCTATCCTGATTTTGTAGCTGAACCATGCAATATCAGGCTAGGCCTATGTGCTGATGGTTTTACTCCTTACAGTCAGTCATCAACCCCATATTCTTGCTAGCCATTATTTGTTACTCCCTGCAATCTGCCACCTGAATTGTGCATGACCATTCCTTATATGTTCTTGACAATAATTATTCCGGGTCCACATAATCTAAAGAGCATGATAGATATGTATCTACAGCCTTTGATAGATGAGTTGAAATATTTGTGGGAGGAGGGTATCCTAACATATGATATAGCAAGAAAGCAAAATTTTGTGATGAGGGCTGCATTGATGTGGACCATCAATGACTTTCCTGCATGTGGAATGCTGTCCGGATGGAGTATAGCTGGAAAATTAGCTTGTCCGTATTGTATGGACCGATCAAAGGCATTCACTTTGAAACATGGTCGGAAGAATTCTTGGTTTGATTGCCATCGACAGTTTCTGCCTATTGATCATGTACTGAGAAAAAATAAGGATGCATTCTATAAAAATCGGATTGAAAAAAATCAACCTCCACGAAGTTTGACTGGAGAGGAAATATAGGAAGCTGTATCTTCCATTCCAAATGTAATCGAGCATGGTTCATGCAGAGTTGAAGGATATGGGGTTACACATAATTGGTTAAAACAGAGTATATTTTGGAATTTACCATATTGGAAGACTAATTTGATCAGACACAATCTGGATGTGATGCACATAGAAAAAAATGTATTTAATAATGTTTTTAACACTGTAATGGATATCAAAGGCAAAATCAAAGATAATATCAAAGCACGAATGGATCTAAAGGAATACTGCAAGCGTAGGGAACTTGAGTTGCAAGAGTTGGCTAACGAAAATTTATTGAAACCAAAAGCAATATATTCTTTCAACCTGGAGCAGAAAAGAGGTGTATGTAAATGGATGAAGGAATTAAAAATGCCTGACGGTTATGCATCTAACTTAAGCATATGTGTTAATATGAATGAGGGAAAATTAATTAGAATGAAAAGTCACGACTGCCATGTTTTCTTTGAGCGTTTGTTGCCAGTTGCATTTAAAGCTCTATCGGATCATGTATGGAAGCCTATAACAGAGCTAAGTATATTTTTTAAGGATTTGTGTTCAACAATGTTACGGATCGACGATTTGTTGCTAATGGAACAGAATATTGCTTTGATTATATGCAAATTGGAACGGAGTTTTCCACCCGATTTTTTTGACTCAATGGAGCACTTACCGATTCATTTACCATATGAAGCAATAGTTGGTGGTCCAGTTCAATATCGTTGGATGTATCCATTTGAGAGGTAAATATGTCACATATCAATTCAACAAACCTATTCTTCTGCAATAAATCTATATCATGTACGTAAGACAGTAACCATATTTTAATGCTTGAATGATGTAGGTTCCTTAACAAAATAAAATGGATGATCAAGAACAAAGCTCGTGTTGAAGGATCCATATGCGAGGCATACTTGTGTCAAGAGATAACTTTTTTTTGTTCATATTATTTTGAACCACATGTGCAATCATCAAGAAATAGAATTGGAAGAAATGATGTTGTGGGTCAGGATATGACACGTGAATTTACTCTGTCAATATTTAATAAACCTAGCCAATCTTCTGGTAGATGTCAAAGTCGATATATGAATGACAGGGAATTAGCTGCTGCGCATTTACATATATTGCTCAACTATGAAGAGGTTCAACCATTTATCGAGTAAGCTTAAATAATCGTTGATGCATAATTATTCAAACCCTATATCGATTATTGAGATACTAACTCTGAAAAAATCTTGGTTTCAGAATTTTTAGCGAGCAATTACGGCTTTCGACACCAAATATAAGCACCACAGAAAATGATTCTAGGATTGCATCTGACTTTCCATATTGGTTTAGGTCTTTTGTAAGTGCTTCTTCGAATTGTGGTATATGTCTATCGAATTATGTTATATCGATGCGTAATGGCATTCATGCATTTTTGTTATATCATGTGTAGGTTCATAATCCATAGAGTCAAGTAAACAATCGATATTTCCATGATTTGGCATGGGATCCAAAAAGAAAGTTTCTTACATGGCAGACATATTTTGTCAACCGTTATAAGTTTCACACAGATGAATGGAGTAGCTATAAAAAAAAATTAATAGCGGAGTGTGCGTCAAAGGTTTAGAACAAGCTACAGAACACAATTATTACTACGGCATAATTAAGAAAATAATTCAAGTAGAATATCCTGGCCATCCAATGAAACAGGTAGTGTTATTTAATTATGAATGGTTTGATACGGTATTGAATCATGGTATGAAAGTGCTTAAGGATTACGGGATCGTTGAGATCCGGCATAGCAGAAGGTATTCAAGATACGATCCCTTTATAGTTGCACAAAAAGTAATTCAGGTATATTATCTACCATATCCTGAGAAGTTAAGGGACAAGCAACATTGGTGGGTTGTAATTATGATTAGACCGAGACGTACTGTGGATGATCGATATACAATTGAGATTGCTTACCAAGAGAATATAATATCTCATGTGAATAGTATACCGCATGATAATACAGTTGAGAATTTGGTCGACAACGACTGTATTTTTGAAGAAGTTGACAGAATCGTCGATACGGATTTGAACATAGATGATGAAGATGAAGAACAGAATGGTTTGATGGAAGTTCTTCTGATGATGAATAGTAATCGTATAAGCAGACCCCTAATTTTATATGTACGGACTGTATTTAACTACTTTATCATATTATTCATGAAGTTGACTTAAATTCTTTATGTTTGTTTGTAGATGGCAGATCAATCTGGAACAGTCCTGCATCATCATCTAGGGATCGTGAAAGGAGGCATCGTCTCTCTGTTACTATCCCATCCCCATCATCCACTATCCCACCTGCATTTTTCACTTTTCCTGCATCTTCACTCATTAGTCCACCACATACTACTACTACGCTATGTTCACCAAGAGGCACAATGTCACCTCCATTATATTCAGTGCCTCATATTCATGCTCCATGCCCTATCATGTATACTATACCATCCCCTACTTATTTTACATCTCTTACAGTCCATTCATCATCTCCTCAGTAAGGATCGGCCGCTATTTGTTCATCATCTCCTCATTCATCCACCGGCGCGGTTCATTTAGCATCTCCTCATTCATCCAGCAATGGTAGGGCTGTACTGATCCTAGATGGAGAGGGGTAATAGTCTTATGTCCCCTGTTAGAAAATTTTTAAGTTGTATCATATTTGTGGGTTGTATCAGATTTGTTGATTGACTTAAATTTTGTAGGTTTTTACCATCTCATCCAGCTGCCAATGCCATTACAGACATAATGAAGAGCCATTTTGAGGAGCCGTGGGTATTATGGAAAAGAATACCGCACGGTGTAAAGGATATGTGGTTTGATGAGTTGCAGGATATATTAGCCAATATAAATTTTCAACCTGCAGCAACTCCTGCAACTCATGCTTTTAGTGGTAATCCTTCGCAACGAACTGGAGTCGATCCTTATCAGATATATCGTGGACAACGATCACAGCGGGGCGAGGAGGAGGATGACGCTGAGGAGGACGAGAATGAGGAGGAATATGAGCATTAGCACATTATTTATATTATCTTGCTCCACTTATTATTCTTATAAGTTTTGCATTATATTATGGACTGCACCTCTTCTTATCGTTATATGTTTAGCTTTGTATTATAATTACTCTTATATGTTTTGCATTATATTATGAACTGCATCTCTTGTTATCTTTATTTGTTTAGCTTTGTATTATAAACTGCAAATCTTGATGTTGTTTTTGTTGTTTTGTTATGCATTTTCATTAATTATCTCCTCTTATTTCATGTAGTTAGAGGCTGTGATGAGTTGCCTTGGTATCTTCGTGATGCTTCAAATGCTAAAAGTGTAGGCTGGATCGGACTGTTTTGCAAGGATCTAAATGGTGTTGCAAATTTGGATGGCTTGCTCTTTTTGCAAGCAACCATTTGCTGCCTTAGATCCTTCGCAATATACAAAAAGAGGCAATCCTGAGCTTCTAAATCTTATTGTTTGAAAGTTTTGTTCGATTTTTGTTGTTTTATTGTGCATTTTAATTTCATTGATTTTCTTTTGTTACCTACGGCTAGAGGCTGTGATGAGTTGCCTTGGTATCTTCGTGATGCTTCAAATGCTGAAAGTGTATGCTGGATCGAACTGTTTTGCAAGGATCTAAATAGTGTTGCAAATTTGGATGGCTTGCTCTTTTTGCAAGCAACCATTTGCTGTCTTAGATCCTTCGTAATGTACAAAAAGAGGCAATCCTGAGCTTCTGAATCTTATTATTTGAAAGTTTTGTTCGATTTTTACTGTTTTATTGTGCATTTTAATTTTCATTGATTTTCTTTTGTTACCTACGGCTAGAGGCTGTGATGAGTTGCCTTGGTATCTTCGTGATGCTTCAAAAGTTGAAAGTGCAGGCTGGATCGGACCGTTTTGTAAGGATCTAAATGGTGTTGCAAATTTGGATGGCTTGCACTTTTTGCAAGCAACCATTTGCTGCCTTAGACCCTTCTAAATGTAGAAAAAGAGGCAATCCTGAGCTTCTGAATGTTATTATTTTTCATTAAATCTGATGATTAATTACAGAGTTCAAGTTATGACTTATAGAATTTTTTGGTTATTTTACCTTCATTTTGTTCCTGGTATTCAATTCCGGTAAAACTCATTTGGTGTATGTAGCTGTTATTTTTAGATAATTGGATGTGATTGAACCCTTGAAATGAATATCTGATTTATGCCTAAGCTATCTAATGGATGCTTTATATGTTGCCAATGAGTCTAATGGGTGTGATTGAACCCTTCTCAATGATTTGTGGCTAATGTTGAAATGAATATCTGCTTTATATATCTCAGCTTAAATTTATAAAGTCAGGAAAAAAATTCATATTTCATAATTTTTTTTAAAATTATTCAATTTTAGCAACCGATTTAGCAACCGAAATTTTTTTATTTTTTCTGGATTTTTTTTTTAGCAACTGATTTTTTTATTTTTTCTGGATTTTTTTTAGCAACCGATTTTTTTATTTTTTTTGGATTTTTTTTTAGCAACCGATTTAGCAACTGATTTTTTTTATTTTTTCTGGATTTTTTTTTAGCAACCGATTTTTTTTTTTTTCTGGATTTTTTTTTAGCAACCGATTTAGCAACAGATTTTTTTCATTTTTTTTTAGTAACCATTTAGCAACCTTTTTTTTTTTTGGATTTTTTTTTTAGCAACCGATTTTTTTATTTTTTCTGGATTTTTTTTAGCAACCGATTTAGTAACCGATTTTTTTTTTCTGGATTTTTTTTTAGCAACCGATTTTTTTTTTTCAAAATTTTTTTATATTTCTTTGATTTTTTTAAAAAAAAATTATGTCAAATTCGGTTGCTAAATCGGATGCTAAATTTTGCAACCGAAAAAAATCAGTCACAAATTTTAGCAACCTATATTTTTGCAATCGACTAATTTCGGTTGCAAAATCAGTTGCAAATTAATTTAGCAAACAATTTTTAATTATTAGCAACCGAAAAATCGATTGCTAAACCTGATTTTTCTTGTAGTGAATGGAATCCTTTAAACAAACACTGCTAACACACTAACAAACTCCCATACGAGTTGTAATAAATAAAAGGAGACCAACCAAACTTATTATTGGCTATTGCAATAATTGGGTTGGCAGTTACTTTTTTTTTCCCCATCCTATATTCTTGCTAGATTTGAAATTCTTACACTAAAATAATAACTATCATAACAACGGTGGAAATAGTATTATATATAATAAAAAAGTGCAGGACAATGATGGACAAATACTAACATTTTTGTCCAAAGAAATGTTGTGAAATATATCTTTAACTTTAGGTTGCACTATTTTTTAAGAAATATTGTTATAAAAATAATTTGAAAAAATTAAATTGTATTAACTGTGTTAATGTTAATAGCATTAACATTTTCAAAATTTTTTGTTTCAATAGTACAGATATAAATTATGTAGGGCCTAGTGCTTGTCCAACAATATAGACTTGGGCTGACAATTGTAGTGGCCGATGACCAAGTGTTCACACAAACATTTTGTGCAGAAAATGTCAAAAGTTAGGTCTATTTTCAATCTACTCCTCCCAAGATTTCGGATTGGCACCTTTTTTTCTATTTATTATAAATGTCAAATAGTTACTTACTTTTCGTATATAATTATATTACAATAGATTCACAAACAAATAATAACTACTGTAAATTAAGAATCCCCTTTGAAACAATTTTCATGACCTATGTAATGTTGCAATGGTTATTCTTAGCCATTTCAATCAAATTTTTCATAAAAGTATTATTACCATGTAATAATCCCTACAAAAACTGTTATAGACTGTTATAACAATTATGAGGGATACTATTTATCCTACCTTGTACAATCTAGAGCAATGTAGTATTAAGAATAAGGCTAGGAACGCTACAACATGACTATGGAAATAAGCAATAAAGAAAGAATAATGATTGCAATTCACCTAATGAAAAATACTTTTCTCTTCACATAATAATTTTTTTGGATAAAATTGATAAAATTAAATCATCAATATTTTGTTGTTTTATTGACAAAAGTTACTCAAATGTTAAATAACACTTATTATTTTTGTCATATCATGGTTGTAGAAATACAATAGCAATCAGATAATGAATATTTTTGAAATACCCATCACATAAAATCACGTTCAATTGATTCTCTCCAAAGCAGTTGTAATAGGTGTTTAGGATAAATAGAATTAATTATTTATGTCTCAACGGTTCCTTGTCAATCACAACATTCAATATTGTATTGATTGCACCCCTATCTAATTGGAAGAACTTCACTCAGATTTTTTGTTATCACCGCATCCTCTTCAACAAAAATTTGCCACAATAATTCAGTTTATCAAGCCAATGTACGAGCCTTGGGCTTGCAATTTAATTTGATCTAGACATCTTTTGTACCCTGCTTTGATGTCTTGATAAATTTTCTTCTATTTATTTTAATTTTTCTGGTGGAGAGGTCTGGATTATAGGTTTCACAGTTGGGGAACAATATTCTTTTTCAAATAAGAAAGGGGAAAAAAAAATCTTTGACCTTCCAAACCATGAGCAAGATAAATTTAAAAATAAAATTTTGGTATAATCATTTTATTTGGATGATCGCTAAGAAAAAGAAACAATATCACACATAAAGTTTGCAACTTTCAATATTTAAAGCTTAGTTTTTTAAGTATCTTGTTGTTGTTTTTATAATTTAAAAATTATCCTATAACAAACATTGCATGATCTACACTTGCTAGGGAATCATTCTTTCCTTCCTAGCAAAATGACACATATAATTAATCTTTAGAGAAATACCAACTATTTAATTTTTATTTATTTTTTGAGATTAAGAGGAGATAACCTCTGCTTCATTTGGCCAACATTTTACTAGGATAACTATTGTAATACATTTGATGTTTCCACTTTTCATATGGTCAAACATGATGCCAAAGTATTAGATACCATCAAAACTCTGTAGTTAAGAATGCTCATGTCATAGTAGTGTTAGGATGGGTGACCCCTGAGAGGTCGGCATATTGTAGAAAATAATAATTTAAAAAAAAAACTATATTGATTGGAATACATGAGTTTGCCCTGTATAACCATATTCATGATTGTTGACTTCGAATCTCCAATGCTATCCCAAGGTTACTGTAGTAGGTTGGCATTTTTTTGATAAAATTTTCCTCATCAAATATATATTTATATATATGTTGAATTGTCGAGTTGGCTTTGAAAGATGATATGTTTGTAGCTTTTACATTTTTCTGTTGCGGGAAAGGAATTTGTCACCAAACTTGAACTCATATCATTGGCATACATATACCAAAAAGGTTAAGATTTAATATAAACAGCTTTTATATTAGAAGAGTATCTAAATTTGTCATCTAACATTCGAACCACAGTTAAACTAACTACATATAGTAAGCAAGAAAAAAGGAAACGAGTGCATCCATCACCAATTTAGACATTATTTGTACAATTAGACTGCTACCATGAATAAAAAGACTATTGCCATGAAGGCACAAACCCAACTACACTACGGCATGCTTATGATCATACAACGTGACACCGACACATTTTGGTTAGATTTATATAATTTCCATTTCCACAAAACTAGATATATAGCAACTACTCTCTCTCTCTCTCTCTCTCTCTCTCTCTCTCTCTCTCTCTCTATATATATATATATATATATATATATATATATATATATATATATATATATATATATATATATATATATATATATATATATATATAATATCATTAATAAATGATTAAAAGAAAAAAAAAAAAAAAACACACATTGAAACTCTGGAGACAAATTTCCACCGTTATTCCCGCCATGGCAGTAAGCAATACGTTATTTTCAACCAAAAATTTAATAAAAAAAAAAAAAAAAAAAAAAAAAAAAAAAAAAAAAAAAAAAAAAAAAAACATGCACGCACACAGAGACTTTCCAAGCCCCTTCCCCTCCCACCAAACCAAAAAAAAAAAAAAATCTCGATGTGCCGGATGGCGCCATGGCGGCGTGGGTCATCCGCCAAGCCGAGCCGAGGGCATTCATCATGTGACGTCATCACGGCTTGTACTAGTGACGACATCGCGTCGGATCCCACCTTTCGGCGAGAGCCACGTGGCATAAATTATTGAGGCAAGGATGTCCCTTGATAGAAAAGCGTAGCTGTTGACGTACATTTATTTTATTATTTGGCTTATAAATCCCTCCAATTTTATGGAGCCCCCCTTTCCATCTCTCGTCCCTTCCCCCAAGTCCCAGCCCCAAAAAGTCCATTTCCCTTGATCACATGCCTCCGTTTTTCCACCCCCTTTCCCCTTCCACGAAACCACCCCCCTATCCTCCACCTCAGAATCCCCCTCCAACCCTATAAAAAAAGTAAGAAAACCGCTCCCTCCCCCTTCGTGGTTTTCCCCGGGTATTAGCTACGAAAAAAGCTAGACCACCTTCACCTCGTTCATTTCCCTCCCTCCGACCTTGTTCTTTTTTTTCCTTGGTCCCTTCGTTTCTCTCGGAGATGGAGAAGTTAAGTGCCCACCAGAAGAACACCGAGCAAGCCAAGGGCAAGAAGAAGCCCATCAAGGTGGTGTACATCTCCAGCCCCATGAAGGTCAAGGCCAGCGCCTCCGAGTTCCGCGACCTCGTCCAGGAGCTCACCGGCCGGGACTCGAACATCGCCTACCTCTCCGGGCTCCCCGCCGTCAAGGACATCGGAGATTCCCCTCCGGCCGCCGCCCCCAAGTCAAGCACTGGTGCGGCCACTGCGCACAACCCTGCAACCATTCGTAGCTCGTCCAATCCATGCGATAACGCGCTGAAGAGCGTCGCAAGCTCGGATCTGTTTGAGATGCTGGACGACAGCTTCAATCCACAGATGCTGGACAATCTTCAGGGCTTCTCCCCGTCGCCTCTATACTACGAGCCTCAGAGTCACGGCTTCCGCGACTACGATGCATCGTGTGGCGAGCAAGGTTAATTGATTTCTTGATGTTCTCGAGTGCCATGAGATTGAACATCTCTTGTTATATAACTATATATGCTTGCGATGGTGTTTATAAATACATAGACCGTAATTTATTATTTGATGCACTACAAATAAGTAATTTTGAAAAACTTGTGATTTGTTGGTGGTGATCGAGTGTTACCAGGTGATCTCCGTGTTATTGGAGTTGGGGGGCTTAAGATGGGGTGGGAGATGACCATGGATTTGATTGTAGTTAGTAAGAATAAGACGGAATAAAGTGATAGCTACTTTTTGTGGACCTGTATGCTTCTCTCTCTCTCTCTCTCTCTCTCTCTCTCTCTCTCCAGAGGTTTCCGTCTATCCTTCATCTTGATCATTGTCAACATGAGTATATCCTAATTCCAAACCCTCCACCACCACATATGATTGTGGAAAGTAAAGGCGCATCCTAGCTCCACGGAACCCAACTAATTTCATCCTGAAAGATGAACAGTGATCTCTCTCTCTCTCTCTCTCTCTCTCTCTCTCTCTCTCTCTCTCTCTCTCTCTCTCTCTCTCAAACGTACACAAAAGGCACAAGATCGATGCATGGTTGATCTGAGACTGGTGAGGCTGTGGTCATCTGAGTTGAGCTGGTCCAAGCATGAAGACTTGGTTGAGATATATAGACAGAGCAGCAGAGATATATACTAATAACACCTCCAATTATGTGGTACGGTGAATAAAAAATCAGAAACCTCTGCTAGCTTCTTCCGAAAACTAAGATCTCAAAGGCATGCAAGGATCTAGATCCTTCTTATTGGCTATCTGATATGATTATTGTTTGTTCTAGTGGTATTTCTTTTCTCGGTGTATGTTGCCGTGGTTCGGACCTGAAACTTCTCTCTAGTCTGTGCACCCTCAGGGTACTACTTTGGGTGACATTAATTTGTAGTTATACGTACTATTTGTCATACCATGTCATGGATCCGATTTTGTGGAATGTAGTTGAAAGCTATATATATATATATATATATATATATATATATATATATATATATATATATATATATATATATATATATATATATATATATATATTATTTTGTAGTAAGTATTAGTAAAACGTATTATGTTCTCAAAAAAGTCTTTGTAATGCATGCAGTATTGCACATTTCTTGTACTGGTTAGTTTTCAGTTAATTCTTCGTTTAAAAAGTTCAGTTCTTATCTCTTTTCTAAAGTTCTTGTATGCATTTAAAGCATACCGAATCAACTACTATTAATGGTCTGCAGTTGAATATTTTTCAAAGAATGGCCTTTAGTTATTTTTTGCGTCTCCTTATATTCTTTTCTGGGAGAATACTCACGTATTTTTAAATAAAAACTAAGCTGTAAATATGTTCATTAAGTGCTTAAATTGGAGTTCTATTTTGGGAATGCAAATAAGTTACATGGATTTATTGACTAGAACGGTACGCGAGTCCATATTGTTATAAGAGCATGTAGAACTTGGAGGAGCTCACTACTTATATACATAGCTTTCCTTTTGAGGTAACTTGCTTCTTATATTGTTGAGCTAGAATTAATTTGAAGAAGGTAGGCAGGTACGTTGTGTTCTTTTGATGAAATGATCAGATAATGTCCTTGTCTTGTCGCCCTGGCCTGCATGCATCCGGTACACCATGACATCTCCTTTATACGGTGCTGAACATGAGCTCGAGCCCCAAAGCGTACGTTGCCGGTTTTGTCTGCCTAAACTAAATCGTGAATGGTGCTAATTGAAGCAAATGGAAACACTAAACAAAACTGACTTGCATTACGATTCGATCCCTTCATGACAAGTGACTTGATGTGTTTTTAATTACAGCAAAGCATATCTTCATGTTAAATATGAAAAGAAAGGGAACAAAAAATTCTTCTAATAAGATCGCTATTAATACGATCAAGCACGCAGTTGCGATATAATCAACAAGAAATAAATAAATAAACAGAAAAATACAAGAAATAAGAATCAAAACCAGCGAGAGACGGGAATTTTACGTGATTCATTCAAACTGGACTACGTCCACGACGGCACAGGATCTGCAAGGCTTCACTAAGAGTTGAATCAGGTACAAGCCCTCAAAACACTCTCTCTCATAAACTCTTTTAATCTCCTTAAAAGATTTCAGGATTTCTCTTAAATGCACCCGGAGGTACTCACAAAACCTCTCAGATATTCTCTATGAAATCTCACTTACAAACCTCTCGAAAAACCCTATTTTTTCATCAATAATCATAAACCCTCACAGCCTCTGTTTATATAGAGTACAAGAAACAGGGCTCGTAGGCATCTAAGAACCCAAAAAATACAAAACTCTAGACTCCCAATCTCCATAGAAGACTTCTGGGCAGTTGGATCGAGACAAACAAGTGCCTCATATGAAGCCACGTCACCGCGTCAAAATCTGTGCGCGTAAAAACGGAACGCATGCCTAACACCCGACCACCTGGGCCTGGGTCGCACGATGCACACCCGCGCGCATGGGTTGGTGAACGTGGATCGGGACTTTCGGGATGGAAATTAGTCTCCATCTACAATAATCTCCCACGTGGAGATTAATTGACATCAACCTTTGATCCACCTTCTTTCTCTGTGCCGCACTCTCCTGATCTATCTCTTGGAAAGGTTCACCAAGTTACAATAGAAACTCAACTTGTCGCTGCTCATAACCTTGGTGAACATATCTGCAGGGTTCTTGGCACCATCAATCTTCTCCAACTTCAACCATTTCTCATCCAACGCACTGCGCATGAAATGATACTTAAGCTGAATGTGCTTGGTTCTTGCATGAAATACTGGATTACTGGCCAAGTGAACTATGCTCTGGCTGTCGCTCCATAGCGTATTACAATTATGCTTCTTGCCGAGCTCCTCCATCAACCTCTGTAACCAGATCATCTCTTTACTAGCTTTAATAATCACCACATACTCAGCTTCCATAGTTGACAAAGCCTCTATCTTCTACAACTGAGATACTCAGCTCACTGCTGTATTACCGACAGTAAAAACATAACCAGTGGTGCTCCTCCCACTGTCTCTGTTACCAAAGTGATCTACATCTACAAATCCCTGTACTTGAAGACTGTCACCTTCATAGCACAAACTGTAAGTTGATGTACCCCTGAGATATCTCAAGATCCACTTCACTGCATTCCAGTGCTCCTTGCCTGGATTCTACATGTATCTGCTGACTGCTCCCACTGCTTGTGCGATGTCTGGTCTTGTGCAAACCATTGCATACATCAGACTTTCCACGACCGAGGCATATGGAACTCTAATCATCTCATCCCTTGCCTCCTGAGTTGTTGGACACAACTGCTTGCTAAGCTTGAAGTGTGCTGCCAAAGGTGTTGACACTGCCTTTGCGTTCTCCAAATTGAACCTCTTCAGCGCCTTCTCTACATAGTCCTCCTGAGATAGCCACAGCTTCCGTTGCTTCCTATCTCTCTTGATCTTCATGCCAAGAATCTGCTTCGCCTCTCCCAAATTCTTCATTGAGAACTTCTTTGCCATCAATTTCTTGAGCTCTTTAATCTTCCTCGTACTAGAACCTACTACAAGCATATCATCCACATACAAGGATAAAATAATAAACTTATTATTTACGAACCTCTGATAGTACATGCAGTGATCTGACTGGCATCTGGTGAAGCCCTTCTCTAGCATGAAATTGTCAAACTTGAGGTACCACTGCCGTGGAGCCTGCTTCAGACCAGAAAAGCTTTTCTTCAGTCTGCAGACCATGTCTTCCTTTTTCCTGACCTGGAAACCTTCTGGCTGGTGCATGTACAGCTCCTCCTCCAAATCTCCATGAAGAAATGCTGTCTTCACATCTAGCTGCTCTAGATGAAGATCCTTCACTGCTATCATGCTCAAAATCATCCTGATGAATGTCATCTTGACCACTGGGAAAAAAATCTTCTGGAAGTCAATTCCCTCTTTCTGTGCATAATCTTTGACAACTAACCTTGCCTTGTATCTTTTGGTACCATCGGCCTCATTCTTCATCTTGTACACCCATTTGTTGAACAGAGCTTTCTTGCCAGCGGGTAACTTCACAAGATCCCAAGTCTTGTTCTGCTTCAAAGAGTCCATCTCCTCTTTCATAGCCAACTCCCATTTGACCTTAGCTTCATCCTGCATGGCTTCAACAAAACACTCTGGTTCTCCAGAATCTGTGTACAAAATATAATCATTAGCAGAATACCTCTGTGATGGCCTGGTAACCCTCGTGGACCTCCTCAATTGTGGGGACACCGACTGAGGTACCGGTGTATGCATATGGCTGTCTGCTTCAACCACATCTTCCTCTTCCACATCCTCAAAGTTTTCATCTTCAGTTTGCACTCGGGAAATCTCTCCATCTCTGACAGGATCGAGTTCTATAAACTCCTGTTTCTTTTTTTCCACTGCATCTTTCCTGTCTTTGTAAGTATGCTCTTCATCAAATACTACATTGCTGCTCCGAATGATCTTATTGTTCTGAAAATCCAAGAGCTTGTAGCCATACTCATCGCCACCGTATCCAATGAAAACACATTTTGTAGACTTTGAGTTTAACTTACTCATCTTCTCTTTCTCAATCAGAGAATAAGCAATGCAGCCATACACTTTAAGAAAAGAAAGTTTTACAGGTTTTCCTGTCCAAACCTCCTCTGGAATCCCACCATCCAATGCACTGGATGGACTCCTGTTGATCAAATACACTGCGGTGTCCAGTGCTACCGCCCAAAAATATGTGGATAGACCCGAGTCAAACCTCATACTCCTCTCTCTCTCAAGAATGGTCATGTTCATTCTTTCTGCCACACCATTCTGCTCTGGTGTCCCTGGAACGGTCTTGATCCTTCTGATTCCATGCTCTGTGCAGTAAACATCAAACTCTCTGCTGCAGTATTCACCACCGTTATCTATCTTGAAACACTTGAGGCTTGCTCCAGTCTGGTTTTCACACATGACTCTCCATCTCTTGAAGATACCAAAAATCTCAGACTTTTCCTTCATAGCAAACACCTAGACTTTCCTGCTGAAATCATCTATAAACGTGACAAAATACTTATTGCCCGCATATGATGCCACTGGTGCTGGACCCCAGACATCTGAATGAACCAACTCCAGTCTTTCAGTCTTCTTCTGAGTTCTTGCTAACTGAAAACTTACAGCTTTCTACTTATCATAGATACACTCTTCACAAAACTCTAGATTCACCATCTTTAGCCCAGGTAGAAGCTCTCTCCTGTGTAGAATACTCAAGTTCTTCTCACTAAGATGACCGAGCCTCCTATGCCATAATGTAGTCACTGTACCTGTATCTCCTGTTGCCACTGAAACTGAACTCCCACTGTCTGCCAAGAAGTAGAGAGTGCCAGTCCGCTTCCCTTTGACAACAACCATAGACCCTTTAGTAATCTTCCACTGAGAATTACCAAAGATGGATACATAACCCTCATCATCAAGCTGACTGGTAGAAATTAGGTTTTTCCATAAATCTGGAATGTATCTGGCTTGTGCAAGTCTCAATTATCCGCCTGTCACTGGCTTCAGTAAAATTGTTCCCCTACCAACAATTCTGCACTATTGTCCATTGCCAACTGTGACATGACCAAAATCTCCTTGGACAAAATCTGAAAATAAGTGTCTCTTAGAGCTGCAATGGTAAGAAGCGCCTGAGTCTACAAACCACAAATCTGAGTTTGCCCCATCGCCGGCTGACAGGCACACATCCTCAAACTCCTGTCGTATAGTACTCGCAACATTTGCTTCATGACCTTCTGACTTGCTCTCTACACCTTTTTCTTTCTTCTGACCCCAACAATCCTTGCTCATGTGACCTTTCTTCCCGCAGTTTCAACACTTCATGGAAAATCTCCCTTTGGACTTTCCTCTGCTCTTGGACCGGCCTTTCTCTGACTTCTTCCTCTCATGTGATCTTCCTCTGGTATCCACCATGAGTGCAGAGCTTGTACAAGTCCTACCCACAGTCTTTCTTCTCATCTCATCATTCAATATACAACTAACTGCATCATTGAATGTAAGGGTACCTGATACCGAGTTGCTGACTGTCATTACAAGATTGTACCAGCTCTCTGGCAAGGAACACAAGAAAAGAAGAGTCCTGAAAGAATCATCAAAAGTGATAGAGACCGACTCCAATTGATTGATCATCGTGTTGAACTCGTTCAAATGCTCCGTCACTGAACCATTCTCAGCCATCTTCAAATTGAAGAGCTTTTTCATGAGAAATATCTTGTTTGAGGTGAAAGGTTTTTCATACAGCTTTGTTAAAGCGGTCATCAAATCCACGGTGGTCTTTTCCTTTGTAATATTATACGCCACTTGAGGTATCAACGACAATCTGATCGTTGCCAGGGCTTTCCTATCCATAATCATCCAATCTGAGTCGCTCATTGAATCCGGCTTCTCCCCCTCCAATGAAAGGTAAAGATCCTTCTGATATAGGTAGTCCGTAATTTGCATCCTCCACCATCCGAAATTGTAACCATTAAATTTCTTGATTTTGATCTTGTCTTCTGCCATCTCTTTGTTGATTTATCCGACCGTAATAATAGGAAGGAGCCTGGCTCTGATACCAATTTGAAAAGAAAGGGAACAAAAAATTTCTCTAATAGGATTGCTATTAATACGGCCAAGCACACAGTTGCGATATAATCAATAAGAAATAAATAAATAAACAAAAAAATATAAGAAACAAGAATCAAAACCAGCGAGAGACGGGGATTTTACATGGTTCACCCAAACTGGGCTACGTCCACGGCAGCACAAGATCTGCAAGGCTTCACTAAGAGTTGAATCAGGTACAAGCCCTCAAAACACTCTCTCTCATAAACTCTTTTAATTCCCTTAAAAGATTTCAGGATTTCTCTCAAATGCACGAAACTCTTTTAATTCCCTTAAAAGATTTCAGGATTTCTCTCAAATGCACCCGGAGGTACTCACAAAACCTCTCAGATATTCTCTCTGAAATCTCACTTACAAACCTCTCAAAAAACCCTATTTTTTCATCAATAATCATAAACCCTCACAGCCTCTATTTATATAGAGTACAAGAAACATGGCTCGTAGACATCCAAGAACCCAAAAAAAATACAAAACTCTAGACTCCCAATCTCCATAGAAGACTTATGGGTAGTTGGATCGAGACAAACAATTGCCTCATATGAAGCCATGTCACCGCACCAAATTCGTGCGCGTAAAAATGGAACGCATGCCGAGCGCCCGACCACCTGGGCTCGGGTCGCGCGACGCACACCCGCGCGCGTGGGTTGATGAACGTGGATCAGGACTTTCGTGATAGAAATTAATCTCCATCTACAACAAAATAGACCATATTTTGCACTTTGATACTCTTTCTAATTCCTCTACTATTTCAAATGCTTTAGGATCTACTGGAACTAGAAGGCATGCCTTGGAGATGGACCAATTAATATATATATCCGCTAAAGAAATAACGTTTTATTTGTTTTGCTGAGCTTGTACTAAGAATATTTCTTACGAGCTAATTTTCTTTTTCTCGTAGATATGCAAGATTATCTTTTTACTTTTTTCCCCTTTGTTTTACAGAGGAAACCATCCAAGAGAAATTGCGTGTTTCATAGGTTCCAAGATAGGAACTTCTACGATGTCCAAACCTTAGTCCAAAAATGGAGTTATCAGTATTTATGTAGGGGAGATTGGTTGTTTAGTTCCTCCTGATAGTTCAGCAGGCACGGCGGAAGAGGGAGACAGGTAAAGCTAGGGAGTTTTCTTGACTAACATGATATCTCTTCTCCTTTGTTTATATATCCTTAATTAGCGAAGTTGCATGGTTTTTTCCTTTGTTTTGGGTTTACATTTTTGAAACCAAGATCAATGGGTTCTTACGTGCATAAACGCAGAATATATATATATATATATATGCCTTGATAGCTGAGTATGCTTTTCATTTTTTTCACTTTCTGAAAAGAAAATTGCTCCCTCCCTCTCTCGCTCTCTCTGTATGTCTCTCTGAGCGTGTGTGCGTATGGGTGGGTGGGTGGGTGCGTGCGTGAAAGAGGGATGCCTTTTGTCACGGTGATCAGAAAAAAAAGTTTTAACAACCTTTAATCATGTGTGTGTAGGTATATGCGTTACAAAATTATCGATCTTTTGCAGTTCCTGATAACTGTGTTGCAAAAGGAACTCCACGGGAGACACTGAAGAAGCTTTAATTAATTTGGTGGTGGCAAGTCTGGGAGAGGAAGCTAGATGCTTGTGGAATTTAAAGGATTTTTGAGACTTGGGCTATTTGGGCACAGGAAATTATACATGCCAGATAAAATAGTCAGTTCCAGTTGAACTGTTCTCGTAGCATGATAGTACCGGAGATCGCCCCTTCCAGTATGAATTCTGATGAGACCTGGCTGCCACTTATACAGTACGTTCTCCTTGCTTTAACTCGGATACCACCTTCAGGACGTACACTCTTCCATGCAATGTATCGCCTGTGCTATAGCTGATAAACTAGTGGAGCCCATACAATGGCCTGTCCCGGTCTATAATTAGTACACTTACTTGCCTTGGCCAAAACTGAAACCACCCTGCGTAAATTAAGGTCCTACAACCAACAGATATATAGGGGGAAAATGGCAGGGCTCATCTGGTCGTAATCCACTCCACTTCATGTACCTCAAACGATTGTGATGATGAACAGCTTCTTTGCTGTTAGAAATGAATAGAAAGTTCATATATACAAATCTATATACCGGCGAAGTTCATAGCAAGGATGTCCAAAATCATGGTTGGGCATCCATGAGGGCATGTCCCGGTCCAGTTTGAGCCATGGTTGACGTGGGAGCTGTCTTCTTCTTCTTCTTCTTCTTCTTCTTCTTCTTCTTCTTCTTCTCTTTTTGGATGTGAAGGGTGTAGCTGATGACCATCCCCGGCAAGGATTCATTACAAGTTACTCGAGTCATGTTGACCGTGCTGGGGAGAAAAGTTGGTACAGGGATCATGGGTGTAATTAGGTCTTGGTGTGCAGGTCGATAACTGGCTATCATCCCTGAGGGTTCGCGTGGGTGATAGCTATTTGGTGTAGCTATCACAACTCCCACAAACTCCTCCTCCTCCATATTAGAAACAGGAGAGATAAAGAGAGAAAGACTTCTCTCCTCCTTTTCTATCTCCCTCCACCATTCGTGAATATTCCAAAAGAACCCTTAGATTGTGGAAAGAGTTTCCATTTCAATTGTAAATGGATTTCTGACCTTGAATTCGTTCTACATCCAAGAGGATGTTCGACAATACAATGAGGAGACTGAAACATGTAATCCTAGCCAAAGAAAGGTCTTGGGAATATTGATCATCACGTACTTTCTCAAGGTATGTTACTGATCGTCCATCCAGTTGGATATTTTTTATTTCTTTCAAGGGGAAAAGGAGTGATGCGAAAATTTGGTGTAATATTTTAACGGCTACATCTACTTACACTCTAGTATTATCTTTTTCACTAAAATATTTACACTCTGCACAAAACATGCATCGCTAATGTCTTGGTCATATAAGTGCAAGTTCTGATTGAGACTGCATTTTAATTAATGGGTAAGGCTATTGATGACTTTCAAATTAGTCAGGTAAGTAGCTTTCCTCCTGTATTAGAAATCAAATGGAAACAGCTAGCCTAAGGTAGAGTTCATGCTCTCCCTTTCCTTTTTTTTTTTTTTTGGTCTCTTGTTTCCATATGGTCTGGGTATATTTGACATCCTTGGATTTCATTCTTTTTATTGAGAGAATATGGCTTTTCTTCCTTTTATTTCTTTTTTAGAAAGCTTCTTGCCTCGCATTTCTCTTATCCAATTAAATGAACTTTGATAGATCATCGATATCCTTTAATTATCTCAAAAAATATTATAGAAAGTAAACAAAATTAAGAAAAGATTCATCCTTCTTTTGTTAAATCGAATGTCAAATCAATCTAAAACAAAAATATTTATGGAAATCAGAAAATAAAATATTAGAAAATTTGGTAAAAATAGCTAATAAGGTAGTTCAAAGCATAGATCCTTTGTGATATCATCGATCATCCTTCAAGACCAAACTATTTAAGTAGTAAAACTTTATGGTGAACTCTCCATTTATTTTATTTACGTTCTCTCGTCGTCCTGTTAATCACGGATGATTTCGATCCCATGCAAAGTTTAAATATAATATCCTCTTATTTTTCTATATAAGGTTGGCTTCTTTAGCCCTCCGTATACTAGGGGTGACATTGGGCCAGGCCATATTTCTACTCGAGCCTGGCCAAAAAAATTTTTTAGGCTTAGATGCGATTTTGTCAAGAAAACTCGTGCCCAAGCTCAAACGGGCCAACCAAAAATGCTAATAAAAAATAAAAAATAAAAAAGTAAAAATTCCTGCATTTTATCTTGATTTGAAAATACTTCCCTACATTTCAAATTTCAGTAATTATCAATTCTATATTTTTTTAATTTATTACAATGTCCCCCCTGACTACCAAATTTGGAGCAAAGCTTCATGGTTGGTGCAATATGATAAATTATTTAAAGTTGGATGGCTCATAGAGATTTGTTGAATCATTTTTAAATGAGATTACTAATAAAGATTTGTCGGATCATTTTAAAATGGATGGCTGATAGAGATTTGTTGGATCATTTAATCCCATCTCCTTTTAAGTCTAGATCATATGCCCGTTTTATTTTAAATTGATCCAACAAATACATAATAGCTTTCCAACTCTAAATAATTTATCATATATATACCAGCCATGAAGCTTTGTCATAAATTGGATGGTCATGGGAAACATTACGATAAATTAAAAATATAGGATTAACATTGCTGAAATTAAAGATGCGGAATGTATTTGTAAATTAAGATAAAATATAAAAGTTCCTTACTTTTTATTAAAAAAAATAAGAAAGAACAAGTCAACATAGTTTATTTCTTGAAAGATTCTTCGTCAATCAAAGGAGAAAGGGATGACCTTTGAAATCCTGCACGACCTTTAAATCAAAAAAATGATTAAAAGAAATAATCCTTTGGAAACCCAAAATCCTCGAGGAGCATCAAAAGGAGGAGAGAGGACTAGAAAAAAGTTTTCACCTCTTGTTGAAATTCTCTCCCCACAATCAGATACGACAATGATGCTCTCTCATCCTCTCAGTTTCAGATCCTTTAATACTCAAATGATAAACACCACAAAATTTTACACCGTAATCTAGAGTTACATTCCCTCTCCTGGGTGGGACTTGAGCAAAGGGATGATGGATGGATTGGATTGGGGGAAGAGATGAACATAGAGGGATGGGAAGGGAAATTCAAGGCCAAAGATAGCATAGCCTTCTTACCAAAAAGAAGAAAAAGGAGAAGAAAGTAGAAGATAGCATAGCCTCTCTATTGATTTGATTCAAAATTCTCCATTTCTTTGTTTGGCCTTGCGCTTGTCCTATCTTTTTGGATATTCCCGGACGTATTCTTGAACTCTTCATCTACCTTAAGTCTCGGGCTCGAGCTAGGCCAATGGTTTACTTGAGTCTCGGGCGCAAACAAAGCCTGAAATGTTCCAGGCCTAGCCCATAGCCCGATCCAAAATCAATCTAGTCCAATGGATTTTGGACCGGCCCAAGCCTAGTTCCAGCTCTAGTCCTATGTCAAATTAAAATAAGATAAAAATAAAACCATTCCCTTGTGCATGGATTGGATTCAACCTGTTGGAAATGAACTAAGAAAATCCTTTGAATTGAAACAAGCAATCCATCGGATCAAGTTGGGTTTGAAAGTAGACTAACTTTGGTGCTTAAATTTGAGCATGTAGTACACTAAACCTACACCAAAGCTTGAAGATTTCACTTATATTTTTGTTCTTGTTCGCCGAACAAGCCAAATATTAGGTTGGCAAACATGTAAAGCACTCACAAACTGTACAAAGAGAAGCCTAAAGAATAAATGGTCTCACACTCTTCTTAAAGCTACAATTATGAATTATCTGCTTCTTGGCCTCTAATTAAATGGGACAACCTCCATATATAAAGTTTCCAAGTTCTGGTATCATCTTAAACCTCAACCACATTGGCTTCACCTTGAGACGGTTTTAATTAAAAAATAGAAAAGATATCCATCCATAGCCATATGGTATACATTTCAATCCATTGATACTAGATTGCTTGCCATAAAATTGATGCAAAATTAATAACCACCTTAACCTAAGTTTATGATATCAAATCATTTAATTCAAAAGCTGACATAGAATACTGATTAAGTTGAGAATAGACCACCCATTTGCATCCAAGATAATGGACCAAGGGTTTAGCTAGGAAGTAGCCAATGATGCATACCACAAACTATGTATAGGAAGCCTCAAATATTGAGCAATCAATTTTGAAAACCCAACCTCATCTAGAAAAGAACTCTCCATTCTTGGTTGGAATTTTCTAGTGGATAGGTTAGATTACTTTCGGTTTAACGTTTTCATTTAAATCAAATAGGCCCTATTGAGGATTGCTGCTAGTAGTACAGTTTTTGCAAAAAGCTATTTACTATATAGTAACTATATTTCTAAAATATTTTGAGATTTTAATATGTATTTAATAATCAAATTAAGAAAATATTTTTGATATGATAAAATGATAATAAAAGACATTGCATAACATTATACAATAAAGTATAATATAATATAATATTTTATATTATAATCATATTAAAATATTATTACATAATATAATATTACTATAATGTAATAAAATATTATGTATTTTAGCATAATAACATAGCATAATATGATAAAATGAACAATAACATAATAGCATATAGTAATTATTATTATATAATATTAATATATAATATATAAAAATATATATTATATTATATTATATTTATAGTATAATAATATGATATGATATATGTTGCCGCCAAGATCGCCGTGGCCCGTAGCTACTGTCGGCGTCGGGTGGCCTCTTGTCTCTTCGGGACTGGTCTGCGCTCCAAGACCTGCAAAACATGGTCAGATACTCAGGCCGGGGATTCCAGCGGGGGCACTTCGACGGTCAAGTCAGTGACAATCCAGGAGAACAGATTCTCCTGGTCGAGCCCCTTGAGATAGACTCCATGCTAGGAGGAGTGAATGTGGTGTGAGTAGAATTCAAGTGTGCTGGAGAGGGTGATGGCCAAGGTGAATTGGAGGTGGCTCTCCTGTGTGACCTCGCCTCCCTTACTTGCTTGGATGTGTTGGAGTATATCAGTTACTATTATTTGTTTGTTTGTTACCTCCCCCTTCAGGGATGCCGATGGCTCTTTTGAATCCAGGTGGTTGCTAAATGCCTACCTCGGGATCTTCCCTGTGTCAACAGGCGCATGCGGCGATATTCCGTACCATGGACGGGACGTCTTTCCTGGTTCGTGATAGGGGAACTTGTTATGCGCTCTGACATTCCTTCCGATCGCTCCGTTCCAAAAAACTTGGTAAGTCCTCGATCGGGGGGCCACCGTCCTAGGGATTCGAATCTCCTGGTTGACTTCCTCTTTCGGATGGTGCAGGTGGTTGGTGGAGAGCGTGGCACCTCGGTCAGGGAGCTTCTTTCTTCTTTTATATAAGTGGCAGCTGTGGGCAGTTATTACAGCCTGGTGTGCGCTCCTTTGCAATCCTCGGACGACTCGTCGGTGTCTAGGGGGGACGGTGTCACCCCTTCGGTTGCTGGTGCCTTCTTCCGAGATGGTGGCCGAACTGGAGAGGCAGGGCTCGACTCCGGCCCAGAGGGTTCGACCTCGAAGGGGCTCCGCTTGGCGGAGGAGTGCTAGGCTCGACTCCGGACCAAGGGGCTCAACCTCGAAGGGCTCGATCTAGCGGAGGAGGGCAGGGCTCGACTCCGGCCTAGAGGGCTCGACCTCGAAGGGGCTCCGCTTGGCGGAGGAGTGCTAGGCTCGACTCCGGACCAAGGGGCTCAATCTCGAAGGGCTCGATCTGGCGGAGGAGGGCAGCGCTCGACTCCGGCCCAGAGGGCTCGACCTCAAAGGGGCTCCGCTTGGCGAAGGAGTGCTGGGCTCGACTCCGGACCAAGGGGCTCGACCTCGAAGGGCTCGATCTGGCGGAGGAGGGCAAGTCGCAACTCCAGCCCAGAGGGCTCGACCTCGAAGGGGCTCCGCTTGGCGGAGGAGTACTGGGCTCAACTCCGTACCAAGGGGCTTGATTTGGGGGAGGTCTCTCGGCTCTGACCTAAGCATCCCGGACTCGCGGGAGCCTAACTGGCGGAGGACGGAGCTCGACTTCGATAGGCCACCCCGATATTATGAGGGAGCTCTGCCCGACAAAGGAACCCGTGGAAGAGTATCCGGTGTGACAGCCTTCTCCGACGTGGCGTCTGATAGGTGTTCCACGTTAGCTATCCTGCCGCATCATTTGCCCCCAACTCTCGAGGCTCGTTGGTGCGCGGCGTTCGGGTAGAAAGGAGTAATTACGGTGCTGACATGAAAAGGCAAAGATCCAGCGCAATAATGACCACGATCGTCGACGCTTCATGAGGTGGCTCCCCGAGCCAGTGCAGAAAAGCCACGTGGCCACGTCCGTGGAGCAATTATTACTGGCATGGAATTCAGAGTGGTTGCAGTTGATGTGGAGCGTCCCACCCGTTGATGGTCGGCACGTGGTGCAATCTGTCGACGGAGAGGCTGTAACGGTACGGATGCGTCGAGTCACTCTAAAATGAAAGGCAGATCTTTTTCAAAACATCCATTCTTTCAAATTTTGCGTGCCCGCCATTGTACCCAGGCCTTCTCTTCTCCCCTGATTACCTTAGGAGTTTAGGAACCATGTTCGTCTCTTTCTTCCTCCTTTCCCCAGTAGAGTAGAGTTTTTCCTTCTAAGGTTTGGGTCCTCGCAGTCTTCGCAATCCATCTTCCTCCTTTCCTTGAGATTTCGCTTCCCCATTTCCATAGATGTCTCGCTTTGGTCCTGGCTTCCATCCCTCAACCAACCAGGCTGAGGTAGGGCCTTCTAGGCCGAGGCCACCTTCTTCTTCTGATGAAGAGGGAGAGGAAAAACGTTTTGAGTTTAGCAGGAGGCATCCTCCCGGTGGGATAGTCATTAGGGAGCCTAGGTCTAGCCCCCCTCCTCCATCTAAACCGACACCTGAACCCATTCGGTCGACAGGTCCAGGCGGGATTGTCTCGATAATCTCTGTCGAGGAACAAAGGACTATCCAGGATGTCTATGGCATCCCGTACTCCATCCAGCTCTTGATCTCTCGACCAGGGGATCGAATTACTTCCAGTAGCCCGGGTTGGATCGCCTTCTATGAAGAGACCTTCTCAGGAGGACTTCGCTTCCCTTTTCGACCCTTTCTTCTTGTCGGTGTTTAGCAACTACCGCCTGGTCCCTGCTCAACTCATCCCAAATGCCATAAGGACCATCTTTTGTTATGTAGTACTTTGTCATTTCCACGGGATTGTAGTCCATTTTTCATTGTTCAGGGCCTTCTTCACCCTGAAGCGCCAACCTACTGAGGACGGGTGGTGGTTTATCTCTTCTTACCTGAAGGGCATCAAATTTGAACTTCCCTCTTCCATCAAAAGATGGAAGAGCAAATTTTTCTTTGCCACTGTCGAGGGGGTCGACTGGGTGTGGAATGACCTAGATCGGTCCCCTAACCAAAATTCCACGGTCGAAGCAGTTGACTCGGATGTCTACGAGCAGCTCTGCACCGCCCAGATTCCTTCCTTCGAGATTTTGTTGTCAAAGCAAAACCTCGCCAATGCCGGGATTGACCCAACGAGAGAGTTGGGTGAGTTCGGCTCGAGTTCTTTTTGTGCTTCCTGCTCTATTTCTTCAAATATGGAACTGACATTGTATCCTTCGTATGCAGGTATGAAGTTCTCGATGTACGACCTGCTCTCGATCACCAGGAAGAGGCCTCCATCGAAACTGGCTGAAGAGTCTTCCTCGAAGAGGGCTCGTGACGAGAGTGTGTCGGTGGCCGCTCCTGCCGCGCCGACTTGGTCGAGCAGGATGGAGATCGAGGCCACCCTCGTACCAGGAAGGAGGGTGGTTGCTGCGGTGCTGGAACCGAGTCAAAGAGCAATCGGGCCCGTGCCAAAGCGGCTGAGGCGACGAGAACCGGCCCTTGCCCCAGAATTTGAGGTGGTCGTCCGGGCTAGGGCCATGGTCACAGTCGTCGCCATCATGTCTCCTCCTCCCCCGGAGATCATCTCGTCGAGGGAGAGGAGGTGCGAGGAGGAGCAGAGCCGGCACCCGGGGCGTCGCTTGAAGTGGTGATGAGCTCCCACCTTGCCCTCGAGGCCTCTTATGCCGATGGAGTGGGTGATTCCGCCTCGGGGGCAAGCAGGAGAGAGAGGGACTTCTACCGGGTCCCCTTCAAACTGGGGCCCGATGTCTCATTGCTCCGGGACTAGAAGCTGGCCGAGCACATGATGGATTTTTCAATCCAATCATGCGACCGATGAGAGATGGCTGAGAAAGTGCTGGGGGATGCGATTAGCAGCATCTTCCCCCAACTCTTCTTGTAAGTCATTGCGCCCCTTTAATTTCTTTCTCCTCCTCTCTCTATGCATTGGTTGCTGATGTTTTGCTTGGTGCAGATCAGCGCTGAGACCCTCCTGATCAGGGATTGCTGCAGAAACTAGTTGAAGAATGACCAGTAACGAGCAGCGGAGGTCGAGGCCTTTAGGATCGAGCTGAAGGAGAAGACTGACACCTCCCGGGAGCTCGGCCTAAAGAACGAGGGGCTCCAGAAGGAACTTGCCGATGCCAAGAGGCACTCGAAGGAGCTCTAGGAGGGCCTTGACCAGAAGCGAGACCGGTCAAGGAGTAAGGCTGAGGAGCTCACGGTCACCGAGAAGAGACTGACCGAGTTCAACACCGAGGTGGTCCGACAAAAGGGGTATGCCCGGTCCCTCCATGCCGAACTAGATACGGCGAAAGAGGGGCTGGTCGCCGCAGAGAAGAGGGCCACAGCTGTTAAGGAGGAGGCAGCAGCGATGGCTAAGTCGGCATCGGTAGCAAAGGAGCAGGCCGTCGTGGCAAAGAAAGGGGCCGAAGAGGTCGTGGCGAGGTACAGGGCCTCGAAGGAGTTCTCCACCGAGTTCCATGAAATAGCATCGGACTCATTTTACAAAGGCTTCATGTACCTACGCTACAGGGTCCAAGAGTTCGTTTCTGACAAGGGCCAGACTTTCCTCAGTTATCCCAAAGCTTCAGACACGGGGCCGGCCTCAAACTCGGGTGCTGCTGAGGAGTTGGTGACCGTCTCCGAGCCTTCCTCACCGGCGGTGGTTGCTAAAGCCGGACCTGCACAGCCCGAGATAACTGGAGATGACACCTCGCAGCCACAGAGCCCCAGCGAGGAACCGCCTAAGTAAAGTAGATTTCCCTTATTGTTTTTCTTTTCTTCTATCTTTGACCTGGACTGCCCGGCATGTCAGGGGCCCAGGGACACTTGTAATGAACTAGGAATTTTCAATGAAGCTGAAATTTCTAACCATCTCGGCTCGAAACTTCCTTACCTCTTTCCACTTTTTTATTTTTTATTTTTGGACATGTAATAAGACTAGAGAGGAGGCTTCTACTCTATCTCTAAGCGACTCAGAGGTGGATGATTATTCTCGAGTGCCGGAGCACTGGGTTTCAAGCTCTAGTACCAGAGAGCTGGGCTCTAGGCTTGGCGGCCTGAAAGCTGAGCTTCAAGCTTCGGTGCCGGAGAGCTGGGCTTCGGGCTTGGTGGCCTGAGAGCTGGGCTTCAAGCTTCGGTGCCGGAGAGCTGGGCCCTGGCTTTGATGCCTGGGAGCTGGGCTTGAGAACTTGGTGCCGGAGAGTCGTGGGATCCGGGCTTTGATGCCTGGGAGCTGGGCTCCAGGACTTGGTGCCGGAGAGTCATGGGATTCGGGCTTTGATGCCTGGGAGCTGGGCTCCAGGACTTGGTGCCGGAGAGTCATGGGATTCGAGCTTTGATGCCTGGGAGCTGGGCTCCAGGACTTGGTGCCGGAGAGTCGTGGGATCCGGGCTTTAATGCCTGGGAGCTAGGCTCCAGGACTTGGTGCCGGAAAGTCATGGGATCCGGGCTTTGATGCCAGGGAGCTAGGCTCGAGGACTTGGTGCCGGAGAGTGGTGGGATCCGGGCTTTGACTACCAAACCTGGGGTCGGGCGATGATTCTCCTGCAAGGCAATAAGAGTTTGCACAAGGGAAATCTTGATTATTAGTGAGGAAGGACCTTACACTGTTGATGCCGAAGAGTCGTGGGATCCAGGCTTTGGTGTCGAAGAGCTAGGCTCCGGGCTTGGACGCACCGAAGAGCTGGGCTCCGGGCTTTGACGCCGGGGTATTAGGCTCCGGGCTTGGTGGCCTGAGAGCAGGACTCAAAGACTTTGTGATGGAGAGTCGTGGGATCCAAGCTTTGGTGTCGGAGAGCTAGGCTCTGGGCTTGGACGCGCCGAAGAGCTGGGCCCGGGCTTTGGTGCCGGAGCACTGGGCTCCAGGCTTGGTGGCCTGAGAGCAGGACTCAAAGACTTGGTGCCGGAGAGTCATGGGATTCGGGCTTTGGTGCCGGAGAGCTAGGCTCCGGGCTTGGATGTGCCGGAGAGCTGGGCTCCAGGCTTTGGTGCCAAAGAGCTGGGTTCCGGGCTTTTGCGTACCGGACCTTGGGCCAAGCAGCGACATCCTTGCAAGGCAGAGAATGATTTGTGCGAAAGAAAATCTTTGTTATTATAAGAAGAGAGCCTTACGCTATTGATAATATTTTCTCAGGTTGCAGGCATTCCACATTCATGAAAATCTGACACCATCCAGATCCTCGAGATAGCAAGCTCCGTGCGGAAGAACTTCGGCAACCTTGTAGGGGCCTTCCCAGTTCGACGAGAGTTTGCCGCACTCCCGGGGTTGAGATGCTTCGGCTCGGCGCAGCATCAGGTCGCCGGGTCGGAAAACCTTTGGGCTCACCCGTGCATTGTAGTACCGGGCCACCCGTTGCCGGTATGCTGCCATCTGGAGCTGAGCTTTGTCCCTGGTTTTCTCAAGGAGGTCCAGGTTAAGTAGAAGGCATGCCAGGTTCTCCGCTTCGTCATATTGCTGTACCCACAGTGTCAGCACGCCGAGCTCGACCGGGACGATGACCTCGACATCAAAAACAAGGCTGAAAAGTGTTTCATCCGCCGCCGCTTTGGGCATTGTATGGTAGGCCCACTGGACACTTGGAAGTTTATCCGCCCATCTGCCCCTGGCTTGATCCAACCGGTCCTGAGTCCTTGGAGGATAGTTCGATTGATCACCTCGGCTTCCCCATTTGTTTGTGGGTGGGCCACTGAGGTAAAGTGGCATTGGATGCTGTGCTCGATACAAAATTCTTCGAACTCCCGGTTATCGAACTGTTGTTCATTATCGATGATGATGCTGCGGGGAAGCCCAAAACGACAGATGATCGACTTCCAGAAGAACTGACAGACCTTGGCTTCAGTGATCCATGCTAGTGGCTCCGCTTCTATCCATTTAGTGAAGTAGTCGATGGACACTATCAAAAACTTCCGCTGCCCTAGTGTAAGGGGAAATGGGCCTAAAATGTCCATTCCCTACTGGGTGAATGGCCACGGGGTAGAGAGCTGAGAGAGGGGTGTCGCGGGCTGATGCTGTATGTGAGCGTGGTGCTGGCATCGGTCGCACTTCTTCACAAAGTATGCAGCATCCTCCCTTATAGTCTCCCAATAGTAACCTTGACGGAGGGCTTTGTACGCCAACATCCTCCCCCCAACGTGGTTTTCACAAAGGCCTTCGTGGATCTCTTGGAGCACGAGGGTTGCCTCCACGGGTCTTAGGCACTTCAAGAGCGGATATGAGTAGGATCGGCGGTAGAGTTGTCCCTCCATGAGGACAAACAGCGAGGCCTTCTTTTTGATGAGACCTACTTCTGCTCGATCTTCTGGCAAGGCACCATCGGTGATGTATCTGACGTACCTATCCATCTAGCTCGACTCCGAGGTGGCTTGCTGCACCTTGACGAGAGCTTCGTTGCTTGGACTTTCAAGGTGCTCGATGTGAGCTCGCCCCAGTGATGAGTCTGGCAAGGTCGCAAGTCTGGACAGTGTATCGATACGAGCATTCTCATCTCGGGGGATGTGAGAGATGCTAAAGCACCGAAAACCTGTCGTGCTCGAGCGGACCTGTTCCAGGTACTTCATCATCTATGGGTCCCTTGCTTCATATTCTTCAGAGACCTGTCGGCCACCAGTTGGGAGTCGGTGAAGACCTTCAGGCTCCTCACACCCAGCTAGCGGGAAACCCTGAGGCCCGCAAGAAGTGTCTCGTACTCCGCTTGATTATTTATCATGGCGAACTTAAAATGGAGTGCGCATTCGGCCACAACTCCATCGTTGTTGGTGAGGATTAATCCTGCGCCGCTTTCGCCCGCATTGGACATGACATCGATGTGGAGGATCCAGGGCTCCTCCTCCATACCGAGTTCTTCTTGATGCTCCGGGACCATCTGCTCTGGCTCTTTAGCGAGTCCCGCGCACTCGACCAGGAAGTCGACCAGTACTTGGGCCTTCTGGGATGATCTCGATCGGTACGCGATGTCGAACTTGCTGAGCTTTAGTGCCCACTTAGCCAAGCGTCCGGAGGTGTCGAGATGGCTAAGCACAGCTCTCAAGGACTGGTCTGTCAAGACTGCGATAGGATGCGCTTGGAAGTATAGCTTGAGACATTGAGCAGACATGATAAGTGCAAAAATGAGCTTTTCGGATTGGGTATACCTAATATCGACATCCCGAAGAAGCTTGCTGGTGTAATACACTGGCTTCTAGGATCCGTCCTTGTCCGTGCGGACGAGGATCGAACTGACGGCTCCTGGGGTGACCGCCAGGTACAGCAGGAGCTCCTCTCCTGTCTCCGACCTGGAGAGCAGCGGTGGTGACGCCAGGAAGTCCTTGAGCTCCTCAAAGGTCGTCTTGCACTCCTTTGTCCAGGTAAAGTCACTCATCTTGCACAGCACCATGAAAAAAGGGAGGCAGTGATCTGCTGACCTCGAGATGAATCGGCTCGGTGCAGCGATCCGACCCGTCAGGCACTGGACCTGCTTCTTCGAGATCGGGTGCTCCATGTCGATGATCACCTGGACCTTCTCTAGGTTCGCCTCGATCCCTCTTTGGGTCATCATGAAACTGAGGAACTTTCTTGCTGCTATCCCGAAGGTACACTTCGTCGGGTTCAGCTTCATCTTGTTCTCGCGGAGGTTGCGGAAGGCTTTCGCGAGATCTGCTACATGGTCTGAACTCGGCTTGCTCATGACAAGCATATCATCCACGTAGATCTGCATATTCCTGTCGACTTGGTCTCAGAAGACCCGGTTGACCAGGTGCTGATATGTGGCACCGGCATTCTTCAAGCCAAACGGCATCATCCGATAGCAGTACATCCCTCGATCGATGATGAAGGCAGTGTGCTCCTCGTCCTCTAGGTGTATCCGGATTTGATTATATCTAGAGAATGTATTCATAAAGGAGAGCAAGCGGTGTCCTGAGGTGGCATCCACTGACTGATCGATTTTTGGTAAAGGGAAGATGTCCTTGGGACAGCCTTTATTGAGGTCGGTGTAGTCTACACAGTCCTCCACTTCCCATTATTCTTCTTTACCATAACCACACTCGCTAGCCAGCTCGGATACTGCACCTCCCGAACGAAACTGGCTACGAGGAGTTTGTCTACCTCCTCGTTGATCGCCTTTTGTCTCTCTGGCACGAAACTTCTCATCTTCTGCCAGACAGGGTGGTACTTCGGATCAATGCTTAGCTTGTGGGTTATGACCTCTGATGGCATTCCAGGCATGTCGGTCGATGTCCAAGCGAGCATGTCCGCGTCCACTCGGAGAAACTCCAAAAGGTAGGCTCGTTCACCATCTTGTTGCTGCCCCCGATCTGCACAGTCTTCGCCAGGTCAATTCTGATGGGGTACGACAGCAAGTGCTCGACCAGGCCACCCTTGGGGTCCTGTACCCTTTGATCGAGGTCGTCTGCGCTCGGGTCATCCTCGGCAACCTTGGCCCGGGGATGGTTTGGAGACAGTGCTAAATGGGTTGGGGTGCCCCCTCATCTCCCCGACGCCATAGGGAGTTGGGAACTGCACCAACAGCCACTTTGTGAAGATGACCACGTCGAGTAGGTTGAGCTCGGGTTGGCCAAAAATCATGTTGTAGGCTGAAGGGAGCCTAACAACTGTGAATGTCATCATGACGGTGCTCTGCCGAGGTAGAGTCCCGGTAGTGACGGGGAGGGGTAATCTCCCCTTCGACCCCTATGGAGTCACCCGTGAAACTAACAAGAGGTGTGTGTACGGGTCTAAGCTGAGCAGGGAAGAGATTCATCCGGGAGAAATCATCATAAAAAAGCACATCCGTGGAGCTTCCACTATCAACCATGATATATTTTATAGGATATTTTGCGATCGTCATCTCAACAACCACAGCATCATTGTTTATATTTTTATTTTCATCCCCCCTTCCCTCATAAAGGGAAGTATATTCTCAGAGTTTCTCCCACCCCAGGCCTTCTTAGAAGCACGCTTGACTCCATAGCATATCATCCCCACCGGCTTCTCAGTAGGGCGGTTGTCAATGGCAGGGACCGGAGGGAGCGCAACAAGTGCCTGAGGTTTCGTAAGGAGTCTGCCCCCCACGAACCTTTCGAGGTAGCCCCTCTTTATGAGGTCTTCAATCTCCCTCTTGAGGTTGCGGCATTCCTCGGTGTCATGGTCATAGTCGTGATGGAATTTGCAATATTTCATCATGTCGCGACCATTTGATGGCTTCAGCGAAGGCGGGCGCTTCAAGTAGTGTTCACCCTCAATCTCCATGAGGATCTTCTCCCTCGAGGCGAGGAGAGGAGTGAAGCTCTCATCCGGGATGGGGTCTCTTCTCGGCTTCGACCTCTAGCAAAAGTTCGGAGCGGTCGGTTCGGGCTTCCGCATCTCGGAGGTCTCCCCGGGAGACGGCTTCTTCGGGGGCCTTCCGTCTAGCTCTCTGCTCGTTCGATCTGCCTCCTCGACAGGGACGTACTTCTGGACTCGAAGGAGGAGTTTGGAGTAAGTCTTGGGATCTTTTTATCAAGAGAGTAGGTCAAGCAGGAGGTCCTGAGCCCTCTCTTCAATGCCAGCATAGCGACTGGCTCATCAAGGTTGTAGATCTCCAACACGGCAGCCTTAAAATGGGCCATGTAGTCCTGCAAGAGGTCACGATCTTGCTGCCTGATGGAGAAGAGGCTGTCCGTCTCTCATGGTACCTTCTGACAGGCGTCGAAGTGGGCCACGAACTTCTGCTCCAGCTGAGCGAAAGAGCAAATGCTTTCGGGATCGAGACGGGTGAACCAGACCCGAGCCGCCTTTCGGAGGGTTACTGGGAAGGCAATGCAGAAAAGGATGTCGGTGGCCCCATGGACCCTCATGAGGGCCTTGTAGCTTTCCAGGTGGTCCAGGGGATCGATGGTCCCGTCGTAGGGATCCACCTACAGTATACGGAACCAACTGGGCATTGGTTCCTCTTGGATCTCTCAGGAGAAGGGGGACGAGCGTCATAGCATGCTAGCTCGTCAGTAGAGCCCTGCATGTTTGCAAACCGGCGGGATAGCTCCGCCAGCTTGCGCTCGTGCTCCTCTAGGTGCTTCTCGGCTGTGCGCCTGATGGCCTCGTCGGTGGAACCCTCGACCAAAGGAGACGGAGAACGTCACGTGGGTGGACGGTGTCCATAAAAGGGGGTCTTGCCCTTTCGACCTCGGCGGGGAGGTGTTACCCGCTCGAGGGTTGGGGACCGGCCCTCCCGGTCGGCAGATCCGGCCTGTTGTCTCTTCGCCGGAGTCAAATGACTACTCCAGCAATTGGTGATGGCCCGCGGCTACGAAGGCCTTCCTTAGAAGGAATGCAGGCTATCGCGGGATGCTACAGCATGGGCCGCGGGGGTTCCTGGCTATTGGTGGGTAACCAAGGATCATTGCTGGTGCTGAAGCTAGCGCACCGCCGTAGTGAGGATTTGCATTTGCTGGGCGAGCGTGGCCAGCTGAATGTCCATCAGAGGAGGTTGGGCTAGAGCAGGGAGCTCTCCCTCTAGACTGTACGGGTCCCCACGAGAGGGAGAATCTCCTGCACGGTTGGTGGAGACTTCTCTCGTTCGCGTCGTCACCATCCTCCCGGTGAGCTACTTGCAAGGGATTTAGGTTGGATCAAAGTTCGTCCTGCCTTTACCCCCTACCTGGCGTGTCAATCTATTACTGCCAAGATCGTCGTGGTCCATAGCTACTGTCGGCGTCTGGTCACCCCTCATCTCTTCGGGACTAGTATGCACTCCAAGACCTGAAAAATAGGGTCGGATACCCGGGCCGGGGATTTCGGTGGGGGCACTCCGATGGTCAAATCAGTGACGATCCAAGGGAACAGATTCTCCTGGTCGAGCCCCTTGAGATGGACTCCATGCTAGGAGGAGTGAATGTGGTGTGAGTAGAATGCAAGTGTGCTGGAGAGGGTGATGGCCAAGGTGAATCGGAGGTGGCTCTCCTGTGTGACCTCGCCTCCCTTACTTGCTTGGGTGTGTTGGAGTATATCAATTACTATTATTTATTTGTTCATTACCTTCCCCTTCTTGGGGTGCCGATGGCTCTTTTGAATCCAAGTGGTTGCTAAACGCCTACCTCAGGATCTTCCTTGTGTCAGCAGGCACGTGCGGTGGTATTTCGTGTCGTGGACGGGACGTCTTTCCTGGTTTGTGATAGGGGAACCTGCTATGCGCTCTGACATTCCTTCCGATCACTCCATAATGGAAAACTTGGCAGGTCCTCGATCGGGGGGCCTCCGCCCCCGGAATTCGAATCTCCTGGTTGACTTCCTCTTTCAGATGGTGCAGGTGGTTGGTGGAGAGCATGGCGCCTCGGTCAGGGAGCTTCTTTCTTCTCTGGTGTAAGTGGTAGCTATGGGGAGTTATTACGGACTGGTGGGTGCTCCTTTGTAATCCTCAGGCGACTCACCGGCGTCTAGGGGGGACGGTGTCGCCCCTTCGGTTGCTGGTGCCTTCGTCCGAGATGGAGGCCAAACTGGAGAGGCAGGGTTCAACTCCGGCCCAAAGAGCTCGATCTCGAAGGGGCTCCGCGTGGCGGAGGAGTGCTGGGCTCGACTCCGGACCAAGGGGCTTGATCTCGAAGGGCTCGATCTGGCGGAGGAGGGCAGGGCTCGACTCTGGCCCAGAGGGCTCGACCTCAAAGGGGTTCCACTTGGCGGAGGAGTGCTGGGCTCGACTCCGGACCAAGGGGCTCGACCTTGAAGGGCTCGATCTGGCGGAGGAGGGCAAGTCGCAACTCTAGTCCAGAGGACTCGACCTCGAAGGGGCTCCACTTGGCGGAGGAGTGCTGGGCTCGCTCCGTACCAAGGGACTCGACTTCGATGGGCTCGATCTGGGGGAGGTCGCTTGTCTCCGACTTAAGCATCCCGGACAAGCGGGAACCGACCTGGCGGAGGACGGAGCTCGGCTTCGACAGGCCGCCCCGATATTATGAGGGAGCTCGGCCCGACAAAGGAACCCAAGGAAGAGTATCCGGTATGGCAGCCTTCTCCGACGTAGCGTCTGACAGGTGTTCCACATCAGCTATCCTGCCACATCTATATGATATAAGATGTAATTATGAGATTTGTTCCTGAATATTTTGGAAACCATGAAAATTTCATTAATGGCAAAATAGCTTTATGATATATACCAAACAATACTTTTGAGGAGAAGGATCTTCTTTTAAATATATAAATCTTTTCAGTTTTCTGACAAAGCCAGAATAGCTTCTAAATTATTTTACTAAATACCGCTATACTATATAAAAGTATTATTGAAGGGCTTTTTGTTTTTAAAAGCTTTGCCAAACAAGATCATAGAATTTGTTTAGGGATACTATAGGTTTTGGTCTAAAAATAATTTTTGATAAAAATTGCATTTTCATGTCAAAAGTTATTTTAGAAAAATTAATTTTTTATTTGATTGTCAATATTCTTAAGCTATTCTGAAGTTGTAGAAATAGTATGTTATATGTTTAGTTAACAAATTCAAATATACCTTTTAAATGACTAAATGATCAAAAAGGATAAATATCTAAAATGATTTAAATAATTCTCTATTTTATTTTTTTCATCTTTTTTAATTTGTATTTTTTAAACTTAATAAAAAAGGTGGGCCCCCTCCCTTTTCATGAAAATAAAAAAATATTTTTTTTATTATTTTTTGCCTAAAAGGTATCCACTATCTTTCATATTTCTTTCAAAATTGAGCAAACACTTTTTATTATTGGAGGATTTCATTTATGCTTACATGTTTCCCCGAGAATGTCCTTAAAGATATTGATATTCTTGAATTAATGTCTATTCTATGATAAATAGAGGGCAAGAAAAAGAGTGTTAATTTATGTGAACTCTAGCAATTTCCATCAAGGCATGCATGAGAGCATTCTTAAAATGATGAATGAAAATAGAGCAAAAAGCTATAGGAGGACATAAATCATTACATTCGTGTTATTAATGGGGATAGGGATAAAAAGAGATTAATCTGAAAAAATTCTTGAAAGTCGGGAAAAGAGAAGAGATAATAAAAGATTAATCTAAAGAAAGAAATAATCTGAAGTAAGGACATGGATGGAGATGAGAGAATATTAATCTAAAAAAAGAAAGAGTCCTAATACATACAGAAGTTAGAAAAAAAAGGATGTAAATAGAGATGAGAGGAAATTAATCAAGAATGTAAATCGGGTGAAGGAAGACTAATACAAAGAAAGAAGGAATCTTGATATACAAGGAAATGAAAAAAAGGATGTGTGAGGTTTTGAGTTGCAATGTGTGTTGCTGCACCTCTATAAGCTGATCAAGCGAGCTATGCTGGAATTAGTAGAGCTCTAGATGGTCTTTAAAAGACTGGCTAAGGATTGTCGATGACTTATCAATTACTTGCTGATATCTTTGTTAGTAGGTCCGATAAACTTCTTTACCCGCAAAAGAAGTTCATGAGTTGGAGAAACTTGTTGGATTTCTCCTGTGGAGGACACTTCAATATTTAAGTCAGTTTTAAGAGTGAGAATAGTAATAAAAAAATAGCAAAAGAGTAAGTGTTCAAAAAATTATCCCCGGGAAGTTTTCTTGGCCCCCTATTTATAGAAGTAGAGGGTCAAGTTAGTTAGCAATTGTAATCATTTATGAGGTAGTTATGCCATTAAAAATGTGGTTAAGTTAGTTAAGCCATTAAGAAGTCAATTTGTTAAGTAGTTTGTTAAGTGATCTATTATACTTTTTGATAATCATTTTACTAATCTTGTTGTAACGGCTCTAACGATTTAAAGATGTGTGCTTTGCATAAAATAAGGTTATAAAATTTTATACCTAGCTTAGGTAAGTGATCGGTATTTGATAATTTAGAGTAAAAGGTTGGTAGCTTGTGCCTGCTATAAGATATCGGTATCCTGTGTCGTGTATAACAAGTTGGCATCTTGTGCCTTACATAAGTGATCATATATTATGCCTTAGATAAGAGGTCGGCTCGGTATCCTGTGTCTCAAATAACTGGTTGGCTTAACATCCTATATCTCAAATAAGAGATCGGCCCGGTATCCTATGCCTCCAGTAACAAGTCGGCTTGTCACCCTATACCTCAAATAAGAAGTCGGTCAAATATTCTATGCCTTAAATAATAGGTTGGCTCAGCATTCTATGCCTTTAAACATGGTTTCTCGCATGATGTTTTAAGAAACTTAAAAGTTGCTGAATTCTGCCTAATAACTTTGCACCAAACTAATAAGGAAATAGAAAACTACAATCAAAAAAAAAAAAAAAAAAAAAAAATCAGTGCAGAACCCACCATTCCATTGAGTTCTCCTGATTCCTTTTCCAACAAGCTAATAAAAAATTAAAAATTAGTAATTAAAAACAAATTCAATCCAAAATGGAAAAAAAAAAAAAAATTATCGCTAACCTCACCTTTCCTTGTTGAGTTCTCCAAATGTTGCTATTTTTTTCGATGCTGCGAATCATCGAATAAATTCTCCTACGTATATATATCATGGTTCGAGAGAAGCAATCTGAAATGACATGGACATTACCATCCATATGTTCAGTTTTTTTTTCTCTATTCTCATTTTCAAAAGCCCTCCTCCCTCTATTTAAATCTCATCCTCTTAAAATTGAGATTTCTTCTCCTCGGTAGTCGATATCTTAATTAAGAGGTAAGGCACACCTCAGTCATGTCCTTTCCTGATCCACATGCCTTTTTTTTATTGCTCTTCCTCCCCTCACAAATAGCGATGGGCATTCAATGTGGGTAGTGACATGGCACTGATCACACGTGGCGATGCTGACATTGCAGATGGCAAAAACACCATGTTTTCCTTTTTTTTTTCCTTTTTTTTTTTTTTTTCACACTTTCCATAGCATTTAATCATATGCACCACTATTTTCATGCTGCACTTTTTTTTATTGTCATTTTTGTAAGAAAGGGCATGCCCACGCATGTATGTATCCCATGGCAAAAAGAAGCTCAAAACTGCTCACCTAACATGGCAACACGTGTCACCATGAAAAAGTTCTTAACTCCTGTAAATGTAGTGTATAAATAGATATCTCCTTAGATTTTTAAATATTAAAAAATATTTTATCAATATAAATTTGGTTTTTAATTTTCGGTCCATGTTGAATATATTTATGATGTTGATTGCTGTTACAAAAAAGCTGAAGGGAATAAAATGTTAAATTATAAAATATATCTATAAAAAAGTAACAAGCTGGAGTAGCTCAGTTGGTTAGAGCGTGTGGCTGTTAACCACAAGGTCGAAGGTTCAACCCCTCCCTCTAGCGATTTATTTTTTGTTTTTTTTTTTTTTTTGCTTTGTTTTTTTTTTGTTTTGTTGTGTTAAAACCTGACACCGGACAGCCGGTTCCTTTACATACAAATAGAAAAATGTAAAATAACCTTCTCCGGCTCCAAATCCAATGGGGCCATGGGCGGTTTTACCAAACCAAACGCCATCGCCGGACCAAGACCTCCCCAACTTGTTCCCATATTTTTAAAGAGGACCTCTTTCCAGTGTCGTCTGTCCACCATTTATCTCAACTTACTCCCCGAATACGACAAGATGATCCCCAAAAACGCCCCCCGTTCTCTTTCGTCTCATTCCAAGAAGCGTTTTTTAAAAATCCCCCTCCGTGCCACCTAATGCTGGCATCCCCCGGTATCAATACCGCCGTCTATGGCACGCCACCTCGTGCACGGTTCATTTATCCCGAAACGGGGACGGTACCCTAGAGTAATAAACCTTCGCCGAAAACTAGGGCACGGCCGCGGGACGCGAACCCGATCTCCATCCGTCTCCGCTCCCCCGCCTCGATTTCTTCGTCTGAATTCCACCCGGACCGAACCCTTGCCTTTCCCCTCCGAATCCCCACCTAATCCTCCCATTTCCGGGCTCCAATTTTACCTATTTTGGTCCATCTTTCGTTGCTACGGCCCACGGCTTTCCTTGTCCAGTTTCTCCCTCCGCCGCTCCTTGGATCTGCCTTGTAATGCTGTGAATTGCTTGTTTCGATCGGAGAGTGTGTGTTCTGAAGGGGATTCGTGGGTGGGGAATGGGGGTTTGGAGGCGACTTTGATTTCGGGAGCTGAAAGTGAGGGTGGAGGTTGATGGGTTGTGGAGGTGCTGGATCAGCGGTCGGGAGAGTTAGAGAATTGCCTCTATAAGAGGTGGGTTTTTAGCAAAATCGCCTTTTTCCCCTCCTTTTTTATGGATTTGTCCCTTGACGTGCTTCTTTAGTCGTTTGGATTGCGATTCTTTTGATGATTTTATCTCAGTTTTGTTTTTCATGGACAATTATTACATGCATTTGTTTGTAGCTTTACTATAGCATGAGAAGCGTTTTTTAGTGACTTTTTACGAATATAAATGCATATACTTTGTCATGGTTCCGGGCTTCTTGTGGTCTTTTATTGGTCTTAGCCGTTTTCTGCTTTCTTGTTTTGTCTTGTTATTAGTTATTATTTTTGGGCTTTGTGACAATCTCGAACTACGTTTATAGGATTCCACCCTAATTTGTCTCTTTTTTTTCATTTCCCTGTTTTATTTTATTTTATTATTTCTTTAGTGTGTTGTATGTTAATACACAGAAGGCGAGAGGCCTTTTTGTGTAGTTTACTGGTTGTGAAACTCGAACTAAGTTGCATCTGATGAAAGTGATGAGTTAATGCATAGTTCTGCTTGTACACCACTTTGTTTGAATTAAGTTATTGTACTTTGGGCTGCTTATATTGAAGTTAATTAGTGTTATGTAATTGGAGTTGTGATGCTTTCATAATTTTTCTCCACAAACAAATTGGTACGATCTTTCAGTTCTTGGTAATGTGATTATTTAAGTAGATTCATTTGGAAGTAGAGTTGTTATTTTAATTGGTCGGGTTTGTCAAATGCTGTAATTGAGGATAGTGATTTTCTATTATTGCAATAAAGCTGTCAGAGATGAATGTCAACCGATAACAGTCTTCCTGCTTTTAATTGTTACATAGTAAATGGGAAGAGTTGGGGAACTACTGGTTTTTTATTTACTGCACTACATTGTTCTGAAAAATAGGAGCATAATCGACTGTCTTCAAGCATTGGTTTGAAATAAGATTCTTCTTGATGTGTTTCTGCTCTTTTCTTCCTGGATTATCTTCTAAATGTATTATGATGTTCTAAATTGCAGTCTTCCCACCATGTACCATGCGAAGAAATTTTCAACTATTTCCATGGTTCCACATAAGGCCCAAGGCACTGAGCAACTTGCTAATGCTGGAGTTATGGGTGGATCGAATGTAAGCAATCCAACTAATTCTGGGGGAAGTGGGAAACAACGATTAAGATGGACTTCAGATCTTCATGACCGTTTTGTTGATGCAATCACCCAACTCGGTGGACCAGATAGTGGGTATTTTCAATTCAGTGAAAGTGATTTATAGATTAAAATGGCACAACCACAAAATGATAGCTTTATGGTGTATGTTTTGAGAGATGATCACAATTTAGTGTACTGCTGTGAGATACATTTACTGTAACATTGTTGCAGATATGTGATCATGTATGCACTGTTAAGATTTTCTGATATTTCATAGCTGTAACCTTATCATCATGGAAGAGAGAAAAATGTGTGATTGACTAGCCTGGAGCAAGCTAGTGTTGATGATAATTGTGAAACCTATAATGCAATATAAGCTTTCTTCCTTTATTAAGTGCATTTGATGCAAGCAATCATTGCTCTATTCAAAGCACCTTGGTAGCCTTGCTCCTCTGGATTTTCCAAATTATTTTTCATTCTGTTGTTGTGGCAAGGAAACATTGTTTGTCCAAATCAGTAGATAGGTCAGAAGCCTTGAAAGTCCAAAACATAAGACTTTTTGTACATTGGCATTTTATGCCTTGTAGATCAGATTCAATGTTTAGGTTGTCATTTTTTCCAACCACTATCATCGAACTTTGTAAGTGGTGTAAGCCTTTGCTTTACATCCTATGTGTCTTACAACCACCCCCTTTCTTCATAATAGCATCTGATGAAGTGTTTGTCATGTGAAAACTCCAAAGGCTCCCAGGGCAACATGGGCCCTAACGATCAGCTGGTTAACATAATGCATGGTTAGAAATTAGCCTACTTTGAAGAAAATGCTGGTAGCACAGGTAATTGATGTAGAACCAAAAGATGAGCTGGTTTTCTTAGCTGTTTACATCATTACGTTGTAATATGTTTTGGTGAACAGATAGATGTGATATGATCTATATAGATGCGTGCCAGATTGCATGATGTTTCAAATAAGAGCTTGACAAGCAGTTGCCGTTTCTCTTATTATAATTGGTCAGTTCCTGCATATGCATGTTGTGTTAAGTCTTCTTAAAATTGGTGATTTATTTAGAGTAATGGTAAAACTTTTGATTAAGTAATTTAAATCAGACCTCTTTTTTTTATTTTCTTTTCTTTTTAATGCGAGATCAAAGGTTCTGTTAGTAATCTGATTGCTGTCAGCAAATCTTTATGTAATTCTTCATTTTTCTTCCCCTTTTAGATTTCTTTTAAGATCTAAGAGCCCATCACTTATTGCACTTTGTCCTCCATCTTGAGCCATAGCAACAATTCACTGTCTCCTCTTTCCAAGGTATGTTTAACATTGACTATTATTGAATATGCATTATAAGATGCATATCTTGTGTCTGAGAATGTAGATCAATGTGGTCTTACAATTTGTCAGCTTGAAGATGAGCCAAAAGATTGGTTGGCAATCAGGTGATGCTTGTCTTTAAGATTTCCCTAGAATGGGGTAGTTTTTGCTTTCACTAATCTTAGAGATTTGCAGAATCCACTGCAATCAATTGATGTCATTTAAAAAAGTGATTGTGGGTATTTTTTGCTTCTATTTTCTTCAAGTTAGTGTTATGAGCCTTAGCTATTTTGCTGGATAATATGATCACTGCCTACATTTTATTTCTCAGTTTTCTCCCCCTATGGATTTCGTTTGTCTTAACTTATTTATCAACTATATTTGGCTGCATGTTTGGTATTAACTTTTTGAAAAATAGCGAAACTTTTTGCTGAAACTCTTGATATTATGAAACTAAGTAATGTTGCACGGACATGGATGTGGAACTACTGGTCTGACATTATTGGGTCAGTTTTGTCAAGCTAAGTTCTTTTGATTTTGTGAACATGACTGCATCATGAACAGTTGGTAAATAAAAGGTGGACAAAAGGGAAACAGTTGTATTAAACCTTCATTAGCTAACATCAGCTTTTTGTCTATTACAAGAACCAAGTCCATGTTAGGTTCTTAGCTAATTTTTATCTAGTCTCCCCCCCCCCCCCCCCCCACTCCCCTCCTCTCCCTTCAGTCTGAAAGGTGGCTTACAAGTGAAAGATAACCCAAATCAAGGTATAACAATGTCTCAAAGTCCCAACACTTTTTAATTGTTTAGGTGTTTTGTATTTGTACAAAAACTTCTGTTGAGATGTTGGTTGCCTTTATCAGAAGTATGTTTCACCTTCCAAATTATTTTTATAAATGTTTTCGAATTTATAAGAGGAAAAAGGTTCTTGAATACCTTCTTCAAGAATTGAATCTGCCAGTCTATCTATGTCAGCTGTTCAGGACATGCATTTATTTAGCTTTTTTTTGCGTGTAAATTCATGGCAGCTTAAGGTTTTGATATTAAGTGGATAAGTATTGCATTAGAAAAATACTGATTTGGATGATCTTTGTGCTATGATTTCATTGTTGCGTGATGAAGATACAGTTGGTACCTTCTGCTGCAAATATTGTACTTGGTTTACTGGCTAAATCCTTCCATTAGGATTTAAACACTTTTTAGTTTGATTATGTGTTGAAGATCCAATATGAATCTCTTGTATTTACTTTGTGGCAAGAAGGGTGTTTGTGGTTTAGAAATCTGCTGCTCAGTATTGCTCTATTGTAAAATGACTTCAGCTATGCATCAGGTTGCATTTCTTGCATATGGTGCATCATTTTGTGCTTTTCTTGTTTAGATTTACAAACTATAGCATTTTGGTGAAGTCGTGACTTTGAATGCTATTGCTTTTATGCATCATTGCTGGTAGGTGTAAATTAATGTACTTGGTAATCCAAGTTGCTAAAGTCATTTTGCACCAATAAACATTTTTATTTTCTTTTGATATATGAAATTATAGTCATATTTAGATATATATTATTGATGACTTTGGATGTGAATACTGAACGGAAATTACCTGTTCTTCTTCTAATTTCACCATCTCTGGTGTAGGAAGTGCACTTTATCTCATCACCCTTTTTCTGCTGAATAGAAACTACCAAAGCTCCTTCTAATTTCACTATCTCTGGTATAAGAATTTCACTATTACCCTTTTTCTTCATCCAATACATTTTCCATTTTGGACTGATTTTGAGCTTTATGTTATTTTTTTATTGACTGCTGATTAATGTCTAAGGGGCACTTTATTCCATCTCTGTCACTCCCTCTTAAAGATGTGGATTGTGTCGATCAATTGTTTCAGTTTTGTTTCTAATTGTAAGACCTTGCTGATTTTGCTGACTTTAAGACAGTTCTCTCATATTTTTATTGTGATTATGGTTTTAGGAGCAACACCTAAAGGTGTTCTACGAGTAATGGGTGTACCTGGAATTACAATATATCATGTAAAAAGCCACTTACAGGTATGGCCAGTTTCTTTTAATTGAGAGAGGTTAATGCCTTCCAGATGAGCCGAACCTTGCTGATTCTTTTGTGGTGTTCTTGTAGAAGTACCGCCTTGCAAAATATCTACCAGAATCTCCAGCAGATGGTAAGATTATTCTCTTATGTTTGATATGTGCTTCTGCTGCCTGATTCTTTAATTAGTCCAGAGCTCTTGAAAACTATTTGAGTTGAAAAACTTTTTCTTCAAGAACAAAAATATGAAGTCCATGCTAAAAGGACATGTTGATTGTAGGTTCAAAAGATGAAAAGAAGGACTCTGGTGATTCCCTCTCTAGCATGGATTCTGCATCGTAAGTAACTTTTTTGATTAATGATGGATTGCCTTTTTATTTTTTTTTTACTTGTTTAGGTATGTTTTTCTTGTGGTTCTAATTTTTTGAAAATTATTGGGCTTTCCTGAAAAACTAATCAGATAATGCACCTGCTGGCTAAAAAAATTGGGTAGGTACAAAACTTGATTAAAGGGAATCTGTCCTGCTTTATTGTTTTTGTCGACCTGTTATGATGAATGGTTCAGGAGAAACTGTGTTCTTATTACTGCTGCTTGAGCAAGGTAAAAGTCCATGGGAGATGTAACCAGTAAAGTAGACAACACTGCACCTGCCTTCTGATACTGGCAATTGAACTTGAAATTAGTTTTGTTGATTGTCGTTATGTTAGTAGTCTACTTGTTACTTTACTCCTGTATGCTAGGAATGTAATGTGTAAATATATATGACTTATTTGGTGAAGCATGTAATCTTGGTAACATTCTATGGTCCTTTTCATCTTCCAGTCTACTTGTTGCTTTACTCCTGTATGCTAGGAATGTAATGTGTAAATATATATGACTTATTTGGTGAAGCATGTAATCTTGGTAACATTCTATGGTCCTTTTCATCTTCCAGAGGAATACAGATCAATGAAGCTCTGAAGATGCAAATGGAAGTTCAGAAGCGGCTCCACGAACAACTTGAGGTCTGTCTATTTGCTGGTTGGTCCTGTTGCTTATTTATCTTGAATGGTTTTCTGATGCAAGATGATACATTTAATTCGTTTATGATCAGGTTTGATTTGATTGTCATTGCCTGTGAATATTGCATGACAGATGAATATACATGCAAATCCAAGTAACCTTTATTCTATATCTGTTGCCCTCTTATTTTCATTCTTTGTTTTTCATCCCTGGATTGCTGCTACTGTGAAATCTTTTAGATCCCCATGGTCATGGTCCTGTAGAGTCTCTGAGATCTGATCGTGGCTCCAAACTTTGTCACACTTTAGACATGCTCACGATCGTAATGTTTGACTATCTGTACATTTTTAATCATTTTAGGTCCAAAGACAGTTGCAACTGAGAATTGAGGCACAGGGGAGATACCTACAAAAAATAATCGAGGAGCAGCAGAAGCTAGGTGGTGCCCTTAAAGCCACGGAGGAAAGTCAAATACCCTCTGAATCTCCATCGGCTTCACAGGACTGCCTTGGTGACCCTCCTCCACTCAAGAAACCAAGAATTGCCGATCAGCCACCAGATGCAACCCATGAAGCACCTCTGCCAGAGTCCAAGCCTGATTTCGTTGGTCAATGGGATCGAGAATTCTATGAAAGTAGTGTTACTCGTTTTGCATTTGACTCGCGGTCAGAATTCAAAGAGGGTGGAAATAATTGTGAGGAACAGGAGCAGCAGTTTGTGGGGGCTAATGCTGACAGAAGTTGAGGTGGAGGTCCAATCAGCCGCAGGACCTGCCCCCATTAAATTTGCTTCATCCGCATTGAAATGTGTAATCTTTTGCGATCACTCCAATCAGGGGAATGTGCCATTCATGCACTGTAAGCCATTTGTAATTATATCTACTATCCAGTACAAGTATCAGTTCGCTAAGATTTTTTTTTTTTTCCCTCATAGTAAAGATGGTAGTATTTGTAATGGAAGCTAAAACTAGAAGGCAGTTATGCTCTCCACTGTGAAATATGAAGTTTGTTGCTTCTTTCTGATCGAACTCCAGAGACAGCATGTTTTGTATGTCATTTTCCTACCAAGTTCATGATTTAGTGGGACCAGTTTCTGTGAGTTTGCTGGCCTGGTAGTGCACGTTTTCTGCGTGTTGATCAGTGAAGCAGCGGTAATGAGGACTTAAGAGAAGACATTAAGGCTTTATTCCGTCTCTTTCCAATATCTTGGCATTGAAATGAAAATTTCAAGGAGAAAATAAAGATAAAATTGAGGGTGGGTCAATTCATTTTTTTATAGAAAAAAAAAAAAAAAAAAAAAGGGCCTAGAAAGTGACTAACCCAACCGTATTCCAAAGTCCGGGGTCCTAATCACATTCTCTTAACGCAACCCAAAGTACCTGACCACCTTCCAGTTTCTATATATATGTTTTAATTCTCTTTTCTTTTCGTTTCCTCCCCCATCCAAACACTGTTGTCTGTTGTATGGCTTTTTTATAACGTTCATTCGGAAAGCATCCGCTGCGGTCAACATAAATTTTATGGAGGACTGATAACTCTGTGCTCATCTCCCCTTATCCATTAAAGGCTGAGGACATCTGTTTTCCTCCTCTTTTTATTTGGACAGGACTGTCGTTGGATGCTTTTTTACAATTTTCCAACTGCATCCATCGCTTTTGCTAACTCTGCCCATCTTTTGCCTTTTCGCCAGAAAAAAGTGGCATGGTGCAGTGCAGGAGAACAAGTTCCAAAGCAATTCCACTTCACTCAGTAGTGGAGTTGGTGGGATTCGCTTGACTTTGAATGAGAGGTTGCAGGTAATACTGACAGGGGCCAAAGCACCTAGTTCGTTGTTTTACAGCTCCACTTACGCAAAGAAAACTTAGAAACAAAAGAAAATTCTAACATTGGATGGATTACTCTACCCATTAATCACATCAACTGCCTCTAAATCAAGCTCATTGGTGATGCCAAGAACCAACTTCCAAAGAAGCATAAAGGTGGACAAAGAAAGTAGAGCATGCCAAGAACAACTAGCAGTGCTTGGTTTAAAAGACATTTCGGGGAGGAAAAGGATGTGGTCCACATATGGAGTTATGGCATTCAGATTCCTTGTCGAGAAGCAAGACAAGGCATTACATGGTCCAGCCGGAGGCATGATTTTTGTTATGAGATTTTGTCTGGTTACTCATAAATATAATGTCATGGGGTCTCTAGCATAGTGCCAAAAGGCTGTAGTCCAGACTCCAGAGTCATTTATAAAATAAAAAAAGAAACACATGACATTACAAACATAAATTCTTGGAGAAATTAGAAAGGTTGTTTTATGATGAAAGTAAAAATGTTTAGAAAAAATCATAAAAACACTACTTTAAAATAATATTTGGGAGACATCGGAAAGTTGATTTACAGATTTGAACCTAAAACCTAGATCCAATAAGAAAAACCTAAACCAAAATTCATTAATGATACACCATAATATAAACTTTTGTGATTTTTTTAAACGGAATTTAAACTAGGTAGAATTAAGCTAGATAGAAATTTCATATACACGCACCACAATGGATAAAAGATGACAGGATGAGATGATCTCGATCGAAATCAATGTGACTATGAAGAGCAAGAAAGCCTTGTTACACAAATGATTTTAGTCAACACTTAGTTATGGTTTCCGAATTTTAAAATGTCGATTACCTTTTTAAATTGGTAATATCAAAATGAACATATATCTCAATTCATTTCTACCTACATAGAAAGTGGCAACTTTTGTAAAGAACTAAGCATGGATATTGACCTATATATAAATATATAAGATATTGATAATTTGATCGGTACAGTAAAGTTGAGATCAACAAATACTTTTAGGCTATGAATTTTAATATCTATTTATTTAAAAAATTATTTAAGATAGTAAAAAAAAATATTAAATCTTAATGAATATACTAGTACATATTAGTTTATATTTTGATATGTTAGTTCAAATCAATTGAGAATTTGGACATATCACATCAATTGGTGCCCTATATCACTTCAAACTATTATTTCAAGTAAATTTTAATAAATATAAAATATCTGCTTAGATTTTTAAGCTGTATTGATCATACAAAATTTTGTAGTCCTTGTTCTGAATGCAATACTTATAGCAAAATTAAAATTTAAAAATTTTTATTATTCTACTTGCCAACAGTCAAATTACATTGGCTGTGATTTTTCATTTTTCCATCCAAAGCAAAATTCGGGAGTCATGGCCATTCATATGTAACACCACTGATGATGACACATGTATTATATACTACATAAATCATGCATGTCCATCACATTATGATCATCATATACAATACATGATTGATCAATCATATTATGTAATGCATAAGTGGCCATGATCGCAAGGTTGGACTCCGGAGGGAATCTATGTACAGCACTACTGTCATAAATACTGGAGCCAAAACCTCCAAACAACGGCCAGAAAGCTCCCACATATTAATTAAAGCCTTAAGAAAAGTAGATATACAACCAATACCTTCCTTCACCCTTTACTCTCTCCATCAGTCTCTTCGGCTTCCGGCCGAGCGCTTGTTCACGCACCGTCCTCTCCAATTCATTTCTCACCAACTCTCTCCCTCTCTCTTCTTTGACATCTCGAAAACCCTAACCCTAACTTCTCCGAGAAACCCTCGCCGCGGAGCGATGGCCGTCGCACCTGGTGTCGCGGCCCGAGCCCTAGCCCTAGCCGTGGCCGCCGTCCTCCTCGCCGCCCCGGCCGCCCCCAACTCCGAGGGCGACGCGCTGTTCGCCCTCCGCCGGAGCCTCTCCGACCCCGACAACGTCCTTGAGAGCTGGGATCCCACGCTCGTCAACCCCTGCACCTGGTTCCACATCACCTGCAACCAGGAGAACCGCGTCACCAGAGTGTAGGCATCTCCCTTTGTTCTCCTCCTTCCCTTTCTTCTCGTCATTCCTCCAATTGGTGGCCTTTTTTTCTCCACGATCCGGTCCCCTTGGCTGGGATTCAACGACTGATTTTTTTAATTGAGAAAAGGGAGTTCATTGAGGGAAGATTTTATATTTGATTACATGATTAATGATTATATTTCCCTTCGAAATGTGGATTATTGTTAAGCCTCCTTATTCTGTTTTGAATTAAGGAAAACAACATTTTTGATGTGCTCAAAGTTTGTGTCTTTCAGATGAAAATTGCTTAGATTAAGAAGTCGTGTTTGTTTACATTATCAAAGATGCTGCTAATTGATTTTTCCTCTATTGAATTGGGGAAAGAAGTTTTTGAGCTCATCACATGCTCAAAGTTGCAAGCTTGCAATTAAAAATATTTCCAGCATGAGTTCTTTATGGGATTTGAATAAGACATGTCATACTTATGCTGTTACTGTACTCTGGTTTGTTATGATGAGTTTTAAGCAATAGACTACGAAAGATAAGGAAATGGATTTCAAAGAGTTCACGTTTTTTATTTTGGCCAGCTTATTGACTCAAATGACAGGGATGCTGATGAAGAATCTTACTTTGATTTAGTCTAATGTGCTGCCTTATATGGTAATATCACAACATGGTGTATGATATACTGAGGGAAAGATTGCAATACATTTATCTTTTGTTATATGCAAATATGTTTTTTTCTGCAGGGACTTAGGAAATTCGAATCTGTCAGGCCATTTGGTACCCGAACTTGGAAAGCTTGAACACTTGCAGTATCTGTAAGTATCCTCTTTTTAAAAGCATACATGGCTTTGCATGATCACTGAGTCTGGCTTTCTTGGATTCATGATATGTTGGCTCTTAATTTCACACTTGCATTTCCATTTGTTTGTTTAGGAAAACGATTTTCAACCTGAGATTGACTAATGAAGCCTAAAAATTGCAAATTGAGACATGGTAACAAGTAAACTATCACATTCTTTGAGAAATGAATCCTGATGGGAAGAACTTTCCTTTTTTTTAGGACTCGTTTGGTTCACATGAAATGGAGGGGGGAAGAGGCAATTCTTGAGAAGTGGAGAGGAGTCTCCTTCTTTGGTTGAGTATTAAGAGAGGAGAGAATGGAAAAATCTCTTCTCATGGGAAGATATTGCCCATATTTCATGAAAAGTGGAGATCCATGAGGTGGGATTTTGACTTCCCATGGAATGAGAAGTAACAACTCTTTATTCTTTCCAAAAATATCTTTTTAAAATCCACGGTTGAAATTTTACAAAATATCAATGGATGGTTAGAATGAAATACTAAATAGTGATATATGCCAAAATCTCCAATGTCTCCTCCTTGCAAAAATCCTAAAAACTTTATATTAATATAAATATTATAATATTTATAATATTTTAGTAATATTTTAATATTTATACTAATATAATATTTATATTTATATGAAGTTTGGAAGCAAAAAAATGTATGGTCTTATATTTATTAAGGGTATAATAGCTTTTTTACATAGTTTTTTTAAGAAAGTGGATGTTTAACCAAATATAAATAATTCTGGAATAAGTCACTTTTTCATGGTCAACCGAACATGCCAAAATCATCTTTCTAAGAAGTAATTTCCAGGAAATTACTTTCTAGAAAATAACTTTCCAGAAAATAATAAAGTTACTTCTTAGGAAAAAAATTCTTCCCGCAAACGAAACGAGTCCTTAATAATGTTAGAGTGAGGGCATCAACATTCATTTGAAAGAAATTGATATGAAAAACACCTAGGTCAAACACTTGTAGAAACACCTCCTAAGGTATGAACCCGGAATCTCGTCCAAGTGGAGGAGCGCAGGTGTGCCTATTATTCTCGACAAATAAGAACCAGACAAATATCTATATTACTTTAAGGAGAACCTAAAAATTATACGGTTACTGCTAGGACCTTAGAGGAATCCTCTAAATATAAAGATTTGATAAGATATGACCTTAGAGGAATCCTTTAGATATAAAGTTTTGATAAGAATATCATTGGGTTTATAATGATGCAAAGCCTAACCTAATTTTCATAAAGTGTACCATTATTCAAGATGTTGATAGCCTAGCCTGGTCTAATTGTCATTGGTGATCCTTCCTTGTTAAGCCATTCCTTGTTGAGATTATGACCAAAAATAGGTCATCACCTTTTTTTGAAGAAGGATATGAATCCTATATAAAATGGGAATGACCCCTAAAACATATATATGAAAAATAATAAAAATCTCCATCCTTTTCTCCTCTGATTCAACTTGGTATCAGAGCCACCAACCTATTCCCTCTTATTCTCACCTATTCCAATCTTATCCCTAACTTATTCCCATATTATTTCCATCCTATTCCCCTCTTCTTCCCTAAGAGTCGCCGCTGCCACTGACAACGCCTGCTACCATCGCTAACGCCTCCCGTCGCTGCCACCCTCTCCTTTCCTCGACGTGCCTAGAGCCACCGTCTTCTCCGGCTCCTCCAACGAACTCGAGTGCCCACGCCATCGGCCTGCGCCTGGCTCCCACACCGCCGCCCTGCGACCAGCGCCCACGCCGCCCTGCACCCACACCGTCGTCTTGCGCCCATGCCGTCCCTTCCAGATCCAGCGCCCACGCCGCCCACGCCCGGTGCCCAGCCCCTTCCAGATCCTTTCTAACCCTTTTCCCTGTTCTTGGCCTGGAGCAAGTTTATACCACAGATCTTGGAGGCGTACAGAGCCTGTCGGACATCGTCTATCAGCCGCTTCTTATCGACCGCCCATCCTAGTGACGGTCCCAAGACCTCGCCGCCGATCCCGACCTGGTCGAGTCCCGTCGACGAGCCCTGCTGCTACGCCCTCCGACAAGCCTAAGCCCGTGACAAGCTTGCGTCGCACCCTGCGACGAGGACGAGGCCACACCCTGTGCCCTGCGCCGTGCACCGTAAGACTGCATCTTGTCCCCTGCACCCTGTGCTGCCTCCCTGATTCTGGTTCTGGCTCCTGCTACCTCCGCGGCCCTGGCCTCTTTATGCAATCTTTGCTCTGAAGCCTCTTGCTACCGGATCTCCAAGGCAGAAGACAGAAGGCCTCAGGCACTTTCCATGGCTTGTTTTTAGGTACACCTCTTCAACATATTTAGAAGCCTTACTTTTTCTAGACCTACTTTGAGCAACTTTGAGCAACTTTTTTCTATGGTGATCTATACCCGGCTCTCGGACGGTGATGGATAATCCGTCTCTTCTGATTTTTTCGGTCCGGTTAGATGGACCTCTCACTTTTCTTATGTGGTCTCGAAATGTACGGTTGTACATTAAAGCTCGTGGATTTGAGGAATTTCTCACCGGGGCTACTGAAAAGGCGCAATTAGGAGACAATGCACTATCAAAATGGGAATCAGAGAATTCTCTTGTGATGGCTTGGCTTCTTAACTTTATGGTACCTTCAGTTGCTCAAGGTATGTCCTTCCTTGACACCGTCCGAGAAATTTGGGAGACTGCTGCTCGAACTTATTCCCAACAGGACAACACTGCTCAAGCTTTTGAGATCAAACGCCAGGTATGTGCAATACAACAGGGCAAACTCTCTATTATTGCCCTTATGGCCGAACTCCAGCGAATGTGGTCTGAGCTGGATTTTTATCGTCCCTCAAGGCCTGTTTCTCGCAAGATATCTTTGAGTTCAAGAAATACATTGATGAAGAACAAATCTTTGATTTTCTTGCTGGACTCAATGATGACTTTACCCAATCAAAGTTCAAATTTTGGATCGAAGTACGGATCTGCCCTCTCTTGAACAGGTCTTCTCCCTTGTTTTGAGTGAGGTAACTCGTCGCCGGGTGATGATTGCTCCTACAGATACAGTTCGATCTGCACTGGTAGTTTAGTCTCCGTCAAATTCTCGTAGTAGCCGAGACATGCGAGTATGCTCATATTGTCACAAAACAGGACATGTACGTGATGCTTGTTGGCAGCTACATGGTCATCTCTTCGGACGTGGTCGTGGTGGCCGTCGAGGAGGACGTTCTAGTGGATCCACTGGTCATCCTCAGGTACATCTTTCTAAGCACCCAGAAGGGGGTGCCTCATCTGCCAAGGCCTTGCCTCCTGCTTCCTTATCTACTGATACCGGATGCTCACTCTCTATTGATAAAATGCTCCGTCGCATTATGGACCGGCTCAATATTTCTTCCAGCAGTGCTCCATCTTCTGCTAACGGTTTGCCAAGCAGTTCTTCCAGTTCTCCTTTCATTTTTCATTCTCATTTTGCACAATCCCATATCTCTCGTATCAAGTCTAGTACAGTAAATATTGATAACTTTGACTTTTCCTTTAATATCTCTAAGACATGGATCATTGATTCTGGTGCCACTGTGCATATGACAGGTAATTCTGATATTTTCAATCTTACTCATTATGTTTGGACAGAGTACGTATAGCTGATGGCTCTTTCCGGCCGTGTTTGGGAAAGGTTTCATCAACTGTACACCAACTATACAACTCTCTGTGGCTTTACATGTTCCTAGTTTTTTTACTAATCTTCTCTCCATCCATTCAATTACCAATGATCTGAATTGTACAGTCACATATTTTCCTACTTATTATGTTTTCCAGAAGCTGACAATGGAGAAGATGATTGGGTATGGTAAAATGCACAACGGGCTCACTACTTGGATGAAGGAGAACTAAAGACTCATTCTCAGCAAGTTGGTATGGTTGTTTCATCATCTGATAATGTCCTGCAGGAACTTCAGTTACAACACCGTAGGCTCGGCCATATCTCCTTTTCTATGTTATCATGTTCATTTTCTAGTTTATATCATTTTTGTGCTAAAGAACAGTTAGTTTGTGATGCATGTGAGTATGCTAAGCACACGCGCACTACTTATTCGACTTCAAGAACTCGTAGTAAGAAGCCTTTTGAAATTGTTCATTCTGATGTGTGGGGACCCTGTCGTCATATTTCTATTTTTGGGCAACGTTATTTTGTTACTTTTATTGATTGTTACATTAGTGTAACCTGGATATATCTTCTGCGGTCTAAAGATGAAGTGATCCGTTGCTTCAAAGATGAAAATAAATTCGTGGATATCCAATTTGGTGCTAAGATTAAAATACTGAGATCTGATAATGGCACCGAATATATATATAAGGAGTTTCATGAATACCTCACTACTCATGGCATTGTCCACCAGATTACTTGTGTTGATACCTTTGCCCAGAACGGTATTACTGAACGAAAGAATCGACACCTTTTAGAAGTTGCTAGATCCTTATTATTTGCTATGTAGGTTTCAAAAATTTTATGGAGTAAAGTAGTTTTCATTGCAACTTATCTGATCAACCGTATGCCTCTTCACACACTAGAGTACCAGGCACCACTTGCATATCTTCAAGGGGAGTTCTTCTATTGTACCCCCGAGTCTTCGGATGTACATGTTTTGTCCGGGATCATCGTCTTACAGTTGGCAAGCTTGATCCCAAATCTCTGAAATATATTTGTAGGCTATCCTACTACAAAAAAGGACTATAAGTGCTATTACCCTCCTGAAAAGTGAATCTTTGTCAGTATGGATGTGATCTTTCGAGAGACTGAACCTTATTATGATGCTGTTCCAATACCTCAGCTTCCTGCTCATCTGCCCTTAGCTCAACAGTTTTTTTGCTCCTCCGGTATCCCTTCTAGAGCAACTGGTCGGGAGGGGGAGATTACAGTGCCTGATAAGCAAAAGCAAACCGAGGAGCAAGAATACACTGGTGAGCAATCAGACAATGACTCTAATCGACAAGGAGAGTCTGTATCTGAGCCCATTGTGCATTCTATTACTACCCAACAGTCTTGTTCTGACTCAGCTCCAACATCTCCATTTGATAATAATAATATTTCCTCTGACCCTACTTTAAATCTTCCTATTATTCACAGAAAAGCTTCTCGTTCTCATATTATTCCTTCTCGATATCTTTATGATATTGCTAAATTTTTTTCCTATGAATCTATTTCACCTACATATAGGTCATTTATTGCATCTTTAGAATCCACCTCTATACCATCACACTGGAAGGATGCTATGTCAGATCCTAAGTAGAAAGGAGCGATGCTTGAAGAAATGCAAGCCTTGAAAAAAAGTTAGACTTGGGAACTGGTTCCCTTACCTATTGTAAACATGTAGTAGGTTGCAAATGGGTTTATACTATGAAGCAGATCCCTGAAGACCAAGTTGATCGCTATAAAGCATGTCTTGTTGCCAAAGGTTATGCACAAACATACGGCATTGACTACGAAGAGACCTTTGCTCCTGTAGCAAAGATCAACACCATTCGGACCCTCATATCTTGTGCAGCAAATCTTGTGCAGCAAATCTTAACTGGAGTTTATTCCAACTAGATGTAAAAAATGCCTTCTTACATGGTGATCTTCAAGAAGAGGTATATATGGAAATTTCTCCTGGATTTACTAGTGCAGAAACTGCTGTCAAGGTCTGTCGTCTGCGCCAGTCACTCTATGAATTAAAGCAGTCATGCAGGGCATTGTTTGATTGCTTTCATCGTGCCATGCTCAAAATAGGTTACCACCAAAGTAATGCTGATCATACCATGTTCTTCTATCATAATAAAGGCAAGGTTGTTATTCTAATTGTCTATGTAGATGATATCATCCTTACTGAAGATGATCTCTTAAAGCTGGCTCGTTCGAAGACTCAATTGGCACAATCTTTCGAAGTCAAGGATTTGGGTAATTTACGATACTTCCTTGGAGTCGAAGTGGCCAGGTCATCCCATGGCATATTTCTTTCACAGCGAAAATACGTCTTGGATTTATTGACTAAGACAGGAATGTTGGGATGTCGACCTACTACTATCCCTATTGAGTAGAATCATCATCTTACTGTTGACGGTGGTAAGCCAGTTGATCATGAGCGATATCAGCGTCTTGTTGGTAGATTGATCTATCTCTCCTATACAAGACCTGATATAGTCTTTGCAGTTAGTGTTGTAAGTCAGTACATGCATGATCCCTATGAGCGCCATCAGGAAGCTGTGTGCAGGATCCTTCAGTATCTTAAGAGCTGTCTAGGACGAGGTCTTCTTTTCTCTCATCATGAACATCTTAAAGTTGAAACCTATTCAGATGCTGACTGGACAGGTTCTATAGATGATCGGCGATCCACGTCGGGCTACTGTACTTTTGTTGGTGGAAATCATGTGACTTGGCGCAGTAAGAAATAAGATGCTGTCGCTCGATCTAGTATAGAGGCTGAATACCGAGCTATGGCTTAAGGCATTTGTGAGATTTTATGGTTGAAAAAGTTGCTTGTTGAATTACACCTCCAATCTTCTCCCCTCTCTGTTATGTGACAACCATGCGGTCATTAATATTGCAAATAATTTTGTTCAACATGACAGAACTAAGCACATAGAGATTGACCGCCATTTCATCAAGGAGAAACTTGATCAGAAAGTTATACATCTATCATTTATTAAATCTACAGAACAATTGGCAGACATATTGACAAAGGGTCTTGGTGGTTCTATGTTTTCTTCAATTTGCAGCAAGATGAAGCTTCGTGATATCTTCGCCTCATCTTGAGGGGGAGTGTTAACAGCCTAGCCTGGCCTAATTTTTATTGGTGATCCTTCCTTGTTAAGCCATTCCTTGTTAAGATTATGACCAAAAATAGGTCATCACCTTTCTTTGAAGAAGGATCTGAATCCTGTATAAAATGGGAATGACCCCTAAAAAACATATACATGAAAAATAATAAAAATTTTCATCCTTTTTTTCTCCGATTCAACTCTAGAAGATGCAAAATGTTGTTTGATTACTGGTAGTAAAAGTTAATTTAGTATCATTTTTCCCTGACCGTGGCATTTTTCAAAATTGGGGTGCTTGCATGTACATACAGACATATACATACACACACGCGCATACACTCACATACCGACGATAGAAAAATGATAACCACAAGGCTAGCCTTATTCCAAAACAGGAATAACGGTCAAATCAGTACAACAGTTTGAAACAAGCTCACCCAACTTAGGTGGATAAGATGCCATATCACTTTAAGACGGGTTGCAATATCACCAACAAGGTTTCTGAAAGGCGTCAATGGTACATGGACAAGACATCCACAATGTTCTAGACCTCAAACTAACTAAAGTCCTGAACTTCAAAATAATTCGAATCCACGGACTTCAAAACAATTTGAATCCGCATCTGCCCTTTGCATCTATAAAAGGGACCAAAAGGCATCAGCAGGAGGCATTGGCAAAAGGATCGGTCGACAAGTATCTCCACTCTATTCTCTCCGCTCTCCATTCCCCTCCTCTCCTCTCCACCTCCTTCTACGATTCCTTCTACCGTATTCTCTCGTGAAGTGGACAGAAACAAGTGGAATCAATGTGTTCCAATTTTTGGCTTTGCACTGTAACTACTTACACTATATACCAAACAACTTGAACCTAGGAGTTAAAGCACAGATGGACTGGTATCTACCACGGGTAAGGAGTACTTAACAGGCAAAGCAAATAAATAAAAGCAAAGCAAGCATATACAAATTAAAGGATACACCCACAGGAAAATATAATTACTACTATTACTAGAATATAACCTTAAAATATTAAAATGGATCCATTTTTGGGTACAATTTAATCCAGGTATTATAATGGATTCACTGTTGGTTACAACTTAATCCAAGTATTAGAAAGGATTTGCTGTTGGTTGCAGTTTAATCCTGGTGTAACTGGTGTAACACAACTAAGGTTGTTTTACTCGTCATGCTACAGTAGTACAATAGTATTTTGCTACAGTACTTTCTTTGAAACTACAATATTGCTACACTGTTTTGTTTTAATCCTTTTTTTTGGATTAATAGAAGAAAAGGTAATTAAGAACAGAATTATAAGGAAAAAACAAACTTCATTAAGAGATAAAAGTACTTACATTTTCAAATCAGTAGTAAACTAATAGTTGATCTTTACAATAAACACACTCAAGTACTAATCACACTCTAACTAAAGGGGAGTATGTACAGTGGCTTGGTCATGGCAGATGGTTGGTGAAGGTAAGGAATGGTAAGGTAAAAGATGTTGTGGAAGGATTTGAGGTGGAAGGGAATATGGATGAGAGTATGGAGGGTGGAGAGAATATGGAGGATAGAGAGAATATGGAAGATGTAGAGAATATGGAAAGAATATTGTGGCAGGAATTGTAGGAGTAGAAGGTGGAGAGGAGAGAATAAAGTGGAAAGAGAGTGGAGATAATTGTCTACCGATCCTTTCACTGATGCCCCTTGTTGATGCCTCTCGGTCCCTTTTATAGACATGAGGGGCCACTGTGGATTTGTATTGTTATGGAGTTCGTGGATTTGAGATTAATTGAAGTCCGGGATTTTAGTTAGTTTGGAGTATGGGACATTATGAATGTCTTGTACAAATACTTTTGATTCCTATCAGAAATCTTGTTGGTAATGTTGCATCCTATCTTGGAATGGTATAGATTCTTATGTTGCTAAGCTAGGTGAGCTTGTTTTGAATAGTTGTACATGGCTTGTTCCGATCCTTGTGGACTAACTAGAACATATATGTACATATATATATATATATATGCATACACATGTATATATACATACATGCATATATTGTTACTGCTTTTCTCTAAGTTTGGGAAACTAGATGTATTGAAGTAGTTTTGAGCTTCCGGAAACCACTAATAGGTCCTTCCGGAAGCTGGACGATGACTTCTAATAGTGGATGCAATTAACTCCTTGACCTGCAAAAGAAGTTCTCATTGTTAAAGAAATTAGTAGGATTTCTCCAACGATGGATCTTTCGATGCTTAAATCAGTTTAGAAAAGGAGAATAGTGGGAGGTAAATGGAGAGAGAGTTTCCTGGAGTTTTCCTTGACTCTCTACTTATAAAGATGTAGCCGAGTTGGTTAGATGGTTGTAACCGTTTATGAGGTAGTTACATCGTTAAGAAAGTTGTTAAGTCAGTTAGGTTGTTTAGAGGTTAGTTTGTGAAGTTGTTTGTTTAGTGGTCCATTATACTTCTTGATAACCATTTTATCAATCTTGTCAACAGCTCTAATAACTTAAAGAAGTATATTTCATGTTAAATGAAGTTATACAATTCTATACCTAGCTTAGGTAAGTGGTTGGCATCCATCTAAATAGTTGAGCATCTTGTGCTTTGATGAGATATCGGTTATTAGCCAATGAGTGCTTCACATCCTCGGTAAGTGATTGGCTCCTGCCTTAGAGTATATTGTGCCACAATAAATAGTCGGCTCCTAGCCATCGGGTATCGTGTGCCTCAATAAGTAATAGCTCATAGCCATCAGGTACCTTGTGCCTCAATAAGTGCTTGGCTCCTAGCCGTCGGGAATCCCGTATCTTAATAAATGATCGGTTTCTGGTCATTAAATATCCTGTGCCTCAATAAGTGAGATTCCTGACCATCGAACATCCTATGCCTCATTTAGTTATCGGCTCCTAGCTGTCAGGTACCATGTATCGTAATAAGTGATCGATTTTTAGCTATCGGGCACAAGATGCCTCAATAAGTGATTGGCTCCTGGCCATCGGGTATCCTGTCTCAATAAATGATTGGTTTATGACCGTCGGGCATTCTGTGCCTCAATAAGTGATCGGCTGATATTTATTGGGTATCTTGTGCCTTAATAAGATCGGCTCCTGGTCATTGGATATCTTGTGCCTCATTAAGTAATCAATTCCTGGTCGTCGGGTACCTTATGCTTGAACAAGTGATCAGTTCCTGGCCGTCGGGCACCCTGTGCCCTAGTAAGTGATCGGTTCTTGGTCGAACATTTTTCTACTTTTCAACTTTTACTCATGGCAGGTTGTCTTGCCCTATAACATATATTTACATATATATATACATCGATAAGATTTTTTGACAAACATCTACAATCTTTGGACAAGACATCCATAGTGTCCCGGACTCTAAACTAATTGAAGTCCTGGACTTCAATTCATCTCAAATCCACAAACTCCAAAACAATACAAACCTGCAGCAGCCTCTTGCAAAATACTGTAGCATGACGAGTAAAACAACTTCAACTGTGCTATACCTAGATTAAACTATAATCAGCAATGGATCCTTTTTAATACCAAGATTGAGCTGTAACTAGTAGTCAATCCATTTTAATGACTAGATTAAACTGTAACCAGCAGTGGATCCATTTTAATACTCTTAAGACTGTTTTCTAGTAATGGTGGTAATTATTTTATCCTGTAGGTGTATCCTTTAGTTTGTTTATGCTTTCTTTGCTTTTATTTATTTGTTTTCCTTGTTAAGTACTCCTTATCCATCCATCTGTGCTTTAACTCCTAGGTTTAAGTCGTTTGGTATATAGTATAAGCAGTTGTAGTTTAATCCAGTTATTAAAATGGATTCAATGCTTGTTACAGCTTAATTCAGGTATGAAAAAGGATCCACTACCATTGACAGTTTAATCCAGATATTAAAATGAATTCACTGTTGTTACAGTTTTATCCAGCTATAACACGGCTGAGATTGTTTTACCTGTCAAGCTACAGTACTTCAAAATCTAGGTATAACATGGATGAGGTTGTTTTACCCATCGAGCTACAGTATCGCTACAGTATCTTGCTACAGTACTTTGAAGCTGCAGTATTGCTACAGCACTTTGCTTTAATCCATTGTTTTGGATTAATAGAAGAAAAGGATAATTAAGAACAGAACCATATGAAAAAAACAAGCTTCATTAAAGGATAAAAGTTCTTACATGCACAAACCAGAAGCAAACTTGTAGTTGATCCTTACAATAAATACACTTAAATATTAATTACACGCTAACTGAAGTGGAGTATATATGGTGGCTTGGTATGGTAGGTTAAGGAATGGTGAGGTAGAAGATGCTGGGAAGAATTTGAGGTGGAGGGAAATATGGATGAGAGTATGGAAGGTAGAGAGAATATGGAGGATGGAGAGAATATGGTGGAGAGGAGAGGAATGGAGAGTGGAGAGAATAAAGTGAAAAAAGGGAGTAGAGATAGTTGCCTGCTAGTCCTTTTGCTGATGCCTCTCGGTCCCTTTTATAGATGCGAGAGGCTGCTGTGGATTCAAAGTATTTGGAGCTTGCAGATTTGAGATGAATTGAAGTCCAAGACTTTAGTTAGTTTGGAGTCCGAGATCTTGTGGATGTCTTGTCCAAATGCTATTAATGCTTGTTAGAAATCTTGTTGATAATGTTGCATCCTGTCTCGGAATAGTACGGCATTTTATCTCGCTGAGTTGGGCAAGCTTGTTCCAAACTATTGTACACACACATAATACATACATATATATATATTTATATAGATACATATGTACATATATCTATTTGTATGTATATATGTATGTGTGTGTGTAATGTTAAAATTGGGATACATGCATGCATATGCTATGCATGCACGGGCATGCAAACACATACATGCATGTATACAAACACACCTTATGACCTGATGATGCTTCGAGACTTATTTATAAACATAGGAGAAATGAGCATTGTATGGTGGAATTTATGGACAAGATGTCTACTATGTTTTTGTTTTTAGCTTCTATCTCTTTCCCAGACTTTGTAGGTTCCCCTAAATACACATTTATGCATAATAGTCCAGTTCGAATTTGTTACTTGGGGATCAATCAATGTGGATTCATTCATAATAGTCCACTTGGAATTGCATAAGAATTCAATGTGGATTCATTTTAGCGAAGCTACTGTAGCATCTACAAGTTCGCAAGGGAGGGATAGGGTGCTGCTTAATTTATATAAAGATGCAAGTTTCATGGATTTTCTCAAGTATAGGTATGAGTAGCTGAAAAAAAGAAGGTATAAAAGACATGAAAGTCTTTAACATAATTTGTTGTATAGGACCACAAGATTGCATGTATTTCCTTTGAATGAGAATAATTTTCTCATTTTAGTTATGTCACAGCCCGTGATATCTTTTGTTCATATACATTGCTTTTTAGTATAAAGTTCTAAGATGAATAAAAATTATGACTGAACATTCATATTCTCCTTTACTAAATCTGCACTTCAACTGGTTGTTTTCTTTTATTCTTTATGTTCATCCTTCTCGTCAAAACTATCTTCTTCAATTTACTTCTGTAGCAACTCATGACGATATTCGTGTACTATGGTTCTAAATATGCAAGAGTTTTTCACAGTCCTTTGCAGTTCCTCAGTTGTTAATAATATATCTATGGCTTATGTATTAATATTGGATTTGTGAATTCTTTATATTTTTGATACAGGGAGCTTTACAAAAACAACATTCAAGGGACAATCCCAGCTGAACTTGGTAATCTAAAGAGCCTGATTAGCTTGGACTTGTATAACAACAACATTTCAGGGACCGTTCCTCCAACACTGGGCAAACTGAAGTCTTTAGTATTCTTGTGAGTTCATATTATGTTTTTTCCTTCTCATGTTATCCTTTTTCCTATTTAGAATAATTCACATGTATTCTCAACTGAATACAATCTGTTATTGGTGTTTTCTGTACTGGCATCAATCACATCACATCAAGCCATTCGGATATCAAACTTTCAAAGTTTCGTAATTTGATGGATTCTGCTGTAGTGTATGTGACAAAGTCATTATTCTTTAAGTAGAGAGCAAAAAATAGTAAAGCAATATTAAGGCTGAGTTCTTTTGGTCTGACTTCTGTGTTCCTGTGTTATTGCTGATTTTATTGTATGCTTATGCAGACGGCTCAATAACAACCAATTATCTGGACCAATCCCAAGGGAACTTGTTGGAATTTCTAGCCTGAAAGTTGTGTAAGTTTAGCAGTATTGGCTTTCACCTATCTTTGCATCAGTATGGACAAGATTTACTTATTGTTAGTCAATTTAATGTAATTTGGCTTGGTTTTTGAAATGTACTTCTTTGTGCTTTCAGAGATGTCTCAAGTAACAACCTTTGTGGGACGATTCCCACCTCTGGACCTTTTGAACACATCCCCTTGAACAAGTAATTCCCAGCTTTCTTGACTTATTTTCATCTCTCATATTATTAGCATCCACTATTCAGACCTTTAAAGTGTAGAAGCCTTAGATATCAGTTATTTTCAATGTCCATCTTTGCATCTTAATCTGCCTGATCATGGTTATGCAGTAGAATTGATTAAGTTTGCTGCCCATAACTGGAGTTTGCATCTACAAGCTTAAAAGGATGGAACATGCAACAAATCCGAACAGTTAATTATATCTGATGATATAATTAGACATTTCATATTAATTAGAAAAAACTTGTTTGCATCTAGAGCTTCTGACATGCTTCCTAAGGTATAGAACTCATCCTTCAATGACCCATCAATAAATTAGATTGCACTTCCAGTTTTGTCAATCTTGTTCTGTACATTGCTTATGAATATTTTCATTGTCAACAGACTTTTCTTGGAAGGTTTACTGGATGTTTTGAAGGATTGTGTGCTTTTCAAAAGCTTTGTCCTAGGTATAGAGAGATATCTAGAGGGTACTGGGGCCATAGACCCTTAGCATATTCGATAGGATTTTTAGTGTTGGAGTGCATTTTGGGTATGTTATGGATGAGATGAAGGGGATGGATATGTGATTGGGAACTCCCAATAATCTGGACCCTTCTTGCCATGAATTCAGAATTCTTATGAAAGAATTATGTAAGACAATTCGTTTGATAGCATTTGCAAGTTTTGCTTGGAGACAGGATTATTCCATAGGATCAGAAAATGGGACCATGTGCTTGATTAAATTTATTGAGGTGATGGGAAGTACTCCATTCCTTTGAAGTAAGATAAAATTTATTGTAGAATCCACTAATTTTGATCTGGTATTCTTGTTACGATCTGTGTGAGATGCTAAATACCTGTTGTGAGAACTAACATGCCCTCTTCTTATAGTATGTTTTAGTAAGAAAGAAGCTGAAATGATCATTATGTTATTATAACATTATAAATGTGAACTTTGGGGCCTCCTTCAAAGTTTATGATGAAATATTGAGGGCTCTTCTTCCATTGCCATGTTTTTTTATGTTTATTTTCTTGAGGAAGATGCTGAAAGTATGTACATTTTCTTCTGTTTTTGTGACTTAAGTAATAAGTAGTATCCAGATTGTAACCTTTTGTTGAAATGTGTGTAGATAGGATAAAGTTACGGATTGAGAAGTTATATTTAACAGGGGCTCTGGTTTTCTTTGAGTGATCGTATACTGTCATGGAAGTTCTATTATTAAAGTTTTTACTGTTGCATGGGAAAAGTATATTCTTAAGTTCAGAATTAGTTTGATCTTATCATGGAGCTCAGAAGAAACTTTGTGAAAGAGAGTATAAAGATGCTAATGTTGAGTAGCTTTTTCAGAAATAGATTTCAAAGAAACATTTGTAAAGCCAACCCAAATTGATGGTAGAGGCATATTATTTATCATTTTGATTTCTCTTGCTTGTAAGTTGTCAGAGATGGTCACATAGGCTCAAAGTTCAAAGGATTGGAAACACTATACAAAACCTGCTAAGAGTAGCTTTGAAAAGGAACCACTTGTGCAATTTCATGATTTTTTTTGTTAAAGATATGGAGTTTGATGAAGCCAGGAAGGATTGGAAACTTTTGAAATTATAGAAAAAATATAAAGAACGGGCTTTAAAGAGGTAACATTTTACTGGGCAAGTACGGGAATTTATGAATGGAAAAAGGAAAAAAAAAGTTGTGGAATATGATGAATCTGGGATTTCCTAGGTGGCAAAAGAAAGTGGTGTTAGATTAATACCGACTCAGTGGCATCATTCGTCATGTTTTCTTTTTTTTTTCTTTTTTTTGCTCTTCTTTTTTCTTTGTGTGATAATTTTGTTGGTTCTTTTTCTTGCTTTATCATCATATTTATCTTTTTTGTCATTAGGCATATTGCAGGGACTTTTAATTAACTTAGTCTGCATGTTCCTGAAGCTCTAAGCTATTTGTTTCCTCTTTGTTCGTGTGAATTAGACATGAATTTGTTCTGTCTAGCATCATCAAGCTATACTCTCAAAACCCTCTACATTTTCATATTTGTTGTTTTCTCATTCTTAGATTATGTGCCTTGCTGCAATGGTAAGATTGCTCCATTGTAAGCTCTCTTTCCATTAGCTTAAAGCCACACGTATCTGACCCTTCAGACCTCATAGTGGTAGGAGCCTTGCATCTCGGGATGTCTTTTTTCTTTGTTTCTCTTTCTTTGAAATGCTCTATACATCTCCTATTCATCTTCTCATTTTGCAGTATAAACACATTTCCAATGAACCTGTTATGAATGTTTACCCATCTCAAAAAAATTGTGTGCAACTCTTGACAAATAGGAAATACTGTTCCGAGTAGGTGCAAGCTTTGTTCTGTAATAGAATCTGAGCTCTGCTGCAAAAACTAAGATTGCATAAACCTGCTGATTTTATTGATTTTTGTTGGCTATGAAATACAATAAATAGTTTTATGCCTTTAGTAATAGTAATGGTAGTTTCACTGCCTCCAGAAAGTAGTTTTAGTGTCTTTCTGCTGTCTTATGTATTTATGTATTTTTCATGATTTTGCCTTTCGTTTTGCAGCTTTGAGAATAATCCCCGATTGGAAGGTCCCGAGTTGCAAGGGCTTGCAACCTATGATACGAACTGCTAGATGGTGACTGGTGACACAACGACCATAATGGGTAGGGGATACTTATATATTGGTTTTGGTGCTGAATCTAGGCCATTATGTAAATCTACTTTGTAGCCGTCTGCTTTATAGTTGTAGTGCGGGAACCCTGCTGCTTGATGTTGTATGTAGATTGGTGCGCAAATGTTTACCTTGTAATGCTACTTGGATTAGAATAAAATGAAGACAAAACTAATCCTAGAAATATCTTGAGCAGAGTTTCTGTATGTCGGCTATGGATGCATATGCAGTGGTTCAACTGTTAGTTGACCTGCTTCCCAAATCTTGCGTCCTACCAGGTTTGTATTTTCTAACCTGTGAAATGTTTCTTGAGGGCTCTTTCATGCAGCACCAGGACGAGCCAACTGTTATGAGATGATCGGTGATTACGAAATATAATCCTGCACCCGTGATTCTGTAGCTCATCTTGTGGCTGTTACTTGTGCTCTACCTGCTGCTACTCGATGCTCTCTACAACAATCATTGCTCATCTAGATTTGATGAAACTTTGTGTGCAGGCTGAAGATAGATCGTTGTTGAATACCAAATATGAGCTTGGCTGGCCAAGGTTAGAGGCATTTTTTTATACCTTTCGGCCACGAGTCATGTTGTACCTTTTGCCTTTTGGAGTTATATCATGGTTGGCACTTGCTGCTGGATTTCAACTAGCGCCGCCGGAATCATGATTAATGGTTTCAAAGTTTGTGAAGAGTATTTCCATTTAGTCCCTGACTATGTTCCAGGGTGCAAAGCTTCTACTCGATATGTTTGATGGATCACCATATTAGTTTACAGAGGATTTGAGGAAATGATGATAGCACCGAGGATGCTTGTACAATTTGTGCATGGAAGAGAAACTCCACTTTGGTTTACGAAGTCTCTGTACAGATCTAATTATCTAAACCAATCGCAAATGAACAACCAAGAAAGCCGTAGCCTTCTTCAATCATAAAAATGTATTGGTACTGAAGAGATTTTGAACAGGGATGGCAATAAAATTCAAATCCTTGAGTACCTGATCCGATTGGATTGGATAGTCAATACTTTGATTGGGTTCGGATCAGGTTTGGATAAAACTCGAATGCTTAATTTTGAATTTGGATTGGGATTAGATATGTATATATCCTACTCGAACCCGACCTGAATTATTTTAATATATATATATATATATATATATATATATATATATATATATATATATATATATATATATATATATATATATTATTAATTATAATTATTAATTATTAAATTTTAAAATACTTGAATCTTATATTCTAATCATTATATATATATATATATTAAAAAAATTCATCATATTCTATTCAAGATGAATTTAAAATAAGATCATAATTAATTGTTTATCAATTTCATAATATAAATTTTGATTGAATATGAAAATAATTGTTCTTAAACTAAAAATGTAGTTAAATTTTATTTGTTTAATGTATGTATAATTTATAAAATTGTAAATGATTTTAAAGTTGATAAAAATGAATAAATATTTAATATGATTTAGTTGGGTTCGGACCAGGTAAATCCGATTATTCGATATTCAATTGAGAAGGATTTGGATAAAAAAAATTCAGTCCCGATAGTATTTGAACCGGATTTGGATAGTGTATTAATTATTTGGATTTGGATAGTTATGTACTCAGCCCGAATTCGGTCCATTGCCATCCTTGATCCCGAGAATCAAGCAACCATTTGAATCTCTGAAATATATTGCTTAAACTTGCAGCAGATGGCATGATACTTGCTCGGGGAAAGCATGTTCAGATTGTAAAGATAGAGAATTAGATCTCTCTCTGCGCGCGCGCGGGAGAGAGAGAGAGAGAGAGAGAGTTGACAAATCTACTAATATAATATTAGCTTGCATACCCTGGTTTGCAACTCTGAAGGCTAATTTTTGATAGCCGGCATGATGAGAAGATTGGTCAGGTACATCGTTCGCCACGAAGGTGACCAAAGTAGTGATGCAGGTTAACAAGTTTTTTTTACCCTGCTCTATGGCTCCCTCGCATGGTATGCATATAGGAGGGAAACTATAAGCTGAATTTATGACAGGCTCCGCTTCTCTTACCAAAAAAATGCTAGTTTATATGCAGATGAGCTCACCAAGCCCAGGATAATTCAACAAACCTTCTCCCGGCCTCTTGAAAACTATTTGGTGCCAAGGGCTGTCCTATCCTAAGTTAGAATTCTTTGGCCAAAAAACCAAAAATAGAAAAGCAAAAAGAAACACATTTATGCAGGTAGTTTTGCACCTCAACAGTGGTAGATAGGCCTAGTAGAGGCTTCAAATATTCAGATTGCCATAGCTACATGTCCAGAGAAAATCCTAATGCCCGTGTTTATGTTAAATCATCTTCGTCAAATTTAATGACAAAATATGTTGTCAATGATAAATAAATTCAATCCAAGTGGCAATTCTCAATTCATTCAAAATGCAAGTTATACATCAGCACTGCAGTTCAAGAAGGCAGTAGCAAGCCGGTTTAACCACGTTAGCAACCACAAGAATCAGCATTATGGTAAGAAAAACTAAAAATCATCTATACATAAGCTTGTTAGCATTCATGCATGATAAGACATGATAGCAGCTTTGAGCAACAACTCATTTGTGCATTCTTCTAACATTAAAGTATATAGTTTATAAGAATCCCTATCCCGGCCATCCTGGCCCATCTCAATATAGTTCAACAGGAAAAAAAGATTATAAGCAAAAGCCTCTATGAAACTACCCAAAAACTGACCGAAGCTTTCCGATGACTATGAGAGAGAACACTTTTGTATGCTAACAAAATGGGAGAAGATCCCAGGAAATATCTCCCGTATGTCAGTACACCAATAATGAGAACTCTAATTGAAGGCTCGATATAAAATCACAGCCGACCGGCCTTTCAGATTTCTCTTGCTGGCTCCACCTATTCAGTTCAATCTGGCTTTCTTTGTCCAGGTGGCCAAAAGATCACCTAAACAGTTTTTTCAGAAGACAATATGAATACAATTGATCCAAGAACCAGTGCCATAGATCATATTACTTAATAAGAAACACAAAGTCTTTACCTTTTGCGCTCCGCACGCCATTTATATACGGGCTTAGTTGTTGGGGAAACCATCTCATCTTCAAGGAGCTTACGCTTCCGACCGGGTTTCTGCTTCATAAATAGAAATTATGAGGCTCGTTAGAAAAGTGCCGGTGAAGAGAGAGAGAGAGAGAAGGGCATAAGAATAGTAATCATGCAAACATACAAATCCATCAACAACAGAGTTTCCTGAACCATGGCCAGTTTGGGATGTACCAAACCGGACCAGCCATGAATCGGCATAGTTTGGCCGTGTAAAACGGCACAGCCCCCTGATCCACCCAAATCCATCCCAAACTAGACCAAAACGGTCCAGTTCAACACCCGAACCGTGCATTTCAGCCGGTTCAGGTCCGAACCGGTTAGGTTACTGTAACTGAAGATAGGGGGCATTCTTATAATGTAGCTGAGCCTCTCAGGCTCTCAGCTTAACAAACATATGAAGAGCTTCGGAAGGCCACTTTCACCATCAGTCGATCCAAATACCAAAAATCAAAAAAAAACATTGATTAGAAATATGTAGATCAATCATTTTCCATCTTTCTCCGTATCCTCTCTTTTTTTTAAAATTCATGAAAAATAAAAAAAATAAAAAAAAACTGTCAATTTTTTTATTTTAGCATGATTTTAGAATAGGTTATAGATCTATGAATTATCTATACAATGACACTAAAATCATTATTTTTTATTAAGTATATAATTTTTAAAATTAAAAAATATTTTTTAATTAAAAAATTAATAATAAATAAAATAAATTATTAAAAAACTGTAAAAATATATTATTGTTTTAGGTCTTGTAAGTTACTTTTATTATAAATTTCATGTTGATTTATCCAAGTTTTGATGCGTTGTGTGAATAATGCACTATGTCTAAATTTAAAGAAAAAGTAATATTTCAAACATGTCCACTATCTTAAAAAATATATGCCGCATCCATGATAAGATCTTATATGAATTTAAACTTAAATTATTTTTTTATAATATTTTAATTTTTTATAATTCCTTACTTTAAAAAGTAAAAAATATATAATTAATTTTAAAAAATAAAAAATAGGTAAACAAAATACTAATTAATTTTATGCAATTATTGAGTTTGTCTTTTTATTTTTTTGGTAAAGCTGATGATTCAACCAACAATCCTGGTGTGAATACATCCAAAAAAAATCAGAAAAGATATGGTCCCTAAAAGGCAAAGGCGTGTCTCACCGAGGTGAAGACCAAAATACCTAACCAGAATGGCGGGCCACAAAAATGACCCAATCAGCCGTCGAATTAGCCTCCCTATATACATGTCTAATAAAAACAGAGGAGCATTCTCTCAGCCATAAAGCAATATCCCGGAGTATAGGATGGGTCAGAGGAGATCGGACTGCACCCCTGATCCAAGATATAACCATGGCAGAATCCCCCTCGATAACAAGGTGGTCCCACCGGAGAAGACGCCGAGCATACCGAGTCCCTATCCAAGCCGCTGTGAGCTCTGCCTGGGGGGCAGTAGAGTCAACAAGATGGCAACCCCTAGATGTCTTTTTAATCTTTAAGAATGGATCCGTTGAGGAAGAAAAATCTAGAGAGACATTGGTTGGACACATGGAGAAATGCCATCTAGTCAACATCATTGGAGATAAATTGTGTAATATAGAATTCAAGGATGATAGGGTAATAAGGTTAAAGTAGTGGCATTTATCTGGCAGCTATTCTGATATATCTACATGTCGACATTGTCGACCAGAGATTCGTCATCTGATGAAGTACTTCATTGATTTCAAAGTAGAGAAGGAAAAAACTTTGAAGAAGAAAGCAAAGATGGACCATCGAGATGCAGAACCACCATCTTATCATTCCAGGAAGTTAGAAGAAGCATCTATTGCAAAAAATGAGGTACAAATCAAGGCTATCATTCAAGCAAGCTTGTATGAGCAGAGACAGCTAAAAGAGAGCCAAGTAGAGAGCAATTTGGATCGTCAACTTTTGAATCGAGGTCGGGAAGCTTTAAGAGTGTTGCAAGAGAGTTTATGGCGCATATTAGGACCTACTCAATCAAAGAGCTCGTTAAGAGAAGCACCAACCATATTACATCCATGTTAAAAGCATTTACAATAGAAAAAAATCTTCTAGAAACATTCCCATAGAAGCCATTATTCATAACATCAATCCACATGCCTTCCCTAGTAGAGATTTCAAGCAATAATGGATTGATTCCATGCTGAAAAAAAAGATATGTGACGGGCCATTGGATCCTGATTACTTCGATCATATCCCAGTGCACGCAGCAGATAACCCATATTATCGGTCTGTTATTACATCAATACAGGCTGTTAGTACAGGTATAGATCATTTAAAATCAAGAGATATTTATGATCTTCTTGACAACAATAATGAGCTAAAAAAATAAATTGCCTCCTATCAAAGTGGCCCATGTATAGATTGACAGTGATGTGCGATGGTTAGATTAATCCTACTAGACGATGTATCTCTTTACTTATTATGATAAAAAAATATTTTTCATAAATCTATTGATACTTCAAATCAAGTGCATAATGCCAGCTACATCCTCAAATTTAATGAAGGTGATCGATCATATGGAAAAGTAGAATATCGTCCAGGAATTGATGTGTGATGGTTAAATTAGTCCTACTAGACGAAGCATCTCTTTACTTATTATGATGAAAAAATATTTTTCATAAATCTATTGATACTTTAAATCAAGTGCATAATACCAGTTACATCCTCAGATTGATGAAGGTGATTGATCAGATAGGAAAGCAGAATATCGTGCAGGTCATCATAGATAATGGACCATAGCATAGAACCACAAAGCAGATGTTGATAAAGTGGCGACCACATATTTTCTGGATCCCTTGTACTGTATATTATATCGATCTTATGCTCATAGCTATTAGAATGATTCGTAAGGTGCAGAAAATAGTTGAATTAGCATAAAGTATTACTAGATTCATCTACAACTACACATGGATTTATGATTGATGCGAAGCTTTACAGGAAAAGAAATATTGACCATGAATTATACAATTTGCTACGAATTATATAGCACTTGATAGTTTTCTTGGTAAAAAAGTAGAGCTGCATCAGATATTTGTCAGTCCAGTATGGCAGCAGAACAGATATGTCAGGGCAAACACTGAAAAAAGCACTGTGAAGAATTTAGTGATAAGATAGATATTTTAGCAACTTGAGAGGATAGTGGAGGCTATCTAGCCTCTATATGGATATTCCGGCCCGTGGACTCTAAAAGTTACCTTTAGATGGACTTCTTTTATACATGATAGAAAGGACAAAGAAAAAGATCCAAGAGACAGATCAAATACATGCAAATAAACATATCCGGATCATTAGACGGTAAAGCTATCAAATAAGTACGGATTTGTCTCTAGCAGGTAGGTAGCAAATCAAAAATGCTCTAAAAATTTATATGCAATTGTATTTGTACAGGTACACTTGACTCATTCTGAAAATCTATGTAGCTTACTATTTGAATATGAGATTCCAGTACTCCATACTGGACATTGCCATGAATGATAATCTTATGACTACCCTATATAATGTAATTTATAAGATAGAACCCGATCCAGATATCACGGTTGTGTCTAGAATAAGATTGAAATTGTTGAATGATTCTTATTAACAGTAACTTCAACAAATAACACATAATAATTTTTTTCCGGACAATTTTTTAGAGAGCACAATTCTTTTGCATCTAATATAGCAATCAGATGTAAATCAAAAATGAATTCTAATAAGTACTGATAAATATAATATCAGATTTAAAGTGATTTTTGATTTTGCTGAATCTAAAATTCTCAATGATTTAATATCTTTCGCAGCTGAATGATGGATATATTTTAATGGATCAGCAAAATATTTAAAAAATATTACTGTTAAAATCCTCTTCCAGACAGTATTATCAAGTAAATGCGAGTGCAACTAATCGACCTTCGACCTTATCTACTCCAAGCAACGAAACTATCTAAAACAGAGACGCCTCAATGATCTTGTATATGTATATTATAATTTAAAATTAACACTAAAATGTATTCAGAAAAAAATTGAGCTGAAATATTCCGATACGACTACAAGTGATTTTGTTAATGAAGATAAAGATCAATGATTGGATGAATAATGAGTCAGCAATAGGAGTCAAAGCTTGATGAGCCAAGATCGCCTTCTCGATCGGCCAGTTTTGTAGCTAGCAAGACTAGAATGATACTAAATAATGGACAAGCAACAATATTCCTTACAGGGCTATGGTAGATACACCACATCATCCATCACCATCTATTCAGCCCAGAGACAAAAAAGGCAATTGCATCTCCGGTGGAAAACTTAATTGATTCAAATTTAGATATTAGGAAAAGTAATGCCAATGATTTTTTAATGGTTGGAGATCTAGTGATCTAAAAGGACCGGAGAATAGATGTAGTAAGCTATTGATTTTCAATTCACTAATGAATCGCAATTTACTTACCCCACAGTATATGGACCATGGTGCATGAGCCGATAAAGTCCGCAACGATACGATTCTATACAGGTGACAAGTTTAACAAAATCATTCATAAGGCTGCAAATGGGTCGGGTTGACCCATGACCCGACACGACCTGACCCGTTTAGACATGATCCAACCCGTTTTTAGAGACTCGTGGATCCGGGTCGGGTTCTAAAATTAGACCCGTTCCATTTTCCGAATAGGATCTGGGTTTACTGAATTTGGACCCAACCCAACCTGACTCGAACCTTCTAATACCATTAGAATCATATTTATTTGGACATTTAAATTATAATTTAAAACTTGTATGGAACTTATTTTTGATATAGAGATAGAGTTATAATTATTTTTATATCTTAATTTATTTTGAAAATAATATTATTTGTTATCTATTTTATGGTTAATAATAGTTGGCTATATAATAATTAAAATATAGTTAGCTATATTTTATTCGGATCATATCTCGATCCAAATTTTTTAGATTATAATCTGGTCATTTATGAACCTGATCTCGTTGGATTGAAAATTTTGATAGTGGATTCAATCCAACCTGACCCGATTTTCTAATGGGTTGGACTGGATCTAATATTAGGACCCGATCAAAGAACCGGATCGAATCAGGATCACTTATGACCCTGGTTCGACCCGATCCATTTTTATCCCTAGGCATTTAGGACACGATACAACTATAACTCTTATACATGGAATAGGATCCATGGATATATCAGGCTCATCCTCGTATTCTGGATTCTCTTACCAAAAGGCAACGATAGCTTATAACCCATATGGATATGGTGCATTCGAAACATCTTCTAGTGGCTATTATTCCATACAGCCTGAAGTATCTTACGGATTTGATTTTGCTATCGATTATTCAGATAGGCCCCTCTATAGCCATATCATCAGTTTCTGGATACTTCTCAGAGTCAGGACCTCAACAAGGGATCTGTAATAAGTTCCAATCGATCATGCATACCTCCTATGACGAGCACAGAGGATTACCATGCTACTTGACTAGAATGATTTATTGATCTTTCTACTGAGTACATTAATGATCCCGAGATTTTTGGACATTAATACTTGACCCAATTCTAAATATTGATATGTAATTATATTTATATTTTTTTCTTTAATTAATTATTGATAATCTTGCTTTTATTTATTAAAATATATTGTAGAGTGGTTGAAGGCTAAATAGTACTTCGTAGTGATTTTTGATGAATTAATCATGATGATGTATCTATATTTGGATCTTAAAACATTCAATAAATCATAAAAAAACTAATTTGAGATCAAAGAAAATTAAAAAAATTAGCATGTCGGCACGCCACATCGTATCGAGTATCGATATGGTACAGTATTATACCAAATATCAATATAAAAAAAAAATTACCAGTATTATACCAAGTATCAATATAACATGGTACCGTACCATACAGGCTGGCCACCAATATGGGTCCCGGTACTAGTACCGGGAACCTTGATCAATAGTACTATAAAATTTATGGGGTATCGCTTTATTATGCAATTGAGGCTGAATCCGTACACAATTATCCCCAACTACAGATGATCCAAATAAAAATGCTGACGGGAAGTGTATCAAAATTTGTGTTAGCATCTACTCATATCTAATCATGCATTAAGGATCCACCAAAGTTTTCAGCATAGTATATAAATATTTTTCTTTTGAAACCTGCAACTCTTTTTGCAATGCCATGTCCGCATATAATTTTTCCAGCTCCTGAACCCTTTTTTTCCTTGCTTCTAACTCTTTGTAGGAAGAAGCCGTTTTCCTGAAATGGAGCAAACGATTAGCGGGAAAAAAAAGGGTCAAGCTTCAGCAGAGTCAAGACCATCATAAAAAGCAATGAGAATGTAGAAAAAGAAGAGTACATAAAAGGACCTGATAGTAGAGAGAGAGAGTCAAGCAATTCTCATTTCATTATTGAGTTTCAAAAAACCAATTATTTTGCATGTGATACACAGTAATACAAAAATGTCTAACTGCCACACAGGAATACCACGTCTTCAACATACAAAATTAAAATATTTCATGAAGAATTTGCATATACATGTTAAAAAATATCTAATGTCATTAACTCGAAAGATGCAACTATAGATCTTTTGATATTCATGTGTTCTTCCAAAACACTTTGGGATGCCATATCCACCTAATATTTTTTTAGTAAATTAGTACTGTCTCACACTCTATAAGCTAACAAACAACATTATCGTCTTTGAAGGAGAAGCTTGTTAGGATAGCAAAATTTAGATACATAATGATAAGCCTAGAGCTCAACACATCTAAACATTACTCACCGTTCAGATAACATCAATCAAGCCAACCATTTATTTTGCACAAAATTGTTACAACTTCTACCAATAAAAAAGTGCTTACTTCTTTATACGATTCGGCACATTTTCAAAAGCAGGTGAATTACTCATCTGCAATGATCTTGATTGTATTTCTTTAGCTTCTTCCCTAATACAACATGGAAAATATCATCTTAGTAGACATGTAAGAATTAGATGAATAAAGAATTTAAAAAGAATTCAACTAATAAAAAATAAAAAATTGTCTCAACCACCTACAGAAAAACTGAAAAGGTACATACAACCAGTAATCATGTTTCATAAAGACAAAGTGACACAAATGGTTTTCATAATATTCTTTCTTTCCTTCTATTTACTTTAGAAGGCAATTATCATAGCAAAACAAAAGAAGAAAAAATGTCATAAAAATACCTCTCAACTGGCATTAATCTAACATACATTTCTTTTATTGCATGGCAATAGTATTAAAATATTTGTTAATTTTGCAAAAGCATATCTACAGCTAAAAAGAGCCAAAGAGCTCCTCTTTTAAGTTGAAACAAAGTCTGGAGCTTCTGTTAATAGCACAATATCACCACTCCTCTTGCAAAACTAAGGGAAGATGCAACAGAACATCATAGGAACAAGCGAAAGAGATTGGACTCTAGAAAAACAGAGGTTACCTAAAAAATTAACAATTCCAATACCACTAATCAATCAATTAGGACATCAGGATCTGTAATGCACCAGCTGAATAAAGAAAAGCTTATTGTTTATAGAACAAAAGGTGTCTGTCATGAGAAGAAAACAAGGACATGCACTTATACACACCTAGTGCATGGAAATCATCTGTCAATTTGTCAGACTTGTTAATGCTCATTTAACATATTATTAACTGATTCTAACCTTCCCCACACAGGTCAATGATTATTGGTGTCGGATAAATATTTACCTTCCTGATCGGTGATATTATGATCAACGCATTTGAGTCATAAGACCAGGATTTACGATACCATCCCGTACCGCCCAGTACGGGGTGTACCATACCATACCGGTCAAGAACCGGTACGGTTGTCTTGAAAAATAGTTCGGATCTGAACCATAAGAATTGGCCTAAACCAGACCGATACTGGTTGGTTCAGTACGGTATGAGTCGGTTCGGACAAGTACGGCCCGGTTCAGTCCGGTTCGGGCTCGGTTTGGCTTGGTTCGGGTCCGGTTTAACGATCCTTGCTTGAGAGGGGAAAGGAAGATAGTTTTTTTCAATTTATTAAGACCAGTACACGTACCGATATGGTATGGTACTAATATGGTACGGTATGGTACCGTACAGGTCGCTGACTGGTAAGGATCCCGGTATCGGTTCAGCGATCCTTGCATAAGACAAATCAAACTCTAATGGAAATTACAGCAACATAAGCAACCAAGATTCCATACAAACCCAAACGGTAGACAAAACAATCTAATATCTGTATAGTAGATATATAAATGATACAGTACATGCAGACAGTTACCTTAGCTTCAGTAAGATAATAAGCAAATCTATTTTATTTTCCAATTCTCCTTAATAAAAAATCAATTATGTTTTGAAATATCCCTCAAATGAATTTGTGCTCTCAGTTTCTCCAAAAAAACCAGCTTAGATACTATATTGCAGCATCACTATGCAATTGGAATTCAAAATACACTTAGATCATGGTCCTACTGAAATTCATCAGCCCAAAATGTTATTTTCTCTGTTCAAATATAGTTCTATTTTAACCCAAAGATTCAACCAGATAATTTGTCATTATGTGATGAAGCAGCATTTTGGTGTTCTTGTAATCATTTTGTGCTTGAGCTGATCTATTCCCTTTCCCATGTCAAATGTGTCCAAATTGTGATTATCACTGTATAATGGTGACAACCTGCTGGCATGCTATGGCTAATAACTTTTATGACCCTGGTATGCAGGTGGCTGGCATACTACACAGTGTATACCAGGGCTGAAAATGGATCAGATTTTATCCAACCATATCATATCCGCATCTGAATTGGACCGGATTCAAACATAGTTTGCTGAATCCAATCCAGATTTGGATTCTTAGGCAGAAAAATACCCAGATACGGATACAAATACGGATCTTACTTATTTTTCCAGATTCGGATTCGGATATCCATTTAATATATTCGTAGTCCAGGATTTAGGCACCAGCTCCGCTGTCCACAACCACATGACTATAACATCCTTTATCTTTCCGTGATCCTATCACCCATCATGACTTCTTCAACTTCGGCTCTTTCCCCCATCCTGATAACTAGGGTTTCATTTTCTACTCCCCGCGCCACCCCCCCCCAACAAAAAAAAAAAAAAGGAATCCCGACTGGTGACTAGCAATTGTAGACCTGCGATCAGCATCCCTCTCGACCAATGACTGGTGACTAGCATCCTTCCCAACCAGCATTCAACAGCAAGCATCGTTCCCAACTAATGTTCAATGATGAGTGTTCTTCCCGATCATCTTTGGGCAACCAAAGTCCTTTCTGACTGGTATCTAGCAGCAAGTTTCATTTCCAACCATTGGCTAGAACAGAGGTATGCTAGATTTATTTTTCAATTAGATTGGATTGGATTGGATTGGGGATGGATAGAATCCAGATCTAATCCTCATTTGAAACAAGAAAAATCAAATCCAAACCTATTCTGAAAATAATTTGGTGTGGACTTTAGATTGAATCAGGTACAATATTAATTTGATCATTCCTGACACTTAGGTTTTAGTCATGATTCCAAAGTCTATTTATGCTTCATTCAATGATTAAAAATATTGCCAAATATTGCTGCATATTATAAAAATGAAAATGAGATTTTTCTGGGTTACTTGCTAGTTTAGAATTGTGTGATGAAAGTTTTTCCTATTACTTCTGGTGATAACAGCTAACTGTCTTTAAAGCTTATTATTCTTTTTCAGCTCGTGTTAAGGCATCCTTTCACTTCCTTTTTCCAAGCAATTCAATCTTCCAACATATTGAAGTTTAAGTGTCCATGGATTTTGAGCAGAAGGAAACATAGATGTCTACCATGTCTATTAGTCTTCAGTTTTTCATCTTCTTTGTGCTATGAAATTTTTGAAGATGTAGACAAACTACTATAATTAAATCATTTGCTGCACCCTACTTATTGGTTAATGAACTTGTCACACTGAAAGTCATTGTGTTTCCAGTTACTTCATGTTGTTTTGATGCTTGGTTGCTTCATGTTTAGATGAGAGATTTAGCTCACTACTTTCAATGGATACATATTTCCTGGCTGAAGCAGCATTTTGCTCCAACAACTAGTGTTTGCTTCTCACCATCAAGTGACAAGGTTCCATCTTTTCCTTAGTTATATATCACTGGTTTAGATGAATAGTGTAAATGATAAGTTAATGCATTTGGTAAAGATGTGAACTCTAATTCTTTTTTGTCATTAATTTTGTAAGTTTCTTCAATTTTTGTAGATATGATATATATTTGTTTAATCTTCAATTTTTTTTAAGTTTATGGGATGTATTTAAAATTTATTTTGAATGAGATTAACTATGGTGGATGGTGATTGTATTTTTGATATTATTTATACATTTAAATCTTTACTCTTATTTCATTTATCTTATGGTGATTATGCTACTTATTTGAATCATTTATCATTTAAATTCTTGCTCTTTTAATATTGGTTAGCATAGATCTAAAATAATATCATAGTTCTTGTTATGATGTAGTCATGATATAGAAGAACCAATGAGAAAGTTAGTATATATTTATTATTTTTTGAATGATTATTGTTTACGAAGTTGATGCATCTAAATTGACTTTCTTATTTTCTCACATTTACATTTAGGTACTTTTGTTACGATTATGGACAAGCACATATTCATGTTAACTAGCGAGAGTATTGATGATCATTTGGATTCTCAATATAACATACATGTTATCTATTTTTCTAAATATTTTAGATTTTTATGATCTACTTCTTGCTTTCAATGAAACTTTGAATTATAATTATATTTCTCGCATGTAATTTTGATTATCTTGGATATGATTATGATTATCTTAAATTCTTTATGGTTATGTCATTATATTTGGTTTTCATCATCGAGTTTTGCTTAAAATTTGATTAATATCTGAAATAGTACCCGATTTATATCCATATCCGAATAAACAAATATGGATATGCTTAATATCCAATTTGCATCCGTATCTGTTTATAATAAATACGGATATGCTTAATATTCAATAAATACATATATGTTTAATATTCAATTCATATTCATATCTGTTTATAACAAATATGGATATGCTTGATATCCGATTCACATCCATATCCATTTAGAACAATTATGGAAATGAATTTTGATATCCGTTTAATATCTATATCTGTATTCATTGAAAAATATAGATACAACTATGGATATACCACAATCCGATCCGTATCGGATTCATTTTCAGCCCTATTGTATACCACATGCAATCACATATATGGTTGTATTCTAACAAATAGTAAAAGGTGAATACAAATCATAAAAAAGATATAATAATTAAATAATTAGAAATGCATACATATTCAAAAAAGCTAAACAAAAAAATCAAGCATACAACTGCACACTTGTTTGAAGGCTCATTTTAGTATAGTAATAGCAACAATACCCACCTATTTTTGATGCTTGCATTTCAAATTATGAACACAATGAATGAATCTAGCCATCAAAAATAAAATGGGGAGAGGAGAAAAATGTCTAATAGGATGTGATATGGTTCTGAAGGATGAACTAGATATAGAAAATTCCAATAAAATTTCATTCTTGAAAAAAAACCCTTTTTTAATTTATTTCACCTATTCCATGATGGGAACAAAGGGGGATACATGTTATATCCCGATTTTGAATCATAGAGAACCTTTTCTTCTATATGAATTGATATTATTCTGTTCCACTTCTTTGTGATACCTCCCAAGAAAAATCCTAAATTGGATCCAAAATGTTTAGGTTGGTGTAAGCTTATCCATGCAGTTATGCACTCTTCAAATAGGAATCAATTTTTTGACCCGGCTTTTATGCTTTGGTGAGCCATCTGAGTTCACTCACCAAAATAGAGCTCATGCTACATAAGCATGCTGCTTGATCCTACGTGAGAACCTAATGGTCCATTATGTGGTTGATGCAGTGTGGTTACTAATTGCATCTGCATATGCAGGCATGAGGACCACAATGAAAACCCAAAGTGCAGGGAATGTTGTCACCCAAAACAAGAGAGGAGTCGGTCACCCTATAGAAACATTAGACTGACATCAAAATATTTCAAGTCCAACAAATCTTTTATTTCCTAGTTCCAATCCCAATATCTAAAAGCATACATTTACAACTATAATTTTGCATTCTTCTACTTTTACAGCCAAAATTTTTCTGTCCCCATGTCCAACCATCATCTATAAACTAAAGCAGAAGATGAGAATGCCATACCTATCTTCAGCATAGTAAACATGTCTGTTCGATGGCTGATTATCCAGTGCATGAAGTGCAGAACTTAGCCTTTCAATTTTCTACAGCAAGAAAAAAGTCATGAGATATGAACAAGAACAATTGCAGCAAGCCACAAAAAGAACAGGCTAGGCAACATTACTCACAAACCTTCTTTTCACTTTGAACTTTCTGAAGAATGTATCCAATGTCTTGAGTCTTCATCAGCATGAGTTCCTCATGGGTGTACTTGTTTGCCTCACTCCTGAAAAGCATATCATTAATCTTGAGACAAAACAAACCAACACAAGACTCAAACATTTTAAAAATCAAATTCCTCTAACTTTGGTCTGTGAATTCCATCAACAGTTCGTGTGTTGATCATCTTGAAATAGAACTCATCTGGATTCCTAAAAGCAGCCTTCTCCTTCAACCTCTGTTAAAAACCACCAACAAATTACAATTAGACATAACAATCTTTAATTCTTCATTAATATAAACAAAGTGATACGATCTTCAGTTCTTCATGAACTTAAATAAAGTGACGAAGCTGTAGGAAAATAAAATAGATGTTCCTACCCCCAAAGTCTCTTCCTTCTTGTGGAATGCCTGAGCTCTCAAAACATAATCTTTATGCTTCTCGAGAAGCCCAAACTTCTTCCTCGCTTGACTGAGGATCAAACCAAAATAATTAAAGAATTGGAAAAGAGAGGCACAAATAAGAAGGGGCACAGAAAGCGGTTCACTCACGGCTGAGCACGTTCCTTGTGAGCCCGTCGAGGGATAGCATTCCTCAGCGACGACATCCTTGAGACCAGATCAAGCAATCACCACCACAGCAACAAGTGAATCAACCCTGCAGCCAATACCTATCAAGATGAAACTTTTCCAAATAAATCCGACTCCAGGAATGCGCGCGCGCGCGCGCAAATGTTTGAGATAAAAAACCAAATATAAATCAATTATAATAAGAAAATACTATTTTCCGCCAAACAATTTAAACCCTAGATACCGACTTACCGAGATTAACTGAGATCAATGGAAAAAAAACCAAAGAAAAACACTAAATTTATGTGGGAAAAGGGAGAATGAAATGAAAAGAAAAAAGGAAGCCAAAAAAAAGACATGGGAAAAAGTCTTACCTTCAATTTTTTCCGCTTTTCCTTTGTTTTCTTTGATTTTTCCTTCGTTTTCTCCTGGTTTTTCCTCTATTTTTCCGTCGCCAGAGTCTCAATCAGGTGGGAGGCTTAAGCGGCCGAATAGGGAAGCTTTGACGGCGGCTAGGGGGCTTTTCCCCCGTTTTTTCCCCTGTTTTGTTCGTCTAAGAGAACCGAATATGGAAGCTTTGAGTCGAGGACGATGGCTAGGGTTTTGTGATGGGTCTTTGCCATGAAAGTTTATATATATATAAACCAATGAATCAACGTACAGAATAAAAAATTAGGATCTTGATCTGTTTATATTTAATAATATCATGATAATATATATTTTAATATTATAAATATCAAAATACAAATAAAATTTAATTATAATTTTATAAATATAAATAATTAAATTAAAATATTTATACATATAATTTTATAATATAGAATTATAAATTAATAATAATAAATAATTTAAATTTTAAAACATAAGTATCCTTACTAACATGAAAAGTTTTAACAAATAAATATATTATTTCGTATTCTCGTATTATAAATCTCATTCTCTTCCTTTTTAATAAATTTAAATAATAATTTTCTAAAAAATTTAATATTAAAATATATTTAAAATATCATTATTAGTTTAAATGGAGTTGCAATTCTGGATTAGCTCTTTTATATTAAAATTCCACAAATTTTCTGGTAACATTTAATTTTAAATTTCCCTATCATATGAATATATGGTATATTAATTATTGTATAATAAATAATGATCTTGATCGTTCATAGATTGAGGCCATTATAGAAAACTAGCACAGAAGCTGCCAACAGAACCCTTTATGTTTATTTTTTTAAAAAAACTCCAGCCTTCTCGTGGACCCGTCCTTCCCCGCGGTCCTCCTCCACCCCCACCCTTTTTCTTTTTTTTTTTCCCGCTTTTATTTGGTTTGGTTTGGCGAGAAAGCTTGTTGGCGTGGACGGTGATGGCGAAAGTGGAGTTTAGTAGAGGAGGCTGTGGTGAAATTAATGAAGGGAGGTGCGACTTCTCGGCGATGGTGCCGAGGGAGTTCGACTCCGATAGAGATGAACTACAACGAGTAGGAAGGGGATCCAGATGGCGGTGCTACGGTGACGAGCGATCTAGAGAGATGCCACGAAAATTAAAAAATAAGTCAGTTGATGGCTCCTGAAGGACGAACCAGAGAAAGAGAAAGGGTGGACCTTCTCTATCCTCGCCGTCACTGCTGCCGAGATTTCAGTCAGTCACCGCCACCGCCACCGCCATCCGCCGGTAGTTGCTCTTGCCACCGCCGCCGCTTGGTCACCAGTCTAAGAAGAAGAGAGGAAGTGGGAAGAACAAAGAGATGGATGAAGATGAACAGGGGGAATTAGTGGATTAGCGTTTTCGTTTTTCCTTAATCCCTTCTCCTTCTATGATCTGGATTTCATCTGGGTTTGGACCTCATCTATAGGCCACGGTTGAACCGGCCAAGCCACGGTTTTCCACCAATTTTTTAGCAAAGCCGGGCTAATTTTAAATCTGGACCGGTTTCATAAATGGGTCACAGGATTTCCTATCCGACCAGCTGGGCTGGGTATGTTTAATAACACTGATATATATATATATATATATATATACACACACACAAATATGTTTTGAATTTTTTAAAAATCTATATTCATTTGGATTTTTAATCAAAATGGATTTTAACTTGTTGCCTCTCTTCCTTCTGAACCGGGCTCGACGAACAAGCTAGAGGGCTCCTTGACCGGACAACCTGCAAGAAGTCCCTAGACGCCGGAGGGGGCTCCAGCGGGGGACACTCCGATACTTAAGTTAGAGGAGGGTTGAAGCAACAGAACAGGAAGAACTCTGGGAGAGAATCAGAATGGGAAAGAAGAACGTTACCCTTCACGGAGGTCCCTCGGATGCCTTTTATAGGCACGGAGCGTTGCCAAATTCTGTTGGAAAGCAGACTGAGAAAACCCGGATATGCCCCCAGGAGAATAGGCGTGACGGCGAGATCGTGGGTGGCGGCGTGCCAGGTGTGTCAGAGTAGTGGCCATGCGTTGGAGTTTGTTATAACAGAATGTCAGAACTGTCGGAGAGGAAAGGTTCCTGGAAACTTCGGGCGGTCCCTTCAGCAATGGGTCGGCTGGCTTCCCAGAAGCCGACCGGGGAGTTCAGCAGGATCTTAGGAGCCGACCGCGGCAACCAAAGGGCCGTCGCACGGGCGATGAGGCACCTGTCAGCCCTCAAAACCCCCGGGTCGGCTCTTTAGGAAAGCAGACCGGGGAGTCAGGATCCGCGCGGGGACCAGCCGACCGGACGCCGGGGGCGGTCCGACCGGGGACTAGCCAAATGGGCGCATCAGTTGCCCCCTGCTCCTGGGCGTTGAGGGGCCACGTGGCTCAAAAGGACAGGAGCATGATCGTGCGCACCTACGGCGGACTTCGAACCGGGGCGTCGGGTTGCTTCGAATCCGTCCCAAACGGTGCCTCGAACAGCTGTCAGCCGCTCGTTGGGGCGCAGGCGAGGCAGTTAATGCAAGTCAGGCTTCATGATGAAAACCAGGTTGTCCCGCGTCGATCCAGGACGAAGTGGTGCATCGCGCCACACGGCAGCATCCAGCCGGCCAGCGCTACCTCTCGGGTCAGTCTCGCATCGCTGATCCGGCATGCACGCGGATCGCGATCCGCGTGAGAGGGTGTTTCAGTCGCTTCAATTCTCGCAGCGCAGGCAGTTGTGGCTCTTGACGGGATGGCTGAGACGTGCCCGAGGCGGGCAATAACTTCTCCCCCCTCTCCCCCTCCCTTGAAGGCCTATAAAAGGAGGAGGAGGCAGGGAGAGGGGGCTTTTCCTGCTGCGCTTGCTCTTCGAGAGATCGAGTCCTCCCTTTCTTCTTCCGCGAAAACCGGCACCTAGGAGTCCCCATTCCTCTTCTCCTTCTAGCTTCCAATGGCGTCTAGCAGTAAAGGTTCGTCCCATAGACCTAGGGACCCAGGACCGAGCGCGGTATCCTCGACCATGACCCGGGAACGGGTCGAAAACCTCAGGGCAGTATACGGTATCCCGTCCACCCTGCACCTCACTCTTCCGGGCCGAGAGGGAAGAGCAAACAATCCATTAGGTCCAGGGACCCTTCCGATGTACAAGTCCCATCATAAGGCCGGCCTTAGGTTTCCACTGCATCCCCTGTTTATAGCCATCTTCAACCACTATAGGGTAACCCCGGTACAGCTGACCCTGAACAGTATTCGAGAGATATGCTGCTTTATAGTACTCTATCATAGGGCCGGGTTCGACCCCGGTCTGTCCCTCTTCGGTAACTTCTTTTACCTGAAGAGGGACTTTAGGAGCCGAGAGTGGGTCCTATTCGTCCCTCGTCAAGGCCGAAAGATCTTGAAGTGCCTCCCGTCGGCCTTCCACGGGTGGAAGGCCAGGTTCTTCTTTGTCAGCAGCCTCGAACCTTGAGGGTTCGAACCGTTGTGGAAAGAGCCGCAGGCGAGGGTCCGTGAGGGGAGGTCGGTATCAGCGGCCAACCTTGGCATGTTCAATGTGCTTAGTAGAGCCGGCCTGGTGGCTGCATTTGAGCTGTTGGGGGAAGAGACCCTTCATCAGGCAGGGATCAGCCCCCAAAGATTCTTAGGCAAGGGCCGACCCCTCCTCTTACAGTTCTCTTAATCTTTCCTCCTCTCTCTGACTCTGGATGTTTGGTGACGGGAGGAAGAATGCAACGGATTGACAAGTCCAACATCATCCGACGGGCGATGCGGAAGAGCGCCGCTCCAGAATCAGCCCCCCCGCCAGCCACCAAGCGACAGAAGAAGAGGCAGGAGGAGGAGCGACCCGCCCCCATCGTCGACATCGAGTCAGATGGGGACAACCTCCCTCTCAACGAGCACAGGGCGAGGAACGTGGCAGGGGCATCAGCCCTACAGGAAGAGCCAGCCCCCCGGCCGGAGCAAGAGCGTCTGGGGATGCCCGTCGTGGCCGCGGCGCCCGCCGATCCGAAGGAGGTAGCCCCTCCAGCCGACAGGGGTAAGGGGCCGGCCGTTGAAGGGACGGCCGGCAGCGAGCTCGAGCTATTGGAAGAGGAGATATGCCAGGAGAAGTTTCAGCACTGGTGTGCACTGGACCATCCCAGGCGGGCACGGAGACTGCTGAGGGGGGCAATGATCGATGCTGACTGGGAGATGTCGATCAAGAGGAACTTGGTTGACGTGATCGTGGAGAGCTACCGTGACCTTATGAGGGTAAGGATTTTACCTTGCTTCTTTATCCCACTACCTTTCCGTTTTCAAGTAAAACACTAACTGGGTCATACTTCCGTAGCTCCTCCACGGCATCTCCCTCATGGACGAAGCCATCTGCCAAGTAGTGCAGGCCGCTAAGACCTCTGTGAAGAGGGCCTAGGAGCTAGAAGCCGCCCAGGAGACCGCTTTGGCATCCCTGAAGTCGGCCAAAGAGAACCTGGCGGCAGTCCAGGTGGAGACAGAGTCGACGAAGGCGGCTCTGAAGGAGGCCGAGGGCCGGCTGGCCGACCGCGAGGCCATGTTGAAGAAAAGAAAGGCGAAAGTCGACTCTCTCGCCTGCCAGTTTGGTGAGGAGGAGAAGCGGTCGGCGGAGGCCGACAAGAGAGCCCGGGCCGAGCGGGCGGTGGCACAGTTGAAGGCCCAACTTAAGGAGTCCAAGGAGCTGGCCACGAAGCAGGTCTAGGAGGCCGTGGTGGCGTACAAGGCCTCCAACGCCTTTACTGAAGACGTGGAGGAGGCGACGACCGACTTCTATAGGGAGGGCTACGATGATGCCCTGAAGAAGGAGGGTCTGCTATTCCTGGGGCTGGACCTGGCGGGCGCCGAGTTGCGAGACCCATCCGAAGGGGAGGAGACCGAAGTGGAGCCCCCGACGGAAGGTGAAGCAGAAATGGCCAGGGTCGAAGCTCCGGCACCAGCTGCCACGGAGGTGGTGGCCCTCCCGGGGTACTCTCCCACCGCTGCAGGTCCGGTTGACCTGCTAGTTGTAGCTGACGGGGCCGAGGTTGTGGTCCCTAAGGCATCTCCCGTGGGCCGAACCTAAGGGATTTGTAAAGGTCCGACCCACTTCTTTTGAACACACTACTTTTTGAAATGAATGAAAATGCTTGTTTATAAAACTCCTTTAACGTGTTCAAAACATTTGTTTTCAAAAATTCTTCTAAGTACTCCCGGTCGGCTTTACGGCCTTGCAGGGTCACGAGCCACCTTGGAGCGATCGACGGGCACGGGGCAAGTGCCCTTTCTCGGAATTTCTCCAAGTGCCCCCGGTTGGCCCATCCGGGCCAGAAACCGGTAGGGTAGTTGAGAACAGTAATTTGATTTGGGCCGGATACCTGGATGCTTGCTCCTGGTCTCCGTCTGCGAGTCGGCTCGCACTGCAACCCATCTTCTTTAAGGTCCTGCTGGAGCTGTCTCGGGATGGTTGCTGACCGGGGTCGGACTTTCGGAGTTGGAAAAAGTTGTAGAAGTTTGTAGACTTCATTGATAATACTTGTGAAGATTGTCTACATTCCACGGGCGCACTATCTGTCGCCCATCCAGGTGTGCTAGGCGATAAGTTCCAGCTCGGACTACCTCGATAACCTGATAGGGACCTTCTCAATTGGGGGAGAGCTTCCCCTGTTCGGTTGGCCTCGAGACCTCCGCCTTTCACAAGACTAGATCCCCAACTTGGAAGGTGCGCGCTTTAACCCGTGAGTTGTAATATCTGGCCATCCTTTGACGGTAGGTCGCCATCTTCATACTTGCCCGGAATCGGGTCTCATCTAGCAGATCTAGGTCGGCCCTTTGTTGCTCCGAATTGGCCGACTCGGCGAATTGATCAACTCGTAGGGATAGTAGAGAAACCTCCACAGGGATGACCGCCTCACTCCTATAAGTCAAGTTAAATGGAGTTTCTCCCGTTGCTGACCGTGCGGTCGTCCGGTATGCCCAGAGCACTGAATGAAGCTCTTCCGCCCAGAGCCCCTTGGCTTCATTTAGCCGGGTCTTCAACCCATGCAGGATCGTCCTATTGGCAACCTCGGCCTCTCCATTGGACTATGGGTGAGTGACCGACGTAAGCCGATGGGCGATGTGATATTGTTGACAGAAGTCCCGGAACTGGGAGTTGTCGAATTGCCTCCCATTGTTCGTGATGATCGTCTTCGGAATCCCAAATCGAAAGATAATGTAGTTCCGGACGAAGTTTTCTACTTTGGCCTTAGTTATCTGCGCTAATGCCTCTGCCTCCACCCACTTAGTGAAGTAATCAATAGCCACGAGGAGGAATTTTTGCTGACCGGAGGCCGGGAGAAAAGGTCCCAGGATATCCATCCCCCATTGGGCGAATGGGCAAGGCGCTGTGAGCGGGGCCAGCTGGCTGGCTGGTCTCCTTTTGATGCCGGAGAACCTCTGGCAAGCATCGCACCTTCGTACGAAGTCCAAGGTGTCCTTCTGGATTGTAGGCCAGTAGTACCCTTGGCGAATGATTTTGTAAGCCAAGGACCTTCCTCCAAGATGTTCGCCACAGATGCCTTCGTGCACCTCCCGGAGCGTGTAGTCCGCATCGGCCGACCCCAAGCATTTAAGCAAGGGTTGGAAAAATGAGCGCTTGTAGAGAGCCCCATCAAGGATGGCGTACTTGGAGGCCGTTGAGCGGATGCGCCTGGCCTCCGTCGGATCATTCGGAAGGGCCCCTTGCGCCAGAAATGCGTGGATTGAGTCCATCCATGAGGCCTCTTGCTCAACCTGGTGGATCTTCGTCGGCTCCTCGGTAATACTTGGGTGCTGGAGATGTTCCACGAAGGTTCAATCGGAGGTGCCGACCGCAGCGGTGGCCAGCCGCGACAAAGCATCCGCCCGGGAGTTTTGTTGCCGGGGTATATGAAGAATCTCAAAGAATTTAAGTTGTGGCACCAAGTCCCGCACCTTGTCTAAGTACTTGGCTAAAGATGGATCCCTCGCCTCAAACTCACCCTTCACCTGATTGACTACCATCTGGGAGTCGGAGAAGGCGCGGATTCTAGCAATACCCAGTTCATTCGCTATCTTCAGCCCCGCAAGCAGAGCTTCATACTCCGCCTGATTGTTCGACACCTGGAATGCGAAATGTAGGGCGTACTCCAAACATTGCCCATCGGGATCAGCTAGGATTAAACCTGCACCGCACCCCGAGAGGTTGGAAGCTCCATCCACGTGCAGGGTCCAGGCGGGCTCGGTTTCTCCCGCCGGGTCAGCCTCTCCCGCGGGCTCAGCCATGAACGTCTCGACCATTGCCGGGGGCGGCTCCGCCCCCCAGGTGCATTCCGCAATGAAATCAGCTATCACCTGGGCTTTCAAGGCCGACTGTGGCTGGAAGGAGATGTCAAACTCGCCCTACCTGATGGCCCATTTGGCGAGCCGTCTAGAGGTATCGGGGCTTCGGAGGATCGCCCTGAGGGGTTGGTCCGTCAGCACGATGATGGGATGCGCCTGGAAGTAAGGTCGGAGGTGCTTCGCCGCCATGACCAACGAGTACACCAGCTTTTGCACCTTAGGATATCTGACCACGGCATCATGGAGAACCTTGCTGATATAGTAAATAGGTCTCTGTTGGCCACCTTCCTCCACCCGCACAAGGACGGCGCTGACGGCCTCACTAGAAGCTTACAGGTACAGGTATAACACTTCCCCCTTCGTTGGTTTGGCCAGGAGCGGAGGGTTCCTCAAGTAGTCCTTCAAGGCTTCAAAGGCCGTTCGGCATTCATCAGTCCACTGGAAACGGTTCGACTGGCGCAAGGTCTTGAAGAATGGGAGGGATCTCTCGGTCGACCGGGAGATGAAGCGGCTGAGAGAGGCGATGCGTTCCGTAAGCTCTTGTACCTGCTTTTTATTGGTCGGATGGGTCATGTCAATGATGACCTTGATCTTCTCGGGGTTGACCTCGATGCCTCTTTGAGTAACTAGGAAGCCGAGAAACTTTTCGGAGGTCACCCCGAAGATGCACTTGGCAGGGTTCAGCTTCATCCTGTGGCGCCTTAACGTGTCGAAGGACTCCTGCAGATCCCTGATGTGGTCGGTTTTATGGAGGCTTTTGACTATTATATCATCGACGTACGCCTCTATGTTTCTCCCAAGCTGATCTTTAAAAACTCAGTTGATCAGCCTTTGGAAGGTGGCGCCCGCGTTCTTCAGGCCAAAGGGCATCATTTTGTAGTAATACAGGCCTCTGTCTGTGACAAAGGCCGTCTTCTCCTCATCTTCGGGATGCATCCTGATATGGTTGTACCCAGAGAAAGCATCCATGAAGCTCAAGAGTTGGTGGCTGGTCATCACATCTACCAGCTGGTCAATCTTTGGAAAGGGGAAGCTATCTTTGGGGCACGCCTTGTTGAGGTTTGTGTAGTCCACACAAATCTTTCACTTCTCACTAGCCTTCTTCACCATGATGACATTGGCCAGCCACTCCGGGTAGTGAGACTCCCTGATGAAGTTAGCATCGAGAAGCTTCTTCACTTCCTCCTCAATGGCCCTCTACCTTTCGGCGGCGAAGCTCCTCTTCTTTTGCCGGACGGGCCTGTAAGTAGGATCCACCCTAAGTTGATAAGTGATGATGTCCGCCGGGATGCCTGGCATGTCGGACGCCGCCCATGCGAAGATGTCCGCATTCTTCTTCAAGAAGTCGACCATCTCCTGTCTGGCTCCCTCATCCAGGGTGCTCCCTATCTGGAGGACCCTCGTAGGATCGTCGTCCCTAAGGGGCACAAATACAATCTTTTCGACGGGCCGACCGTGGCTGTCGGCCTCGTCCTTAGGGTCCAACTGCTCGAGCGTGGGGCGCTCGTCCAACTGCTTGTCGTGGATAGTTAGGCATTGCCGGGCCATTCTGCGATCTCCCCTTAGCTCCCCAACTCCATCACGGGTCGAAAACTTGGCCAGCAGGTGGTAAGTAGATACAATAATCCGGAACTTATTGAGGACCGACCGACCCAAAATTGCGTTATACGCGAAGGTCGTATGGACGACCACAAAGTTGACGGAGAAGGTTCACCGGTAAGGTTCCGTCCCGAGGGTCATGGGTAAGGCAATCTCTCCTTCAACCTCGATGGAATTCTCCATGAAGCCGGTGAGTGGTGCCACGGACTCCCACAGTCTGGACCTGGACAGGTTCATCCGGATGAACGCATCATACAATAAAACCTCCGCACATCTTCCATTATCGACAAAGACGCGCTTTACATCATAATTGGCGATGACAGCCGACACGACCACAGGGTCATCGCCCGGGAAAGGAGGCTCCAAGAGGTCCTCATCAGAAAAGCTAATTACATTGGATCCCCTGGGCCTCTTTACAATGTCTTGGTCCTCCTTCCGCCCCTAGTCAGATCGTCGATGCAGCATGCCAACACCTCCATCGGTTGGGTGCTGATTGGGGAGCTCAGCCTCCCCCGGGGGGTCTCTAACAGTTGAAGTCCCGGCCTGATCCCGGAGGGGTCGGACATACTTGTTCAGATTTCCCCCATGGATGAGGTCCTCGATAGCGTCCTTTAGCTGGAGGCACTCCTCCGTGTCGTGCCCATGGTCCCCGTGGAACCGGCAGTATTTGTTCTTATTTCTAGAGGCAGGAGGTTCTCTCATCGGGCGAGGTCTTCGGAAGAAGGCCTCGTTCTCAATCTCCATCAGGATCTTCTCCCGCGGTAGGGAGAGGGGCGCATAGTTGTTGAACCGCTTGAGGTAGTCCCTCGGCTTGGAGGTCTGGTGCCGGGTGGATTGGCCATCATTGCCGGGGGGTCGGACTACAGGGGCTTTATCGCCATGCTTCTTCGGGGCCAACCTCCCCTCAGCCTGGCGCCGGCTCGCCGCCTGCTCTTCCGCCAAGGCATATTTGTGCGCCTTGGCCAGCAGATCGGTGTAGCTTGTAGGGAGCTTCTTGTCCAGGAAAAACATGAACCTGGACGAGCGGAGCCCCCTCTTGAAAGCCGACATGGCCATCGCTTCATTTAAGTCAGGGATCTCCAAAGCAGTCGAGTTGAAGCAGGCCATGTAGTCCCGGAGGGTCTCTCCCTTCGTTTGCTGGATGAGGAAGAGGCAGTCGGTGTTCTTCGGAGCCCGGTTGCAGGTCTTCAAATGAGAGAGAAAAATGGTCTCGAGTTGGGAAAAAGAATGAATCGTACGTGGGCGGATGGCGGAGAACCACATCCGTGCGGCCTTCTTCATGGTCGCTGAGAAGGCGATGCAGTGGAGGGCGTCGAACGCGCCCTGCACCATCATGTGGGCTTTGTTGGCGCCCAGGTGATCCAGGAGATCGGTGGTACTGTCATAGGGGTCCACCTGCGGGATCTTGAAATGGCGGGGGATAATAATCTCCTCCAGAATCTCTGCGGAGAAAGGCGGGCGGGTGTTGTGCGCCGGCCTTCCCTTAGCGTTCTGCCGCTCGGCTATCTCGGCAATGCGCTCCTCCATGCGCATGATCTTGCTGCCGTAGTCGTGCGGGTCTGCAGCAGGGCGTCGGCCGCCGGGATGAGGAGAGTCGGCGAAAGAGGGGGAGGCTGACCTCACCCTCTTTCCTTCAATGCGGGCCCTCATGGACCCCTGGGGTTCTGGGACTACGGGGGACGGTGGCGGAGGTGCATCCGGCTATTGGCTGACGCCGACGACCGGCTGATTGTTGACACAGGAAGCCGCCGACGACTGCTGCTGGCGGTCCGCCATCTCTTGAAAGTGCTGGACCGCCGAGGTAAGCGTCTCGATGCGGTTCACCAGTGTCTGGAACTGTTGCAGCCCTAGGGTGATTGTGGGCTCGACGGCGGCGGCAATATTGCTCTCCGCGGGGGGCGCGCTGGGCCCTTGGTGGGAGCGTCCTCCCCTCGCGGAGATGCTCTGGGTTCTTCCTCTTGCCATAGTTGGATCCTTCCCATTTATCTCCCCTTTTAGAGTAAAGAGCGCAGTGGAAATTTAGGCCGCCCCCCTTCCTCTAACGCCAATCTGTTGACTCTCTTCTTCCTGAACCGGGCTCGGCGGACGCGCTGGAGGGCTCCTCGACCGGACAACCAGCAAGAAGTCCCTGGACGCCGGAGGGGGCTCCGGCGGGGGACACTCCGATGCTTAAGTTAGAGGAGGGTTGGAGCAACAGAACGAGAAGAACTCTGGGAGAGAATCAGAATGGGGAAGAAGAACGTTACCCTTCATGGAGGTCCCCCGGGTGCCTTTTATAGGCACGGAGCACTGCCAAATTCTGTTGGAAAGCAGGCTGGGAAAACCCGAATATGCTCCCAGGAGAATAGGCGTGGCGGCGAGATCATGGGTAGCAACGTGCCAGGTGTATCAGAGTAGTGGCAATGCGTTGGAGTTTGTTATAACAGAATGTCAGAATTGTCGTAGAGGAAAGGTTCCTGGAAACTTCGGGCGGTCCCTTCAGCAGTGGGTCGGCTGGCTTCCCAGAAGCCGACCGGGGAGTTCAGCAGGATCTCAGGAGCCGACCGCGGCAACCAAAGGGCCGTCACACGGGCGGTGAGGCACCTGTCAGCCCTCAAAACCCCGGGGTCGGCTCTTTAGGAAAGCCGACCGGGGAGTTGGGCTCCACGCGGGGACCGGTCCGACCGGGGACTAGCCGAATTGGTGCATCATAACTTGTTCGAATAAAATCCATCCCATTCGGCTCAGGTATCCGATGGATTGGACCAAATTGTAAGCCTTATAAAAGAGACGAACTAGGGATGGCAATGGATCGGGCTTGGACCGGGTGCATAACTATCCAAACCAAAATCCGAATATTCAACAAACTATCCAAATCCAATCCAAATACTATCGGGACTAGATTTTTTTTATCCAAACCCATTTCAATTGGGTATCGAGTAATTCGGTTTACCGGCTCGAAATCAATTAAGTCATATTAAATATCTTTTTATTTTTATCAACTTTAAAATCATCTATCATTTTATAAATCATACATATATTAAACAAATAAAAGTTAACTACATTTTTAGTTCAACAGCATTTAGTTTCATATTCAATCAAAATAAAATTTAAATTATCTTAAACAAATAAAATTCAACAAGACTTAATTCAATATTCTTGAAATAAATAAAGATATAATATATATTAATTATATATATTTAAATATTAAAATAATTCGGGTCGAATTCGGGTCAAGTGTATATCTATCCAGTCCTTGTCCAAATCCAGTCAAAGCGTTGACTATCCGACCTAATTGGATCGGGCCAAGTCAGATACCCATGATTTGGGTTTTATTGCCATCCCTAAGCCGAACAAACCTAGCGACCACAATTTTGATCCTGTATTAATTGGTCCGGTCACATCATCTATCTAAATTTTCTTGGCCATATCTCAAATACCAGGCCGCCTTCGAGCTTGAACCAATGATTAATTTTCGAACTTGGACTAAGCCATAGAAGTTGGGCTTTAAATTTAAGCCCAAACCCAATCCAAATTTGCTCAAGTCCACTTCAATTCGAACCCACTTCCAATCCTACTTAAAAGCACTTTCTTTTCTTTTCTTTTCTTTTTTTTTTTGATAAATATAGAATAAAATGAATTTATACATAAATATCGATATATCAAATTTTTACATAGATTTCTGAAAATAAAATTATTCCGTATATTAGTCACCCATATAAATCCCTAAACTTTGCATACGGAAATTTTTCGTACAATTTTTAAGTCCAGAGTATTATTGACTTGTTTTTCTTAAATTTTAGCATGCGGTGGTGTATCTTCTCTCCTATCCCTTCCAACAACTTTTTTTTTTTTTTCTTTTTTCAAAGGGGCAATAGGGTTATAGAAAGTGTTGTCATTTATATTAAGTGTCTATTTAGTGAATATTTGCATAATATCTTCTTGAGCCTCTTTGCAAATGTTTCTGATCCTAGGGGGTGGATTCACACTAAATTACCATATGGCACTTCTCTCATGAGCTGTCAACTGAGAAAAGGTTCCAAAATCAAACTAAAAAAATGGTGATCTTAATTTCATGCAATTTACACAATTACAGGGTTAACATGTAAATGCAAAGAACTGCTTGGGCTGCTACCAAAATAGGATTAATTTTGGCACTACAGATGTCAACAGTGCTAAAAGTCAGGAACATCATGTCTTGCATAGAATTGTGATGCAATTCTCTCATATCAAACCTTTTACTTAGTAGTTGATCAAATTGCAGTCAGGTAAGCTCGAAGTTTGCATGGCACTACTTTTTTATTGGATCAAATTTGGGTTTATATAGGCCATGTCTGGTAATATGCTGAAGATGACAATCATACTGGCTATGCTTTGGCCAATAAAGGTAGCTCAGTTAATTAGCACCTAACTTTCTGGGTGAAATATCTTAAGAGCAAACTTGAGTAGAGGTAAATAACCACTATATTTTCAAGAAAAAATAAATCATAACTATAGAACACCCCACCTAAAAAAAAAAAAAAAAAAACACCACCACGCCCAAAAAAAGATGCATACAAACATAAAAGTAAAAACCAAACTCGATTTACATATTGGTTAGACCAGTCAAATGGGCTGGCCTGGCCCAAGCCGATCAACATGGGCTGAGATTATATGGATCAAGCCAAAAAGCCCAACCAGGCTCTACATGGGCCATAGGTTAAGGCCTAGCAAACCTGCCAGATTTTTGTTTAGGTCCAACCATGGCAAACTCACGGGCCCTCCAATCCATGGCTCCATTATACGATTCATACCCTCGAAATAAGCAAGACCGGCGGGAAGATGCGCGGAGAAGGCTGGATCACTGGGGGAGGGTAAGGAGGAGGCCGAAGTCACAAGAGTCTGGGACCGAAGCGAGCCAAGAAGGACCTCCATCGCATTCGTAGCCTCGTGGGGCAGGGCCTTGTCTCCGGCATTCGAGATCATAGAGGAAATAAGGATCTCGAATGCGACGGAGGAGGAAGGAGACCCAGTCTGGCACCCTCCAACCCCTATCTCCATTGAAAGAATTTTTTTTTTAAAAAAAAGATCGAGGAGACAAGGACTCGCAACTTCCAAAGCTCGCTATCATTGACTCGCCACACGCCATGAATCCGTAAGCCTACCTCCTTGTCACCGTTGGTGTTGTCTAGACATTGGCACCGCTGCTTCTCTCCTCTTCTGCTACTCCCACTTGGATGCCATCCCCTAACCCTAGATGCCCGGGAGGTCTCAAGTGATTCAAGCAAATCATTGAATCAGGCTCGGGCTCTTTAGCCTCTTTTAGTTTTTTTTTTTTAATAACATTTTTTTTCCTAGCCAAAGGACTGATCCAATCAGCACATGGTCTAGACAGGCTAGGCAAAAAAAACCTGATTGTTAAATGGGCCAGAAATATATCAACACGGCCTAGCCCATTAGCCCATTTACAGGGCTGAATGGACTGGTCCATGGGTTGAAGCTCATTTTGATAGCTCTAATACTGGTTGGTGTTGGGCTCTCAGTTGCAGACTCCTGATCCTAGGTTGTGGTCATTTTGGTCCAACGTCAAACCCAAATCATGAGCAGCGACCTACTTAGATAAATAGAGAGACGCGGCGATCTTGTATATATTTTTGTTCCATCTTTTAGTGCATCCCAAGAGCTATATAGTATACATTTTTTAACCAAAAAAGTTATATAAATTGATACAAAATCATGTTAATAAAAAAAATAGTACAGGCTAAGGTAGGCTATTATGTGATCCATAAAATCATTCTTATAAGATCATGCTAATAAAAAAATATAAGCTCGTATAAAATCATGTTAATAAAAGAAATATTGTGGCTTGATATAGATTAGGTGATTTCTAAAACCATGCTAAGAGTAAGATTGAAGTAATAATCTACTAACCTCGAAAGAGCAAACCAAATAGTTATCATTTTATATTATTTTAATTTTTCAGCTATCATGTAGTGGTGACCAGGAATAGTTGGTATGGTCTGCTTAGCTAATTAATAAGTGAATTTGTGGATGCCTTGATGGTTTTCTTTGTACTTTGTAAAGCTATTAGGCATTGTTTATCCTGTGCACCAGCACTTTAGGGCCTACCTTGACTTCAGATGAATTCATATATCCTCTTGTACCGAGAGAGATTATATATTTTATAAATTAAAATATATTTGTTTACTGAAATATTCCTTATATTTTGTTTAATGCTAAATATAAATATGTGCTCTAAAATAATAGTTAATCTTCTTTCTTACTGTATCAGCTACAAGGTTAAGATGTCTGTTCTACTTCAAAATTTTTAATAGATCAAAATATTTAACTACTATTTTGAAAGTTGATATGGTTTTAATAATTCATATTAATAGACAAAAATTGATGTCAGCTCATATCAGCATTTTTATCTTGCTGAGATGGCTGATAACTAGTAAAAACTTTTTGGAAAACTTAGGATTTTGTAATAGGGCTTAAAATCTTAATCATGTAAGATATTGAATTAACTCATGGAGTGCCACTAATGAGCCTGACCCTTTTGTTTTCAAGAAGATTATATATATATATATATGATTGCAAGGAAAGAAAGTAAGACACTTTCTCTAATTTTATTAGGCCAGAAAAGATAATTTACAGATATTTCAAGTACAATAAAAACAACCAACCAAATGTGCAAAAACTTGATTACTTTCATAATAAACAAGGATCCTCTTTGGATTTGATTTTAATAGTGGTTATAAAAACAAAACACTAGAAACTAAAAAATATTTTTAATATTTTTTTAATATTAAAAAAGTACTAGAAAATAATTTAATTAATTATTTTATATTTTCTTGATTCTCTAAATAAGTTGGTGTGGTCCGTCCTTGCTATCATGCATACCTAATAGTTTGGTGGATGCAAGTAGAGGTATGTATTCGGTTTTTTCGATTCAAACTATTTTATCGAAGTTTTGAAAAACTAAACTTCCAAATTTACATCCAGCATAACCAAAAATTGAACCGAAGTGGTTTAAAATCGAACAAACCAAACTGAAATAATTTTGGTTCGGTTCGATAATTCGATTTTGGACTTCTTTGTATGGACTTTTAGTTTTGGCTTGGACTTATGAAGTTATTTAATATTCTCATTATTTGAATTATAGAATTATACTTGAATTAGTGTTTGTTGCCGTCCTCGTCGTCGCGCCCGTGCAGAGGATCAGCCGATCCTCCCTGACCGCCTGGCAGAGGAGCCTCCCTTCCTGCGAGAAGCCTGCAACAAAGGGGTTAGAGGACCCTGGCCGGGGATTCCGGCGAGGGGGCTCCGACGGTCAAGTCAGTAGACGACGTGGAGGAACAGACTCTCCCTCCCGATCCCCCTGGAGGGTCTCAGGCTTGGAGAGTTAACTGGTGAAGAGAAAGCGCCGGGGACCGGAAACTCGGCTGGGCCTGCCCGCTGAGCTCGCGTCCAGTCTTCCCTTCTCGGGATCCCTGGTTTTCTTCCTCTCAGCGAGGCCTTATGCCGGTCTTTCCTTCTTGTCCCCAGGCTCTTTGGCTTACCTTGCAGTCTTTGGATCCTTCCCTCTTTATCTCCCTCCGTCGTGCGCTCGTCCTTTTCTCCCTCGAAAACTCCTCCTCCCTGTCTTCCTTTCTTTTCCCTTTCTGGTGAAGGAGGCCAGGCGGCTTTCCGACCTCGTCCGCCGGGCCCAGCAGGAAAAAGGCAAGGACAGAAGGGAAAAAGAGGGAAGGCGGCGCTGGCAGAGCGGCAAGTTGTCAGGCCTCGGGCTTCGTGAGGGTGCTCTTTTCCCCGGGCGTGGGCGCCATCCGTTTACGGGCCCTGTTCCGTCAGGATCGGGTCTCTCGACCGCGGGACCTGCCGGGCCAATGTAAGTGACGTTCCGCGTGCCGCCACCCTCCGTACGGGACGCCGTCTGGGGTCGGTACGGCCCGAGGGATGGCCTCGGGACCCGTCGCTTTCCCCGGGGGCCTCTCCGTACGAGCGGCCTGGCCTCGGCTGAGTTGGACCTATCTCCGGGGACCAATTGGCGAGAGGCGAGGGATCGGCCGACCTCGGCTTAGGTGGACCCCTCCTGGGTGGACACCTGGCGAGGCGGCAGAGGGTCGCCTGGCTTCGGCCGAGGTGGGCCCGTCTCCGGGTGGCCACCTGGCGCAAGGCGAAGGGTCGGCCGACCTCGCACTAGGTGGACCCCTCCTGGGTGGACACCTGGCGAGGCGGCAAGAGGTCGCCTGGCTTCGGCCGAGGTGGACCCGTCTCCGGGTGGCCACCTGGCGCAAGGCGAAGGGTCGGCCGACCTCGCACTAGGTGGACCCCTCCTGGGTGGACACCTGGCGAGGCGGCAGAGGGTCGCCTGGCTTCGGCCGAGGTGGGCCCGCTCCGGGTGGCCACCTGGCGCAAGGCGAAGAGTCTGCCGACCTCGCACTAGGTGGACCCCTCCTGGATGGACACCTGGCGAGGCGGCAGGAGGTCGCCTGGCTTTGGCCGAGGTGGACCCGTCTCCGGGTGGCCACCTGGCGCAAGGCGAGGGGTCGGCCGACCTCGGTCGACCTCACTTGGGTCGTCTCCTTCGCGCGCGGGCGCAGATGAGTCGGTGGAGGAACCCCGCGCCGAGCTCGACCTCGGCCTGGGCGGTCTGCTCTCGGATAATCGTCGGGCGGCGCGATCTTGCCGACCCCAGCTTTAAGGGCGTGGCACTGATTCTGGCGGGAAAACTCACACGTGGCTTGTTCGCATTCGGCGATACCTGAGCCTGGCCACGTCACTGTCACGGATGTAACAGTGTTATTATTCAAATTCAAATCAATAACAAACCGTCCAAAAAAGTTTAATTTAATAAAATTATCTCAAGCTTTTTATAATCTAGCAATATAATATTTATCATAAATCAAGAAAAAGTAAAGATGAGTTTTTATTACATTTTATAATTTTAATTTTTGATTAACCAAAGTTATCAAATTAAATATTAAAAATCAAATTGATAAAAAAGTTCAGTTGATTTTAAACTGAAATCAATTTTTTTAAAAAAAATCGAATCAAATATTAAAATAATTAACTATTTGATTCAATTTTTGGTTAATCAAATCATTTGTGTATCCCTAGATGCAATCGCTACAAGTATATACATTATTTGATTAATAATAATCCCTTTCAAATAACAATCTTAAATACTATCCCATCATGTCACTTCATGCAAGCAAATAACAAAATAGACACATAATGCCATACTTTTATGATTAGATGAGGGATTGTTTACGGACACATTATTTAGTTCTTATGATAAATTATTTGATTAGCCTTCAAACGACAATCCTGTGCTATCCTGTCCTATTCCTTTCTTTCTTCTGGCACCAACATGGGTGGATGGTACCATGTTTTTGTAAACACGAAAGGCTTATACTTTGTCTCTTAATACTGAATGAAATCCTCAACAATACAAAGTATGGTATCACCATGGATGGTCACCACATTATCTATCTTAAAAATAGATGACTCTTCTCCATCTCCATGATACATTACGTATCATGTTGAAACATATTTCCTAGATAAATAAGAGGCATCTATCTAAAGATTATCGGATATCCGATCTAACCTAATCTTAATGGGATGGGCTTCACTTAAATTGCAAGGCATTTGAGAAAGACACAAATAGTGGTTAATTCCTTTCCAAATTTAACTTGATATTAGGGCTAGCAATTTGGTCTAACCCACTAGGTACCTGATCTGACCCGACTTAAATGGGATGGATTTTATTCAACCTAATTAAAATCCAAAACAGGTATGGGTTATAGAAAAAAGAACTTGAAATGGATTCAAATTGGATACGAATAATAGTATGCCCCTCTCTGAACTCGAGTTGCTTATACTTATATATAAAATCCTAGCATGAAGCCCTAGCCATCATCTTCCCTATTTGCCGCTCCTAGCCACCATCTAAACTTCTTATTCGGCCTTCCCACCTGGTTGAGACTCTTAAGGATGAAAAAAAATGAAAAATCAATGCTCCAAGCCTCTGTCTAAGCCTTAGCCACCATCTAAGCTTTCTTATTTGGCCTTCCCACACGATTGAGGCTCCTTGAGGATGAAAAGATAGAGGAAAAATCAGCTTCCCAACATGATTGAGATTTTTGGGCATTATGCTTCAAGCCTCCTAACTGATTGAGACTTCCATGGATGGAAAAAAATAATAGAAAATTATAGAAAATTGAGAAAAAAACAAAGCAAAAAATTAAAATTAAAAGGAAAGTAATTTTTTTCCTTCTTTTTCTCTCCATTTCATTTTCTTTTTTGGAGATATGTGAGAAAGGAGAGCACACAAGGGAGATCAGAGGGACCTTATCATTTTTTTCTCTCTCTGCTCCTTTTTCTTTTCCTTTCATTCTGTTTTTGGAAGATCTATCAGGAAGGAGAGCACTTTGAGGGAGATTAGAGGGGTTCTTGTTGGGGTTTAGTGTCTTGATTTTGTTCCAAAAGAAGTCTAGAACAGAATCCAAGTAAAAAGCCTATAAGAAATAGCCTACATAGACCCGTAGCAAATGGGCTACAGGCATGCACGGGCATGCGGCCCACCCTTTTTGATGTCACAGTCCATGGTGGATCGCCAATCCACGGGAGAGCCTATATGGTCCATAGGACGATGTATGTCTTGTTATCGTGGTATACGGCCTTATTCTCCTGGTCTATGTGCATGATTCGCATGATCAAGCTACCGTGAGCGATCCATGCGAGGATCAAATGGCCTGGAAATATCTTGACATGATCTAGGCTTGATCTACATGATCTACAGTATGATCAATACCAATCAGACAGCCATGAATTATTTTTGGATCAAATGTGAGTTGTTTAAGGTATAGGACTTTATTTTGGACGCGGTTTAAATTGTTGGACTCTTGTTGAGATACTCTTCATGTTAGAGATTATAAAAAGAGGGTAGATGGCTAAGAACTATGTATAACGATCTAGAGAGCTTCCAGAAAGTCTGGTAGCAATAGAAAAGCCTATATGGGCTAGAGAGTATCTTTGAGATGTGAAAGCTTGTATGAGGGATTTGAAATTTCTTGTTGAGAGAATTGTACAGGGTTGAGAATAAGAGTTCCAATTTATAAGTATTTATTTTTTTTATAGTAAAATCCTGTATGCCTAATTGATTGTACTTATTTTATTTTATTTTATTTTTTCTTTTTCCTTCTCTTATGGCATCAACACTAACATTGTGATCTTAGAAACGACGATCCATATTATGCACGAGGATTTCTCTTACTAGTAGTATTAATGCAGTTGGTACCATAATAATTAGTATAAGAACTCCAGATTATACATGTTGATCAAGAACAAAGAAGATAGAGAAGATAAGTACAATCAAGATGGAGATCAACTGATTTGACAAGAAGAATAATTTCTTCCTCTGATAAGTGAGGGTGAAAGATATACTGATCCAGCAAAGATTGATCGATGCTCTCATATATGAGGAGAGACCGGCCACCATGGAGGACAAGACTTGGAGATGGCTTCAAATACAGGCGGTAATACTATCCACTTATATTTGGTAAATGAAGTGGTGATCCATATACCGAGCAAGACATTTTCAATGGTACTATGGAAGAAGCTCGAGGAGTTGTACATAGTAAAGTCCCTCACCAATATCCTTTTTCTTTGAAAATAGTTCTATCAATCATGGATGATCGAAAGATAGATCATGCAGAAGTGCTTGAGCAATTTTCGAAGGATCTTCACTGATCTTCTCAATATTGACGAAACAGTTAAAGAGAAGGCCAGGATGTTAATCTTGCTATCATCACTGCCATACTCCTTTGAGTCCTTGATAGCTACTCTTCTAGTGAAGAAGAGCACCATCAAGATGGAGGAGGTGACTTCAACACTACTCCATAATGAGATTCTTAGACAGAAGAACAAAGCTTCGAGTTCAGGTAGAAACTCATCATTCATTATCTTTGAAGGAGCTAGCGGTAGAAGGTGAAGCGATAAAGGATTGTAAGGTAAACGATCAAGATTGAAGGATGTCAGCAAGATCAAGTGCTACCAATATAATGAGCTATGATATCATGTCAAAAATTGCTCGCAACTCAAAGATTGGATAAAGGCTATTACAGTAGTAGCCGATTGTAGCGATAATAAATGATACTACAATGATATACTCATGGTATTTGAAGAGGTATATTTTTCTTCCTAATGGATTTTAGATTTCATATATTCATATTATATATATTGTAGAGAAGAACTGTTCGACTCCCTAGAGAATAAAGAAGATTCTATTCACTTGCTAGAAGGATCAAGCTATGTGATCGAGAATGTCAGGATAGTCAGCTTGAAAGCACATGATAGGATAAGTAGAAAATTAGGCGATGTCTAATACATATATAATTCTAGCAAGAATCAAATTTCACTTAGTAAACTAGATTCAAATGGCTATACCTTAAGAGCCGATAATAGAATCCTGAAGGTTATACATGATGGTAGGATTGTTTTGTAAGGGAGAAGAGTGGAGGATACTATATTTTCACAAAGAGTCCAGTGTGAGATGGAGTTCTTGGTGCAGATGGGAGCTCAGTGCAAGGTAAAGCTCCAAGAGTATGTAGATCGAGCACGAGATAAGAGACTTAGGAGGATAACAAGTGACGTCGTACAATAAAGTTCCTATTATTGCAAGAAGCTTTCCTGAACAGGTATTAAGCCAAGATGAGCATAACATGTTATAGAGATGGAATCGAGTAGCCTAGCTTGACTCCTATGTTTTGCCCATCCATGATCAATAGGTATTTGCCCTAGCATATGGAGGTGAGATTTTTTAAGGGCTTTCAAAATTAGGTAGAGATCAAACATCGAGTTAAGGTAAAGATTGTTGGGGTTAACCATCTTGATTCAATCCCAAAAGAAGTCCAAAATAGAATGCATGTGAAAAGCTTGCACAATATAGCCTAGGTGGCTCATAGCAAGCCAGTCCACAGGCCAAGCATGGTCCATAGGTGCATACAACCCATGCTAGCATGCAGGTATGCAAGGGTGGCAGCCTAGGTGTGCAGTCCAGGCCTAGGTGACACGTGCATGTGCCCAACACGCAATCCATGCATGGTCCAATGCCTCACCCTTTTGATTTCGCGGTCTATGGTGGACTGACGGTCCACGAGAGAGTTTATATGGTCCATAGGGTGATATATGGCTTGTTATTGCAGTACGTGGCCTTATTATTATGGTCTACATGCGCGATTCGTGTGATTGAGTGGTCGGGCATGATCCAGGAGAGGATTGGATGGTCTGGAGATGTTCCGACACGATTTCAGCTTGATCTACATAATCTACACTACGATCGATGCCAATCAGACGGTCAGGAATTGTTTTGGGTTAAACCTGAGTTGTTTAAGATACATGACTCTGTTTTGGATGCAGTTTAGATCGTTAGACTCCTGTTGAGATACTCTTCATACTAGATATTATAAAAATGGGGGCATATAGTTAAAGACTATGTACGAGGATCCGGATGGTGTGTTAATTATAAAAAAAGCTTGTAAAAGTTAAAGGGCCTCTTTGAAAGGTGAGAGCTTGTACAAAAAATTTGAGATTTCTTTATAAAAGAATTATACGAGATCGAGATCGAGAGTTTTAATCTTATAAGTATTTATTTTATTCATAACAAAACCTTATATACCCGATTGATTATGTTTATTTTATTTTATTTTATTTTATTTTATTTTATTTTATTTTTTTTGCGGTATCAATATCTATATTTTGATTCTGAAAATAAATATCTATATTTTGTATGAAAATTTTTTTAATTAATAATATCAATATAATTGGTATTATAACTGTTTTTAGGTTAGAGATTTTTTTTTTTTTCTTCTTAATTTTGCAAGATGGAGGATTTACGAGGTAGGTACGGGCATGAAGTTTTTTTATAATCAATGGGTGCAATATTGGTGGATCCGGTTTATCGTTGTCCTTGTCCCGATGCTGTAACTCTTTGTAAATCCCCTTCCAAAGATAAAACTAATCAATATATGTATATATAAAATAATATTTAAATCTTTCAAATCAAAATTACCAATCAAATAGGTAGTCGTCAAAAAGTGACGTTGTTCCGCTCGTGAGTTGTCGTCCTTTCGTTGTTGGACGCCATGCGTTGGAAAAACATTGGATTTTGTTTTTTTCCGGTACACTGTGCAAGAGTTTTTTTTTAAAATAATATTTTTTTAAAAAATAATTATAAAAATAGAATACGCAAAACTTATTTATCGATATATGGTTGGGATGACGTGGATAAATTCATCTTTTTCAAAGATGAATTCAACCATGCTGACCATCAAAATGCTACATGTTTTTTTTATTTTTTCGTAATTTTTGTCACGTACTATCTAGTTTCGTAAATATTTTACGGATTATCTATTTTTATAATTAATTTTTTTTTATATTATTTTAAAAAAAATTTTACTGTGCAACATTTGACTCGAAATTAGCGGTCGATGGATCTTAAAAATCTAAATAATTTGGTAATACCCTAGATACTACCAAACAAATCATTACTCTTATTGCCACATGTTCCTCGGATTTAACGCTTACGTAATCTGCACCACACCTTTCAATTGAGACAGCGTGGTGTGGGCCTAGCACGTGTCACGGAGGTGGGTGAGTTTAAGCCAACTTTACAGTCGAGCAGGGGGACAACTGCACGGCGCCGGCCCCACCAAGACCAGCAGCCTGACCGAACTCCAACAAAAGCGAAAAAAATTAATAGTGGACACGTGGATTGTCCAAATCCCCGGATGAATCCTTAACCCCCGTTGGATATCAAAAAATTATTTCAAAAATAAGAATACGAAATTTCATAAAATAATTTATCCTTTTATTTATTCCGGATCTCTATTTGATTTGAAATCTCGCATTATATCTTATTTTAGTATAATTAGTACAACATTATTTCGAACGTTATTTGAATTTGATGAAAATAAGTCTATATTCCTTTAGAAATAGATAAAAAAAAAAATTAAAAATTTTAAAAATATCCCTGATTTAATGATGAGAAAAAATAGATTATCAAATTATTTATTAATTTAAGTACTAAAATAAATTATTTTATAATTATTAATTTATTATTATGATCTATCCTAACTTTGTTATGTTATGTACATATATTAGTAATCGTTAGTAAGAAAAAACTAGATTATACCGTTATCATTTTGCATAGGCATTGTTAAAGTAGTGCAAAATTCGATGTACAAGAAATACATGAGTTAGAAGAATCCATGTACAATAAGTATTTGATTTCTGATATTTCAAATAAATGTATAAGAAGGACTGATGTACTATTTAGATAACATACAAGTCAAGTGAAATAGGAACATAGAGATAAGAAGAGGTTATAAATTTTAAGAAAAATGAAAATTTTATTATTAATTTAAATTATCACAAATCTATATATGATGAATAATTGTTATAAAAATAAGAAGAGAACATACGTGCCTAGACAATATAACAAGAAAACTGAGTTCAAAAAAAATACTGTTACAATTGATTTAGAAACTGTAATATATTTCACGTGCTGCACTTCAGTCTTTAATCATTAGCACCAACTCGTAGCAGTATAGTTGAGAAAACAGTTTCTCCGGACCATTTTGAAACATTATAGCCCCTGCAAGAAAAGAAAAACACCAACCTATAACAATAAAATATTATCAGTAGTGCAAAATCTTCAATTTTCATAAAAATCATAAACTTGGAACATTTGGATTTAACTTTCATCATATGAATAATACAAATACCCATGCATCCAAAAATCATCCATGAGAGGCAGCTGTCAAAACATAGGCATGTCAGCTCATATATAAACTTATAAAATCAAAGTTGATGAACAGAACAAAGCGGCCCACCCTAACATTTATCAGACACTCAAATTTATTAATTGTGATGCAATATTATGATTGAGTTCAACATGAACCTTTCCCTAAACATATCTTAAGATAATACTACAAGATATAGACCAAACCCCCAATCATAAAGCAGATATGAAAAAATTATCATTATTACGATAAAGCTACCAACTCTGTAATTGATGATTAATTTTAAATCCAGTTTTATCATTGTTCAAGTTTAGTACCCATAGAAATATATACCAGGCCCTACAAAGAATCAAAGACATCTTACCTGTAAAATATACCACATATACCTGTCTACTAGATAAATAAAAACCACTCCAAGCATATAATTAAACTGTATATAGAATGTAACATATACAAATATGAGTAACGGATAGATATATGAAATTCCAAACCTGTGCAAGTCAAATTCATAATTTCTTTGCAAAAAGTAACCTGAAAATTGACACGGCAACATAACAATCTTGGTTAGAAGATGAAAAACTAGAAAACCAGGCAATTTATCAAAAGACCAGTTCTGTATCATTGTCCATAAGAGAGGTCAATATCCTCGAATATGAAGGGCTGCCAACATTTTAAGCATAGCACATAACAGCTGCCATAACTAGTAATATGTCTCCTACCAAATCAAACAAAATATAAATTTTATTCTCCAATAAAATTCATGAACTCAGAACAATTAGATATAACTTTGATCGTAGCATATAATAATAATACCTATCCATGCATAAATCATCTATAAGCAGCATATGTCAAAAGAATGGCACGTTTGATGGATATATATTTATAATATGAAAATAAATGAACATAACAAGCTTACCCTGAATACAATAATATGTTTTGAAATAATTAAATATTCTATACAGAGAAATATCAAAATTGTCAACATTGAAAACTATAGTATTAAAGAGTCCAACATGAACCTGTAACCCCAACACTTGTGAACATAATGGTACAATAGGTACTCCCTTCTATCAATATAGAAACAGATAAGAGGCAAGTGTGGGAAAAACAATCCCTAAATTCCTAGGATAAATCAAAATATAGAATCATATATTAGATCTGAAAAATAAATACTTACATGTATTCACCAATAATCCTGATCTTGATCCTGGATCTCGATGCTCACATGAAACCGTAGGCAAAGTCCTTCTCTCCGGTCTTCCTCAGAAAGGCGGCTCTTGATGGAAAAAATCATTGTACTATAAAATTACGGTATACGTGATATATAAATAGAGAAAGCGGAGAGGGGACCTAGCCAATAAAATTAAAATACCCTAACTGACCCTCCCATCATGAGTCAAGTTGGGCTAAGGCCTACATTGTGCCGCCTCAACCACACCAAATCACATGATGTGCTCCTAGCCCAATCAATGATCATATAATAATGGGCTCAACCTATGTCTGTTAACATGGACCATAAAATCTACCCAGTTTTCATAAAACAAAGTTCCAACTAATGTTAGCCCAAATTAAGGAAATTCTTATATTCTCCCACTTGGGCTACTTTAATTATAATTTTGAAAACATTTTATTTTAAAAGCAGCTCTCGGGTTGAAAACAAAATGTGGCCACCATATGATCCATAGACAGCACCTACAAACGACTCGGTCCAATAGTATCCATGATGCTAAATCATGGGACCGTTGTACTACTTAACCGATACAAGACTTATCCATGGTTACAAGCATCATAAACACCATCGACATGAGTCTTGGTGTGGTAGTATAGCAAGAAAATAGCATCAAGGTGATCAAATAAAACATGCTACTTTTCATTGTCAATCTTTCAATTTCTCGTCAACATGCTTAGAAACAAAATAAGCAAAAAAAATCGTGATGGCATCAAACAACAAGCCATCCTGTCTCACATACTCAACAATGGTGTCAATGACGAGATAGCATAATAAATCTGAAACTCGACACTAGATCTCAGTCAGGTACATAACTAAAAGAGATATCTCATAATCAAAATAAATTAAATATATGTACACTCAATAAAGATTTCCCTATAACCACATGCTATATCACAAGCTAGAGAAATCTAACAACTTCAAAAGAAGTCTGTATGTCTCTAAACATAATGAGCTCTCATAATTATCAAAATGAGACATACCCATACAACTATCATTCTCAAGATTAACCACATTCTTGAGATACTATGTTATACTTTATTCCATATGTGCACATATAAAACCACATAGGATTGTAATCCATCATCTATCATGTTAACAATGTATATAAATACACATGATAGAAAAATCAAATGAAACCAAGCTTTATAGTAATAAAATGCAAATATAAAGCCACTTCCACTAACCAAGCACAACAAAAGAATTTAAAATACCCATGTTCATGACATATTTCATAAAAAAAACTATGAGTCTTAATCTTGATTAGGGGATCAACAAATATTGACTTTATATATTGTACAAAATATCTCCCTAACCTTTGATTGATAAAAATTCTATCTACACATAGATAGAAAAGATAAAAATTTTTATTGTTCCTTTAAAGAACATAGCTGCCTATTATTATAAAAATTATAAGTGGTTTTAAGACATAATCAATAATTATAAGACACTGAACAAAGTTTCATAATGTAACAATATGAATTGTGACTTTACAACATGCCACAAACTTTACCTGTATATCCAAGAATGCCATTAAATTTTATTTGCAAACCTTTCTATGAAACAAAATCTCCAGTCATTTACATTGTCATAAGAAATGACATGTATCTATTTTCTTTTCATATAATTTCTTTATTAGTGCTACATCAATTAGTAATGGAGATACTATAATTAGTTTATATATTTAATATTACTCTTCCACTGTCCCTCAGTAGGATAAGAGCAACAACTTATTTTCCTTCAATATCATACTTCTAATATATAGAAGTATCTGACATAATGCAAATTAGAATCTACAAATATGACATGATTTATCTTTATGGTTGCAGGATAGCTCCAACCATAAAGATAAAGATATTGGGCTTCCACCAACCTTTAACTCAAAAGGTATCTTGTTTAACCTTTTAACAAGAATTTTATTCAAAAAAAAAAGTAGATGGTAATCATTAGGATTATATATTAGAGATATTAAAATGAATTACATCTACTCATCATACGCACACCATATCTTACAGCCTATGGCACGAAAAAGGGGCTGATGGCAATGGCTTCTACCCTACCTAGGTATCCGTGGCGTCTGACTCCGGCCAAGTGGAGGCTATCCTCCCGAAGCAACTCCGCCACCATTGTGATGCCGACCGCCTCCATCTCATTGAAGTCAGCTTGGTCGGCCATCAGCACCGCCCTCCCTTCATTAGCCTTCAGCCTTGGTTCCTCCCATGACAGGTCAAAGCCCCAAGGTCGAAGGCTGTGCATGAAGAAGAACTTGGATTTCCATCTGTAGATGGTCGACGGAAGACCTCCGAGTATCTTCTGCCTAGGACGGGGGCTGAGCACCCACCACTCTTTGCTCCTAAAGTTTTTCTTCAGAACAAAGAAGGTGGTAAAGAGGGAGGCCCTAGGCTCTGCTCTGGCTCTCTGGCACAAAACCATGAAGCAGCTGATGGCCCAAATACTATTCGAGGTCAGCTGCGTAGGGGTAATTCTATACAGGTTGAAGACCTCAATGAAAAAGTCATATAAGGGGAATATAAGGCCAGCCTTCAGGTGATCCTCGTATACCGGGAGGGCTCCCGGGCTCAGTGGCCCGGTCACCCTCCCTTCCCGGTCCGGGACAATGAGTTGCAGGGTGGAGGGAATGTTGTACCTAACCCTAAGGGCCTCTACCCGATCCCGTGTCAATTCAGACTGGACATGGTTGGGACCTAGCTCCTTCTCCCTACGGTTAGAGCTCCGGCTATCGGAGGCCATTACTATAAGGCTTGAAGGGAAGGAGGACTAACTTGAGGACTAGTTTCCTAAGAGGACGGAGACGGTGGAATGAGGCGCTCTCTTTCCAAGTGCAGATGCAGCAATGAACTCCACCCAGAGTCTCAATGCCTCCTTTTTATAGTCCCTGGGAGAACCAGTTCCTACCGTCCCTCGGGTGCCGCGACCCAGGCATCAGGGGTACGACTCCCCATGCAGTGAAAGCTGATGCGATGAAAGGAAGTACATTCAAGCCGTGATCTGCATGATCGCCAAATCAACGGTGGAGGGGTCGCCCCCAACGCGGCACCAACCATCCCGATGTCGCCACATCACTTAAGTCGCCTCCGAAGCCCGACGACCGAGTTGGCCAGGTTGGCCACTCATCTTTACACCCCTTCTGCATTAACTGCCGCTCCCTCCGCCTCCAATGCAGTGTCGACACCTGTCCCGAGTACGAGTTTTCGGAGTGGAAAATGACCTGACATAACATGCCTAATCAAATCCACAATCGTCTCAAGGACGAATGCATTTAATGCGAGAATGATGCTCTCACCCTTCGAAGCTACAAGCCCTCCCGAAGGCCAAGAGCAAGGGGGTAACTGTTATACCCAATCGACTTTCCTCCAAACCAGACCGGAGCCGACGACCCTTCATCCGGGTCAGACCAAAGGTTCGGCTAACCCACCGAAGGTCCGACCGACTTGCCAGGGGTCCGACCGACCCACTTGAGATCCGACCGATCCACCGAAGGTCCGACCAACCCACTTCAGCTGGGCCCATATCGGTCCAAGGTGGGCCACTCCAAGGATGGCCCGGAGGCTCCAAAGATCCCTTTCAGCTGGTACCAGAATTCTATTATAACAGAATCCTGACACATCGGCGCCATTACTCTGCAGAGCCTACGACGCCACCCCATCCCGGTGCCACATGGCCACTATCAAGATTCCTCTAGGGGCATATTGGCCATTCACAACCTAGCCCCTAATAGATTCTGGTGAAGTTCCATGCCTATATAAGGTAAAAGGGAGACTCCGAGCGGTAAGAGAGCTTTTCATTCCTTACGAGCTATCTCCTTTGATTCCTTCATTATGTTGCTCTAAGACTTTCACTAACTTAGCCATCGGAGTGTTCCCCGCCGGAACACCGCCGGTCCGTGAGACATTTTTGTAGGAACTGGGAGACGCGCACTCCAGCCAGATCGAGAGAAACCGGTCCGGGAGATTCAGCGGCAACAATAACTAATAATAATTTTGATATCTTTTCTTCTCTTTCTTTTTTTTAATTTAATTTTTTTATTGATACTTAGATGTCCATTGTTGGATCGATATATCATTATTAAACAATTAAGACTATCAATATATAAACAGCGAGGAGATTTTTGACCGCATGTGGATTTTCATGGAGCACGCGATGGGGATAAGTGTGGTTTGCTCTTAGATATATATATATATGTTGGCGTAGAGTCCCTTTTCCGACCAGGTGGAGCTACTAGATCGCAGGCCCATTTTCTGGTTCACCTGCAAAACAAATTCCTGGCCGTAATTACTCCGGCGAGGGACACTCTGATGCCTAAGTTAGAGACGGGCTCCAGCCACAAAATGGGGAAGATTCCGAGGAGGATCAGATGGAGAAGGGAAAGACTCAGATTTTTAGAAATATCTTGTGCCTTACCTTGAGCATTTTCTCTTACCGTTATTTATAAAGAGTTGTCCAGCCTGCGGTTCCATTCTTCCTCTAGCGATTACGATAGAGGAGTTAATTTCTTTTACACCATTTGGAATCGTGGGTAGTTATTAAACGGTTCTGGCGACCATACCAGAGGTGTTGCCGCTGGAGTTACGCGCCATGATTGCATTCCGGAGATAGTCGATGATAACCATTGCTCGTTGTGTCCGTAGAGACTTGAGACAGATCTAGGGTCCATCTTTAGACTTTTCTTTTAGAAAGATTTCCGTAATTGAATCAAGGAATGTCTTCATTCTCGGACCCTTTCGAGATAGATCGGAGATCATGTCTTCGACATAGATCGGGGACTTGATCTTTGACGCAGGCCGAAGACCATGTCTTCGACATAAACCAAAGATCGTGTCTTCGAGAGTCAGTGAAGGTCACTCCTCGATCCAGGCTGAGGGCCTTGTCTTCAAGGACCGTAGGCCCGTTAAGAGTTTTAGCTTGCCTGTTGGTTGCCTGGTTTTTTCTGAATACCTTGGTCTGAGGTTTACGGTTCAAAAGTAATGTCTCCGGTCGGTTGAATCAGTGGCTGGCTCGTACTTGGACCGATATATCCCAACAGTTATCCCCCTACTCTTAGTTTTTGAAGCGAAGTTTTGCCTCGAAAAGTGAGAGTATTACTGGTTTATCATTTTCCTCTTGGGGGATGGCATGGTGGATAATTACAAAATCTCTGACTGGACTGTCTACCATAATCGTTGGCTGATTCGGGAATCAGGCAATGGACAACTGTCACTCCCTGATTGAGGGATGAAAAAGGAGTGGGCGGACCAGGGACTGTCTCTTCTTTTTTCGTGGTATGACGGTTCAACCAATCTTTTGGTTGGGATTTGAGTGGCGGTCGTGGTCCCTCCCCGTCCCTTGGATGATGAGTGCACTCCATCTTGGCCATTGATTTATACAGATTGTGACCTTTGGTTTATTCCATGTCAAATTAGCTTAGGGCCATTTTGGGGTTGTACGGCTATCTCGAGCGTCCATGACGGGTTTATGAAGATGGTTCTGTTTATCGAGATGTTGCCTTTGGACTTTTTCGTCTCTTTTTGAGAAGGAGAAAAGGTCTGGCTGAGGCAGCTTCTTCAACCTCACTTTTAATTTTAGCCTAGCTTTTCCTATTCTTGGCCATCAGTCCCTTCCACAAGTAGAATCTTCCTTCCGCTTTTTTGCCTTGCTCTTTTGTCATGGCCGAGTCTGTAGGAAGCCAAAGAAAAAAGGTCGGGCCTTCGAGGGCCGATGATGTAGTGAGTCCAGAGTTAGTTTCCAGCTCTGTTTCACCAAAAAACATTGTTCACCTTCGAGAACTCTATCACGTTCCTGAAGGGTTTCCTCTAATCCTTCCCACATCTGATGAACGGGTGAACAAACCTCCTGCTGGATGTTTGGCCGTGTACGAAGAATATTTGAAGGCTAGCCTTCGATTTCCCCTGCATCATTTCTTCATCAAAATCTTTCGCCTGTACCAAGTAGTGCCTGTGCAGTTGACTCCAAATAGCATTCAGAACATCTGTGGGTTTTTAGTCCGGTATCACATAGCTAATGTGAACCCTGGGACCAATTTGCTTACTGCCCTTTTTATGCTTAAGAGGGATTTCCATGGTAGCGGATGGTGGGTAATCGGCCCTCGACCTGGTAGCAAGATCATCAAAGATATGCCCAGCACCATCCATGGATGAAAACCTATCTTCATTTTTGTATCGTTTATCGAACCGTGGGATTTCAGTAGCGATTGGAAGGAGCCGTGTTTAATCGCCAACGATGGGAAAAGGTTTTGGCGGCTGATCAATCCAATTATGACTTACTGATTGATTCGGATGCCATTCCTATCCACGAGTTGTTGGAGGAGAGGAATCTCCATCTCGCAGGGATTAGTGAGTTCCCTATGTTAGGTATAAATGATGAAAATTTTTACTTCTTTTCTTTCATTCCCGTTGTAGCTCAATCGACTCAGAGGAGTTTTTCTATTTGTAGGCGGTGGAATGAAGCCTAACTCGAGCTGGTTTCGCCAATCTTTTGAGAAGAGGACAGCTCAGGCCCCTCCTTCAAGGTCGGCGGTTCGGAAGAAGGCTCGAAGGGATGATCCTGAGAGGAGTAGGAGCGCTTCATCCTCCAGAGGAACCTCTGTGGGGGACGTGGCGCCAATGATGGAGGCCCCAACAAGGCCTCAACTAGTTGAATCTCCACTAGCAGTTATCTCTCCAGTTCATACAAGGGAGAGTCCATCTCTGGTGGCTAATGTGCCACTGCCTTGCCCCCCTGCTGTGGATAGGGACAAGGCATCGCAAGTCAAGAGGGAGCCCATTTGGGAGGCTTCTCTAGCTGGGAGCTGTCCCACGGACTCTTCGAAGCTTTCCCCCATGGGGGGACTATTGATCCCTGCCGTGGCTAGGTGGGGGCTAAAGGATACGTTGCTACCTCATGATTTGGCAGTTATCCGAGGTCGAAGCCTCGCCAGAATATCTGACTCCGCCTTTTCCTCCCTGCAACAGATGAGATCCTCATCATTTTTTCTTCGCCCGGAGGATTGCTCGGTCCATAACCTCACTTTGTCAATGTAGTTGGTCTACGACACCACCTTCATGGAGGAGGGCCTAGGAAATATCGATAGCCTCATCCATGGTCTTAAGGAAGAGCTCCATACAAACAGGGCTGAGAAAGAGGTGGCCAAAGAATTGAAGCAGACTATGGAGAATCGTCTCACTCATGCGGATGCTGAAGTTCGCGGCCTGAGGGGTGAGCTGAAGAGCGCCCACTTGACAATCGCGGGACAAGGGGCAGAGTTGAGGAAGAGTAGAAAACATGTCGATTCCTTGGAACAATCCATCAAGGAGAATCAGGAAAAGATGGAAGATCTGACCAAGACGATTGAGAAGGCAAACAGGAGGGCTGAAGAGGCATCCTTAAAAGCCAGAAAGGCATCTTTAAGGGTCGAAGAGGCAGCCTTGGAGTCTGAGGCAGCTAGGAGAGATCTGAAGTCTTGAAAGAGCTGGTGGGTAGAGCTGTAGTAGATTTTAGGAAGTCCTCACAGTTCCAACAACAAATGAATGAGGCAACGTTATACAGCTACCAGCACGATTTTAACGATGGACTCGCCAAGGTCGATGGGGTTTTTCTTAACCTTGATCTTTCTGCTGTCCCTGCTTTCGACATTGCAGAAGAAGAGGAGGAGGGAGCCGAGATCGTAGAGGAAATTGGAGAGATGTCAAGTCCAAGGGAGGAGATCCCAATCATGGTCAAGGCTCCCAGCATAATTTCAGCCCAGGTCGAAGAAGTTGAAGAGGTGCCAAGCTTGGGGGAAAAAACTCCTATCGCAGCCGAAGACTTGAATGTAATTCCGATCCCGATCCAAGAGGGAGTCCAAGCTGAGGAGGGGGTCCAGGTTAAAGACCCTCTGGACTTAACCTAAGTCGAGTGAACTCTCTTTGCACAAATTGACAGACTGCTCCAATCTTGCGATGCTAGGTCTCCTCCAGTTGATGCCTAGGGATTTGTGTAGCTTTAGGCATCATATCTCTTCCTTACTTTCCTCCAAAATGTAACTGACGAACTCTTCTGAATTTCCAAGTGGCTTTCTCCTTTTTGTACATGTTATGTCATGTTTTTGAATATGGTTTAAATAAAATTGCTTGCTTTGGTGATGACTTGAATTACATTGCTCTTTCTCCTTTTTGGTTGAGGGGTTGAAGCCGAAGATTGTTTGGTTCATGGCTGGCATCGAAGACGAGTTCCGAAGCAAAATTGGAATGCCGTTGCTGATGATTGGCCATGATCAAGCTAGGCCGATGTCAGTCTTCCTTCATAATTAATCCGTCTGTCTAGGAATGGACACGATAGATAGGTGTCATTTTCCTGTTGAACATTGATTAAGGAACATTGATTATGATTCTCGTTACCCGTGTTGAGTGTGTCGATATTCGAACGGTCGCATCCCCATGCACCCGGGGTGCTGCCATATCCTCCCTTTCCGAAAGGGAGCCATTAATGCCGTCGCCGGATGATGAAGATTATTCTGGATTTGAAGTGCCGGTGGTTTCCATCCCCAAGAGCAGTTATTGGCGATCATACCGCTCCCGAGCGGTCACCTGAAGTTTCGAGGCATCACTTCAACACGTGGCATCCTTTGGTGCATCTAGGAAAGGGCATGGAGCACGTTTCCCTGTGGCTGTTCGTGGGTGTAAGGTCCTTATAAATAGGGCCCTGTCTCTCCCTGTCAAAGGCCATCGCAATTTCAGACTCCCATTTTGGAAGTTTCCCTTCTTTCTCCAGCGTCCCAGCGGAATGAAGTTCAACATTTTCGAACTTAAGAAGGCAGCAATGAAGAGGGCCTCCGAGGCCCTATCTGAGGGGGAGCCCAGCTCTAAGGCTACTTAGAGAGGCGATAAGGATGACCCGCAGAGGGTCATTGCTCGCTTGGAGAGGAAAATCCGGATCTTGGAGACCCGCCTGGTGGAGGCCAAGGCGCGGGTTGAGGTCGCCATTGCAGAGGCGAAGGAGTCTAGAAAGAGGTTGGCGGAGGCCATCTCAGACTTCGTGGTTTCTTCCGCCTACAAGGACGAAGTTGCAGAGGCAGTCCCACCACCGGGGGTTTCGAGAGCATCAAGACAAGGCATTCAAGTTCTTCCATTGGAAAGGATTGCAAAACATCAGGCCTTTCGTCCCGTTCCCTGGTCACGAATTCGATTCCGACTTCGAAGAGGAGTTGGAGTCAGACTCCGAAGGAAACACCGGAGCTTCTCCATCCTCCTTCCAGGGCTTTGATGCCTCCCATCGGCACGGGAAAGGGCCGGTTGGTGGTCACTGAATTTAGCTTCCCCCTTATCTGCAATGCTCCTTGTTTTTTTTTTTTTTTTGTAAAAATTCAAAAATGAAATGAAGTTTTCAACTTCTTCCACACCTCCTCTGTGACTTGTCATATTATGATATGTCGAAGGTGTAAATTTTTCAAAACATTTGGGATCTGCAAAGAGATGTGAGATCGGCTTGGCCATCCTATCAAATGTTTACTGTTGACAGGATGAGTGATGTAGGTTCACTCCAGCATGTTTTCGGATTTACCATAGGGTAGGACGTCTAAGCCATCCCTGTGCATTCCTGTCATGATCAAGGTAGGCTGTTTAAGCCCGCCCCGGCATGTCTTCGAACATACCGTAGGATAGGCTATAGAAACCATCCATGCGCCTTCTTTGATGTAAGGTAGGCTGATTAGGCCCGCCCCGGCACGTCTTCGGGTTTTCTGTAGGATAGGTTACGTGAACCGTTCCTGTGCCTTTGATCATTTTGGCAGCCTGATTGGGCCGTCCGTTGCGCTTGTCAGGCATACCGATAAGGTAAGCGGATCAGACTTTCCTTTGCACCGTTGGCCGATTCCTTAGATCGTGCCATTCATGCCGTTATCGTTCAATTGATGCAACGGGTCGTTCAGAGTTGGACAAATTTGTACGAAAGATTTAGGGGCTTGTTTATTGATAGTATTTGTGAAGGTTTTGTACATTCCACGATCGGGACATAATTTTATCATCTAGGGTCCCGAGTCGATATGTTCCTGGACGTATGACTTTTTCAACTTGGTATGGACCTTCCCAGTTGGGAGAAAGCTTACCTTGTTCTGTTGGCCTAAACACTTCTGTCCTTCGCAGCACCATGTCTCCTGTGTAGAAAATTTGCTCCTTTACTCTGGAATTGTAATACTTGACGACCTTTTGCTGGTATGTCACCATTTTTATTTAGGCTTGAAGCCCGGTGCTCGGTAACAGATTCAGGTCAACTCTTCTGCGATCGGAGTTTTCAAGCTCTTCGTATTTATCGATTCTTAGAGATTGGAGGGAGACTTCGATAGGAATAACGGCTTCGGAACTGTATGCCAGGTTGAACGGAGACTCGCCGGTGGCCATTCTCGGGGTAGTCCTGTATGCCCAGAGGATGGAGGTCAGCTCTTCTGTCCAAATTCCTTTGGTAGCGTTCAACCTCGTCTTCAGACCATGAAAAATGGTCCGATTAGTTACTTCGGCTTCTCCGTTGGACTGCGGGTGGGCAACGGAAGTCAGCCTATGTCGCACATGGTACCGAGCGTAGAAGTCTTTAAATTTCGGATTATCGAACTGCCTCCCATTGTCAGTGATTATTGTATGTGGAATCCTGAACTGAAATATGATGGAGTTTTTGACAAAATTCTCAACCTTGTTCTCTGTGATTTAAGCTAGTGGTTCGGCTTCGACCCACTTTATAAAGTAGTCAATTACCACAAGGAGGAATTTTCTCTGTCCAAATACGGATGGAAATGGGCCAAGAATATCCATACCCCACTGAGCAAAAGGCCAGGGGGCTGTCAGCTGGATCAAGTGACTCGCTGGTTGTCTCTGAATGTTGGCATATCTCTGGCATTGATCACATCTTCGCACGAAGTCGGTCGAGTCCTTTTGGATAGAGGGCCAATAGTATCCTTGGCGTATAATTTTATACACTAAGGACTTGCCCCCCAAGTGATCACCACATATCTCCTTGTGAACCTCTCTCAAGGCATAGTCAGCATCTGACGGTCCCAAGCATTTCAACAGAGGCTGAGAGAATGATCTTTTGTAGAGAGCTCCGTTTAAGATAATATATTGAGATGGCATCCAGCAAATCTTTTTGGCCTCTGCTTTGTCTTCCGGTAGCACGGCCTCGTTTAAGAACTTGGTGATGGGATCTATCCAGCTTGGCTCGGTCTTAATTTGGTGCACCTCCATAGCTTCTTCGGCTATACTTGGGGCTTCAAGGTGTTAACAAAGGTGCGACCGAGGGATTCCTGGGTTGTAGTGGTAAGTCGAGACAACGCATCTGCCCGGGAGTTTTTCAATCGAGGAACATGAATGATTTCGAAGTATTCCAGTTGAGAAGATAAGATTTGTACTTTTTCCAAGTACTGCACCATGGTGGGGTCTCTGGCTTCATATTCTCCTTTAACTTGATTTACTACCAACTGGGAGTCTGAAAAAGCCTGGAGTCTCCGAACTCCTAAACTCTTGGCGATCCAAAGTCCTGCAAGCAGGGCTTCGTATTCGGCCTGATTATTTGAAGCACGGAAGGAGAACCAGAGTGCGTACTCCACCGTGTGGCCGTCGGGTTCAACCAGTATAAGGTTGGCTCCATATCCAACGAAATTGGAAGCTCCATCTATATGGAGTACTTAAATGGACTCTGTATTCTTCGAATTTCCTTCTTCTGCTGGAGGTGCTTCGTCTTCGGACTTCCAGGTGCACTCAGCCAGGAAATTTGAAAGCACCTGGGCCTTCATAGCCGATCGGGACTGGAAGCTAATGTCGAACTCACTTAGTTTTACAGTCCACTTGGTTATCCTTCCTAAGGTATCAGGGTATCGAAGAACGATTTTGAGGGACTGATCGGTCAGCACCACGATGGCGTGGGCGTGGAAGTAAGGCCGTAGTCGCTTTGCCATAGTTATCATTGAGTATATCAGCTTCTGCATTTTTGAATATCTTGTTTTAGCATCATACAGAATTTTGTTGATATAGTAGATCGGCTTGTGAGAGCCGTCTTCTTCTCTTCGGATAAGGACTGAACTGACTGCTTCGTCCGAGACGGAAAGATATAAGTAGAGCACCTCCCCCTCTTGAGGTTTGGAAAGTAAATGCGAGGTCTCTAAGTACTTCTTCAACTCTTCAAAGGTAGTATGGCAATGTTTGATCCATTCGAAGCCCCGAGACTACCGAAGTACCTTGAAAAATGGAAGACATTTCTCGGCTGAGCGAGAGATAAACCTGCTTAAGGAGGCGATCCTCCCGGTTAGCTGTTGGACTTCCTTCTTGCAGGATGGATGCCTCATGTCTTTGAGGGCCTGAATTTTCTCAGGGTTTGCTTCAATCCCTCTCTTGGTAACGAGGAAACTCAGAAACTTGCCGAAGTAACCCCAAAGGCGTACTTCATCGGGTTTAGCTTCATTTGATGACGTCACAAGGCACTGAATGGTTCTTCCAAGTCCTGGATGTGATCTTTTTTAAGGAGGCTTTTGACGATCATGTCATCGACATAGGCTTCCAGGTTTCTTCCCAACTGCTCCTTGAACACCTTGTTAATCTCTGAAATGTCGCTCCAGCATTCTGGAGCCTAAATGGCATCATCTTGTAGTAATATAGACCTTTGTCGACATAGGCTTCCAGGTTTCTTCCCAACTGCTCCTTGAACACCTTGTTAATCTCTGAAATGTCGCTCCAGCATTCTAGAGCCTAAATGGCATCATCTTGTAGTAATATAGACCTTTGTCGGTGATGAAGGCCGTCTTCTCTTCATCCCAGGGATCCATTCGGATTTGATTGTAGCCAGAGAAAGTGTCCATGAAACTTAGCAGTTGGTGGCCGGCAGTGGCGTCGACCAGTTGGTCAATCTTTGGAAGAGGAAAGCTATCCTTTGGGCAAGCCTTATCGAGGTCTGTGTAGTCGATGCAGATCCTTCACTTGCCGTTAGCTTTCTTTACCATTACCACATTGGCCAACCACTCGGGGTAGTAGGCTTCTCGGATGAACCCTGTCTTGAAGAGTTTGCTCACCTCTTCATCTATTACTTTTTATCTTTCGGGGGCAAAGCTTCTCTTCTTTTATTGGACTGGCTTATACCAAGGAGCAACTTCCAGCCGATGAGTGATCACTTCGACGGGAATCCTTGGCATGTCCGAAGCCGACCAAGCGAAGACATCAGCATTATCCCTGAGGAAGCAGATCAGCTCCGTTATGGTTTTTTCATCAAGCATACTTCCGATCTGCACAATCTTGGTGGGGTCCTCTTTAGTTAAGGGTACCGAGATAGTTCTCTCCATAGGTTCACCAAAATCTATAGTCAAGTCCTTCGGATCTAGCTGATCCCAAGTTGTAGGATCATTATAGTGCTTGTCCTGGATCATCAGGCATTGTCGCGCCGTTCTCTGATCTCCTCTTACTTCTCTGACACCATTTCTGGTGAGAAAGTGCACCAGGAGGTAGTAGGATGACACTACGGTTCGAAATTTATTTAAGGCAGGCCATCCCAGAATAATATTGTAGGCCAAAGGGGTTTGGACTACCGTGAAATTGATCGGCAGTGTCTTTTATTGAGGTTTGATACCGAGGGTTACAGGCAGTACTATTTCTCCCTCGGCATCAAGCTGATTACCTCCAAAGCCAGTAAGTGGTATAGGGGACCTTTGTAGTTTGTCTCTAGGCAAACACATCCGAGAGAATGCATCGTAGGTCAATACATTGGTCGAAATTCTATTATCAACTAAGATTTGTTGTACATCGTAATTGGCCACAACGATCGAGATTATAATAGGATCATCGTGCGGGAGCCGAACTCCAGTAAGATCATCGTCGGAGATGAGAATAGCATTGTTGTCCTTGAGTCGCTTTGGGACATCATCTTCGTCTCTTCTCTAGTCGACAGGTCGATGTATCATCCCCATGCTTCCATTAGTGGGCCTTCGATTTGGCAGTTCAGCCTCTTCAGGAGCCGATTGGGGGACAGTAGCTTCTGACCGAGGTTCTTGGCGACCAACGTACCACCCCAAATACCCTCTCTTGATGAGATCCTCTATTGCATCTCTTAGTTGGATACATTATTCAGTATTATGGCCGTGGGCCCGGTGGAATCGGCAGAATTTATTCATGTTCCTTGCAGAAGAAGATGCCTTCATTGGACGTAGCCGTTGGAGATAGTTTTCTTTTTCCATCTCCAAGAGAATCTTTTCACGAGGGAGGTTGAGGGGGGTATAGGAGTCGAATCTCCCGCTCGATGTTCTGGGCCTGGGAGGACTCCTTCGGCGGTCAGTATACTTGTTGTTGTTGTTGGAAATAGGGGAGTCTTGTCCCCTGCTGTTTTTCTTCTTCGAAGAAGGCTTCCCTTTGATCAGTCATCGATTCATCGCCTGCTCTTCGGCATCGGCATATTTCTGAGCCCTCGACAAGAGCTCAGCATAGCTTCTGGGGAACTTCTTATCCAGGAAAAAGGTGAGCCTTGATGTATGAAGTCCCTTCTTCAATACAGACATGGTCACATGCTCATTGAGATTGGGGATCTCCAGTGTGGCTGCATTAAATCTGGAGATGTAATCTCGCAGAATTTCTCCTTTATTCTGGTGAAGGAGGAATAGTGTATCCGTATTCCGGGAGGTCTTGTGACAAGTCCTGAAATGCAAAATAAATAATTTTTCTAACTCGGAGAAGGAATCAATGGTACCTGGGCGTATGCTCGAGTACCTCATTCGAGCAGCTTTCTTTAAGGTGGCCGGGAACGTGAGGCAGTACATCGCATCCGAAGCTCCATGGATCATCATATGGGTCTTAAAACTGCCCAGATGGTCAAAAGGATCGGAGGTGCCATCGTAGGGTTTCATCTGGGGAACCTTGAAGTGCCGAGGGATGACTTTGGCCATGACGCGGTTGGTGTAGGGCGGGCACAGATCACACATTGCCAAATCATTGTGATCTCTCTACTCCTGCATTCTCGCCATCTCCGATTCGATGACCTTGAATTTCTCATCGTAATCAAGGAGAACCTGCTTTGGCGCTTTCTCTATGGGAGTAGAGTTTTCAGAAGAGGGTGAGGAAGATTGCTTATATCTTTTCCCTCTTTGTGGGGAATCAGTGGGCCTGAGCATTCTTGAACTTCGACCTTCAGGAGAGGACCGAGGATGGGGGGAGAGATGTGTGAACCCCTCTAAAGGGGCTCTCTTTCTCCGGGATCGAGAGCTATGTTTGGAGGTGGCCGGCGGATGCCCCACCTGGAAAGCTCTATTTTGGAAGTCCTGAACCATAGCCGTGAGGTTAGTGACCTCGTTCAGGAGGGCTTTGAACTACTGCTGTCCCATGACAATTATGGGAGGTGCACCCCCTGGGATGGAGCACGACTTTGACTCGTTGAGGCAACCTGAGTCTTCCCTCTTGCCATCGAGAATTTCTTACTTCCCCTTTGTCAAGGAGGGGAGCTTAACAATGTGAACCCCTTCCTGGTGTGCCAATCTATTGGTGCAGAATCCCTTTTTCGACCGGGCGGAGCTACTAGATCGCAGGCCCGCTCCCTGGTTCACCTGCAAAATAAATCCCTGGCCAGAATTGCTCCGGTGGGGGACACTCCGATGCCTAAGTTAGAGACGGGCTCCAGCCACAGAATGGGGATGATTCTGAGGAGGATCAGATGGAGAAGGGAAAGACTCTCAAATTTTCAGGAGTATCCTGTGCCTTACCTTGAGCATTCTCTCTTACCGTTATTTATAAGGAGTTGTCCAGCTTACGATTCCGTTCTTCCTCCAGCGGTTACGATGGGGGAGTTAATTTCTTTCCCACAATTTGGAATCGTGGATAGTTATTAAACGGTTCTGGCGGCCAGACCGGAGGCGTTGCCGCTAGAGTTACGCGCCATGAATGCGTTCTGGAGATAGTCGATGATAACCGTTGCTCGTCGTGTCCATAGAGACTTGAGACAGATCGAGTGTCTGTCTTCAGACTTCCCTTTTAGAAAGATTTCTGTAATTGAATCAAGGAATGTCTTCATCCTCAGACCCTTTCGAGACAAATCGGAGATCATGTCTTCGGCATAGATCGGGGACTTGATCTTTGACGCAGGCCGAAGATCATATCTTCGACATAAACCGAAGACCGTGTCTTTGGGAGTCAGTGAAGGTCACTCCTCGGCCCAGGCGGAGGGTCTTCTCTTCAGGGACTGTAGGTCCGTTAAGAGTTTTGGCTTGCCCGTTGGTTACCTAGTTTTTTCCGAATATCTTGGTCTGAGATTTACAGATCGAAAGAAATGTCTCCGACCGATTGAATCGATGACTGACTTGTACTTAGACCAACATATCCCAACAAATATAAATATATATATATATTGTCCATGTGGGGCTATCTACTTTTCTCATCGTGTACCAAGTGAAAAAAAACCTATCAGTGTTTTTTTTTTTAGGTTGCTGTCAAAAGATATGGATTCTATATATATCCGAAACTATTTATTTATTTATTATTTAAAAAATTATTTATTTATTTTAGTAAAATAAAAACTATTTATTTTAGTAAAATAAACCTATTTATTTTATATCTTACTGGTAATTTATGTTCTGCGAAAGATTGGTTGAGATTTTGTTTCATAATCACTGGGTCATGAATTTGAGACAAGATTAACTGGTATTTTAATGATTTTAGATTTACGGAATGCATGCTACAAAAATTAAATATTTTGAATTATATATTTCTTGAGAATAGATAAAAATAGTTGTACTGGATTTATTTATTATTATTTTTTTATTAAAAAAACATCTTGTCTGCATGTGCCCACTGGGTGCGCTCGTCGTTGGTCTTCATCGTTCCACGTGGGTTGAGGTTGAAGAGGGCACCTCAAATTTTTAACGATTACGTAAAAGCGCCATAGACCTATCCTGTGAGTTACCGCTCACACTAGCACAAATGATATAATAATGAATGATTTTAGGTGGTTCCACGGCAAAAAAATATCTTGTGTTAATTGGAAGGCATGATCTTCAGATCAAGATAAAAATACAAAACTAAAAATATAGAATTAATAAATTTAATTAATTAGAAGGTATGATCTTCGAATCAAGATAAAAGTACAAAATCGAAGATATAGAATTAATAAATTTGACTTCTGGACCAAGATAAAGATACGAAGCTGTAGATATTAGGCATGATCTTCGGACCAAGATAAAGATACGAAGCCGAAGACAGAATTAATAAGCTTGGATAAAGATATGAAGCTATAGATATTGGGTATGGTCTTCGGACCAAGATAAAGATACAAAGCCGTAGATAGAATATCCTTTTGTAGGTCGGAATCTTCATCAAGCCCAGGAGATATTTTTCTTTGTATGCTGATTTGACCAATAAACCAAAAATTGAAATTGGTTCAAAGAATGACCTTTGCACATTGGAGAATGAACATTTTTGGTCCATTTCCTCCAGCTTTTGAGCAGCAGAAATTTCTCATTGTAGCTATTGACTATTTTACAAAGTAGATCGAAGATGAAGCATTGGCACAGATCACTGAAGCAAAACTTAAGAATTTTGTGAGAAATTTTATCATCTTCCATTTTGGAATTCCTTATTTCATAATAACTGACAACGAGAGGCAATTTGATAATCCAAGATTCAAAAATTTCTGCACCCAATATCACATTCTTCACAAGCTTACTTCGGTAGGACACCCTCAATGTAACGGAGAAGCCGAAATAACAAACATGATTATTCTTTATGGTCTTAAAACTAGATTGAATGATGCTAAGGGATCATGGGCCGATGAATTGAACTCATTTCTTTGGGCATACCGAACCACTCCCAGAACAGCTACTGGTGAATCTCCATCTCACCTATCTTATGGCACTGAAGCAGTCTTTTCTATTGAAGTATCTTTACAATCTCTACGGATTGATCGGTATAAAAAGCTCGAAAATTCTGAACGTCGAAGAGTTGACCTGGATTTACTACAAGGTACACGACTTCAGGCACAGTTGATAATGGCTGCATATCAGCAGAAAATTGCAAGATACTATAACTCTCGTGTTAAAGAACGAACCTTTCGCCTTGAGGATCTAGTTCTGCGAAAGTCTAAAGTATCCAAACCTACCGAATAGGATAAACTATCTCCTACATGGGAAGGACCATACCGAGTCAAAGAGGTCATTCGACCCGGAACTTATCGGTTGAAAACTTTAGAGGGTATTTCATTATCTCAACCTTGAAATGTACAAAACCTCTGCAAGTATTATCAATAAAGATTTTTATTCAAGGTCATAATATAGATTTAACCATTCTGTCAAGGTTGAATTCAATGCATGATATTTTCACCACTACCCGATTACCATAACTTGGCAATTTGTAAAATACTAATATCTCATGATATTTATTTTATCTTTTTCTAAATAAATTAAGTATGAGATTCATCATTTTTTTTATTGTCTCTTCTTCACTTTTTTCATGCTAGACATGATAATTTGATATGAAAATTATTTTTTCATACCAGATTATCTCGACTAAATCAACCCTAAAAGGGCATTCCAATAACTTTTTCAATTTTTTATTTCTATTAATAAAAGACTTGGAGCTTAAGCGAAGTCATTATCAAGGTACAACTTTACCTAACGGAAAGGGACAGAATTTTTTCTTGAGATAGCCTCTTCACATACCTCAAAAATCTCTTTTTAAATTTGATTGTGAAATCTTTTACAATCTTTTTTCCAACCACTTCTTGCTCATAGGAAATAGCATCCAATATATGGTAAAGTGGACAGGTTCAGACTGTCTCCTGGGGATGTCCATGTATCACACAACAACAGATGATGAGACAGGGCCAAGCCATCCAAGGGGCAAGCAACGAACCGTGTCTCGCACTGATCCATCCTCATCACATGTCGTCGTGCAATACATGGACGGTTCTGATGAGATGATGATGATGGAATGGACTCTGCTGTTCGATCGACAGCCGGAGGCATCTAAATCTAGCCCGGAGAATACTACTGATGTGCAAGTGCGAGGCCCGCCACGCATTATATATTCGGCAAACCATGCGTTTCTTGGTAAGGATTGTCGAGCCAAAACACCGGGGGAGAGATGTGGCGCAGCATTTTCAAGGCACGTAATTTTTTATTTATTTATTTATTTTTTTTTTTTTGACGGTACGTACCTTTCGGTTGATAACACACTGACCGTGTCAGGTGCATAATTTTTCATGTTCAAATCCGAATACTCGATAAATTATTCAAACTCAATCCAAATATTATTGTGATTGAATTTTTTTTATCCAACCCATCTCAATCGGATATCGAATAATTCGGATTTACCCGATTCAAATCCAATTGAATCATATTAATTGTAGTTAATCCATACCTAGAATGATATCCATAATTTTTCAACAAGTTAATAATAATAAAGGTGGTCTCTAGATCACTTGATCGACAACCCCATCACAGTGAGGCCCTCGCCCTCATCTGCTGGCTGCTGCACGATGTTTCCACCCTCCCCACCACCCTCCTCGTCGATGGTACCCTCTCTCTCAATCCCTTCCCTCCGCTGCCACACGTTTCTCCTCTCCATCGTTCACCAGTCACCGCACCTTCCGTCAATGCTTCCACCCAACCCTTCGCCAATGCTTCCACCCAACCCCCCGCCAGGCCCGTCCAATGCTTCCACCCTCCCTGCCGCCCTCCTTGTTGACAACGCTCTCTGCCCCCCTCCGCCACTGCACGTTCTTCCTCTCCCTCGTCCGTCAGCCACCGCATGTTCCGCCTACTCAACCCCCCGCCGATGCTTCCACCCAACCCCCTGCCAGGCTCACCCGACGCTTCCAACCTCCCAGTCACCCTCCTCGTCGACGGCACCCTCTCCCTCCACTCCCGTTTGTTCCTCCTCTCCCTCGCCCATCGCCTCTTCGCTGACATCTCCCCCACCACCTTCGGATGTACCGCTCTGCCCTCCTCTTCAATGCCACCCTCTTTGTCGATGGTAATGGAGATCCAAAAAAAAGAAAAACCCACTCGATGACTCACCTGGATGACGACCAGAAGTTCGAAGTAGGAGAAAGCCGCCGCTGCCGCCGTCACCAACATGCTTGCTATTGCTCGTCGTCGCTTCTCCACCGATCCAAGAGGAGAAAGAGCCATCGAAGAGGGGAGCTGGAGATTATTCGGGGATTACCGATTATAAATTACAATTCCCTTATTTATAAAAAATAATGACCAGAGTAAAGGATTTAAGTATTTTAAAATTTAATAACTAATAAATATTAATTAATATAATATATTTAATATAATATATATTAATTATATATATTTAATTATTAAAATAATTCGGGTCGGGTTCGAGTCGGGTGCATATCTACTCGTCCCGACCCAAATCCAAAGTTAAACATTCGGGTTTTATCCAAACCCGGTCCAAACCTAGTCAAAGCGTTGACTAGCCAGTCCAATTAGGTCGGGCCTGGTCGGGTATCCAAGGATTTGAATATTATTGCCATCCCTGCCCATCTTTTTTGTTTACCAAAAAAAAAAAAAAAAAAAAAAAAAAAAAGCTAACGAAAGGTTTACATACTCATGTACTAAATTTCTAATGTAATTTCTTTGTTGTGCCGGAGTGGATTTATGGACATGAAAAAAGTTCTAAGCATTTTGAAACGAGTATTACTTAATGAAACGGGGATTTACAGGATAGCTACACCTGGATTTATCTCCTCATATCTTTTTATTTATCAAAAAAAAAAAAAAATGCTAATGAAGGATTTACGTACTCATGTACTAAATTCTAATGTGATTTCTTTGTTATGCCAGAATGGATTTCTGGACATTAGCATATCCCCCATGAATGGAGTGGATTTGTATGGTGAGCAAAGATGATACAACTTAAAAGGGATTTAGCGATCCAAATAAAATTTCCATGATGATCTTAGATCCATGATAATCTAATATAAACATATTTCATTCCAAGTAATCATAATTAACCTATTCGATAGATCTTAAAAATTCAAGGTCAAATATCAAAACTATTTTAACATATTTTATATATTTTGTAATTATTAGATAATTTTCAAATAAATAAAAAAAATATACATAAACGTAAATAAAATTATCAAAATCTGTCATTGTAGATTAATTCAACAAGATTAATATTTAATCAAATATATCAAAGTAACTCTTATCAGACATTCCCAACTAAAAGAATTTTTTTATAGAATTGTTAAACCCTTCCTAACCGGAAAAACCTTTTACATAGTTTAGTATTTTTGGAATTATTGTTTTTTTGCCAGATTGAACAGTATTTTTGTTCTAAATTTTAGCTCAATGTTACTATCCTGGAATAATTTTGGAAACATGCTCTCAAAGGCAGGTCTAACTTCACTAGATTGAATGATAGTTTTAAAAATAAAAATAATTAATTAGGATCATGCCCGCTAAAATTATTAAAATACAATCGAATATAATAATCCAGTTCTTTTTATAATTTATATCATCATTAATCTTGAAACATGTGTTGTTCACATCATCGTTGATCTTGGATCATGGTCGTTAATTAAATCCAGGCACTTCGGGACAAAGTTAAAAGAACACCTTGTCCTCGTTGCTAGATCTTTTTTTAAAAAAATCATGCATTCTCACGTGACAGGAGATGGGTATCCAAGTTGATCACGCATGCCGATAAAAAATATAAATTATTAAATATTTTTGCATCACGGCTGTGTCAGGTTGATGCATTTATTTTTGGACGAAAAAAATATTATGAAAATACTGCACTTTGAATTGGATATTTTTCGTAGAATAGTTATGCTGGGTTTATTCTCCTATCTTTTTTTATATATCAAAAAAATATAAATCATTAGTTATTACTTTAAATGTTTTTAAAGTCGTTATTATTTATTAATTATGACTTAAATGTTCTGGTTTGGTACCTTGTTACTTTCTTGTTACTTGCATTGCTCTATATTTCTTGCTTGCATTGGTTAGGAGGTTTCAAAAAAAATTAAATCATCTATAAGATCACGTCTGGAATCAACGATCTAATAATGATAGCGAGACGAGATTTCCATCAACCGGGATAACGAGGTACCTTGTTAGTTGCATTGCTTTATATTCCTTGTCCCTCTTGGTTAAGAGGTTCCAAAAAAAAAATTTGAATCACTTGTAAGGTCATATCGCCCTAGCAGCAGCTGGGTTACTTTTAAGTTTGCAGCTTTTAGCCTCTCAGCTTGCAGCACCCTGACGCATGAGGTGACGTATGGGACTAAAAAAAGACAATGAAACGAGCTCACGGCAGAACCCTCTTTCCTTGTGTGGTTGTGTTTGAAAGTATTATATAGATGGTCTTAGTATCTCGTTCACCGCGTCTGAGCTCGAGGAAAAGTTCCAATTCCCTTCTTCTACGATTATCAGTGGAAAGCCATCACACGATTCATCGTCTCTTTGACCTTCAAGTGAGCTGCCACCCTGGCTTTATAAACTATTAACTACTACCGGCCGGCCTTGGTTTAATTCCAAGGTAGACGGAGTTTTGTTCGGCCCTGGTTGGAGATGGCCGAAGCAGCGCCTTTGCTGGAGAAGGTGTACTTCGAGAACTGCCCTGGTTGTAAGCAGGACAAGAAGAAGGATTTCAATCCAGGGATACCCTACAAAGAGTTCGCCTTTGTGTGGTTGGTCACGCTTTGCACTGGTAATCAAGGAAAACTCGCAATCATTTTTATTTATTTCTAATTACTTTTTTTTTTTTTTCCAGATAAGTAGCAATATATGCCTAAACTTTAGAGCATGCACTTTGATTCTATGAGTTGGTTAATATCTATAAACTTTTTGTTGCATTCATTTGGCCCATGAGATTTTTTTCTTCCTTATATATATATATGTTAATCTGGTTGAAAGAGTAGTTATGGCAAGTAGTGTAGTGTTGATGATGGATGGGTGAGAGTAGTGAAGGGATCGAATAGACTTGGAAGAGGGAAAGGATATTTTGTTGTTTGTGGTTGTGAGGGTTGTGACTTGGATTTATGGGAAGATTTATCGTGTGATTCTTAGAAATGGTTTTAGATATAATGCGATCTAATAGGTTTGGAAGAAGATAATTAATTTGATGTTGTTGCTGAGGTTTGCAAAACATGGTTTTAGTAAAGAGAATGAATGGTATAGGACTGCTGTGGTGTTTTTTTGAAGGATGAATTGTTCCAGGTCCGGTGGAGAGAAGTGGTATGTGTTGATTGATTAAATTTTCCTTGGAAGTCTTAACCGATGGAGTGTCAGCTATCCCTTCTATATATTCTGAAATCCTGAACTGTCCATGTGTGGAGTATTTGGTGAGAAGTTTGGCGTCCAAACAAACAAACAAACACGCACAGATGAAGGTTTCCAGATAATTAAAGATGATGATGAATGGGTGGAGATGGAAAGAATGGGAAAAGAAGCTGCCGTCATCCGATAAAATTTTTGAGAAAGTGCCACCATTTTCTTTAAGATCTTACTTACCACGGAATAAATTAAATTAAATTAAATGCAGATCTTGCTTCGACCATTTTCTTTAGTATTAAAACTCTCTGTACCAAGAAGCAAAAATAAATTAAAAAAATCGCGATTCCCCAGGGTATGCTACGTAGCATTCGACGGTCCCTATCAAAAGAATGGACGGCATCTAAATAAGATATACCACGGACGATTTTTTTTTTTTTTTGGGTACAGGTCGGCGATCATCGAGCCGCTCTTGTGTGAATCAAGTCCTTGATGCCAACCTTCGAGATCATTTGTTTGAGTGATCCGATATAAAAAGTTGTAATCTAATCTAAAAAAAATTTATACTTTGACCCGGATATTCCAATAGTTGTCTCATATTCTTAGTTTTTGAAACGAAAGTTTGCCTCGAGAAGAGAGAGTACTAATGCTTTATCATTTTCCTCCCAGGAAATAGTGTAGTGGACGATTATGGGATCTCTGATTAGACTGCCCATCATGACTGTTGGTTGATCTGCGAATCAGGCGGTGGACAACTGTCACTCCCTGGTTGGGGGAGAAGGAAAGAGCGGGCGGTCCTGGGACCGTCTCTCTTTTTCTCGTTGCGCGATGATTCAGCCAATCTTTCGGTTGAGATTTGGATGGTTATGGCGGCTTTCCCTCGTCCGTTGGATGATGGATGCATCTCATCCTGGCGGTTAGTTGAAGGTGGGTCACCTTTCTGGGTAACCTTTGGTCAAATCAACCGGTAGGACTTCAGAGACCCCTGTTTTTCTCTTGGAAAAGGGAGAAGGTCCGGCTAAAGAAGCTTCTTCAACCTCGTTTCATCCTTCGCTCAGCTTTCCTTGTTCTGGACTACCAGTCTATTCCGCAGGTAGAATCCTCCTTCTGCTTTTTTGTTATATTCTTTTATCATGGAAGAGACCATAGAAAGTCAGGGGGAACAAGTTGGGCCCTCGGGGGCCGGCGACATAGTAGGTCCGGAGTCGATCTCTAGTTCGGTTTCTCAGGATAAGATGGCCCTTCTTCGGGAACGCTATCGCTCCCCTGAGGAGTTCCCTTTTATCCTTCCCACACCCGAGGAACGAGTGAACAAATCTCCCCCCGGGTGCCTAGCCGTGTACGAAGATCATCTGAAAGCTGGCCTTCGATTTTTCCTGCACCCTTTCTTCATCAAAATCTTCCACCTGTACCAAGTGGTGCCGGCGCAGTTGACCCCGAACAGCATCCGGAACATCTGCGGGTTTCTGGTCTTGTGCAGCATTGCAAACATAGAACCTATGATCAATTTATTCACAGCCCTTGTCGTACTCAAGAGGGATTTTCATAGCAACGGATGGTGGGTGATTGGCCCTCGATTAGGCCGAAAGGTCGTCAAGGACATGCCCAGCGCCATCTACGGGTGGAAACCCGTTTTTGTGTTTGTACTGTCTTTTGATCCATGGGGCTTCGACACTATTTGGAAGAAGCCTTGTTTAACCGCCAATGACAGGAAGAAGGTTTTGGCGACTGATCAGTCGGATTACGATCTCTTGGTTAATTCGAAAGTCGCCCCTATCCGGGAGTTGTTGGAGGAGAGAAATCTCCATTTTGTGGGAATTAGCAAATTTCCCACATTAGGTATAGTGACGGAAATTTCTGCTCCCATTCTCCCTGGTTTTGTTGTAGCTCAGTCAACTGAAATAAACTCTTCTACTTGTAGGTGGCGGAATGAAGCCCGGTGTGAGCTGGCTCCATCAGACCTCTAAGAAGAGGATAGCACAAGCCCCTCTCACCAGGTCGGTGGTTTGTAAGAAGACTCAAAGGGACGGTCCTGAGGGGGATCGGAGCACTTCGTCTTCTCGGGGAACCTCAGGGGAAGATGTGGCACCCACGGAAGGGGCCCCGTCGAGACCTTGTCCAGTCAAAACTCCACCGGCGGCTACTTCCCCGGTTCACATAACGGGGAGTCCACCTCAGGCGGTAGATGTGCCACCGTTTTGTCCCCCTGCAGTTGATAGGGGCAAAGCATGGCAAGTCGAGGGAGAGTTCGTTCGCGGGGCTTCCCCAGCTGGAAGCCGTTCGGCGAACTCTTCGGAGCTTTCACCTACGGGGGGACTGCTGGTCCCCACCGTAGCTAGGCAGGTGCTGAAGAGCACACTGCTGCCTCATGACTTGGCAATTCTTCGGAATCGGAACCTTCCTAGGGTGTCTGATTCTGCCTTTTCCGCCCTACAACAGGTATGGTCATTGCCGTCTCCTTTATTTTGAGAATTGTTCTATCCATGATCCCATGTTTTTGATGCAGTTGGTCTACGACCTTACCTTTATGGAGGAGGGTCTGGGAAATGTTGACAGCCTCATCCATGGCCTCAAGGAGGAACTTCATACTGCCAGGGCTGCAAAGGAAGTAGCCGAAGAGTTGAGACAGTCTATGGAGGATTGCCTTGTCCGGGTGAATGACGAGGTTCATGACCTGAAGGGCGAATTAAAGAATGCCCATCTGACAATAGCGGAGCAAGGGGCAGGGTGGAGGAAAAGCAGGAAACAAATTGACTCCTTGGAGCAAGCTGCCAGGGAGAATCGAGAGAAGATAGAGAGTTTGACCCATTCGAGGTGGCCGGAGTTCGACCAACTCTTTTGGATCTTCTGACGGCGAGATCCATCGCTAGATATGGCAGTGGGGACGGTGCCATGGTCCCTCGCCTGACCCATTCGAGGTGGCCGGAGGCAAGCCCCGGATCATTCTCCTCATCAATTGCCTAAACTCCAAAGTACCACCCTGGCCAGATCGAGCCTACGACCATCATGGAATGCATATTGGGGGGCAGCTCCTGCACGAGGATGGCCAAGAAGCTCCAGGAACTTGAACCACTCCAAGCAGCACCCACAAGAGGGACCGCGTCAACTCCCTAGTTTGGCCGGTGCTCAAAAGAGCTTCGAGCCACGGCCATGATCGGCATCCGCCACAACTATCGATGCTCGCGAGATGATCACAGGGGCCCCTGATCCGGTCTTTCTTCTCTACGGCCGATCGACGATCACAGAAGCTTGGCATCTTCTTTGGCCCGATGACCACTGCGATTGATTTTTCGTCACGATCGACAGCCACCTCGCCTTCAGATTGGCTTCGACCAATCCACGATCGGATCAACGACTGTAGGTTACTGTTCGGTCCTCTCCCAATTTGACCAACGGTGACTAGGTCTCCCTCCAGTTCTCTAGGAAGTAATGCCTCTACCATCGGAGCATGGCTCGTCGTCCTTGAAGCCAAGAAACGCTACCAAAGATAACAAAGTTACTTGCAAGAAACCATGCTATGTTTCTTCCCTCGGTATTTTTCCCCTGCATGCTCTAGTGGCCCCTGATCGTCGTCATTGAAGCCAAGAAACCAAGAAACCCATACATTACGGGAGACGACCATGGCGCTGCCAGGTTCTTTCTCTTCGTTTTTGTTTCATAGAATCCAGCGTCGAAGTCCTCATCTTGTTCCTTTCCCTTGGTATTTTTCTCCTCCATCCTTTGTTATTATTTGTCTAAGCCAAGAATAGGGCGATGCCGTTACCTAGCTGGCGGTTCAAACCGTTCGACAACGAGATCCTGGATTGCTTCATCAAGAATAAGATTCTCGGTCTACCACTTTATTTTGGATCAACACGCTCTCATTGGCTGACATCCCAAGAGGGAAGTCGGAGTGGGCTTCCACATCAATTACCGCAATCCTCACCCTCTGGGACCGGCAGGAGTTCTCGTCTGCCAGAGAAAGCATCGTGAGGACCATTATCATGAATCTCCACCTTCTAGATATTGGTATGCAGGTTTCATTGTTCAGGAGATTGCTCTTCATGGTAGGAAACTTGGGGGCAAAGTCGGACCACATGCATGCTGGCATGCATTTGCCGAACGACTCCATGAGTCAATCTTTTTGGAGGTTTGTTTCCAGTTATCGCTTCCACTGTTTGAGCAAAAGAATTCTGGTACCGAGAGCAGAGTCAGAGCTTTAGCCTATGAAAATAGTTATGGTGCATTGAACTGGACGGAGTCGGCATTAGAGGTAGTGGAGATTGTCACCTCCGCGACATGAGAGGAGGTGTAAAGAGGATCAAAGATGGTGCTTCTCAGGACCAGATTCTGAATAAGACAAGGTTACGGAATTGGCAACGGCAGCTTATTAAAAGATCTTCGTGAGGTGCACACACCAAGAATACTTGCACACCTCATTTGGGCTATTGCCGAACACTTTGATCCGGAAGGTTTGGATCCACTTTTAGCTGATGACTTAGAGGACCCACTAAATATTATTATATCAAATATGTCACTAGCCATCTCGAGAGCAGGTCCAAGAATTTTATTAGACTCGCCATCCAGCTAAAATCTCGGCCCGCCTCATCCAACGAATCTATCCCAAGAAGTAGTCGCTGGAATCAAGAAATCCGATGACGGGATAGCCTTGAGAAAAGGTAAGAGGGGACCTTCGAGGTAAGCCATCATAGACAAGTCCGAGACTAGCCTAGACCATGTCACTCTGACCTCTTTCATCTATCATTGAGTTCTCCATTTTGTTGTCCGAACTCTACTGACTTGAGTATCAGAGTATCTCCCACTAGAGGAATTCCGGTCAGGAGTTTGTTTTGCAGGAACCTCTGAAGGCCGATGTCTTTTTAACGGATGGTGTTTTCTTAATGGCCGATGTCTTCTTAAAGACCGATCTCTTCCTTAAGGCCGATGCCTTTTTAATGGCTGGTATTTTCTTAATGGCCGATATCTTCTTAAAGGCCGATCTCTTCCTAAAGGCCGATATCTTCTTAATGGCCGATATCTTCTTAAAGGCCGATCTCTTTCTGAAAGCCGATGTCTTTTTAACGACTGGTATTTTCTTAATGGCCGATGTCTTCTTAAAGGCCGATCTCTTTCTAAAGGCCGATATCTTCTTAATGACCGATATCTTCTTACTAGCCAATATCTTCTTAAAGGGCGATCTCTTCCTGAAGGCCGATATCTTCTTAAAGGTCAATCTTTTTCTGAAGGCCGATATCTCTTAATGGCTGATGTCTTTTTAAAGGCCGATCTCTTCCTGAAGGCCGATATCTTCTTAATGGCCGATATCTTCTTAATGGCTGATATCTTCTCAAAGGTCGATCTCTTCCTGAAGGCCGATGTCTTTTTAACGGCATAACGACTGGTGTTTTCTTAATGGCCGATGTCTTCTTAATGGCAGATGTCTTCCTAAAGACCGATTTCTTCTTAATAGTCGATGTCTTCTTAATGGCCGATCTCTTTCTGAAGGCCGATGTCTTCTTAAAGGCCGATCTCTTTCTGAAGGTCGATGTCTTCTTAATGGCCGATGTCTTCTTAATGGCCGATGTCTTCTTAATGGCCGATGTCTTCTTAATGGCCGATATCTTCTTAAAGACCGATCAATGTCCAAGAGATGCAAGGCCGATCAAACGTCCAAGAGGTGCAAGACCGATCAAACATCCAAGAGGCACAAGGCTATTTACATGCAAGACTGATTAACGCCCAAGGTCGATCTGGCCACAAAGGCCCATGAAGGCCCAAGGCTCAAGAAAGCCCACAAAGGCTCGTTGAAGCCCTTAAAATTTAAAAGGCGAGCCTGACCAGCCTACCTTATTATCATCAAAGGTACAGGATGGCCTAAGGGGCCTACTCTACGATAAATTCGACGAAGTACCGAGGTGAGCCTAACCAGCCTATCTTAATATCTATTAAAGGTACAGGGATGACCTACGTGGTCTACCCTATGGTAAATTCGACGAAGTGCCGAGGTGGTCATAACCAGCCTGTCTTAATCTATATTAAAGGTACATGAATGACTTATATAGTCTATTATACGGTAAATCCGACGAAGTGCTGAAGTGGGCATAACCAGCCTGTCTTAATCTCTGTGAAAGGCGTTGGGATGGCTTAATCAGCCTACCCTAATGATAAATCCAATGACATACCAAGGCAGGCCTGACCAGCCTACCTTATCATAAAAAAAAATACAAAGGCCTATCTAATCGACCAACCGACAAAGTACAAAGGCTGTTATTTATTACTCCCTTCGTCGAAAAAGAAATCGAAGCTGAAGCACTGGCAATATTTTTTCGAGCTCGGAAGTGGGGGGCAATGTTGTAACCATATCACTTGGCCTCATTTACCATAACCATCTCAACCACTTTCGATTATTCGGTTACAACCACCTTCAGTTATTCGGTTACAGCCACCTTCGGTTATTTGGTTACAGCCACTTTCGGTTACAACCACCTACAACTACTTTCGGTTACTATAACCGCTTTCGGTGATAGCTACATCTATAAATAGGATAAGAGGGGACCTTCAAAGGGTAAGTAAGGTCTAAGGCCAACAGGTCCATGCTAGGCCAATTCATTCACTCCTTTTTCATCTATACTTTTTTTTGAATTCTCCACTTTGTTGCCTAAACCATCCCACTAACTTGAACGTCGGAGTGTCCCTGCCGAAAATCCGGTTCGGAATCTTTTGCAGGTCTGTTTGCGTCCAGGAATAGAATCGGGAGAGCGAGTGGATGCCGTTGAAGCTTCAGCTCCGGATAACTTAGCTACAACAAATATATTTTATAAAATATATCGATAATTAATATATTAATAATTTATTATAATATCTTTTGTACGATGAATAAATATATTTTATGCAATACCCAACAGTTCATAGATATTCGAAGATCTTTGATCACCACAAGACAGTGCGTCAAACATGATGGTCTTGGGTTAACTGAGATAAAAATCATCATTTTGATCCAGTAAAGTCAAGATAGCTTTTAATTTTTTTTTTATTTATCATCGCATACCGTTGTAAGAGCTAGAAAATGCCTGGTTTAGTGCGGCACAAAAAGTTCTCTCCTCTGCGTCCGCATGGTATTCCATCGCTTCTATTACGAGATAGCTCCACGTGTATGAACCGAACAGGAGATCTCAATCCGCAGAGAAATTTCTATACTGTGTGCCGTGCATCACGGAATTGCACGGACCGCGACGGCGACCGGATCCGGTAATCGATCGGTGAACCGAACAGAGAGCTCTCTCCTGGAGTTGAACCTTCAAGACTGCGACACGCGGCCTTATAGTTTGGTTTTTTGGTATGGGCCGAATCCCGAAGCATCGCGCGGCTTCCCTCGTTCCCATCCCACCCTTGCGATAACGGAAGTAATTTTAGATTTCAAGTTGAGAACGAACCCATGAATATAGCGGTCCCGCATTCTTATCCCACGTGGCTATTCCGTACCTTGATACGTGTCTCCACGGACCCAGTCCTTTTCCTATCGAACCTGGTCCTCCTCGTCTCCCACCCAAACGGCATTCCAATTCCCCGTCGCACTCGCTGTTTCCTCACCCTACGTGCTCTCACCGCCTTGGACGTGTGCAGAAAGAAAGCGGACAAGTAGCGCGTAGGGAGGTTACGCGACTCGCTCCCTCTCTGTTGGTTTAAATAGCGCGAGACGCGAGGGCAGCTTTCGCATAATCCGAGCTCGAAGGTAAGGGAAGAGGCCGGGGAGTTCTGTTTCCTCTTCTTCGATAGTTTCTTTGGAAATCTATTGAATCGGAGACGATGGCGTTGGATTGAATTCGAGGTGGTAGGGGAGTTGGGCGTGGAGTTTGGCGAGGCGGGAGGGGGTTTCTTGAAAGGCAGGAGGCTCTGTTCTCTTAAACCTCCGAAGGAGATGGCGGAGAACGGAGCCCCGTTGTTGGAGAGGATGATGTACTACGAGAGCTGCCCCGGGTGTAAGTTGGAACGGAGGAAGGAGGAGAGAAGAGGGATACCCTACAAGGAGTTTCTATATGCGTGGATCGTCACGCTTTGTACTGGTGAGGAAAAGTTGGATTATTTTTGGTTTCTTGATTGGTTTGTTTTGAAGTCTTGATGTTTAAAGCAGCTTTTTTGATGCCAAGAACTGTTTTTTTGTGTTGTTTGGGTACATCGAAGAACTAATCTTTTTGATGGCATTTGGCGGGAGAGTAGTTTTCTTTTTCTTCTTCTTCTTCTTCTTTTTAATTTCTTGGGGAAAACTGGCTGGAACTTGCTTTCTTGCTGGATGATTTAAGGCGATGGTCTTCAAAGCCTGGATTTTAATACCAAGATTTGTTTAAAATACCAGGTTTTGAATGGCATTTGCGGTGGAGAGTTCTATTAGTGTATTATTTTAATAAAAAAATGTTAGACTGGTTGGGTTAGAGATTTAGCCATAGATTCTGAGGAATGGTTGCTGCAATATGCTTTTTTTATGGTTTTTGTTTTAAAGAAACGATCATTTTATTGTCCGTCGGATGTTAAGAATTGGTTGCTTGCATATTTTTGGAGCGCATTTGGAGGGGAGACATCTCTTTCTTGTGGGTTTTTTTTGTTAGGCTTGTTGGAGGAGATTAGACGGGGATTCCAAGGAATGATTGTTTCCTTAAAGACGATGTCTTGGGGATCTCTACTTCCACTAAACATGTCATTCTCTAGAAATTTGGTTTGATTAGTTTCTACTATCTATGGTGTATGAGATGGACAATAGAATCTATACCTCTTTGACCTCTCTGGATAAGCAATGAAAAAATCTCTGATCATTCTTAGGTCAAATACTTTCTCCTTTGGGTAATAAACTTCGGCTTCAGTCGGACAACTTCATATATGCATATATCCCAGATTAAGTTTCCTACCAATCCATAACTCATGAAAAGTCCTTTGAACTTCTTAATAGGGATCCTATTTAAAATATGTGTAACTGTCTTTATAGTCTTAGCTCACAAGGAAATAGGCAGAGTAAAATAACTTACCATAACCTAAACCATTTTTTTAAACGTTTAATTTTTTCTTTTTGCTATACCATTTTGATCTGGTGTGCCAGGCATTGTATATTGAGGTACAATCCCAAGTTTCTTTATAAATTTTTTTAATGGTCTTGCACTTTGTTCCATTTTAGTATGTCTACCATAATATTCACAATCTCTATCGAAAATGACCATTTTAATCACATTTTTTAATTTTCTCTTTACCTCTATTTTGAATTACTTAAATATCTCAAAAATTTAGCCTTATCAAACAGAATGTATAGATACATATATCTTGAATGGTCATTGATAAACATGATGGAATACTTCATTTGTTAGGTATGGGGAAATGGTCTATAGAATGATTTTTAAACCGAATTGAAAAAACTGGTTTGGTTCGGTTCGGTTTATCAAGTTGTGGGCTATTGGGCTTATATCAAATGACAGTTTTGGGATGGGCTAAATGGGCTGCTATACATTTTAATTTTTCTCTAACCATGCAAAATTGGCAGCTTATGCGATTGGCTAAATAGGTAGCTTATGGGATGGCCTAAATGGATAGCTTATGAGACGAGCTAAATATAAAAGCAATAAATTGGTGGGTGCACGGCAGAATATAATTAAACCGGTGGCAGTTCATGTATAATATTTTTTGCATATATCCATGGATTGGTACGGTTTAAATTGGAATTTTCAAAACCGAAATCAAAACAATATCAATTTTTTTGGCTTCTAAAATTCTCAAACCAAAACCGAACTGAATATGAAAAAATCGATCCAAACCAAACTAAAATTAGCTGTTTGAGTTAGTTTGTGCTTTGATCGGTTTCCTTGCGCACCCTTATTTAGTCCCATATTAGTTGTACAATGGGGAGATCTCAAGTACTTATATAGGGCCAAGGAACCTAAATGATACCTTGTAACTAGCCTTTTTTGTATAACATTCTCAATTGTCATAAATGATATTAGAGAGGATCTAGCTTGTATCCCATGTGCATTAGGGACATTGCAATATGGAACCTTTTAGGGCTAACTACAGGTTAATTGTGATGTTTTTGATTGGATTTGACTAAATTTGGATCTTAGCTTGGGGAAGATGCTTGAGTTTAAACAAAGGGAGCATGCGAGAGCCCTTACAGTTGTAGAGTTCAACATCATTTATATGCTAAAGAAATCTTAGATACTTATATAGGGCCAAAAAATTATAACACTTTCTAGCTAGCCTTTTTAGGTGAGTTCCTGGGTCATTACGAATGGTATTGGAGTAGATCCATTCCATGGCTCATATGGACTAGGGGATGTAGGAACAAGCATTCATTTAGGGTTGACCATGTGCTAATCATGATAATGATACTCATATCATGATTGGATTTGGACCCTTAGTCGCTAAGGCTTAAACGAAGGGAGTGTATGAGCTTTGTATAGACTTGTCCTTAGTTCTACATTGATTGTGCACTAGGGAGATATTGGATACTTATGCAAGATCAAGGAACCTGAATTAAGCCTTCTAGCAAGTATTTTTGGATGAGGTCCTAGGCCATTACAAAAGGTATTAGAGCATATCCGACTCATAGCCCATGTGGGCTAGGGACATTACAATATGGACCATTTTGGGGCTGATTGATTATGGTGTTTGTGATTAGGTTTGACTAGACCTGGACCTTTAGCCTAGTGAGTTTGCTATGGCTTAAATTGGGAAGTATCTGAGAGCCTGTGTATAGTATGGTTAGTCCCACATCAGCTATATATTGAAAATATTTTGGGTGCTTATACACAACCAAGAAACTCATATAATGCCTTATGGCTAGTTTTTTTAAGGTCCTAGGTTGTTGCAAAAGGTACTAGAGTAGGCCTCGGCTCACAGTCTATTTGTACTAGAGGATGCTATAATATGGACATTTTTAGGGCTGGTCATGAGCCGATCATACTGTTTGTGATTGGATTTGACTAGATTTAGATCTTTAGTTTATGAGGATGCCTGAGCTTAAACAATGGGAGTATGTAAGAGCCTATGTAGGTATGCGTTTTAGTCCTACATAAGTTGTGCACCAAGAAGATCTATGTGAGAGTCTATATAGGCATGTGTTTTAGTCCTATATAGGTTGTGCACCAAGATTTTATATAATTACATAGGGCCAAGGAACCCAAATAACACCTTCTGGTTAGTCTTTTTGAGTGAGATCCTAGGTTGTTGCAAATAGTATTAGAGTAGATTTAGCTCATGACCAATTAGATACAGGACATTGTAGCACGGGCACTTTTAGGATTGACCACAGACCCACGGCCCCTTTTAGGATTGACCGTAGACTGACCATTGTATATTTATTGGATTTAACGGTATTTGGATTAGCCTGGAGAGGGTCCAAGGCTTAATCGGGGGGAGGGTTATGTGATGACTCATGTAGGCTTGTGTTTAATCCAACATTGCTTATGCGTTGGGGTAATTTTGGTTACTTATACAAAGGAATCTAAATAGCACCTTTCGGTGAGGTCTTGGATTGTCAATGCCACTCCTTAATACATAGTCTATTAGGCAGCTCATAAACTTTGTCAAATACCCAAGATCCCATCAAACTCAATTTATATGACCATGACTATGGAAAGTGGTTTTTAAAGACATGAACTATCATTTGTTCATATAGTCATATAATGGATTATTGATACTTCATATATTTGTAAATACAATGTGATGTGGATGGTTCGCTGACGTGGAGGAACCGGCAGGCGCCACGTCAAGAAGAGACGCCGCGTCGACTCTCCGGCCCGGATCCCACTACCGAGTCGAGCTGAGCTCCCTCAGAACAGCAAGCCGAGCTCAGTCCTCTGCCAGGTCGAGCTCACGAGTTCGGGATGCCTAGGTCGGAGCCGCCTTCCGCCCTCCAGAGCGAGACCCTCGGAGGTTAGCGCCCTGTGGTCGAGGTTGAGCTGAGAGCTCACCCGCCGATGTGGAGCCTCTCCGAGCGCGCACCCTCTGGACCGGGTCCGCCTTCCGCCCTCCAGAGCGAGACCCTCGGAGGTTAGTGCCCTGCGGTCGAGGTCGAGCTAAGAGCTCACCCGCCGATGTGGAGCCTCTCCGAGCGCGCGCCCTCTGGACCGGGTCCGCCTTCCGCCCTCCAGAGCGTGACCCTCGGAGGTTAGTGCCCTGCGGTCGGGGTCGAGCCGAGAGCTCACCCGCCGATGTGGAGCCTCTCCGAGCGCGCGCCCTCTGGACCGGGTCCGCCTTTCGCCCTCCAGAGCGAGACCCTCGGAGGTTAGTGCTTTGCGGTCGAGGTCGAGCTAAGAGCTCACCCGCCGATGTGGAGCCTCTTCGAGCGCACGCCCTCTGGACCGGGTCTGCCTTCCGCCCTCCAGAGCGAGACCCTCGGAGGTTAGTGCCTTGCGGTCGAGGTCGAGCTGAGAGCTCACCCATCGATGTGGAGCCTCTCCGAGCATGCGCCCTCTGGACGGGTCCGCCTTCCGCCCTCCGGAGTGAGACCCTCGGAGGTTAGTGCCCTGCGGTCGAGGTCGAGCTGAGAACTCGCCCGTCGATGTGGAGCCTCTCCGAGCGCGCGCCCTCCGGACCGGGCTCGCACCTCACCCTCCTCCGCCTAGGCCCTCCCCGCAAGCTCGGAGCGCTTAGGACGGAGCGAGCCTTGCCGTCCTAGCTCGGCCCCAGCCCGGACGAGGTACCCACCAGCCGAGGACACCGGCGAGCCGCCCGAGGATCATACCGGAGTGCTTCCCAGACCGTGCGGACCACCTGAAACCGTCAGTTGCACCAGAAAGGCAGGCAGCACGCCGATCGAGACACTACATTCCTCACCAACCACTCAGATCATCCAAGAGAAAAAGCCAACCGGGAGATTCGAATCCCACGGGCGGCGGCCCGCCATTCGAGGCACCCCCAAATTTCTCGGAATGAGGCAACCAAGAAGAGTGTCGGAGCGCCTGACAACGCACCCTATCATGAATCGGGAAAGGCTCCTCTGGACATCGCCGCATGCGCCTGACTGCCCGGCGGGGATCCCGAGACAAGCGCCAAACGGTAACCAAGTTCACAACAAACCCGAAGGTAACACACCAGTAACAACACAGTAACCACAATCCACCACTACCAACGCAAGCGCAAGCTCGACAAAGAGGGCAAAGCGCCACCACCAACACCACAGTAAAGGGAAAACAAGGAGAAGCGGAGGAACAGGGAACCCCTCTGTCCCCGCCATCAATCTTCCCCTGCTACGTTTTTGCCTACACACATCTTTCACTCCTCCTAGTGCGGAGTCCATCAAGAGAGGCCCGACCAGGAGGATCTGTTCCCCTGGATCGTCACTGACTTGATCGTCGGAGTGCCCCTGCCGGAAATCCCGGCCCGGGTCACTAATCCCTGTTTCGCAGGTCCAAGAGCAGAGGGCCGGCAGGCAGTGAGAGGAGCGCACTCCGGCGCCGGCAGCAGCTACGGGCCACGACGGTCTTCGCGGCAACACAATGCATGCTTGTCATACACATAGTATTATGAGGGGCTACAAACTATTATTGTTATGTATATTGTGCTTTTTACTGCAATGGAAGATACTTGCATTATTTTGACATTACAACATCTGCTTCCTTGACTTAATCATATTTTGAAGAATCACTAAGTTTTGTATTGTGCATATTTCTACTTCCCTACATGTTTTTTATACTAAAGAATGAGGAGACAGATTAGGATATTTCCCATGGAGTTGAGATTGTTTTGGTGCACACTTTAATTTGTGTAGCATTGGTTGCCCCTTAGGCTTTTTATATCATAGCAAGAGTATGACTGCTTTGGCTGTATAAACTGGAGTCTCGACAAAGGAGTGAAGTTAATTTTGTACAAAAACAGCTGATGGGAAACCAAGGAAAATTTGATAGCAATTGGTAGAAAGGAGTGTCATAAAAAAAAGACATTGTCTTCAATAAATATGGCAAGCAATGATTGAGTGAAATTTACATCAAGCAAGAATGAGGTTTGTTAATCATTTTATGCACCTAAACTCCTAATATGTCAAAATGAAAGGGAAGGTCTGCAAAAAGGAGCAGACAAATGAACACATCAATTGTATTTGAGGAAACTAGGGGGGACTTAAATTTCAGTCCCACTATTGAATTGGAATATTTACGTTTGGTTGACAACCAACTGTAGGAAAAATAAACTGACTCTCTGAAATAAGTCCTTTGGATTTGAAGGTGTTGGCATTGGTGTTGCCTATAGCAAAGATTGACAAATTAGGACCATAAAGCCAACCATGATGCCGTAGTTATGGTTATGGATTTGAATTTCTACTGTGTTCCAAAAGAGTATGCTTAGTGAATAATGGCAAGAAAGTTGATGCTAATTATGGAGTAGGTCATTTTGTGTTGAGATAAGCGGAGATGATTCCCACCACCTAAAGTATGAAACAGTGTATTGCGTCTACTCCACACAGCTGTGGTCTTTTAAACTGAACTTTATACCCTTCCCATGCCCAAAGCGAATGGTTCTGCCATGGGTCAATTCTGAGGCAGGGGATGAAACTTTTGATAGTTTTATTTGAATTTGATGTTCAAGGTACTTGTATGAGTTGTTAGGATTTTCCCCTTATAATGTCGCATTCACCTCTCTCTGGAAGCAGTGTTGTACATTTGTATTCTATTTATGAAATGCAACAAGGTTGTTCAGGTCCAGAATCAACATCAGCCATACCTGAAGTGATTCAGCTTTATGTATAGAATTTGGACCTAGGTCTAAGTTTGTTTTGTTCAGTCCTCATTCTGTTTCAAGTTTGGCCCGACTCTAGTATCATGGGCCAGACACTGTTTACCTAAAATCGTAAAGGTATAGTTTTTTTCTTAGTTGAGTGGGGTCTGGTTTTTGCTAGAACCCTGCTCACTCCATTTTGAAAATTATCTCTGGAATTAGGAAGTAATGTAAGTTCTTAAATTTGAAATATGAGACAACTCCAAATCAAATTAAGTATGTTGATTCTTGGTCTACTTGAGACACTTGCACCATTCTTTAGAGTTTATACATGTGCTATTTCATTATGTGATACAATTTGTTGCTTTCTAGTGATTTTCCCACATATTGTCCTCTCATTTTTTATCTTGCATGTTTTTCTAACACTTCTTTTTTGTGTTTATCATTTTCAGCTTTACCCATATCGATATTGTTTCCATTCTTATATTTCATGGTATGTATGTTGAATTGTTGTTATTTACTTTTCATTTGAAGCATAGAATCATTTAGTTCTACTATCTTCAAAGAAATTATTTTGTTAATTCATGCTTGGAATTGCTTGTCTTCTCAAAATCTCAACCCTTTTTTTTCCTTCTCTGTTTGTAAAGACAGATATTAAAACCAAATCAAGAAATCTAACTAATGAGGATATAGTGGACCAATTTTACCAAATAAATCATCTATGATCTAAGATGTTTAAGTTGCTTGTTCTTGTTTGTATTTTTTGCTAACTATAGCACCTTAATTGCTAAACTGACTATTAACCTTTAAGCACCATACCATCTGTTCGAGCAGTGCCACATGAATGGCCTACTCACTTTGATGATTTATCATGTGACATTGTTTGGTCCTCAAAAAGAGCAATGCTGTATTATAAATACAGCTGCACAAAGATTTATTGGCTTAGAATATGCAAAACTCTTCCAACACCTAGCATACCTGACTGCACATGAATTCTGTCTTCCCCACTTTTGATGTATCAATCATTCAAAGCATTTTGCTAATAATTGTATTAGTTGGCACTTGGTACGAACTCTTTCTAAAAGAATAGTCATACCCATGACCATCAAGCCATCATTGGCTATTTGGGCTGGCCTTCATGATCCCTGGTCCCCAGCCATTTCTTTTAAAGGAGACTTCTAGTATGATTACTGCATCTTTTTCCAAATCTTTTATTTTGAATTTCATTTTGTTGGTTTTCATCATCCCCTCCTCCTATTGGTGCCTTCATATAGATTCAAGAACCTCTTTTTATTAGGGCCTCCTTGAATCTTCATTGCAAATGCACATACCATCTCCATTGGTTCTCTAATACTATTTTCTGAATCAATGAAACTCCTATGCTTTTTTGGTATACTTGTGTTTCTCACTCCTATTCTGCCACATGTCCACCCTTAGCATTCTTATGTTTGTTAAGCTCCTCTTAGCTGGGAATGTGGGAATGTTAAGCTCCTCTTTGTTGGAATTCCCCAACATTGTGAACAACACAACATTTTAGGTCTCCACACAATTTTATTCAATATTTTTCCACGTTACATAATGCAGACGTGACTCCACTATATTTTCTGGTCATTGATTTTATTAGATAATTTTTTGCATGATACATCATCATCATTGTCATCATCATCTTCTTCTTCTTCGAAGTGGGATGGGGGGAAGTCTGATCAACATTGGAGACCAGTACCACACCTGGCGACTTTACCAATTGGCACCCTCATAATACAGTTTATTATAAAACCTGTCACATTGATGCATAGGTTTACCATTAATTGACTAGAACCTTGTATGTTTTTGTTTTATATGTTCCAGTCATGATCTGACCCCTCATTATCCTCCATCCTCTGTTGTCATCAGTGCTGTTACCACCACTTTGATCATGGTCATCACTTACACCATCCCTCTATCATGCTCCACAACTGCCCAATCCATAAACAATGACCTGCCATTGCTGTACTCATTGCACTATTGACATAACCAACCTTGTTCCAATGTCCTGCCCATGATGGAGGCCTGGTAGTGGTACGTGCAGAAGGATGGCAGGATGATGGTGGCCTTGATGGGATTATGGGAAAGGTGTTAGTATCATGGTAGTGGCAGGCTGGTGATGTTCTAGGATTAAGGTCATTGGAGTTTCAATGTATTGTGGATGGTAGATTATCCTAGATTATATTCTGCAGATACCTTGATCAGCCAAATATGTGCTTAAAGCTCTTGAACTTTGAATAAAATGAACATCACTATGATTCCTTTACTTTTTTTTTCCCCATAGATAAGAGACTTGCATATTGCCAAAAGGGAAGAAGATATTGGATTCTATGCAGGTTTTGTAGGTGAGTTTCTGTTGCACACTTGCACTGCATGTAAAAATATCTGATGTGCTGCAAATCAAATGCTTAGGTGGTATTGTTACAGTTAGTACCTTGTTGTACATGTTGAATGGATGTGACTGACATATGTTCCCCTCTTGAAGGAGCTTCATTTATGTTTGGGAGAGCTTTGACTTCTGCATTTTGGGGAATGGTGGCTGATCGACATGGGAGAAAACCTGTTATTGTGATTGGCATATGTGCTGTGTCAGTAACACCTGCTTTCCTGTCTGATCATCATTGTTAACTTGAAAATGCTAAGGAAATACAGTTTAGCTTTTTTCTGTTTTCGAATCCTATCGTCACTCTGGTGTTGTTGCCATTACAGGATCATATTCAACACTCTTTTTGGGCTAAGTACAACATACTGGATGGCAATTACTACAAGATTACTCCTTGGATCTTTAAATGGTTTACTTGGCCCCATAAAGGTATGTATAAATACATTATCATTGATTAGTTATCCCTCTCAAATTGTAAATTGTACTAAGCTAATTGTAACCTTTATGACTTGAATTTTGCACAGGCTTATTCTATAGAAGTTTGTCGAGTAGAGCATCAAGCTCTTGGACTATCACTTGTAATAAAATTCCGTATACGTTGTTTAATCAAATATATTTTGTATCCCTCACAAATGCATAATTAAGGTACTCTGGCTGTCTCCTTTCAGGTCAGCACAGCTTGGGGTATAGGTTTGATAATTGGCCCAGCAATTGGAGGCTTCTTTGCGCAGGTATCCATGAATTATTCTTTGTAAGCACATTGCTGGAAATGAAACATTGCATTTGCACATCCTTGAGTGCCAAGCTGCTTGTAGCTGTGCCAATGTTCGTCTTTAGTACAACACATCACATTTTTTATTTAACATCTATATATGCTAATTTTTATGTTAATGTTTTATGTATATGTAGATTTGGTGTAAACGATGTTAAAGAAGATAAAAAATTCAAGGAATGTAGAGTATTATTGCATTTATGGCGGTAGCATATTAGGCTTATTTTATTTTGTACTTTTATATCTTATTTGTACATGTCCATTTATGCTAAGTCATCTGTACATATCTCTATAAATATTAATACAATTCTAGAGAAGGGTTGTGTGGCTTTTACCCATATTTTTCATGGTATCAAAGCCAAAACCTAACCTTAGGATAAGTCGCTGCCATAAGCGATCATCTCTGGTGGATCCTTTACCACCGTCTATGTTGTTTGAAAACAAGTAAATCTTGTTTAAAAATAAGTATTTCTGAACGTGCTTGACAGTTTTGGAGTCTCCTCACATGTAGATGGCACAACAATCGTCCTTTCTCAAATAATTGAGGGCACTGATAACAAAGTTTTGGCCAATCCAACCTACTTTATCTGGAAGAAAGAAGATACAACTATACTGTCATGAATTAATGTGACATTGTTTTTGAGCATTTTATAGATGGTGATATTTATTTCACCAAAGACAACACGCGAGGCTTGGATGGCGATGGAGGCATATTTTTAAGATAAAACCGTATGACGCATCCACCATATTCTCTCTCAAGTCGAAACTTTGAAAGATAAAGAAGGGAACAATGAGCATGATCGAGTACATGTAGAAGGTTAAGGCTATCGGAGATGCCCTATATGCAATTGGAGAGGGCAATATCACAACCTTGTGATGATTATTCTTTTAAGGCTTCTAGTAAAATATCGACGATTTGTGAGTGCATTGAACACTCACCGAACTAAGCCCACCTTCAATCAACTCCATCCTCTTCTCATGCTGGAGGAGACTAAAGTATTGAAGAGAAGTCATCATCCAGCAAACTCATCACAGGATGCCGATGCCCTTTATGCTAACTAAGGCTGAGAAAATCGATGTAGAGGTAGATCTCGTGAAGACCACGGATTGAGAGGAGATTGTGGATAGTAGTATGGTTGAAGATCTTCGAGAGCATATCCTTCACAACCTTTTTCATATAATCCTAATTTTTTTTTTATTTTTTTTCAAAGCCACATTTGCAAAACTAGCCATTGATAACCCCTATATTAGCTAACATCCCCCTAGCAGTGAAGGCACAATATCCTAGGTAGCATTGGAGAGTAAGGCTTGATATTTGTCCAACATTGCTTGTCGCCACCTTCCATATTGAAAGGCTTCGGAAAAAGAGTTAGGTTCAATAGGTAGAGTAGAAGACATGAAAGCCAGAAGGGAAGAGGACATATCTCACTTTCGAGCAAGGGATCTTGTGAGCATAGGGTGGGTGTGAATGGGAGACAAAGCAGAAGTGATGGAGGGTTTAGACGAGGGTGGTGGCTTGGTCGCATCAGAGGAACCGGTCCGATTTGGGAGTGCAGGCTCGAGTGTAGTTTTAGATTTGGAAAGATGAGATCTTCTAGTATAGACATGAAGTTGTTTTGGATTGTCAGACGGGACATGTGTCTTAGTTGTAGGTGTAGAGGAGGCAAAGATCTCGTTGGTAGGTAGTCCTTCCAATCGAAGGGATCTGGTGAAACATTAGGAGGATAGTACCTAGAAGAATTCAAAGCAAAATTGTTGTTAGAAAGAAAATCAAATTGTGAGATTGCTTTGGGCGTAAAGGATCACTACCTAATAGAGATGGATTTGACAAAAAATCTTGAAACAATTGAAAATTTAAATGAGGAATGTAGAGTCAATAAATTTGAAGAGATAAGATTACGGAAAAATGGATTCAATAAATATAACATGCCAAAAAATATAAACTTTATCAGTACTTGGATAGAGGCATTGGAACCCTTTGTGTTTACCATAAATTTTTAAAGTAAATACAAGGTAGAGACTAAGGAGTGCTTATAATCGATGATGTCCTGTAAATCTAGATAGCACAAGCATATGAATATCTTCAAAAGTTGTAAGTCACAAGAAAGATAGCCATACAAGATATGGTAAGGTGATTTGTCCTTTAAAACAGTAATAGAGGGAGATGATTAATGAGAAAAATAGTAGTTTGAATCGTATTAGTGCAAGCACTATCAGGCATGCAAGATTGAAAAGGTATAGTTCTAACTTCTAACAATATTAGTAATGTCTTTAACATGGTTCGCGGTACCGTCCCGTACCGGCCAAGAGCCGGTACGGTTCGCCACCAAAAAACGGTCCGGACACTGGACTGTTGAAAAAAAATAAATTTTTTTTCCCATACCGGTACGGTACCGTACCAGTACGAACCGCCTGGTTCAGGCTCGGTTCAGCTCGGTTCGGCCCGGTTCGGGTCGGTTCGGGGTCGGTTCAGTGAGAGGGGGGGAGAAAGATTGTTTTTTTTTTTTAATTTGGCATGTTGGTACGGTACGGTATGGACCGTACCGTACCATACCGCCCGCTGATCGGTACGGGTCCCAGTACCGGTTCAGCGGACCTTGGTCTCTATATTTTGTTCAACTATCCCATTTTGTTATGGTATGTGTGGACAAGAAATTATGTGAATTATACCATATTCACAAAATGATGTAAGGAATTTTTCATTATCATACTCTTTTCCTCCATAAGGCCGGAAATATTTTATTTTCTGTCGAAAGACATTATCGACTAAAGCTTTAAATTCAAGAAATTTGTCAAACACCTTATGCTTGAATTTTAATAAATATATCCATGAGTAGTGAGAATAATCATCCATAAATAGAACATAATACTTGAAACAAAAAAGTAGAAATATAGTTAATTGATGCTTTCTATACATCAAAATAAATTAGTTGAAAGGGAAAAGTCGAATAAGACTTAGATTCATTAAAGGAAAGTTGAACATGTTTGCCAATATGACATGCATTGCAATGAGACAAAGTTATTCAAGATTCAAAGGGCACATTATTCTATTTAATAAACTTAGACAAAACCAGTTGACTCAGGTGACCCAACCTTCTATGCCAAAGATCGCTGTTAAGTGTTGTAGCAATCAAAGTAGATTTTGGCTTATTTCTTATGCTTGCAACTCTCTAAAATAAAGGATAAAGTGACGTTCCCAGACTATTGCATCATAGAAGCTCTGTCCCAGTTTCCTTGTCCTTCATAAAAAAAAAAATCAATTGAGTCAAATTTGAATGTTGAGTTATTGTTGTGATAAATCTGACGAATAGAAAGCAAGTTGCATTTTATGGATGGAACAACGAGAACATTTTTTAAATCAAAAGGTCGAGTAGGAGTACTTAATTTTGTTTCATCAATTTTTGCGATAGAAAGTAGTTGACCATTACTAACAAAAATTCTATTTCTTCCACTATAGGTCTTAGAACTCAAAAGCATACCTGGATCTAATATCATATGTTTAGAAGCACCAGTGTCAAGATACCAGACTTTCTTAGGGGATTCATGAAGGTTCATGGCTACAAAAATTTGTGGAAGGTCATCAGAGACAAAGGCATGATTAAACCTATGTCTGCATTGGAGAGTGGGGTGATTAGATTTGCCACATATCTAGCACTGTACTCCACTGCGTGGAATGAAGGGGATGCTAGTGTATTATTATATTTATGGCATTGGATGTATTTATGGTAGTAGCATATTAGGCTTATTCTATTTTTCACTTCTATGCCTTATTTGTACATGTCCATTTATACTAAGTCATTTGTACATACCTGTATAAATATTAATCAATCCTAGAGAAAGGGTGTATGGCTTTTACCCATATTTATTAAGAGAAAAAAACCTTCAAGATTGATTTTATAGTGTGAAGAAAATCTACCAAAAATATTAGGGCTCCATCAAGGAATTAGGGTGTTCAAAATTAATTTATATTACAACACAAGCAAGAAGGAAAATAAAATACCGGATATATACACACACATAAACACAAATTAATGCATATATGCATAAACATACACATATCGAATACAAATGGGTTAGAGAATGAGTTGCAAAGGGTATAAAATTTCTAGGATTTTCGGTTGCAGATGGTGGTCCATCCCATTAATGGTTCAGAATCAACTTTTCAATGTAATTTCCAAGAGATAAAACATTTATGAAAGAAAAATTCAGGAGAAAAATTCCAGAAGGTGTTCTCAGTAAGCATCAGTGACATGAGCAAATGATTTCTACATGGATTTTTTTGACATTTTTGGGGAAGCGGGGTGAAGCATTATGCCATCATTCTTTCCCTTCAACCTAAGAATGATGGCTGTAAAGAGATTTTCTAGATGGTGATATTAGTTTTGCGAAGCCTCAAGAGTTTTGAGCTCCTGTATGTTGCTTGTTAGGAATTATTTGACAATCCTCGGGTTACATGCAGGTTTTTCAAAAATTTTTAATTAATTAAAATTAATACATAATGGAATAAAAACTACTCTAAGCATGTATAATAGGAACTAATCACGAACATATAATATAGATCTGCAAATAAAAATAAAATTATTAAATCCACTTACTTGTTGTGCTACTCCAAATTTATCGGATCAGATATAGGAAAAAATTTCAGATTCCACTGAATTGGATTTGGAAAAAAAAATCCCGGATTCTGTTGGAGCTGCACGTGCCCGGCCTCTACTGGTATCCATAGGGAGATGGCCTGATTGAAGGCTTGAGTCTACCAGAGTGCTAGCACCTTGTAGACCTCCTTTCGACTGTTGGATCATATCTCCATTCTTTTCTTTTTTTCTATATTAGAAATCCAAGAATGAAGACAAATCTTTTCTCAAGAAATCAAGGGAGAATATTTTTCTCCTCTTGAACTGAACCCTTTCATTTAGGATCGAGAGGAGGATCCTAATGGGCGATGAATAATATTATTTTCTCTCACAAATATTATGGACGGTGGAATCAAGAAGATAGATGGGGCGTTAATCTTGATTTTATTTCTCATGGTCAACTCAACAAAAAAAACTCCATGCCACCTCAATATGTTCGCTCCCATACCTCACATAAATTCACTTTCTTTCTTATGCCATATCACAAATTTTTCTCTCCCTAGAGTTCCTTCTCAACTATAGTTAGGACAATAGATATAAATCAAACTTAAATACCTAGATGGATTAGGATAGGTAGGGAGAGAGACACCTAGGAGCACCAAACACCTTTGTGTGCCCATAAATTCCACGCCAATTATGTCCTCATGTGAAGAAGGGTATATCCCTTCTTTCTTACATGCCAAAGAGAGAAATAGCATGGGGAGGGAGACAGAAAATTAGTAGTTAGTTAGGAATTAGTTCAACTAACTCCTTATCCTAGTCCTTTTAGGATTTTAACCTAACTAATCCTATCAGGTTTATATTTAAATTTATAACTAATTAGGAATTAGTCAGGCCAACTAACTAACTAATTCTAACCAACTAGAAAACTAACCTAATTCCTAACCAATTTAGGTTTAGGTTTAAATCTATAACAAATTAGGAATTAGATCCTAATCTAATTAGGACCACTAAATCCAAATAGAATAGATTAAACCTAACTGAATTAAATCATATTTAATTTACCTAGGATTAGGCAACCAATTAGGTCAAATCGAATTGTCTCGCAACAATTGCAATTAGGTTAGTCCAAAACCTAATTGGACTAAGTCATCATCCAAACTCAACCAAAAAGAATCCAATTCAATTTGTATCAAGCCTAATTATAATTAAATGATTAAATCATCTAATTAAATTACAACTCTTACAATAAAATCTTTTTTGCTAAAATTAGCAGGTACAAACAAAATAGCAGGGTCCAAATTTATAACCCTTATAAATTTAAACTTTCTAAATATGTAACTCTCACATATTTTGATCTAATTGTGTGATCAGACGATGCTAACACAAGAGAAGGATATGTTTATATTTCAATCATTAAACTAATTGGAAACTTGCATCTTAGAAATACAAAGCTTAATCAATTAGCAAATATTAGGAAATCTTCTTTGATCAAGTTTTTTTCTAACCACTTGAATTTTGTCATCAAAGGAATTTGCTCTCTCCAGATATCTTGTTAGGTGATATGTTTCCAAAATATTTGCATCAGAGAGAAAGGGAGGATGGTGTATAATTTGTGGAGGGTGCTGTCCCCTATGGCAAAACATCCCTTGTATTTGTTACTCTCTCTCTCTCTCTTGTGGACATGCTTGCTACTGTTTATTAATTAAATATATTGCATACAGCTGGTGTAATATATATGAGGGGTTTAATGAGTGGATCTTGGTGTTATTCAACCTCTCACAGTGGATAAAATTCTTTCTGAAAGGAGCATTGGACCATGCATAATTTAACTGACCGAACCTGACGGTTCCTGTCATAAATTGTTGCCAACCAGGAGTACAAAGCACTACCGCAATTTCCTGAAAATATTATTATCTGAGTTTCCTCTTTAGTTAGTGTGGGCAGGATCTGTTGAGAAAATTCCAGGCTCTGATACCGGTTGTTGCGGAAGCGAAACAGGATCGTCGATTGTCGATGTTGATACCACAAGAGAAAGAAGAAAAGATAACAAAGACAATTTTTTCGGGCATGCAAAAAATTTCACTATGAAAAATAAACTTACAGATTGAACTTTCTCTCAACCCTGTACAAGTATCTCTCAACAAGAAATCCCGAATCCTTCTCTCAAGCTTTCAATCAGCCCTCTACAAGAGACCTCTCACCACTTTTTCATCCTCCTCCCTTTGTGTCTCTGCCCACGAATTTGTAGCCTCCACTGCGTAGAGTATCTCACCAGGAGTCCAACGGTCCAAACAAAATTCAAATCGGAGTCCTGTAGCTCTCCCAATCGCAGTTTGATTGCAACGCTGCTCATGGCCGTCGATCGCATTAAGATCTGTGCATATTTTGTCTCCTTCTGGGTTTCTTTCTGCTGGGCCCCATGCATGTTTTTTCTCTTCGTGGGTCGCGCGGGAGTTGAGGCGTCACTAGTCCAACAACCTCCACCTCGGCTCAACGCACCGCCTTCACCTAACTTGAGAGCTTCTAAGGATTCTAACGTCCTCATGCCTTGGGACAATCGCCTGATCATGGATGGGCAAACATGGGAGTCAAGCCAGGCTGCTCGATTCCATCTCCGTCATGTGCTGTGCTCACCTCGACTCGAGACCTGCTCGGGAAAGTCTCCTGCGGCAATAGGAACTTCACTTTGCGACATCGCCGTCGTCCTTCTGAGTCTCGCATCCCATGCCCGATCCACCTACTGTCGGAGCTCCACCTCGCACTGGACTCCTGTTTACACCAGGGACTCCACCTCGCATTGGACTCCCTGTCAAGAGGTAGTGACCCCCACGCTTCTTCCCTTGCAGAACAATCCTATTGCCATGCAAGACCTTTAGGACTCCATCACCAGCTCTCCACCTATAGCCGCTTGAATCCAATTTGCCGAGAAAAATTAGATTCTTGCTAAAACTGGGTACGTATCGGACCTCACCCAGTTTCTTCACTGTCCCATCATGTGCCTTCAAGCTGACTGTCCCGACGCCCGCGATCGCACAGCTCGATCCATCTGCTATGTGGACAGAACCCTCTCTACTGTCTAGAGAGTCAAACAGCTCCTCCCTGCAACAAACATGGTATGGACAAGCAGAATCCAAAACCCACTGGAAAGAAGGGGATACTTCGTCGGATACCAAGAGTACATCGCTGATGTATCCATCATCGCCACTATCGGCCACCGCCGTAGCAGCCTTTATCCGATCCCTGAGCTGCGGGCAATCTCTGACACGATGCCCCAACTCATCGCACTGGAAACACTTGATCTTGCTGGCATCTTTTGACTTGGACCGTCATCCTCGCGATCCTTTGTCACTCCGCCTTCGATCACCTGCACCTCCAGAAACTGTTAACGCTGAGTTCCCATCTGAACTCGAAGCCTGGTTCCCCCTCTTGAGAACCTCGTTCTGAAGTAGCGTCGATGTCACCTCCTCCATCCTGATGGTGCTCTTTCTCACTAGAAGAACAGTCACCAAGGACTTGAAGGACTGCGGTAGGGATGATAGCAATACAAGTGCCCGGGTCTTCTCCTCAACTTTTTCACCGACACTGAGGAGATCAGTAAGGATCCTCTAGAAATTGCTCAGGTGCTCCTGCACACTGTCCCTCGGCCATCCGCAATTGATAGAACTGTTTCCAAAGGAACAAGGTGTTGGTGAGGGACTTCGCCATGTACAGCTCCTTTAGCTTCTTCCACAACGCCGTCGGGGAAGACTCGTTCAGTACATAGATCACGACATCATCCGCCAGGTACAAGCGGATTGTGCTTACTGCCTGCATCTGAAACCCTTTCCAGGTATTCTGCTCTACGGTGTCTGGTCTCTCTTCGCATATGAGAGTATCGATCAGTCCTTGCTGGATAAGCACGTCTTTCACCCTCTCTTGCCAGAGGGAGAAGTTGCTCTTCCCATCGAACCTACTGATTTTCACTTTAATTGCACTTATCTTCTCCAACTTCGATCTCGATCAACCACGGACAACCTGTGCTCTGATACCAGTTGTTGAGAAAATTCCAGGCTCTGATACCAGTTGTTGCAGAAGCGAAACAGGATCGTCGATTGTCGATGTCGATATTACAAGAGAAAGAAGAAAAGATAACAAATACAATTTTTTCGGGCATGCAAAAGATTTCACTATGAAAATTAAACTTACAGATTGAACTCTCTCTCAACCCCGTACAAGTATCTCTCAACAAGAAACCCCGAATCCTTCTTTCAAGCTCTCAATCAGCCCTTTACAAGAGACCTCTCACCACTTTTTCATCCTCCTCCCTCTGTTCGCGTCTTTGCCTACGAATTTGTAGCCTCCACTGCATAGAGTATCTCACCAGAAGTCCAACGATCCAAATAGAATCCAAATCGGAGTCCTGTAGCTCTCCCAATCGCAGTTTGATTGCAACACTGCTCGTGGCCGTCGATCGTATTAAGATTCGTACAGATTTTGTCTCCTTCTGGGTTTCCTTCTATTGGGCCCCATGCGTGTTTTTTTTTCTTCATGGGTCGCGCGAGAGTTGAGGCGTCGCTGGTCTAACGGGATCTTCGTGGATGGTAGTATCAATCAGATAACAGAGACTGAAATTATTAATGGAAGTTGAAATGACAGAAGTACCTCTGACAGCAAGAGTGATGATCGTTCAAAGAAGAAGTAGCAAAATTTGAGATGAAGATTGACTAATGACTGTAGTATGAATTTCAAATTAAAATGAAGAGCAATTTTTTTTGGGGAGAATTCACTCATTGTGTCAAAAGAACATCATCAAACATCTTGTCTAAGGGGTATTCAAGCCACAGTGTTAATGAGGACATTGACTATAGAGATGACTGGCTTTCTAGAGAAACAAATTGCTTATGATATTGCCATATACCAGTTAATATTTCTACAGCTTTGCACAGTAGTCATTGAAAAACATTAGGTATACAAAGAATTGTTCATTTCAAAAGCATTTGGCCATAATGTTTTTTTCTCAACATGTATTAAACTTAGTGCACTCCGTCCTTTCCATTGTTAATAACTTCATATTATGATTTCTTATAAGTTGTAAAATGGCATTGAATTTTATATGCTGGTGTAACCTAACTATTACACATTTACACATGTCCAAATTTATTAGGAAATCAATCTTGTGATGGTCTTTTTCTTTTAAAAAAAATCATTATATTAAATTCTTATTCTTGTGTCTTTGGATGCATTTTGTATCAGCCTGCAGAAAAATATCCTAATATATTCTCCCAAGATTCCTTTTTCGGGAGGTATGGATGCTTCTACTACTAATTTTCGTTTGCTTATTTATGACATCTGTTCATATTTAATTTTATTATTGCCATCTTTTGTAGGTTCCCATACTTTTTACCCTGCTTTTGTACATCGCTCTTTGCAGTTGGTGTATTTATCCTATGCTTTTGGCTTCCCGTAAGTTATAGAATCCATGTTTAATATTCCCCATCTTTTATGCTGGAGCAAAATGATAATAACATTATTTCCTTGTTACATGTGTGACCTTCTTCATTTGTTTCCATTATCTTTTTTAGTCAAGTTAATCTCAAATTTTTTAAAATTTCTGGAATAACCAAAATGAATTGATTTATTTAACTCTGTTTTCTCTTCCCACCTGTTATCTAACTCTTTCAAACCATACGAAATTAAGTTTCTAAAAGTGTCTGTTATATCTTCAGTAACACAAAATTATCAGGTCATACAAGGATGATGATGCTAAAGATGAATGGACCCATCATGCATTTCAGTGCTTTAGGAAGATCCTTTTATAACACATAGGCATATGGATGTCCTCAAGTAGAAAAACTCATCTGTTTTCATTCCTTATTTCAGTGTTCAGAAAGTTCATTTGGAGTTGAGGGGAAGGTTATGGCCTTTTGTAGGATAAAAATGGTTAAAACACCATAAATCCATCAAAGCCTGCTGATTTTGAATTCTCTATGTGATTACTTTTGTTTGAGGGGAAGAGAATTGGCATCTTATAGGATTCCAGCAGTCCACCCCGATGATTGTTTTAGGTAATGCTTATGATCAGTGGATTGCTTCTCAATCACGTAACACTAAAAACTCAATATTTTGGGATTGGCTATTGGACTGGTCGATGCCTTGGTGGGGTTGGAGTGATGTACTTATCTATACTAGGATATGATGGGGAATGGATGAGCCATCTTTGTTGTCGCCATGCATCGAACATTTTCTAGTGGAGTGCGGGCTCTTATGGTCATGCCTAGAGGGGGTAGCTACACTGGTCGCCCCCCCCTCACTCTTGTTGTCTTATCAAAAAAAAAAAAAAAAAACTCATGTTTTTTGCATGCATTGACAAGGTTTAGTCTCTCATATTTACCAGAACTTTCTTTGGTTAAAAATTTTTGTCATTTGATACTTGGGAGTTGGGAAGACATACTTCATATGTTATATTATTGGCTTTGGAGAGGTGTTCTCCAATGCGTTCTTTCCAACAATTTTTTTGTTATCTTAAACTGGATTTTGCTTTTGCTTGATTCAACAAATATATTGTCTCTCATTCAATTATTCTCTTACTAGTTTCATTTTAATTCATGAGTGGCTATGCCGATTCTGAGCACAAAGATACAAATTTACTCAGCAGTATAATTTGTTGCATCTATTTAATTTTATAGGAAACATTGCATACACATAATGCAAGCAAAATGCAAGATGGAGCAATTGAAGTTCTTGAGGCTTCATCTCATGGATCTGGTCTAAAAGAGAATACCAATGAAAGTGAAGAAAGAGCTCCTACAGAAAACCTATTCAAGAATTGGCCATTGATGTCATCTATCATTGTTTATTGTGTTTTCTCCCTTCATGATATGGCCTATACTGAGGTGATATTTTTTGCTTAAATGTATCTGATTGCTTTATAATTCTTTAAATAAAATGTTATTATTTTTTATGTATTATTCTGAAGCTTCTGTCATTTGTACTGTGCGTTCAAGTGCAACATATGCACATATTATTTGGGAAGGAAATGTTCTCTCATGAAGTAAATGGCTGTCTTTTGGGAAGAAAATGTTCTCACATATTATTTGGGAAGAAAATGTTCTCTCATGAAGTAAATGGCTGTCTTTTGCAACATTGCATGTCCATCTGAACTTCAAGAAATGTTGGCATCTGAGATATGTAGTAAACTAAATTTAAGTTTTGAAATGCTTATTACAGAGCTCAAGAATGTGATTATGATTGTCTTCAAGTTAAATTTCATTCTAGTTTAGGAAATAATGCAATTTTTCTGTCATTATTCCTGCATTAAAAAATTTGTTGAGATATAGAATTTTCTTGTTTTGACATGTTGTGGTAAATTGTTTTTTTTTTTCTTTTGGTTATTGACAAGCTACTTGTGCCTTTGCTTTTACATTGATCATAAAATTGAAATCTCCTGTTGCTACTTTAATGTCAGATTTTCTCTCTATGGGCTGTTAGTGATAAAAGTTATGGTGGATTGAGCTTTTCAAGTCAAGATGTTGGTGAGGTGCTTGCAATCTCAGGTAGTATATGATGGTGCTTTCATTTGAGTTATAATTTGAAAGTATGTTCCTGGTGTTTTGGTATTCCCTATTGGTTCTCAATCGAATAAGTTGACTTTACTGTTGCATCCAGGGTTCATGGTACTGTCCCATATCACCCGGTACGGGGCGTACCGTACCAGACTGGTCAAGAATCGGTACGGTTCAGTCCTAAAAAATGGTTCGGGATCTGAACTATAAAAATTGGCCTGAACCGAACCGGTACGGGTTAGTTCGGTATGGTACGGGTTGGTTTGGACCAGTATGGCCTGGTTCAGTCCAATTTGGGCTCGGTTCAAGTCTGGTTTAGCGATCCTTGCTTGAGAGGGGGGAGGAAGATAGTTTTTTTTCAATTTATTAAAACCAGTACATGTACCAGTACGGTATGGTACAGTACGGTACCGTACCGGTTGCTGACCGGTACAGGTTCCGGTACCAATTCAGCGATCCTTGGTTGCATCTGACAGATTTTCATAATTTTCAATTAAATTTGACAACGAAAACATGAAGTTAGAAGTAAGTCACCAAATTGCAGGATACTCAACCAATAGGCTCTGGTGTAGACTTGGAGCTCCAATGAGGAGGTAGATGAGCAGAGAAGTCTTAGTGGATAATGCATGGAGAAGTCAAATAATAGACAAAGTGAGGAGCATTGGAAAGAAGAGGTTGATGCTCAAATGACGTGCAAAATGCCAGACAGAGAGAAAGTAAAGAAGGCAGTGGTCAACAGCTAGCTATTTTCAGTAGGACACATGCCATTAATAGGCCCAAGTGGAGTTTTCTATTATGCATATCATGCAATTGTGTACATCTGATCATATCAGCACTATGGCATGAGAACCCTTCTGGATAGATGTGCACCTCAAATATAAGAAACTACCAGAAGGGATCTGAATCATCTGATGATAGAGATTACTTTTCAGATGGATGATAGTGGCATTATCATCTTTAGTTATAATCACAGTTTTTTTTGTAAGAATAAGGGATTCCTCGTGCCACAAGTTGTATAGTGTTAACAGAGAAGAATCTTGGAAATTTTAATGAATCTAATATTAAGACGGGGCAGCGTGTAAACAGCCCAAACTAGAACTAGAGAATGTTCAATTCCATAACTAAAATGATTGAAAATTTGAAACAATCAACATTATGAGATGAATATGGGAGGTTGGCTGAGGGCATCATAAGTCTCCTTAAATAATTCATTGTGAAGAAAAGTATTCTTCATGTTCTTTTGTAAAAATACCCCATACCAAGTAGCTCAAATTATTATCATATTCCAACAACAATCTTCTTCCTCAATTTAAGGGTCTCGTGGAAGTCAATGCCATATTTTTGAAACAGGCGGGAACATGCCTTCCTAGAAGAATGAACCTCATATACTAGTTGAATGGTTGAAATAGAGGCCTCTAGTTTGTTAGAATCTGGAGACGAAAAAAATTGAGGATCACATATAGCTCACTTGGGCCTCCCAGTCTAAGCTGTTTAAAGTCTACTAGCTGGCTGGTTGGCTAGACTTGAATGGATTGTATTGTTCATATCAAGGATCGCTGAACCAGTATCAAGAGCCGTACTGGTAGTTGGCTAGTACAGTCCGGTATGGTACCGTACCGGGACCCATACCGGTTCCTGTAAAATAGCATTTTAACTTTCCCCCAACTTTGCTACAGGGCCCAACCTGCACCGGACTTGAACCAGGCCTAACCGCCTGGTTTAGGTCATACTGTACCGGCTGGTTTGGGATGGTATGGAAAACCCTGGCTCATATCATGGAATTCACTCGGGAAAGTATCATTGAGTGTAATAACGATCAAATTCATGGCAATTAGATGCCATTTAAAGCTTGATCATGTACTATTTTTTCCAAATATTCTGATGGGAGCGAAAAATCATGCTGATACCGTAAAACTAGAGTTGTATTGTGTTGGAATGGCTGCAAATTTGCAATTATTTATTAACGGAAGATAATACATAATGGATGTAATTAAAGTAGACCATTACCTTTCATTTGTAACATTTATTGGATACAGAGACATGAAATGCACACAACCATGTGGCTCATTAGCTCTATGTACAAATACTATCTTTAAAGCTGCAACAGGTAAAATATTCTGGCTTATATTCCCATATTCTTTCTAGTTCATGGAACTGAAATTGTAACAAGAAGCTAGAGATCTTATTTGTTTTGTGTGGTTTAGTGTCATCAATCAAAATTGTCACAAAAAGATATGCCAAGATCCCCAGAGCTATCCTGCTTCATCCCAGTACTTCTTTCCCTTTCTTGGTCTCAGAGGCCTTCATATTTCCCCTTCCATCTTCTTAGTGAATGGTTTAATTGGTTTCCATCTTTTGTATACTAGAAGCTATATGTTCATACCAGTTAATGAGCTCTTTTTTTTTCCTCTAAGGTTGTTTCTTCCTACTTGGATATAGGCAAGGTTTAGGAAAGGGGGTGGGATGGCCATTGCATCTCGTTCTTGTGAGAAAATGGAACTGGGACAGGGTTGGGATATTGAAAGTTTGAAATCCATCTATGTAGGGAGAGAAGAAGAAAGATGAAAGAAAGAAAGGAAAATGAATAAAGGAAAAAAGTAAAAGGAAAGAAGAAAAAAAAAAATGAAAGAAAGAAAGGAAGGGAGAAGAAAAAGAAAGGAAAGAAGGAAGAAAAAAAGAGAAAGAATAAGAAAAAGATATAAAGGAAATAAAGGAAGGGATAATAAAATGAAAGAAAAATGAAATAAAGGAAAGGAAGGTAGAAGAAAAGAAATAAAAAAAGGAAAGGAAGAAAAGAAAGGAAAGAAGAAGGGGAGAGAGATGGAGGATATCTATTGGGATGCATGACTAGGATCGTTGTCAGGACAAAATAGGACAACGGTGCATTTTATTTAATGGAGATATTGGGACACCTCCATCTCATGGAATTTAAAATCTTGGACATAGGCATATAAAAAGTAGTCACATAACTCTTCAAATTACTTTAAAATATCCAATTATTTTCAATTAAGATTTCATCAAAATCCATTCGCAATGCCATCCCATTTAATGCACTTCTTCTAATACCTAATGGCTGCTAGTAATTTTTCATTTTGTGAGATCTGTTCAATTGTCTTTTTTGAAAGATGTCTCTCACTTTTATCAGGTCCAGTCTTAATGATTTTGATATGAGAGTTTGGTAGGTCTGTTGCCTTGCTAACTTAGTCCCCAATCCCAATTTTCTTGCTGTGTACATAAATGGTGGATTTTAAATAAGATATGACAGATTATTAGTTTTTGAAAAATGCAAATAATTTATTAATATGATATCTTAATGTTGTATTTCTCATGTCTCTGCATTATTCATGCTATTCAAATTACCAATGTGGGGACTGCACATCAAAACCAGACATCGCAATTGTGAAATGCTCCAAAATAGATTATGTTGATTCCGTAAAAGTTAAAACACTTTCTTTTGCAATCTGGCCACCAAATTTTTTTCTCCATCTTTGAAGAGACTTGGGCCTTTGTCTATGCTGAAGAACAACAACCACATTAAAGATGGCTTCTTAAATATGTGATTACAAAATAGTTCTTGAGAGTCAAGTACTAAGATTTGCTTATTAATGGTTTATGTGGTTCTCTTTTGTCAAGTACTAGCTAAATCTCTTGTAGCATGCAACCAATGGTCTTTGATAACTATCTGATGTTAATTCTTTGGAGTTTTATATTGATGGCACCAGTGTTATGGCATACTATATACCTATGTTGATATAATTTATTTTAAATTCACTGTAGTGATATTATTAACACTGCAGAGGTTATATTCCATATAATACCAATTTTTATATTTATGGAGCACCAGCATTGACTATCTTTTGACTCTTAGGTTTCAGTCTCCTAGTATATCAACTATTTCTATATCCTTCACTTGAGAAATTACTTGGACCCATTAAATCGTCCAGAGTTGCATCAGTAAGCATTCAGTGTTATCTCTTTACATTAAGCATTTCAATATTATCTCTTTACATTCATTAATTTTACATTTGATTTGTGGGCCCTTCCATAATATTTCATTTTTATGCTTTGCAGGGCTTATCCATACCTTTGCTTGCCGCTTTTCCCTATATGACAAAACTGTCAGGACTTGGACTTTCATTGATAGTGAATTGTGCATCGTTGCTGAAGAACATTCTTAGTGTAAGTAAAAGTTCAACTGGGATTACAATATACAGCAAACATTTGTATGGTTGATACAAAGTGATTATAAATATGTTTTGAATTACCAAGTCTATGTTTTCAAGATTGCTCTCCTCTAAAGATATATTACATGGTTGATAACTTCTTAACTTCTGATGGACAAATAAGATGTTGATAATGGAAAATTGTAGAGTCAGTGGCAAGTATGATAATAGAGAAGATTGAATGATGCTTATCGAAGACAGAACAATTATAGGTTGACTGTTAAAGCAACGAAAAGGAGAAATTTGATGAAAGATATGGTTAATGAAAGTGAAATTCTTCTGAGGTGTACCTCAAGAAGAGATAGAGAAGTCACCATTGAGCGATTTTCAATATCTTGAAGTTCTCATCATTATCTAGCACTCTTCCAGCAGAAAGTGAAAATCCTTGTACTTGGCATAAAAGAACATGGAAGTTCTTTATTCAGATTCCACTTGCAGGCCCACCTGCCTATAGCTTTTGCTTCCGATTTAACATCAAAGAGCTTACAATTTTCTTATTCCACCTCCCTTACCTTCCACCCCACCGATATATATATATATATATTACTCGTTCCTATGGTTTCTATTTCTGCATTTTCTTTCTGTTCTTCTTTCAGTAGTGGAGGACAAATCATTTCAGTCTTTAAACCAAGATACTTCTGTCAGCAACCTATCCTTTGGAGTTTATAGGCTTTTATTAAAAAATCAATTAATTAATCCAACCTTAGCAAAGCTGTGTACTTGTAAATGATTTTCTCATGCAGATCATGTATAGATGGCAGCCACTATACTGTATGCATTTAGTAATGTGAAGGTGTATGTGCCACAACAATAACAAAGTTACCACCTATGTTTAACAAAATGTGCACAACTTAATGAAATACAAAGCATGTATAGAAAATACAAAATTATGTTAGTATTACAAAACACTTAGTGAAAAGGGGGTCTTAGAATTAAGGCTCTTCAATGTATCAGAGGGTGGTATTTCTAAGTCAAGATGAGGGAATGGATCATATAAGATTTATTTTTGAGGGCCTTCCATGACATTCATGAGTGTGAAGTGATGAACTCAGGTTTGCTATAGGAGAGGTGACATACATGAATTTGAAGTGATCATCCAAGGTTTGCTGTAGGAGAGGGTGCCTAAATTGGCTTTGTGATAGATGGTGGATGATTCATTAGGCATAGGTGAAGGACAGCTGGTGAATTTTAGTTCACAAAGCTGAGACTTGCTGTGTTGTTTGGAGTAAGAGGTTGAGCCTTGGTGCAATGGTAAAGTTGCTCCATTGTGACTTGAAGGTCATGGATTCGAAGTACGTGAGCAGCCTCCTCACATGCAAGGGTAAGTTTTCATACATTTGACCCTTCCCCCTGGAATGGTGGGAGCCTCATGCACTATGCCAGACTTTTGTATGGTGGTTATGGTAGTCTTAAGTTGATCCATGGATTGCTGATAATTTTAGCTTTTTATAAGCCATGAGATACAAATGGCATGCAAGTTGGAGTATGCATTATATTTATTGTAAAGATGTATGGTTTGAAATTGTGTTATGATGCTTTTCATCCAAGGAAGAGATAGAAGGATAGGTGCGTGACAATAATGGAGAACAAGGTTCACCAAACTAGTAGCGGAGGTTGTACTACTTGGCTATCAGTTTGAGGCAATACCATGTGTACTATATCGAGCAAAGCTGTGCTGGAGATGAAAGACTGGGAGAAGAGGAAGGGAGAGAGGAAGAGACCTAATCATGACACTAGAAGTGAACCAAGGGGAGAGAGAAAAGACAAAGGGGAGAAAGAGGGAGAGGGAGAGGAGGGGGGAAGGGGGAGACAGAGAGTCATACCAGTTTGAAGCTCGGATGGGGTCAGCATTGATGTTGATGTCAATTGTCAACCAAGGGTGATGGCATCAGTGCTTACATCAATCAATGGCGACGATGTTTGTGTCGATTGAGAACAATGATGTTGGCATCAATTGAGGGCAATGGTGTCAGTATTGAGGGTGACAATGTTGGTGTCAATGGTGATGACATTGGCATCATCATTGATCAGGGGGACAGCATCAATGTTAGCACTGATTGGCGATGATGATATGGGCATTGGCATCGCTTGAGGGCAACAATGTTAGCTAGGGCTCAAAGTAGAGAGGGAGATGAGAGACAGAGACAGAAGATGAAGGGAGGGAAAGAGAGGTATACCGGTTCTAATGCCTAGAGAGGGATGACATTGGCATCAATTAAGGGCACTAGCATTGGCGTCGGTGTCAACATCAATCAAGGGCAATGGCATCAGCATTGATTGAGGGAGATGGCATTGGTATCAACATTGATCAAGGATGATTTCTTCGGCATTGACATTGTCATTGATTGAGGATGGCAATGTTTGCTAGGGTTTGAAGAACAGGGAGGAAGAGAGAACAAGAGAGATTGAAGTTGAAGTTGAATGCGGTCCATTAGGTGGGGGAGGGGTCAGGGGGTAAGGGATTTTATATTAATGAGCCTAATCATTTTGGTTGGCCAAACCATCTTTGTTCCTAGCTACTTTGGTTTGGTATGCCTTGAACCATCCAATATGGGGTGGTTCAATATACCCTAATAAAGAATATTAGGTTTCTGGTCTCCTATAATTAGGTTTTGTCTTGGCATGTATAACTTTAGTGATGGGTTGTTTTAAATGTGAGAAGGGACCAAGTTACTTTGGATGAGTACCTAGGAGCATGCTGGGGTCTACAATGATAGTCTATGCCTTTGTGACTTTGTCCCTTCACAGGCTCTTTTAAATTATGAAGTTTAGCATGAGTTTGAGATCTTATTATTGTGCATATGTAGGGGAAAACTTGTTTGGCAAATTTTGAAAATGTGGTAGCACATCACATGGGTAGTGATATAGATTGTGTTATGAAGATTCCATATAAAGGCTTCATGTTGGTAGAAACTGGATTCATGTCCAACTCAAGCCCTAAAATGATATTTCGGAGGTGCCATGGTGTGAGTGGATTACAGTGGTTCACATCTAAAACCAGATCAATGAATTAGAAATTTTTTCTAATTAAGTTAATACTGGTGGGCTTTCCCAAATTGTCTTGGACAATCTGATTTGTGAAGATATCTGGGTAATAGAACTTCAAGTTGTGTGTTGGTTTGGGCTGCTAATTGCCAAGATTCAGTCTAAGGAATTTTGTCAAATAGTGAGTCATAAAACTGAAAATCATGCCAATATCTTAATTTTATCAAGTGGTTTGGATAGTAATTGTTGATTGATGGACAATAGAAGTGTCTTTATGTTGATCTGGAACCCATTTTGCATAGAACCTAGGATATATAATCAATTGGTCATATTTGTCTACCATTGATGGTTAAAGTATTGATAAAGTTGGTCAATGCCTCAATGGGTTTCCATGCCTTTAGCCATCATCTTTTTCCATCAAACCTTTACCATTTTAACTTCTATATTTCACTATCCATGGCATTCCTTCAGCATTTTTTTGCTAGTTCCTATCTGGTTTGTTTAATAGACCTTCTGAATGTCTTGGTGTTGAACTTTTGTCATGATTTATGAGTTGTTACCCTCATTTTGGCTGTTGTATATTTTATGACCTCTCAGAGTATGGATATTTGAAAATCCAACTCACCTGACATTCTTGCACTCACAGACATGTATTGACCGGTCAATTTGTTTTTTTTTTGTTTGGACTCTTTTAAGTCCAGACAGCACTATCACAATGAGTCACGTTGATACATAGAAAAGACTTAACTTTTCTGCATGGTAAAAAGTAAATTTTATACCACTAAGGCTGTAGCCAGGTTGGTAGAGGCCTTGCCTCACTACCAACCGGTCGTGGATTCGAGGCATGATCCTGTGGCTGACTCGATTAAATCCAGAAATTTTCTTGGGACCTACGATCGCTGGTATGAGTGAGAGATCAGGGTCTCCCTCTTTGTCCCCGTTCTACTAGCCGGCGTCTTAGTGGTATCAGGTTGACGTACTCACCTTTAGATAGGAAAAAACTGCGAAAAATTGAGTATCTTGAGTCGAACATTACTTGGCGGGGTGGAGGCCTGCGGATGTAGCTACTCCAGGATTTATCCCCCCAATCCCTTTTGTTTACCAAAAAAAGAGAGTAAATTTTATTAATGTACCAACAATAAGTACAGTCTATTCCAATATCATCTCACTCTTCTGTGCACTATATTTAAGCGGTTAAGCCTAGATTACAATAAGCTTTTCAGGAATATTGATGCAGTAGGGCAGAATTTTTTTTCTTCCTCTATATGTTATTCAATTAATTTCTTTGTTTACTTCCTTCGATATATAAGAATGCTTGTATATGACTGTATTGGCCCTTTGCCATGCTGAGTTGCTTAAAATTTGTGTTCTCTACAATAACTTTCATATATATATGCAAGTGGAATATAATATGACTGATCCTAAGTGCACTAGCCCAAATATTCCAAATTTAACCTTGATGACAATGTGGTCTTAAACTCATATCCTCTTACCTCTTGAAGTGCATTTGCTATTAGCATTGAATGCTTGTAACTTTTACACGAATCTTTACTGGCTGCATGCATACATCCGTTTCACAAGTCTGTTACTCCTTACAAATTGCTTTGTTATGGATATCCAGTCACACAACAGTCCCATGGTATAAGTTGGATTCATTTCTCTGATATGCATTTCTTTTTTAAATGTGATCAGGTAACTATCATCACCGGGACGTTCATTTTGCAAAACAATGCCGTGGTAATTTTCTATTAATTTTGATGCACTTCAGTGGCATTGTTAATTTTACCTTTTTTCCTCTTAATTTTGGAAAAAGCCAAATGACCAAGCCACTGTAACTTTTATTTATTTAGACCGATTTCTTAAGAAATATTCATTAACACTATTTATGTCACCTTTATACCAATGTATGACAGCCTCAACATCAAAGAGGAGCTGCAAATGGTATTGCTATGACTGGAATGTCCCTATTCAAAGCAGCCGCTCCAGCAGGTGCAGGCATCATGTAAGTATTCTTTGTTCTTTAATTGTACTGGGAGATATACTGCTGAACGCTGATATACAGATGCAAACTGTTAATGAGGCATGGCTTAAGTATTCATCCCATTTTTGTATCCTGGTGCTTTTGAGCCTTGCAAATTAACAATTGTTTTTCCAAACTTCATATAAAAGAAATTCCATCAACATTCTTCTTAGTCCCTAATCTACTAGTAATTTGATATTATGACATCACTTCAATGTGGCCATTATTATTGCAGAATGATCTGTAACTGGATTGGGAGTTTTCTTTCTCCTCTTTTTTTCTTTTTCCTTTTTTTTGTGGGTGGGGGGGGGGGGCGGGGTTACAATTCTTGCTAACTTCTTGTTTAATCAAATCAAATGTAGACATAATGTGTGGCAGCAGTTTTGCATTATATATAATGGATCTGGGGCTTCTGGCAATAGCTAGAATGTGCTATGGTGGGTTCAACATAAATGCTAAGATTTCTGCTCTCAGTATCATTTGGATACAATCATGATCTGCACTTCGGTAGTGGATGCTATCTAATTTTGTCATAGTTAAATTATGAAAAAGATTAAGTGATTTCAAAAAGTGATACTTCCTTCATCCATCTGGATGTAGAATAATAGTAGTTTCAGCAAGCCCGATGGTCGCACCTCTCCTCCACATGTTATGAGATTCTTGTTTCTAATCTCAATTTGTTATTTCAGAGTATTTGACCTTGGTGATTCAATTGTAATAGATGGTGCTCTTACTATTATTCTGGCAACCAAAAAATGGTTTGAAGCCTATGGCTTAGTTTGTCCATGATATTAGTTCTGCACGCTGAAGCCAAATACATATATAATTTAAAATATTGCTCTTTACTTCTTTTTCCTTTTCTGGTGTGCCTGTGCATGTTGGTGAGAGAGAGAGAGAGAGATCACCTTTTTCTGATTAATTATCTATATTTGCAGATTTTCATGGGCACAAAAGCGCCAATATGCTTCCTTCCTCCCAGGTAACAAAGAAGCTTGTAGCGTAGTTTCTTTTGATTGCAATATCAGTTGTGTTAAGAAGAATGTTAAATTATATTATATCTATTAGGATGACATAATGACTGCAATATCTTTACTTATTGACATTAATCAGGAGCAAGGATCTTATGGTATTCATATGAGAAGCTTCAACTTTAATTCTCTCAACATAATTTGGTTTTAACCACAAGGTGTAAAACTTTGGTCTTGATGTTTGTATGTGTTCAAAATAAACATTTTTGCAATTTCGATACTTATGTTGATGATACCACTAAAGAAGTAATGGTAAATAAGTACATGTATATAAAAATAACTAAATCATCAGCAGTTCAATAAACGGGAAGAAACACAAGTTAGTAAAACATATTAGTCATCATTTACAATATAATTTTTTTTTCAGTGGCTTATAGAATTTACTAACTAAATAACTTTAGAAGTAGGACATATTCCAAATTTAATAGATTAGATTAGTTTGAACTGTAATATATTATTTGTTCAGATTTTTATGAACCATGTATGTTAAAGTAACAGTTATTATCCACATCAAATGCATTTTTATTTTCACATGAGAATCTGATATAGTTCATATGCATATTGATTTCAAGAAATTATTTCTCTGATATACAATAATTTCTTCCTAGATTTGTGGTTTGAAGACATGCAATAACTTCTTGTTTGTGTGAATTTTAAATTGTTTTGAATGCCACTGAAAGTTATCGTAAAAGATTGTAATTAAATTATTATTATTTTTTTACATAACCATATTCTATAATTCAGGGGATTTCATGAAATATAATTAAGGTTTAAGGTCTGGGTTACCTGCATACATTTGACTACTGCCCAAACTAACCAAAAATGTCTAATCTTGAAAATTGCTTCCCAAACCCAAAAGCTGGATTTATCATGATGAACTCAAAAAGGGAATAAAAGCAAAAAAATGGTACATAAAATCCATTCATGCATATATGTTTGTACATGCATGCATGTGCCTCTAAAACAAGATTTTAAATTCTATAGGACAAAATTGTCCCGATTTTCTCATGGAACGAGATGTGCCGCCATCCCGTCCCGTCCCGACATTTAGGATAGGGGATATCCTAAGATATCTCGTTTGGAATGCTGGGACGATGGCAGGACGGTCCTATCCTGACACATGGGATGGTACCTCGTCTTGATGTCCTACAAGGTGCCATGTTGGAACTTGAATCATTGCTCTAGAAAAAAAACACACCTCAAAAACACATCTCTTTATCTAAATTTATTAATATGCTTTCCTATATTTATTCAATTTTTTGTTAAAAAAATCGGTAAGCAAAATCAACTATACTATGCTATTGCCAGGCTGTAGATTTTATGTTGGCCCTCATTTTCATTCTTATTTCCTCTAGAATGGAACTCCAGAAATTCTGTTTTTTTAACTTTATTGATCTATTAGGCCTTAATCCTCCAAGTCTTTCCCTGACTATTCCAATTTAGCATTAAACAGTACCTTAAATACATTCTCTTTTATATCTGAGCAAGATTAGTTAGGGCAACTGTAAAAATTAAAAATATATCAACAAAGTGCCAACCATTAATTTCAGTCATCATAATTGGAATTTCAGTTCTCTTGCCTCAATTATATTTGATGCTTTCCATTGCTCCAAATGGATGTCCTTAATAGTTTCAGTGTATGTTTTAGGTGCATTTTTGTAGTTTTATTCCTTAATCCCATCAGATCACATCTTATGATAAATATGATGCTTGCATTCTTTCTCCATGTTGATAAAGACTGTTTAGAATCTCTTTGCTCGAAATTTTTGCAACAAGTACTTTTATAAGAAAAAAACCTCCATTTTGACATTTTATTGGCATAGATCTAGATTGATTCTCTCCTGTAATTTCATACTGTGTGACTCATAGTCATGAAGTTTGGAAATGGTTGCTGTGCTTCCATATCTCCATACTCTTTCAATTATTTGGCAATTATCAGATATTCTAAATCTCATTCAATCAGCCAGTTAACCAAATTAACCCAATAACTTCCTGATTTTATTGAACCTCTATTGGCATCATCAAACCCGTCTCCTATATGGCTCTAAAATTCATCTTTGATGATTTGAATGTGAGAAGAACTAATGTAACTCCATTTCATATGAAAATTAGCAGAATGTGAGTTCAACCTAGATCTTTTCAATCTCTCTAAAATCAAGTATAGAGCCATGTTTGGTTAATACTCGACCTCATATGTAGATGGTCAAAACAATGGTATTCATTTTTGTGAGAACCAACCTCCAAGTACCAATTCTACTTTTTCCAACAAAGTAATTTTAAGTAGATCCTATTTTTGCTATGTTTTTAGGGTTTTTTTTCCCTCTAAGAATTTATTGTATGGGAAGTAATTAGAACTTATTCAGGTAAGCTGAGACCAAATATTTGAAAACCAGAAGACATTCAATCATCAAAGGATCAAATGACCCATATTATGTGCAGCTGGCTAGAGTGTAATTGAACTGAGGAAGAAAATTATACTCATTTCTGTGGGGAACAGCGAGCATGAACTGATGTCTCTTATGAGTTGCATGATTCCCATTAATTATTTTGTAATCATCACTACATGACCATTTTTCACAAAATAAGTGCATTTGTTTATTTGTGTTGGCATCATCTCCTGAGGGATTGTACCTCAAGGAACTCTCATGCTGAAATTCTTACATGCATTAGTGTCCTAGGCTGGACAAGGGACTGGCCCAATGATCTCCCTCTAGATTTCCTCCAACCACCATATTAACTGTTAGTTCTGCTATAAGTTGTTTAATTCTGGTGATGGTTGTTGTTATCTAGGTGATCAGTTGGTTTTCTTCATTTTAAATGTGGTCGAGTTCCTTGGACTCCTGCTGACCTTCAAGCCCTTTTTAGCGCTACCCAACAAGTAGAATACAACAATTATAGTGTATTATTAAGACTGGAGCCGGGAAGCAAAAGTGGAGTATGCCATGATGGCGCACATGAAGCGGGTAGGAGAAAGCCCCAGCAACTTTTCCCATATGACTTGTGCTCCTGATCGGTACTGCAGCTTTTTCATGAGTAAATATGATGACATAATCCAATATCATGATGATTGATTTATTCATGTAATCTGCTGTATGGCAGCTGAGCTTGGCTATTATCAGACAAGTAATGGAAAGCATGGTGATAGCTTAGCTCTTAATGGCCTTGTTTGCCTTCCAAAGAAAGCGAAGCAAATGTTGTATGACTTGTTTCAGTTTGATATTAACTAAATCATCATCAAAACCCAAATAATTATTATTGTTATCATGCCTTGTACTGCTATCAACTACAGGGGATGAAGAGTTTAAACCAGGTTATTATGACTTAGAAATTAAAGCAATGCAATGTCAGCCTTTACTTAATTAAAACCCAAGGTACTGATGAAAACCGATTTATAACTAGAAGAGCTTGCAAAAGAAAAGTTCTCCCCAAGTATTTGTCCTTGTTTATAAGTAAGATCCTTAGCTCGTTAGCCAAAAGAAGACTAGGACAGGCCTTTTTAAAAGTATGATGCCAACAAAAGCACCTGGAGCCAATTTTCTTTTATTCTTTTTTTTTGAAAAAAAAAATATCGTTGCCTATTGCAGGATATAGCGCAATCATCTCACCTAGACTGTAGAAGAATGTCCAGGAGCAAAGACAGCATGCCAACCAAGCATGCATTCTACCATGATACCTGGCTACCTTGGCATACAATATTGTGCTGCACTAATGGATATTCTAAAGTTACAAATCACCTGGCAAGAAGTTCCTAGTTGATTTCTGATACTTTACCAATTGATTGGCTTTTGTCTAGGAAATTGTTCTATTTGCCTCATGTTGTTGAAGCCTGTTTACTTCCAAAATTATTACAGCCATTTGTTCTCAACCAATCAAAGTTGACAGAGAGTCACATCCCAAACTTTCCTTCTAAAACTGTCAACAGTAAACCGAAGTGAGTTCCACAGTGAACTCATGCTTTGTAATAATGACAGATATAATTAAATTTCCATTAACAAAATATGTAATTTACAACCGTTCCATTACAAAAAATACTACCCACCTTATCTGACTTGCTTACATGCACCGAAGCAAAATCTAAATCTAATACATTGAGTCATTCTTCCATGTTGATCACTATAGAACCAGCACTAACGAAGTTCGAAGCTCATACAGCTTTTGGTTGGATCTGCTCAACGTCAAACACTTCAAACATCAAGCGCCTGACTTCTGGTTTGCCATAGACTGTGTACGCAAGCCCATGTATTGCTTGTTGGACTGCAGTTGTGGCTGGATTCCGGAGCCTACGATTATGCTCAAACTTGTCTTGGACCGACTCTCCATATATGATGAAGCGATGAAGGTGCTTGTCCCTCAGGTACCGTCCGCAGAACTTGTTCATTAATATTCGGCGATGCTTCTCTTGTAACCATCTTCCAGGTGCATCAAGATGCTTCATGAGCAATCTCTCAGCCATGACAAGATCCTGAAGAGGAAGAGATAAACTTAGGTGTTCCAGAAAGAAAAGAAGTCTCAGAGTTAATATGTTTCATTTATATTTCATTGAAGCCCAACACTCTATAATCTCTCCTGCAAGTAAAGATGTCTTATAATGGATAATCCTGACATATTCTACTCAGGCCAAACAATTTGCTTTGTTCTCAAACATTATTGGACAACAAACACAATATAGAATTGATAACTGTATTAGCATATTGGTAAAGTCTACCTGAATCTTTTGGCCAACGTATTCCAACCGCTCCAGACAAAATCGTGGATGCTCAAACTTGTACTTGGAGGGATGCATAAAGCACAACTGCCATGAATTTGAAAAGATGTCATCTGGCAAGGCTTAACAAAAGCAAGAACGGACAACAGGCTTAACAAAAGCATAAAAAATATAGCATTCCAATATTACGTGGTACAGGCTTGCATGTTCTTTTTCATCCCGCTAAACCGCATATTACCATCAGTCTATCACCCTCTTTTTCAGCCTACAGGCTATCGACTACTATCATAACAGTCTTTTTTGTACCCTTCTAAGTCCTAGTTCTCTCTTGGAAGTCCACCTTCTATTAGTTTTCTCTCCTCTTCAAGAGGTTGATTCCCATTAATCCAACTTCTATATATTGATAATCTTGCCTCTCTCTATGCCAAAACGTCCAAGAAAGACCTCTCAACTCCTCAGTTTTGACCTTTGGAGATATCAACCAAAATTAAAGTTAAGGGACCCTTGCATCGCGAAGATCCCAACAAACTAAGACCAAGTCGTTACCGCACCTTCACAAAGATTGCAGGAAAACTTAGTTGGCAAATATTGGTCTATAAAAGCAAACAGTTTAGGACCAAAATTATCTTAGTTTCTGTTTAGCATCACATCAGTTGTCAGTTTTCATGAAAGCCATCACAACTTGTTTCTCTCTTTTGTAAACAAAACTTTTTTGTTAGTTACTTTGGTTGTGGCAGTGATGGTGGTGGCAGCAGCTAGCCAGCAAGTGGTGGTGGCAACTGGCTGACATTGGTGGTGGCAGGTGGCCAGCAGTGTCCGCCAGCAGCGGCAATGGGGGTGGTGGTGGCAAGCACGGCAAAGGCAGTGGTGGTAATGAATGGTTTCCATTTCACCCCCACCCCACCACCATCAAAGAAAAAAAAAGAAAGCTACTCCTGAGAGCTTTCACCTTTATAAGATATTTTGGAAAGCATTTTCAGAAAATCAAAAACCAAAACAGGTGACTGAACAAGTTTCTAGCCTCAGTTTCTATGATTCCAGAAATGAAAACCAAGAACCACAAACTGGTAGCAATGCCAAACAGACCATTAGGAAGTTCAATGAGAGCATGAAGGCCATAGCTAGTCAATAGTTTCCAGAAAAAACAATCGCCCACTTGATAACGATTTATATTGTTCATAAAAAAGAAAAAAAAAACCATCAGGAGATTACCTGAAGCCCAAGCCCAAGTTCAATGTTCCTTGCTTCTGTGACTTCTGGAATTCTGTCATTCATTGGCAAAGGGTATCCTAGTATTTGCATGACCTGGGGTCTGCTGTCAAAGTCCCAGATATTCCCTCGAAAACGATGCATACCTGGAGGAACACATGCTCTAAAAAGCCTTGGATGTGCAAAAAGCACATCTTGCGGGGGCTGCATGGAGAAGAAGAGAATAAAGAACTCGGAGACAAGAAAAACACATATGACATGCACCAGAGCTTGAAAAAAAAAGTTTCGATAAATGAAATGTGGTAACTCATGCCTTATAGGCAGCAACATCTTGCCAGCTAAGCTGGCGGCCTTCGAACTCAATGGAAACATAATCAACATCTTCCAGTTGCCGTCTCAATTTTGGTTGACAGCTCTCATCTTCTGGATCCATTCCGAATGCTTCAAATAGAACACGATAAACTTCAGGCATACCAAAACACAGATATATCGCTCCAAACAATGCCCAGAATACAGATCTGGAAATGGATTACAAGCAAAAGAAAAAACTTAGGCTGCTTTCAAGGACTGAAACTTCCCTGCTCTCTCATATATAAAGTTTCAGAAACTTAAATCAATAACATGTTACCAGCCAAGCCACGAGGATATTAAACTTTATAGCTACTTTTTTACCAACAGTTCTGCAGCTAGCAAAATGTGATGAGAACTGCAGAAAAACAAGTTATGATGCCAAAGCACATAAGCTACAACTGCTTATGGTAGCATGTAATATATAGAAAAAGTCATGATGTGAAGAATCCATGCTAGTAGATGTAAAGAGTCCATGCTAGTGATCTCACTGCATCAAAAATATATGTGCAAACTATTATAGTTTGCATCCATTTCAGCTCACTTATCAATAAAATTGTACTGCATTGATTAGATACAAAAAAGCAACAGGCCTTCACAGATCGAACATCATTAGCTTGTTTACACAGATGGTTATGCTACATTTGTGGCTTCAAAGGGACTTCAGGAATTGAAATAATAGAAATAGGAATTAAAATTTTGAGTTTTCTCCAATAGGAACATCATTGAGCTAAACATTCCTAGTAGCATTTGATATCATAGACATTACTGAATGTTTCACTAAGTTAACCTGGATTTTCATCCATGTACATACTGAATGGGACAAAATATAAACACAAACTTACGTTCTATTAATGTTTCAGTTTCAACATGATTAATTAAAGTCAGCATCTTTAATGTGCATCATCCTAGAGAGATAAATCATCTCCTTTCCTTCTTGGAAGATTTTGGCTTTGGTATCAACTTGGAGATGCTTAATACGCTCAGTAGATAATATGTCCCTAGTTAAACTAAACGTAGACAGTGAAAATTTAATTATCATGTGTTAACTGATCACCAAATCTTAAAAGTTTAAGCTATTAGTGAATGATTCTATTAGGCTTAACAACCCCCACTCACCTCCTTACTTGTGGCCTGGACCATGCATGTAAAGAAATAAACAAGTCAAGACACTATAAGAGGCAACATGGTAAATCAGATAATGATAATTCACATGGAAGGGATTTGAACCCATGGCATTTAGCAACCTTGTCTCTGATACCATGTTAATGAACTTTCAGACACTGCTTGAGAATGGGTCAATAATGTCAATCAGCCTTATTCTCTTTATTAATAATATTGCTACATTTTCATTTATCATCATCCTCATTAACCAATCCTGATCTCATAAAAACAAAGTAGGATGCATGTCATGAGTCTGGTTGAGTAGGCTTCAAGAATTTAGCATAATTTCACAACAGAACATCAACGTGATTGACTTTATGAGTCAATTCTAAATTCCTAGCCAAGACAATTTTGGGCAAGAGAGGGTTTCACCATAAAGCTAAAAGCAGAACTGATGGGTTAGGACACTTACCTTCTAGATTGTATATCATTTAATATATCCAGAGAGCAACCATTTAAATTCTGCTAAGTGGGTCTAGACTCTAGATGAAGAGAAAGATGAGACGGCTTGATATAGGAAACTAAACTCTGAGGGCAATATATAAGCTAAAAAGTCAAACCAGTCAACACAGAAAGGTGATGCAAATACCCTCAATATTAACAATACTTGACTCTTTGAGTAATTATAAGGCACCAAAAAATACACCCATGAGGAAAGGAGAGTTTACTTTTTACTCTTGCTGTATGATAGACATTTTTTTGCATCTTATTGACAAGATTGTATAATGTTCAAGAAAATGATTTAATCTACTCATACCTTCAATAGCATAAAGATAACTCTAAAAGAAACATATAACATCAATGTTCTTTTATTTTATTAAGATCACAAAATAATGAAGGAAACAAAAGCAATGAAAAAAATAAATGTTTATGCTCAACACAAGTTATTGATCCCTTGCAACCATTTTTTGTAGGAGCGAGCCATAAATTTAGGAGTTTTATCAGTAGAAACCCTCAAGCTTTGATGTATAACAAGAGGGCTGATGTAATTATCAATGATTGTGAATCTTCTAGGAACAAGACTTGAGTGACTTCCAACAAAGTATATTATTTCTAGCTTACTAAAATCTTTTGTTAATTGGATCTAAAAAATTCCAGATTCCCTTTCTTATCTCAAAAAATAAAAAATAAGGGAGAAAAGGAACGTGATTCACTATGTGCCAGGACTTCTGAAAAGCTTAAAACGAAACAAAGTTCCATTTTGAGCTATGAAGGAATTTTTTATTATACTTCTACCATGCGGAAAATGTTGTAATCCACAGACAGCATGATGTTGTTTCTATATTCAAACTAGAGCTTTGTTTTGCCACTTAGAGGGAACTGAAAATTCCATATGCATGCACAAAAGTGAATGATTTGAGAGGTGTCCCCTTGAATGAAGGTTTGCAATACTGGTCGGTACTGCTGCATACCAACTGTACCGGAATCAAACTAGTATGTGGTACAAAGGGCATACTAACACTTGGTACGCCAAACTAGCCTCCATGCTAGGCATACTGATATTATAATAGGATGGCACCAATATTTGTTTTGGTACTAGGACTGGCAAACCATGCCTTGAACAACAAAACACATCAGATATAAAAGAAGACAATAGGAATAGGCCAAAAAATCATATGTAAGACAGAATCTTAGACAACCAAACATGGAATGCTCCACTTCAAATATCATCACAATCGATATCATAAGCTTACAATAAAATAAAAGGAAGCATCCAATAGGCATTACCATACATCATAACTCCACAAACCTCAATGATATAATTACGATAAAGACAGAACAATTTCCCATAAATCTTCTTCTCTTTTCCAGAAAGTTTAATATTATTTTGGTTTTTATATGTTACCTGATTCATTTGGAGGAATAAATCAAACCCAATGGCCACACATGCCACAACACAAGAAAAGATGTCTCCAAAAACCTAATACATGCACGCGTGCACACACACATATATGAAGGACAGAGCTAGATTTGGGTACACTCGAGTGGACCTCCACTTAGATCTAGCCAGGTCCACATACACACGCACATAAACATGCATGCACACACACATATGCCATATGGGGAGGAGAGAGCTAGACTTGGGTACACTAGAGTGGACCTCCACTCAGATTCTGGCAAGGTCTATACACACACATATAGGGAGGAGAGAGCTAAACTTGGGTACACTTGAGTGGACCTCCACTCAAATCTGGCTAGATCTACACATGCACACACACACACATATATATATATATACACGCGCACACACACATATAGGAAGGAGAGAGCTAGACTTGGGTACACTCGAGTGGACCTCCACTCAGATCTGGCCAGGCATGCATGCACGCACGCACACACACACATGCACATATATATACATGCATGCACGCGCACGTACATGCATGCACGCGCGCGTACATGCACACACACCCACCCACACACAATTATACACATACATATACATGCACACATGCATCCACACACACAAATAGGAAGGAGAGAGTTAGACTTGGGTACACTCGAGTGGACCTCCACTCAGAACTAGCTAGGTCTACACAAGACAATTAGGGTTCCACATTGATGATCTAGATCGGTGGATGTGATCTACTACTCGTATCTTGCTTATACACCAAAAACCATAGCCTCTACATCAAGTGATAAGAAAACATATACAATTTAATATTATTTAGACTATCCAAATTTTTGACTATTTGATGCAAAGCTAAGGGTCTCCAAGTCATATGATTTTTGATATATAAAAAATTTAGAGGTAGCATATCACATCCATATATATATATATATATGACAATGATCAATCCTATTGTGCGTGTTAATCTCTTTCCCAGTGAAAGATTCAAAACTTTGTGACAAAGCAACAAAATTAACTTCCACATCTTATCGTGATAGAAACCTCCAACTATTTTGATCAACAACAGTATGCTAAAAAAATAATTAAAGATTGTAAAATCCCAGACCCAATAAAAACATTTTTCAAAAAGCCAATGACTCATAGGTTTAAGTAAATTTGCTTCTAGCTAATTTCCTCCAAAGATCAGCTACCACCCTTATCAAACCAAACAAATTAGTTCTTTCATTAAATACCCAAGTCAACTATTAAATTCAGCAAAAAAAGAATGATTTCATAGTCCAAATATTAGTGCTCCAAAATAACGAATGATGAATTGAAGATACTAATTTAATTATTCTTACTTCACTGGTGGCTCCCTCTCCTTCCGGATCAGTTTATCCATCTCATCAAACGGAAACACCAAGTTCTGCAAGCTCGCAGCTTTGATCCACTTTGGCAAATTCCCCTTGCCAATCAACGCATAAACCCTCTCCCTCATCGGCGCCGGTGACTCCCTCGGGTACCTCTGCAGGAAGAATTCGGCAAACGCCAGCTCAAGCACATACTGTCCCAAGAACCAGAGCCTTGAGTGCCCATTCCGCACATGCCTCGCATTGGTCCTATCACACGACGGGTGCTGAAACGCCAAGTACAGCAGGGTATCAAACTGCTTCGCCGGGTTATCGTCATCAAACCGGTCGGACGGCTCCAGGGGATATCCAAGCGCCTGCTTTGCCTCGAGAAGGTACTCGTCCATCCACGTCTTGTCGGCATTGTTCAACCGGGAGAACGGCAAGCAAGAACTCAACAAAGGAAACGACTTTAGGGACAATTGGGGGCTGTTGAGGAATCTCTCCGTCAATTTAGCATCATCTAGCGGGGGTCTAAGTATGAACGTCCTCGGGGGGATCTTTTTCTTTGGAAAGGCGACCTTTTTACGCTCGGCGAGCTCTTTGAGGAGCCTTTGGGGGCTGTTGGCCGGTGCCTCTTGGTCAGGGTTGACGGCGATGGCGAAGATGGAGGTGTTGGGGAAGAAGGAGCGGAGGGATTTGGGGGACTTTAGTCGGGTTTGGAGAGGGAAAGGGGAGAGAGAGGAGGCGAAGGAGAGATCGGATTTGAGCGAAGAAGAGATCTCCATTGGTGAGGAGAAGAAGAGGGATTTGGCGTCGTTATTGAGAGATGGGCGGATTACAGCTTGGAAGACCATCTCAAAAATGGGATTTTTAGGGTTTTTGTGGGGATTTTAGACGGTCATTAATGGAGGTTTTGGAGGGGTTTCGGGGGAAGAGCAGGGAGTGGGAAGCAGGGAAGGAGATAAGGGGACGAAGGGGTCTTTGGTGCGCTCCTTGCAAGCAAGAAATGTGAAATTTAGATCCCTACCGTTCATTTGGATTTCATTGTGCTGATACCGGGGAGGCATGGAGATTCGGGTTGTATCTTCCCCGAAAAATAGTGATTCATCTTCTTTGGATACCTTGACCGTTGGATCGCAGCCCGCCCATCTCTTAAAGCACTCCGAGCTGCCACCTTCATCCACGCACAGACCTCAAAGCAACTATTCGCGATCTAACGGTAGCTTTGCACGAAGGAAGGTGAATCCTCCTTTCGGGCGAAAGATGCGACCCCCGGTGGGAAGTGTGGACACGAATCAGACGGGAAAATATCCTGCTGTGTTTTGATTTTTGGGAAATGACGCTGGAAAATGATCCCACGGGGCGTAAAATGTGGCAACTCTCAGACCTGGCTCCCTTGGGTGACAAGATTTTTTTCACCAATTGATTGTTAGGTTCACGAGAAAACAGCATTTGATGAATAATTTGTTCTCAATCAGTGTATTAGTATTTATTTGTCCCTTGATTTAGTAAAGAGAAGGAAGAATTTATGATGAAGATGAAAAATAAGAAGACTTTTGGATGTAATTTTTGTTTTGTATGCCCCACTCATTTTAGGAGGAAGGAGGACATAATGGATGATAATTATATCGATAATTAGTTTACTAAAAATCTATTTTTATTGAAATTAGGATTGAAATTAGATGGGATATCAGTATATCAATATTTATATTTATATTATTCGATATATATATATATATATATATATATATATATATATATATATCGGTCAAATATAAAAATTTATATTCACGTTTACTACTAATGACCATGGATATGGATAAAGAAGTATTAATATAAATACATATATAAATTAAATAATTAAAATTTTATGATCATATAATTAAAAATATTGTTAAGTAGATAGTAAATCAAGTAAATAATATGTCAATATGATTATAAATATATTAAAAGTTTATGAATATCATGTAAAATTAAATAGAATTATAAATAAAATAAAACATTAAAAATATTGATTAGATAGTCGTCCATCTATATTCATATGTATTTTTCTTTGATGAATATTATAACAGGATAGATGACATGTCAAAACTAATTGCTGGTATGTGAATTTTTTTTTTTTGGCTAGGATGCCGATTCGACCTTTTAATTAAAGCATAGGATACCAATCCGATTTTTACTTGAAACATAGGGTATCGATTCAACCTCTTAATCAAGGCGTAGGATACTGATCCGACCTCTTACTTAAGGTACGGGATACCGATCCGACTCTTACGTGAGACACAGGATACCGATCCGATCTCTTATTTAAGGCAAAGGTACCGATTTAATCTCTTAATTAAGATATAGGATGCCGATCTAATCTCTTACTTGAGACACAGGGTACCGATCTGATCTTTTAATTAAGGCATAGGATATCAATCCAACCTTACTTGAGGTACAAGGTGCCAATCCAGTTTTTTAATTAAGGGACAGAGTGCCCATTCGATCTCTTCTTTGAGATATAGGATATCAATCCAATCTCTTATAATTGGCACAGGGTACCGATCTCTTCTTACTCGCACAGAGTGCCGATCTCTTCTTACTGGCATGAGGTGCCGATCTCTTATTTCAGGCACAAGGTACCGAGTCAACCTCTTATTTAAGCCAGGTATAAAGTTTCATAACTCTATTTAATATGAAGCACATGTCTTAAGATCGTTAGAGCTGTTACGATAAGGTTGGTAAAATGGTTATCAAGAAGTGTAATAGACCAATTAACAAACCACTTCACAAATTGACTTCTTAACAACCTAACTGATCCAATTACTTTTTTAACAGTGTAATCATCTTATAAACGGTTATAACCACCTAACTAACTCGGCCCCCTAATCTATAAATAGAGGATCGAGGGGATCTCTCGGTGGTAATTTTTTTAAGCATTCATTCTCTCTCCATTTTCTTCACTCTTAAAGTTGACTTGAGCATTGGAGTGTCCCCCATTGGAGAATCCTACAAAGCTTTTTCAATGCTGTGGACTTCTTTTGCAGGTCGAAGAAAAGATCGAACAGCTCTCAAAGTCATTCAACAAGACATTGACTAACCACCTAAAGACCTCCTAGAACTCAAATTTGCTCCATCACTATTTGCTTAATCAACTTGGAGAGATGCAGTAATAGATCAGATCAGATGAGCTGTGTTGGAGTGGGTCAAGCTCTCGGAGGTCTTCTAAAGTCTTGTCGATGATTTTTTGGTAGTAATTTGATCTCCTTTGTTGACTTGTAAAAAGGTCCTTAGCACTGGAGAAATTAGTGAAATTCTCCGGTGGGGGGACACTCTGATACTTAAGTCAGCTTTAAAAGGAAGAATAATTAGAAAAAATAGAGAGAGAGTAAGTGCTTAAAAAAAATTATTTCCAAGAGATCTCCTTGATCCCTTATTTATAAAAATAGAAGGCCGAGTTAGTCAGGCGATTGTAACCATTTATGAGGTGGTTATACTATTAAGAAAGTGGTTGGATTGGCTAGGAAGTTAAGAAGTCAGTTTGTTAAGTGGTTTGTTAAGTGATCTGTTACACTTCTTGATAACCACTTTACCAAACTTATCGTAATAGTTCTAACGATCTTAAGATATGTGCTTCATATTGAATAGAGTTATGAAACTTTGTACATTGCTCAAATAAGAGGTCGGCTCTGTACCTTATGCTTCAAAAAAGAGGCCGGCATCCTGTGCTAGTAACAAGAGATTGGCACCCTATCAGTAATAAGAGATTGGCACCCTATGCCAATTATAAAATGTCAGATTGGCATATTGGCCAATTTTTTTTTTACATACTAGCAGTTACTTTTAACAGGTCATTTACGATGTAACAGTTACCCTCCACTTCCAACTTCGAATTGATTTACTTAATTCAATTAGAAGTATAATGAAAAGATTCCACGGTCCTTCTAATGGACAAAAAGATAATTGATTATTTTAATGGAGAATATTTGATCATTGATTCTTGATCACTGTGCTTATCTGATCATTTTGAATAGAAAGAATTCAATCTCTTTTCAATAAAGAATTCTAGAATACCTGATCGGAATATTAAGTAGACCTGTGCCTATCCAATCATTTTGAATAGAAAAAATTTAATCTCTTTTGAATAGAGAATGCCAGAATACCTAATTGAAATCTTAGACAGACTTGTGCCTATCGGATCACATTAGATATATAATAACTGATTGAAAATTATGGACAAACCTGTGCCAAGATTATTCCAGTGAAGAAAGTTATAAGCAAACCTATGTTGCTCTACCCAATCACTTTAGTAGAGAATAGCTAATTGGAAGTTATGGATAAACCTGTGCCGCTTTACTCGATCAATTTAGTGATATAAGTCATGGACAAATCTGTGTCGCTCTACCCGATCACTTTAGCAGAGAATAGCTGATTGGAGGTTGGGAAAACCTATTTCCTCCCTAGGTAAACCTGTGCCACCTGTCGATCACTTTAGTGATGGAAGTTATTGGTAAATCTGTGCCACTCTATCTATTACTTTAGTAGAGAGTAGCTGATCAGAGATCGAGAAAACATGTTCCCTCCCTAGGCAGACCTATGTTATCTGTCGATCCTTTGATAGAGGATATCTAATAGAAAAAATACTAGAATGAGCATGTAGAGAGGGGTGTGAAGATGTACCTTGTAGGAGGTCCCCTCTTGCTAATTTTATAGAGTTACTCGAGGTAACTGAAAGCAATTTTTGGTGGGTGATCTCTTCTAGGGCATGGATAACACACAAATAAGTCATCTAAGCTTGAATATTTTTTTGTAGATGTAGGTCACTAGCAAGAGGCTTCCAAGCATTTGTCAAGAGATTGGTGAACCCGAGCACTTGCTAAGCTTAATTAGAGATCATACTTAATAAGAGATCGGTAAACCCCAGACATTTGCTAAGCTTGAGTGCCTAGGGCATGTGGCCCTTAGCTTTGATGAGGACATCAATGTCGACATCTTGGACGATCATCTAGTGGAAGCGATTAGCCTTGAGGTGATTGGAGGCATTGATAATTTTAGACTCAGGGGTTGGCACCAATAGCTTTGCTCAGAGGAAAGGAGTGGACACTAAATAAAATTGTTTGCGTCAGTTGATCTTTGAACTGATTATGTTTGGACTAGAGTTGCAAAGCCAGACATTACGATTAGTAGCTATGACACCCTGGTGCAGGTTGATGTATCCGCTGGATAGAATAGAGATGCTGAAGCAGCTGAGAAGTCCACAATCAATAGCATGGGATGGCTGCCGGTAGTGCGGGATGTGATATGCCTTCTTTGTTTCTTGGAGAAGAAGTTTAGGCACCTTTGAGAGCTCATCGTTGGTGGTTCAGAGTTTGACTAGTAAGAAGAGCTCGGCCAGCAAAAGGAGCTTGGCCAGCAAGAAGAGTTTGGCCAGCAAGAGGAGCTCGGCCAACTTCAACATTGTTTGCAATGAGCTCACCGACCTTGGGGGCTGGCAACCATGACTCTACTAGGAGGAGCTAGCCCTCTAGAAAGGGGGCTTGACCTAGCGAACGTGGATGACATCATTTGGGAGAAGGTTAGAGATGTGCTTCTCAAGAGTTTTGAGAGAATAATCAAGGTTCTCGTTGATAAAAAGGTAGAGGATATCCATCATGTAGAGCTCCCGGTGATTAGCTTCGATGGTGGATACATCTAAGTAAGTGTCTTTTCCCTTCTTGAAAGCGAGAAGGGCATCACCGATGGTGATAGAGTTGGTCAAGTGGGATATTTGAGATAGGGGTCACCATGTTGGGCTTCAGGAGGGTGCCTCGAGGAGCACATGATGATCATTGAATGCCTTATAGGCATAGGCAAGCACCTTCTCCGTGATTACCACATGCTTGTTAATGTCACAGTCACCATTGGTGATGACCTCTGACCTAATGATATGTACAAGCCTGTTCTCTTGGCATATAATGGCATATCATGCTAGGCCCTGGGCATTCTGTTAGATGGCCAACTCCAATGGCCCCGTGGGGCTTAGTCTTGAGGACTGCCCTCCATTTGTAAAGCAAGCCCCAACCTTATGATATTGTTGTCAGCGGGTCCCCAAGGAGTCAAAACCTTGGGTGATGGTCTCTGATTTGGTGCCAGCAATCTCCATGGTGCCCTTGTCCTCCTTGATGCCCGGGATCACGAAGTTCTTGACGAAGATATAGACAGGGCTTGCCATCGGAGGTCTTTTGGTAGAGTGTCTCCTCGAATAGGATGATGCTGGAGAGGTAGGAGAGGGCATTCGATGAGATGAAGAGGAGCTTGCGAAGGGCTTGCTAGTTGGACTCGATGTTCTCCATGTTGGTACTTGCAAGGCACCTGTTGATGGTGTTGATAGCCGGGTGGGCTTCAATACCGGTGATTGAGACCTAAACGTAGACCTTCGTAGCCTGGATCCTGGAGAGATCAGAGATTTTTCCCTATGAGAGCTTCCCTTTGATCCCTTCCTCATAGTATACGAGGTCGGAAAACTAAACGTAGCATGGCATCTTGAGCTCCACCTTGAACTCCCCACTCGACAAGAGGGAGAAGCTCTTCATCGAGTCTAGGAGGAGCCCCCACCATAACCCATACTCTAAGAGCATGTCATGCACCGCGTTGCCCACCGTGCCACTGACTGCTGTGATAGTGGAGATGAGGAGTGGGAGCAAGAAGTGGAGGGACGTCACCATCATTCTTCCTTCTCTTTGTGTGAGGAGCATGAGGCAGCGGACAAGACCTCTTATAGTCACAGTAGAGCAGGTGAGTAGTGTTGTCATCGTTCTTCCTTCTTCTATGTGAGGAGTGCGAGGCAGGGGACGAGACCTCTTATAGTCAAAGTGGAGTATGTGAGTGGTATCCAGTGGCTTTGCCACTGGCTTCGAGTTCTGATGACTTGATAGGGTATGAGAAAAGATAACCTTTGCACATGGAGGTCACATTATTTTGCACTAGCAAACCCATTGGTTTGCCAAACCTACGGGTTACATTGTTTCCTAAGATAGAGGAGTTGGCAAAATTAGGTGTCAGCTTTCTTCTTGGAAGATAAAAATATATTAGTCCTGTAAGAGTTGCCCCTCAGTTTTGGAGAGGTCTAAGATCATGCCAACTCATCTTCTGCTATACTAAGAGCGTTTTGAGAAGATCATGGTTGGGTAGCATGATTGAGTAGAGATCTCTCTCTTGCCATTTTTTTGAATGATTTGAGCACAAGGGGCCTTCTTCTAATGCCAATATGTTGTTGCACTTCTTCAAAAGGATCAGACGAGCTGTGCTAGAGTGGGTCGGGCTCTCAAAGGTCTTCCAAAATCTGGCTAAGGACTTGTCGATGATTTGTCGATAACTTTTTGGTAGTAATCTAATGTCCTCTATTGACTTGCAAAAAGGCTCTCAATGTTAGAGAAACTGATAGGATTCTCTAGCGAGGGAACACTATGATGCTTAAGTTAGCTTTGAGAGGAAGAATAGCAAGAAAAAAATGGAGCAAGTAAGTGCTTAGAAAAAATTACCACTGGGAGATCCCCTCAATCCCTTATTTATAGAAATAGGGGATCGAGTTAGTTAGGCAGTTATAACCGTCTGTGAGGTAGTTACATCATTAAAAAAATGGTTGGGTTGGTTAGATTGTTAAGAAATCAGTTTATGAAGTGGTTTCTTACATTTTTTGAGAACCACTTTACCAATCTTGTCGTAATAGCTTTAACAACTTTAAGACATATACTTCATATTGAATAGAGTTATAGAACTCGGTATCCTATGGCTCAAATAAAAGGTCGGCTTGATACCCCGTGCTTCAAATAAGATATCGGTATCTTGTGCCAGTAATAAGATATCAGCATCTGGTGCTAGTAATAAGAGATCGACATCCTGTGTCAATTATAAAAAAATGAATTAACACCTTGGCCAAAATTTTTTTTATATACCAGTAGTTACTTTTGATAGGTCATCTATCATGTAACAAATATAGATATGGATATGAATATTAGCTGAATGATCAAATCTTTATCTATATTTGATAAATATAAATATAAAAATGAATTGAGATGGATATTTTCTGATATATTTTCACCTATGGTTAGAATATTAAAAATAAATTTAATGCAAACATTTTTGGACTTAAATAATTAAATAATATACTTTTTATCTATTTACTAGAGCTTACATGGAGTGATGTTTAATAAAAAAGAGAGTGAAAATATAAAGAAAGTGCTTTCTTTTTCTCCCTCTCTCTCTCTCCTTCTTTTTGTCTCTCCCTCTCTCCACACATGCACATACATATATATATATTTTGTGTGTGTGTGTGTGTGTGGGGGGGGGGGGGGGGGGGGGGGGGTGTTAAGATAAAGAGTATTAGCTTACAGTTATACTTCAATATATATAGTCCTGCAATACCAGATACCTACATAAAAAAAAGAGCCCTCAGACCTAACCCATTAAAATACAAAAAAGAACATGAGAACAAAAAAATAATTTACATATAATTCTAAGATTATAAGTATTAAACTGTCTCACCCTCTGCACAACAATCCAAATGAGATCCCAACTTCCATAATCATGTCAACTCCCTGTTCTCATTTATATAGAATATTAGCACCATTTCTAGTTAGAATAAAGGAAAAGATAATCTCTACTTTTTTGAAGATCCAATAATGCCACCTGCACCACATGAAGAAAGTTTGCATATAAAAGTAAAAGCAAACCACAATAATAAAAAAGTTTAGCAAATACAAAATTCCTGAACCTAGTACTATTGAATTGATGTTCCAACACTTGAGTAAGTATAAGATCCATGCTACCAAAAACTACCCACAAAAGACAAATGATATCATAATGGCATGCCTGACATCATGGTACAAAGTGATAAGAAGTGAATCCAAGATCATCATTGTTCAGGCCCCACCAAATATTCACATCACTGAATCCAATAGAATTCCACAGGAAATTCATGAATAAAACATTTTGCCATAGTAGAGACAGCAAAGTAGAGTGACATAAAAGTCAAGAAAGATAAACTTCATGAACCGAGTACTATTAAGGCTATCAAAATAGTAAACCAGAGCAACAAAAGAGTTTAGCTAGAACATAAGTCCTAAACTCGGCTTCGTTGGATTGAGATTTCAATATTAGAGTGAATGTAAGACCCTTGCTTCCTATGAAAACCTAGAAGAGGCAAGTGCCATTAATATGATAAGGCTGCGAGCATGGTGCAAAGTGATATGATTTAAATCCAATATCATCATTGTTTAGGCTCCATAAAACTTTCATAAAACTAAAAGCAATATAAGTCCATTAGAAATTTGTGAAGAAAACATTTTGCCCGTAGCCGAGCAAACAAGTCATAATATTAAAGGGGCCAAAATTAAAAAACTTAAACTAAATATTGTTAAAGAGAACCCTCTAAATTAATATGATAGTAGTATAAAAAAGTTGAAAATAATCTACAATATAGTTAAAAGGGGGTTTCAATCCAATATCATCATCGTTCAGTCCCTTTAATACTTTCGTAAAGCTAAAAGCAATAGAATACTAGTAGAAAGTAGTATGCCCATAAGAGAACCAGAAAAAACATAATTTGAAAGATTTGGAGAAAATCATAATCTCTGGCCTGAACATGAGAATAACATCTAGGATAAGGAACACAATAGTAAATCCTCTCATGGCAATAGAAAGTAAGCAAATCCTATTCCAAGGAAAACCAGGCAATATAGCAAGTATGGCACAATAAAATCTTCAAGCAAGGAAACATAGGCCCTCTTAGCTTTATCACATGGAACTCATACTTGACAAGGGGATCAACTAACCCTCGAACATAAATAAAAAATTATGGCTTTTCTATAGTGCAATTGAAAGAATGGTGCTCTACACGCCAATCGTATAGTTGATGCAATGGAGCATTTTGTACTTAATTTCCATACTCATACAAATAACATTAATAAAGAGGCATTGTATGTCATCATATGCTACGTTCTATTTATATTGAATTATGATGAACTCCATAGATTGGGACAATAATTTTAGGATCATGATGAGATCATCCAGTGAAACCTAAAATCTTGATAACCCTGATCTAAATTATTTTCAGTCATAAGATCATCGAGTCATGGATCGATGATACCAGATAGACTGTCACAACCTATTATTCTCTCAATCAAGAGGATGATTGATTTTATAATCACTTATATGGTGATACTAATACAATAATGTAGGTGCTCATTGGAGAATGAGTTCACTAAACTAACCTATAAGAAAAAATCTAATGGAGCCTTACAAGCGTGTCAATAGATATTTATCTAGTGAAAGTGATACATGTAATTCTTAGATCTGAGATCATCATGGTACCTTGTATGTATGGATCTCACTTTGATTCATACCCTAGTATGATGCTTTGATACATGAATGTTGACTCCGTTATTGATTTTGATGATAAGCAAAACGGTTAAGTATAAGTTGAGTACTGATGATTTCTTTGAAATATGTTTTTATAGAAAAAGGTGCTCACAAATTTGAAAAATGATTGTTTGATTGAAGAAGCCAAGTTTAGTTGAAAGATCTGCTCAAAGAGGACTTGGACAGTTAAAGTTTGCTTGAATGGATATTTGGATAAAGTATAAATTTGATTCAGCACAAGTTCAGATATTTTTGTGAAAATTTTAGTGAAGTGTCGACTCAAAGTATCGACACATGACACCAAGTGTCGACACATGGAAATGAAGTGTCGACTCAAGCCGATACGCAAAGAATGTTTCAGATGGCATGGCTGAAGTGTCAACACATAGACTTGAAGTGTCGACTCAAAGTGTCGACACATGGTTCAGCTCATCGCCTGAGATTTTCAAGTCACAGAACTTGCTGAAGATGAAGAACTGCAGAAGTGTCAATACATAGATACAAAGTGTCGACTCAAAGTGTCGACTCACCTGAGAAAGTGTCGATACATCTGAGATTTTTAGAGAACCAGATTGAAGATATTGGAACTGGGTGTTGACTCAAGAAGTTCAAGTGTCGACTCACAGCCTGAAGTATCGACACATGTAGTTCTAGGAACAATAACGGCTAGTTTTTCAAATGCAGAACTCAACCCTTTCGCCCTCCAATGGCTAGATTTTCAAGTCTAACGGCTAGAAACCAGATTTGAGACCTTGGAAAGGTATTTATATGCTCCAAATCAAATCAAAACATATATTATTGATGGGAATGAAATCGAAGCATCCAAGAGAGAAGAAAAGAGAGCATTCACTCCTATTCATTGAAGATTCAACCACTCTCAAGCAAAAGCAAGCCTCCAAGCATTCAAGAGCCTTCAAGAGCATTAAAGATTATCCATTCTTGAGCAATCGAAGAGGCTTCAACAAGTTCAAAAGCACTACAACATCGAGCTTCAAAGAGATACCCACTTTTTATTTGAAGGCTTTTATTGTTTCTCTACTTCAAAAACTTATTTGTTGTAAGGATTCTTGGTTAGCCTATTATAAAACCAAGGGAGGTTATTGGTGAGCCTTTGAAAACCATTTCGGTTCTTGGTTAGCCCAAAAAATCAAGAGAGGTTGGTGGTGAGCCTTAAAACCATTTAGATTTTTGGTTAGCCCGTAAAATCAAGTGAGGTTTTGACTTATGAGCCTTTGTAAAAACAAGTTGGATTTTTGATTAGTGAGCTCGAAAAACTAATCAACTGTAATCGATAGAGATTATAGTAAATTTCAAGAAAATCTTGGGGAGTGGATGTAGGTGCATTGGATAGCACCGAATCACTATACCTCCTTGTCTTTGTGGTTGATTGTTCTCTTTACTTGCTTTTTTATTTTATTACTCTTTATTTTCACTGTACTTTTACTTAAGAGCATTATATTTGAATTCATAGTACTTTGATAATTTGTTAGATTGGGTTTCACACTATTGCATTGCATTAAGTAATTATTTCTTAGAGACCCAATTCACCCCCCTCTTGGGTTGCTTACTGGGCAACAAGTGGTATCAGAGCCTGTTCTCAGTGTATAGGCTTTACCGTCTTGAGTAAAGATTTATGGCAGCCCTTATTGGTACTAGCATAGTTGAGGGTCAAGCCTCAAATAGACCTCCATTTTTTAATGGATCAAATTATACATATTGGAAAACTAGGATGGGAATTTATATGCATTCTATTGATTATAATTTGTAGAGAGTAGTTGATAAAGGTCCACATATTCCTTCGGTTATGGTTAATGATGTTTCCATCCCAAAGCTCGAAGAGGATTGGGATGAAAATGACATTAAACAATCCAAGATCAATGCTAAGGCAATGAATCTCCTTTATTGTGCATTAGATCCTAGTGAATTCAATAGGATATCTACTTGCACTTCAGCCAAAGAAATATGGGACACACTTGAAGTTATCCATGAGGGTACCGATCAAGTGAAGAATACTAAGGTAAACATGTTAGTGCATACTTATGAAATGTTCCGAATGGAACCTAATGAGTCAATCACTGACATGTATACTATATTTACAAATATTGTAAATGGAATGAGAAGTCTAGGAAAATTAATGTCTAACGCTGATCTTATGAATAAAATCCTCAGGTCACTTCCAACATCGTGGGATCTGAAGGTGACCGCAATCCAAGAAGCAAAGGACGTTGACAAGCTACCTTTAGAGCAGCTAGTTGGATCGCTCATGACTTATGAGCTGAATTTGAAGCAAAAGTCAATGGACATGGATAAAAATAAAAAGGGGATTTCATTCAAATCAAACATACAAGAAGAATTCTCAATCGATGAGTCCGAAGAAGAAGATGAAGATGAAGGTGAAGAAGCCCTCCTTGCTAGGAAATTTAGATGATTTATGAAGAGGAGGAAGTTCCCTTACAAGAAGAAATTTCAATCAAAAGAAAAAGGAAAAGAGAAAGAGAAAGAAAAGGAAAAAAAAAAGGAGAAGGAAATACCAATATGCTTCGAGTGCAAGAAGCCGGGTCACTACAAGTTCGATTGCCCTCTTCTAAAGAAGTTAAGAAAGAAAGCAATGATGGCCACCTGGAGTGATAGTGAGGACTCCAGTTCTGAAGAAGAGTAGACAGAAGTTGCAAATCTTTGTCTTATGACACATCAAGAGCAAGATGAGATAATATCTGATACTGAAATAGATTTTACTTTTGATGAGTTAAGAAATGCTTTCGATGAACTTATGCATGATTATAAATTGATATTATCTGAAAATAAAAACTTGAAAAAGTATGCAAACAATTTTTCTTTTGAAAATAATTCTTTGTTGAATGAAGTTAGTGATTTGAAAACTATTAGATATTTTGAAAAAGAAAAACATTGCTTTGACAATGGAGAATGAAGTTTTGAAAAGATCCAAAATTGTTATTTCTAATGGTGATCTTTTAAAGAAAAATAAAGATTTAGAATTAGAAAATGTAAAGTACAAAAATGAACTTGATAAAATGAAGCCATTTGTTGAAAAATCTATCTATAGTTCAGAAAAACTAAACCTACTTTTAAATAGCCAAAGAGCCATTTTCAATAAAGCAGGATTAGGCTATAGACCACAAAAATAATAAAAATATTTTAAAAACTTTTTTGTACCTGCATCTTCTAGTATAACATGTTTTTCATGTAAAAAGTCTTTTTAATGTAATTTGAGAAAAATCAATTCTTTTGAAAAAGTTTGGATTTCAAAAAGAACCATTTTAAGTGCTAACCCTAAAGGACCCAAGTTGGCTTGGGTACCTAAAAACAAAGCTTGATTTTTGTTGCAGGTGTGTCTTGCAACCAAGGAGAACAAAAGACTTTGGTATCTTGAAGTGGTTGCTCAAGGCAGATGACGGGAGATGTGAAGTAATTCACTTCTCTTGAAGCAATGAATGGAGGGAGTGTGACCTTCGGGGATAATGGTAAAGGAAAAATCATTGATATTGGTAAGGTTCATATTACTCCTTCTAGTTGTATTAGTAATGTACTATTAGTTGAAGGATTAAAGCATAATCTTTTAAGTATTAGTCAGTTTTGTGATAAAGGTTTTCAAGTTATTTTTAAATCATTCTATTCGCATGATTGCTAGTCTGGATATATATGGAGTATAATTCATTGGAAAAAAGCATGGTAATATTTATTTGGTAGATTTGGATGATCTATCTTTGCCTAATGGAGAATGCCTTGTTGCAATGAATTCTATTAAAGATGAGACTAGTTGGCTTTAGCATAGAAGATTAGGGCATGCTAGTATGTATCTACTTTCAAAACTTTGCAAAAAGAATTTAGTTAGAGATTTACCTGAACTTTGTTTTGAAAAAGATAGAGTTTGCCAAGCATGTCAATTTAGAAAACAAGTTAAAACCTCTTTCAAACCTAAAGGCTTTGTAACTACTAGTAGGCCACTAGAACTACTTCATATGGATTTCTTTGGACCAACTATAACATCAAGTCTAGGAGACAAGAAATATGGATTAGTTATAGTGGATGATTTTTTGAGATTTACATGGATTTTCTTTCTAGCACATAAAGATGAATCATTTTCTGCATTTATAAAGTTTTATCAAAAAATTTCAAATGAAAAATGTGTTTCAGTTGTTTGCATTCGCAGTGATCCTGAAACTGAATTTGAAAATCAAGATTTTAAAAGCTTTTATAATGAAAAGGGTATTGAACACAACTTTTCTGCATCTAGGACACAGCAGAATAGGATAGTAGAAAGAAAAAATCGTACTTTAGAAGAAATATCATGCACTATGCTTTGTGAAAATGATTTACCGAGATATTTTTGGACTGAAGCTATTAATACTGCATGTTATATCTTGAATCGAGTTTTAATCCATCTTATTTTGAAGAAAACTCCTTATGAACTTTGGAATCAAAGAAAACCAACTTTAAAGTATTTTTGAGTTTTTGGTTATAAATGTTTTATCTTAAATAATGGAAAAGATAATCTTGGAAAATTTGATGCCAAGTCTGATGAAGGTATATTTTTAGGGTACTCCACGTCAAGCAGGGCATACAGAGTTTTCAACAAAAGAACCTTGGTTGTAGAAGAGTCAGTACATGTTGTTTTTGAAGAATCTACTAACAAATCCTCCAGAAAAGAGGATAAATCTGATGAATGTGCAGGTGCTAACAAGCTTCAAAAGTTGACACTGAATGATCAACCTCCTCAGCCAAGTGAAGAAGATCAAGATAAAAGTGAGAAAGGTGAAGACACTTCAAAGCACCAAGATCTATCTAAGGAGTGGAGGTATGCTTATGGACATCCTAAGGAATTAATCCTAGGTGATCCATCTAAAGGGATAAGAACTCGAGCCTTAATTAGAAATTAATATGACTATATAGCTTTTGTTTCTCAAGTTGAGCTTAAATATTTTGAAGAAACTGAAAAAGACCATAACTGGATTAATACCATGCAAGATGAACTAATTTAATTTGAGAGAAATGATGTTTGAACATTAATAGAAAGACCATCTAATATTTCTATTATTGGCACTAAATGGGTATTTAGGAATAAATTAGATAAAAATGAAATTGTTGTTAGAAATAAAGCTAGACTAGTTGCCAAAGGCTACAACCAGGAGGATGGATTGATTTTGATGAAACTTTTGCTCATGTTGCTAGACTTGAAGTAATTAGACTATTATTAGCATTTGCTTGTTTTATGAACTTTAAACTGTTTCAAATGGATGTTAAGAGTGCTTTTCTAAATAGTTTTATAACAGAAAAAGTTTTTATTGAACAACCACCTGGATTTAAAAATCACGCACATCCTAATCATGTTTTTAAATTATACAAAGCACTTTATGGATTAAAGCAAGCACCTAGAGCCTGGTATGAAAGACTTAGCAAATTCTTAATTGAAAATGAATTTTCTAGAGGCCATGTTGATAAAATCTTGTTTTGAAAAAGAAAGATAATGATTTATTAGTAGTACAAATATATGTTGATGATATCATTTTCGGTGCTACTAATGAAATTCTTTGTCAAGAGTTTGCTAAGCTAATGCGGGATGAGTTCGAGATGAGCATGATGGGAGAACTCAATTTCTTTCTCGGACTCTAGATCAAGCAAACTAAAGATGGAATCTTCATCAACCAAGCTAAGTATACAAGAAAGATTATAAAGAAGTTTGGGATGGAGACTACTAAATCGATAGGTATGCCTATGAGCCTCTCTTGTAGACTTGATAAAGATGAGCATGGAAAATCAGTAGATCAAAAGTTATACAGAGGTATGATTGGCTCCTTACTATACTTAACTGCTAGTAGACCAGATATAATGTTCAGTGTCTACATGTGTGCTAGATATCAGTCTGAACCTAAAGAATCACATATATTGGCTGTTAAGCATATTATTAGATATCTATCTGGTACTATTGATATTGGTTTATGATATTCTAGAGATTCATCTACTGAATTAATTGGATATTCTTATGCTGATTTTGCTGGCTGTAAATTGGATAGAAAGAGTATTAGTGGTACTTGCCAATTTCTTGGAGTTAACTTAACTCTTGATTTAGCAAGAAATAAACTTTAGTTGCACTATCCACAGTTGAGGCTGAGTATATTGCAGCAGGAAGTTGTTGTGCTTAAATCTTGTGGATTAAGCAACAACTTGAAGATTTTGGAATCAAGCTGACAGTACACCTATAAAATGTGATAATACCAGTGCTATTTGCTTGACCAAAAATCCTGTTCAACATTTTAGGAGTAAACATATTGAAATTAGACATCATTTTATTAGAGATCATGTTGAAAATAATGATGTTGTGCTTGAATTTATTAGTACTGAATTTCAATTAGCTGATATTTTGACTAAGCCTCTTCTAGAAGATCAGTTTTGTATGATTAGAAGAGAGCTCGGGATCATTAATCCTTTTGATTAAATTCTTCCAATTTTTGACTCAAATAGATCATATTTGACATCAATTATACTCAATCATTGCTAATTTTATTGAATTTCATTGAATTAACTATGATTTTGATCAACCCTTCAGTCTCTTATTTTTCAGTTTTTAAGTCGATGTGTTGACAGATTAATATGTCGACACCTGAATGTGTCGACACATTCGTGAGTCGACACATGAACGGCAGTAAACCGAGAATAAGGACGTTCTGAAGCATTTTCTCCTCATTTCATCTTCCCTCTCGAACCGACACATATCCTAAGGTACTCCTCACTCCTCCTTCCTTCCAATTTATGCTTTAAACTCCTTTGATTCTTCGTTTAGGATACTTTCTTGTTCGGATTTAGTGACATTTCGCCTCCCATTTGCAATTTGAACCCTAGAAACCCTAGGTTTCCCCTCCAAAGTTGTCCAAATTCTTATTCTATGCAATGGGACCCCAAAAATAAGTAGTCCGTCACCCTCATCAGTCCAATCAGGAAAAAGAATGAAGAACGAAGGCCAGACACGAAGTTAGAGCTCCAGATCCGCCTACTCGACCTCTTTTCGCAGCTTCTAGATGGATGAGTTCGAAGACCATCATCGGAGGATGACGTGTAGATTTCAGTTTCGTCGACCAGCAGCACTTCAGGATCGGACAGTGGATTCGAGATGCTGGTTTGACATCATTTTGTTCTCTGAGCAAGAGATATTACCCAGGGCTTATTTGGGAGTTTTATGGATCACTAGCCCGTGGGAGTGATAGCTGGCTAGCACAGGTGAGAGGCAAGGATATCCCAGTTACATCAGAGATACTGAGCAGAGTATGGGATTTTTCGATGACTGGGTCAGTTGTGGACAGCCCGATTGATCAAGTGAGTGATCTCCAGTGTATCTTCGAGTCAGACATATTGCCTGAGGGAGCCACCGTACCTACATCTCGATTATCAGCAGAGATGAGATTATTGCACCATATTGTCGCCCGGATCCTTCTACCGAAGACCGGATGGTTCGATTACATCACTAAGCGGGAGTTGCTAGTGATGGTCTCATTGGTTCAGCGCACACCCGTCTGCCTTCTGGTGCTCATGGTTCATCAGATGACAGAGGCTTCGACGAGGCAGCGACTTTGCCTACCCTACGGGATGGGGTTGACCTTACTGTTCAGGGAGTATGGCATCAGTTTTGAGGATGAGCCCTTCCGCATGCTACTTCATACTGATGTTTATGATATCAGGTTATTACACAGGATGGGTTATCATCTGTTTCGAGGCTAGTGGAAATGCAAAGTATCTGATCAGGTCAACGACAGAGTTGATGATGATGATGCTGCAGAGGAGGAGCGCATCCTTTCCAGCGAGGCAGGACCTACAGAGAGTTAGCCTGAGACAGCAGCACAACCAGAGACTGCATCTCAGTCTGAGCCTACTACTTCAGCACATCCTCAGCTAGTTCAGACGGAGACTCCAACAGTTTCAGAGAGTTTAGTGGACAGAGTCAGATGCATTGCGATAGATACCTTGATCATTAGACAGCGTCTTGACTGCTGCATAGATGAAACCAAAGAGAGCCACAGAGGATTGAGTGATGGCATCTTAGCTATTCTGACTGTACTGTCCAGACCTACAGGGAGTACTCCAGTTGCTGATACAGCTCCGCCTGCTCCAGCACCAGTTATTGATGGTGACAGTGATGATGATGGAGATGATGAGGAGACTGACTCTGATGGATTCGACTTCTCAGATCTGATTTCAGAGCCAGTGGTAGAGGTGATGGCAGACTTGCCCAAGAGTCCCACTTGTGACTCTTCTAGCTCACCTACTCAGACTCCAGTCCTATCTTCTCCTCTTTCCAGATCAGATGATCATGTTCCGATTCCTACTCTTTCACCTATTATTGATTCTCCTGTTGTTCATTCACCAGTTGTTGATTCACCCATTGTCGATACACCCATTATTGACAGTCCTATCATTGATTCATCGATTACAGATTCGCCCATTCATTCTTCAGCTGATACACTTACCGTTGATACACCCATCTTATCATCAGCTGATACGCTTGTTTTTGATACAACCTCTATTGATACACCTACCATCCATACATCCTCACTTATCTGAGAGCTTGGTTTTACACACTTGGTTTCAGTATTTTGATTCAGGTCCATCTTTTGATCGTACACCACTTCCGGCACTCATAGAAACTGTCGACCCGATCTACTTTGTTCATGCTGAGGACATAGCTTCCACTTTTGTTCTAGCCAGAGGTCAGACGTATGCTCGACATAGAGGACGTGGTCGTCGTACTCCACCATGACTAACAAGGACTCACCTCCGAGATCTCAGATCGATGTGGCCTCGAGCTCGATCTTTTACTGATACAGGACCGATTGAGATTGGATCGTCTTCTGATGATGATGATGAGGATGAGGATTAGGATATCTATATATCTTTAGATAGTTTACTTTTATCCATCTTTTGTATGTTTTGTTGTTGTACAAATTCTGACTCTAAATGAAATTTTATGTTGTACTTCATGTTTGTGACTTCAAATGAATGAAATGCTTTAAATTTCCTTAGTACTTCATTATCTTCATTTTTGAATGGATGAATGAACTATTACATTGATTTCAATGCTATATCTTGAATGTTTTGCCTATTTGTCTTCCTACCTTTTTAATGATAATAAAAAGGGGGAGTAATAAGATTAAAGTATTAATGTGATGAATAAATGTGATGTGCAAGGGATAATATGTGCAAGGGGTAATAAGAGTATTTGCAAATTTGAAAATTATTTTGAAAACTTGAATTGAAAATTACTTACAAACTCCTTAAGTAAGGGGGAGCAATACTTTGTTTACTTTGAAAATCTTTTCTAAATTGAATTTCACCCTAAATCCCTTCTTTAAATATTTGGAAAGATATTTACAAACTCCTTTATGGATCATCAATTCAGGGGGAGCCTTATTTATTGCTGAATTTTTGCCTCTCCTAAACATGTTTTCTTGTAGAGTATCATGATACGTGTGTTTATGTCTTAAATATATCCCAAAGCTCTGATACTCTCAATCATTATAACAAGCTGTGACCTCTTAATCATAATATCGCTCTTGTTTTGATGCATCTTGTCAATATTGCAAATTACCTTGATACACCTATTGCATTTAGCTTTATGCACCTTGATAAATTCTTTTAAAAGCCTTTTATACAATTTATACTTAAAGGTTTTGTCATCATCAAAAAGGAGGAGATTGTTGACTCCGTTATTGATTTTGATGATAAGCAAAACGGTTAAGTATAAGTTGAGTACTAATGATTTCTTTGAAGTGTGTTTTTATAGAAAAAGGTGCTCATAAATTTGAAAAATGATTGTTTAATTGAAGAAGCCAAGTTTAGTTGAAAGATCTGCTTAAAGAGGACTTGGACAGTTAAAGTTTGCTTGAATGGATATTTGGGTAAAGTATAAATTTGATTAGCATAAGTTTAGACATTTTTGTGAAGATTTCAGTGAGGTGTCGACTCAAAGTGTCGACACATGACACCAAGTGTCGACACATGAAAGTGAAGTGTCAACTCAAGCTGGTACTCAAAGAATGTTTCAGATGGCACGGCTGAAGTGTCAACACATAGACTTGAAGTGTTGACACATGGATTAGCTCATCGCCTGAGATTTTCAAGTCACAGAACTTGCTGAAAATGAAGAACTGCAGAAGTGTCAACACATGGATACAAAGTGTCAACTCAAAGTGTCGACTCACCCGAGGAAGTGTCGACACAACTGAGATTTTCAGAGAACCAGATTGAAGATATTTGAACTAGGTGTCGACTCAAGAAGTTCAAGTGTCGACCTGAAGTGTCGACTCACAGCCTGAAGTATCGACACATGGAGTTCTGGGAATAGTAACAGCTAGTTTTTCAAATACAGAACTTGACCCTTTTGCCCTCCAACGGCTAGATTTTCAAGTTTAGCAGCTAGAAACCGAATTTGAGACCTTGGAAAGGTATTTATATGCTCCAAATCAAATTAAAATATATATTATTGATGGGAATGAAATTGAAGCATCTAAGAGAGAAGAAAAGAGAGCGTTCACTCCTATTCATTGAAGATTCAGCCACTCTCAAGTATAAGCAAGCCTCCAAGCATTCAAGAGCCTTCAAAAGCATTAAAGATCATCCATTCTTGAGCAATCAAAGAGGCTTCAACAAGTTCAAAAGCACCACAACGTCGAGCTTCAAAGAGATACCCGCTTTTTATTAGAAAGCTTTTATTGTTTCTCTACGTCAAAAATTTATTTGTTGTAAGGTTTCTTTGTTAGCCTATTGTAAAACCAAGGAAGGTTATTGGTGAGCCTTTGTAAACCATTTAGATTTTTGGTTAGCCCGGAAAACCAAGAGAGGTTGGTGGTGAGCCTTAAAACTATTTAGGTTCTTGGTTAGCCCATAAAACCAAGTGAGGTTTTGACTTGTGAGCCTTGTGAAAACAAGTTGGGTTTTTGATTAGTGAGCCCAGAAAACTAATCAACTGTAATCGGTAGAGATTATAGTGAATTCTCAAGAAGATCTTGGGGAGTGGATGTAGGTCATTGGATAGCACCGAACCACTATACCTCCTTATCTTTGTGGTTGATTGTTCTCTCTACTTGCTCTTTCATTTTATTGCTCTTTATTTTCGCTGCACTTTTACTTAAGAGCATTATATTTGAATTCATAGTACCTTGATAATTTGTTGGATTGGATTTCATACTATTGCATTGCATTAAGTAATTATTTTGTAGAGACCCAATTCACCCCCCTCTTAGGTTGCTTACTGGGCAACAATGAATGTATGGGATGCTCTAGGTATGGTGAAGTATGCATGAAGGTTATGAGTGATCAACAAAAGATCGATTACTTCTTGTAAAAGGAGAGAATATTCTATATGATCTCATAGGATGATGACTCAGAAGTCTCCGGCTATAGTAGGATGAAAATCAAAAAGAGTTTTTGATGTTTCATCAATTAAGTCATTATTTTAGGTCAAAAGATATATCACTAGATATTTGGGCTTGATATAATTCTATATTCATGGCCTTTTCGAAATGTTGTGTAATGGAATGATCGAATTGCTCGGTAACTCACCTTGAAAGGATGTTTTGATAATTTTTTCAAAATTTTTTATGTTTTGGATAGCCATGATACATTGCTAGACATTAATCTTGGTTTATGGACTTACGTGAATTAAAGAGTTTAATTCAATAATTAATTAAAAGAACTTCTAATTAAATGGTGCTTTGGGTTTAACTTAATTGGATTGGGTTCAAACCTAAATCTACTGCTGGCTAGGTATAGAACCCAATGAGTTACACATAAGAGGGAATCAATCATGAATCGAGTTTAATTTGATTTATTATAAATCTTATGGATCTAAAAGACTTGCTAGCACATGGATTAGATCCAAGTTCCCAATCAAAGGAAAGATAAATTTTGACATAGTCATATCCTAAACTTAGTAGGAGTAGGAGTTCTACTTGCATCCAAATAAAAGAGGTGCTACATATTTCTCTTGCTGATTTTTCTAGCATAAAGAGAAGTGGATTGGCACCCAAGAGGAGGAGTCCTTCTCCTCATGGGAGTCTCTCTCTTCTAGCCCTTGTGGATAAGAAGGATTAGTGCCAAACCTTATTGGCATTGGGAGTCTTGATGCAAGAAATAAGTTGGTGCCAACACCTCTCTCCACGCTAATTCTTTTTAGCATGAAAGGCCTTGGAGGAGTCCTCTTCCTGGGTTTTTCTCTCCCCTTATGGCTCTATGGATAAGGATTCATAGCTTCCCATTTTGAAAAGGATTCTTAGTGCCAAAACAATTTTGGCATTGGAATTTTTCTTGGTACAAGAAGGGAGTTGGCATCCCACTAGGAGTCCTCCTAGGGAGCTTTAGCCAAAGGTTGGCCCTACTATGAGGAAGAGTTTCTCCAAACCGAGGCTACTTCTCACATGCTAAAGGTTGGCACCCAAGAAGTGTCCATCTCTTCTTGGAGCTTGGGATAAAGGCTTCGATGCTTTGAAAGTGATTAGACTCCTATGTCAAAAGGGTTTTGGTACGAAGGCTATAAATAAAAGGGCTTTCAAGGATTGGAGGTCCAAGATTTATCTATTGATTATACTCCTATATCAAAAGGGTTTTGGTATGAAGGCTATAAATAGAAGGGCTTTCAAGAATTTTTTTTGGTAAACCATTGCATTCAGTTTAGGGTTCTAATATAAATATAACCAAGAAAGTTTAAAAGGATAACATTACAAAATGATCTCGAGGTATGCCCTAAATTAGTCCATAGAACAGGGCTCAAGTGATGGGCGATAAAAGAGGCAACCCAATCTACTACAGAGTTAGCCTCCCGATATATATGTATGATAATACAAGAAGAACAACCCTGAAGGAGGAGTGTAATATTACGAAGAAGAGGGTGCACCAGCTTTGACCTTCTTGCCTCCTGAATCCAAGCTATGACCGTAGCAAAGTCACCCTCCATAATGAGATGGTCAACTTGCAAGATCATCTGAGTATAGACAATCCCAACCCAGGTATTACGTAGCTCTATGGCCGGGATAGTCGGCTCAAGAAGATAATGCCCCCTGTAGCAACGACACCGAGACTCGGACTGTGGATGACGAAGCTAGCTCTTTCGTGAGTGCCTAACACACTCCTGTCGAAGTTGACTGTGAAGAAGTTCGGAGGTGGGGGCTCCTTGGAGGTCCTAGATTTCTCTATTGATTAGACTACTATGTCAAAAGGATTTTGGTATGAAGGCTATAAATAAAAGAGCTTTCAAGCGTTGGAGGTCTAAGCAAAAATAAGAATCTTAGTCTAAGAGTAGACTAAAAGTTAAGGAAAATAAAGGAGAAAGGGTTTGTGATCTCTTGAGAAGAGATTACAATCAAGAAAAAGAAGTATGCTTCTCCTTAAGGATAAAGGCTAAAGTTCTTGAAAAAACTTTTAGTGAGTTTATATCGATTTAGAAGGTCCCTGAGGTTGCATTTGCTGCATTGCTAGGCAATCTTAAAAGATAATATGGATCTAGTAATATGGATTATAGGTAATATAGATTATTATATTTGGTACATGCAAATAATATTGTATAAAATCAAAAATTTAAAATATTTCTAAATTAAATTTATATTTTATTTATAATATATATTTCAATATTTTATCTATTTATTAAAAATTTATTTTTTAATTTTTTATTTAAAAATATAAAACATTTTATATTTTATATAAAAATAAAAATAAAAAATATTATTTTTTATATTAAATAAATTTAATATGAACAAGTTATATATTAAATAGATAATATATTTAATATATTATTTAAAAATATTAAATTTATATATTATATTATTAAAATTATTATAATATAATTATTTATATTATATATTTATATAATATATAAATATATATTATATTATATATTTATATAATATATAAATATACATAAATATATTTAATATAAATATATCATATTATATTATAAAATATATAATATAATATTTTAAAATAAAATAAAATAAAAATATATTAATATATTATATTATATTATATGGAGATGGTACATCCCTTCATTGGTTAACAAGTGGCGAGGGGGCTAGAGGATGGTTGATGGGTGACGATGGAGACCATCGACGGGTGATGGAGGGGTCGCTGGGGAGGGGGGTGCAAAAGAAAAGAAGGGAGAAGGGAAGGGTAATTTATCCAAAAGATTATCTGAGAGATAGTAATCTGGATTACTATCCTTTTCAAAGGCAATCCATATTGCCTCATTGGAGGTAATTCATATTACTTAATAATCTAGATTGTCATTAAAAAAGTTATGCCAAACGTAGTAATGTGGTGAGATCCCATTAAATTGCTGGCAATCTAGATAAATTGCCAACTACCAAATAAATCTTAGAGGTTCCTGTGTGGATCACCATTGAAGTGATATCATGTTCATTAATCCTAAAGTTATTGCCTAGGATAATTTCATCAAATTTAATATGCCATTATTTAGGAGCTTGTTTTAATCTATAAAGTGATTTAATTAATTTACATACCTTATATTCTTGTCCTTCGACTATAAAATCTTAAGATTGATTTATATAGGTTTCTTCTTCTAATTATTTATTTAAAAATACAATTCTTACATCCATTTGATGAATCATTAATTTATGAATTGATATTAATGCTACTAAGGTTCATAAGGTGATTATCCTAGCTATAAAAGCATAAGTGTCAAAATAATCTATATCTTTTTTTGACTGTATTCCTTAGCTACTAATTAGCTTTATATTTTTCTACTATTCCATCCGGTCTTAATTTCCTTTAGAAAATTCATTTAGTTCCTATTTCTTTAGTTCCTAGAGATAAAGTTGATAAAATCCAAATTTTATTTTATAGGATAGGTTGAATTTTACTATTTATCGCTTCCTTCCAATGATGAATCTGATGATGACATAGCTTCATCATATGTGTAAGGATCACCTTCTACAAGGTATATAAAGAAATCTTCTCCAAAATTCTTTTTAATTCTGTTCCTTTGACTTCTTCTTAATTCAAGTTTAGTTTAAAATTCTAGTTCTATAGATATAGAAAAAGATGGTTCACATTCTAGAGATCTAGAAATTCTATTCTTAAAAGAAAATATGTCTTAAAAAAAAGAAGCATCTCTAGCTTAAAGGATTGAATTATTACTTATATCATTAATATATGATCTAATTACTAAGAACCTATAGACATTACTGCTTTGGGTATACCTGTAAAGATAATATCTATAGTTTTAAGTCTTAGCTTTCTCTTTTTGGATTTAGAAATATTCACCTTAGCTAGACACCCTCACACTTTGAGAAAATTCAATTTAGGAGCCTGCCTTTTCGAAATTCATAATGGATCTTAAACTACATGAGCTTCTGGAATTCAAAGGAACTACATGAGCTTGGAATTAAAAAAAACTAGAAGGTTTATGAAAAGATTCATTCCGATAAAAATAGTCTTTCATAAAATGGTTTGTCCTTTCACACACAAAGCAGAATCTATTACTTGGACCTTGGACAAGCTTGTTGGATATAGTGTTATTGACTTTAAAGTTTTTATTCTTAGACTTGAACTTATTTAGATTAGAATGGTTAGGTTGATTTGATTGGTATTATTGGTTTGGTTGAAATCTAGGTTTCAATTTAGATTTGGTAAGGGTTTGGTTAGTTTGGGCACCTGGAACTCTGGTTTGCTGGATTTTAGACATGTATTGCTCTTCTATCTTGATTGAATTTAGAAGTTGAGTTAGAGTTAGCTCTTATCGCTTATGGAGCTAACCTTTGTCAAAGCCATCCCAAGAAAGAGGCATCTTATCAAGAAAGCTCGAGACCTTAAATTCTTTAGCAAGAATGGTTCCATTGGTATGAAGTTTCTTAAGGTATTCTTGGAATTGATGAAATTGGTTATTTATAGGTTTATCATTTATCATGACATATCTAAGAAATAATGCAATGTTAAACCATTCAACTAAGCATCATCAAGGTCATATTCAGACTCTAAGTTATCCCATAATATCTTCGCACTCTTTGTAGATAAATAAATGTCATAAAGTAAACCAGAAAGGGCACTTAGGATTTTAGCCTTACATAAATAGTCTTCTTTAGAGGTGGTAAAAGTGATTGAATTAGAGGAGGCAGAGAATTGGTTAATAATTGATCAAAGTCCTAAGGTAGTTAGTCAAAATTTTATTTAGCTTTGCCATTTTCTAAAGTTAGTTCTATCAAATTTTTTAGGTTTAAGACTAATAATTTTATCTCTAAGGATAGCCATTTAGTTCAAGTATGGCCCAGAGAAGAAAAATTAGTATTTTAAAAAAAATATTAATTACTTGTTTAATAATTTTAAGTTTTTTTATAAAGAGATTAAAAAAGAAAATTTTGATTTGCTTTTTTTTTTGATAAACAAAAGGGATAGGAGGGATAAATCCTGGTATAGCTACCCCTGCAAGCCCCTACCCTGCCAGGTAATGTTCGATACGAGGCGCTCAGATTCGCGTAGCCTCTCTCCACCTAATGGTGAGTATGTCAACTTGACACCACTAAGATGCCGGCCAGTAGATCGGGGACAAAGCGGGAGAACCTGACCTCTCACTCACGCCAATTGTTAAGGGCCCCAGGAAAATCCTAGATTTAATCGAATCACCCGCAGGATCATACCTTGAACTGCCAACCTGTTGGTAATAAGGCAAGGCCTCTACCAACCGGGTTACTGAGGGAAAATTTTGATTTGCTTTATTAACTAGTGTCACCTAATAAAATTTATTAAGGTTGAAATGAAATTTAACTGATTACTAAAAAAACTGAGGTTTGTTAAGAATTTTATCTAATTCATTATCTATAAAGAGATCCTATAAATTTATTTGATTTTTTTATTTTTTAAAAAATTAATTTAGTATGCAGCAATATAAGTTTTGTAAGGATCTTTAATTAATTTTGTATAATACAAAACTATAGAAATGATGCTATAGTTAATTAATTAAAAATATAATTTATATAAATATAAAATATATAAAGCACATAAACTATAATTATATATAAACAATTATATTTAATATAAAATTATATGCATGCATTACAAAAATATCAACGAAGTTTCCTTTAGACTGTTATAGAAAATTATATGAAATATATATATATATTTTAAAAATTAAAAATATATTTTTTTATGATGTGTATGAAATAAAATATATTGATGTGATAAGTTTGAAGATTTGGACTACATACCCTTCTCTAAGGTACAACTTGGAAGCCAAGTACTCCAACACTTGTTAATAACATAATTTTGATCGGACGCCAATCAAACTCATCCTCAGTCCCAAATAATCAAATGAAAAATAATATTAAAAAATTGAGTGAGAGAAAATGTATGTTTTAAAGAGAGAAGGAATGTGAGGGAAAACTTTTGATGGATTGAAAGCTAGGGATAGGGACTTACTTATAGGCTAAAAACTTTCCAAAAGACTATTAAAAAATGTACAAAAGATCATTCAAAATGCCTATAAAATGGTTTCCAAAAAACGTGCAATGGCTTGCACCCAGAGCATGTAACACCTGCAAAACGATCGCCCATGTGTGCTTCGTGCGTGCCTACGTAAGTGTCAGGAAGTTTTTTTTTTTTTTGATAAAGTAAAAGAAATAGGGGGAATAAATTCCGGTGTAGCCACGTAAGTTTTTGAAACTCCCAAAAAAAGTCAATAGCTTCCAGAATTGATTGACTAGTTTTAGTTGTAATTGATTTCCTTAAAATCAAAGGAACAAAAAACAAAAAAGGTAAGCCTTTAGCATTGTCACCCATGCTGGAAAATTATATAATGTAAAATCTCCATTCGCTTATTCCTGAAGTGCATGACATTTTACGATGTCATGTAGTATCTTGGCCGAAAGGATCTTTGCAATTGGTTTTTAGACTATATAGTTACATCAAATTAACTAAAAAAAAAGAACCCACAGTCCTCTTTTTTTTTTTTGTTAAAAATTTTCATAACCTGGGCTTCCATTGATTATCAATTGATTTTGATTTTATTTTGAAATACTGGCTAAATTATCATTTGAATGAATGGTTAAGGATGCCATAAATGTTGTGATCATATTATTATTTGGATCCAATTGTTTTAGTTATGTGATGTAATATATATTGGTATAGGCCTAATTTGATTAATGGGTTCTGTAATGGGGTGACTCATTGACATTTACTAACTATGCTAGGTTCCCGATCCACTCATATGTATATATTCATCTATGAAAATCCTAGGACATAATTTTGTTTTATGTTCTTATCTCATTAACGAGGCAGGCATAAGGAGGAGACAAAGAGGAAGATCCATACCCATAGTTCTTTCCCTTTTGCAAATTATTGCAACATGAATCTTGGATTTTTCATGAAATCAAGGTATGCTTGATTTGATATTTTACATAGTTTATCATTTTGTATTCCGATCTTCTATATATGATCAAATTAAATCCAACAATTGGTATTAGAGTGGGTTTTATAGAAGATTTGGAATCAAAACTTTGATTCTTAGATTATTTTTTATTTTAACTAAAATAAAGAAATGGATGGAAGATTATTGATGGACGGTGGCATCAAGGTTTCGCCACCATGCCTTTTTCTTCCTATGGTGGAGATCCTTTAAAGATCAACCTGTCGCTGCAATTTGGTAGGAAGAACGACAGTTATAGAGTCCCCTTTCTCCTTCCATCATTAACAACAAATTAAAAAAAACTCCAAAGGGAGCCATGGCAGCTATGCATCCTCCTCTCCATCCATCGCTTAATGTGATACAACGAACGCACATCCTCCATCTACCGCCTAACGCAGTAGCCACAGAGTAGAGCTATCAATGGATCAGGTCTGGACCCGAGACCTACAGGTGATTACCTAAGGGTCCAGACTCGAGACCTACGGGTGTTTACCCAAGGGTCCAAGTCTGGTATTAAATTTAGACCCGTTTACCTGGATTCGGACTCAGACCCGTTTAGCTATAATTAAATGGATCTGGATCTGGATATTAAATATCCAGACCCAACAAACCCATGCCCCGATTATATAAAATAATATTATATATATTTATATATATTAATATTATTATGAACTGTTATATTAAAGATCTAATGGTTAAAAATTAATAGTAGTTTTAATATAAAAGGCCTTCAATTCGGGTCTGGGTATGGTATTTCAAAACTAGACCCATCGGGTATTCGGATCCGGGTTCGGGTCTAATTGCTAAGATCGGATCCGAATCTGGATATTTAGGTTCCGACCCAAACTGATCCATTGACAGCTCTACCATAAAGGTAGACTAGTGGCATTCAGGTGATAAGGCGGTGGTGAACCAGTTGGGAGGTGAGTTAATGAATCGATAGATCTAGGATTTTTCAAAAAATAAATAAATAACCCCCCTCTAGTATGGGTAGTCCTTTTTCTTTAACCGCATTGGATGACATTGCCAAGCCACCGAATGAGGGCTTGATAGCTACCAGATTGGTTTTATGGAGAGGGGTGCTAGCCTTGGCCCCCCTTTCTCCTTTGCTTGATCATGAGGAGGCTTTTTGTTAACAGTTCTCCTTCTTGTTCGATGGCGACACGATGGGGCGACAAGTTTTGGTCACTGGGTGAAGGCCCTGGCAGTCGGCCGGCCTAGGATGGGGGAGGAGGGGCACCAGTTTGGCCGCCACCTCCTCTACCCATTATGAGGAAGGGGATGATTAGGTATAGGTTTTGGGTTTCAACTCAAAATTCGATCCCATAAAATCCAACCCAATATTTAAAAAATATGGCCATGTTGCACTTTATCCCTTCTAGTTTTTCATATAATGATAAAAGTTCCTAGCAGTTGTTTTATTATAGCAAAGTCTTTATTTTTGACACTTTTGCATTTAGGCCCCTATAATTTGCATATTTTCTAATCAGCCCTTGAAATTTAATTTTTTATTTAGGTCTTTGTATAGTTGTTTTATTATAAGAGGATCTTTAACAATATGTTTTGTTTTGGAATCAAATTTTGTTACATTTGATTATTTTATTATTGGATAGTCTAGCATGTTTCAAGAACTATTATACCATGTGTCCCTTATAATTATGCTATAGTTTTTGTTGTAATTTTTGTAACATATTTTAATTGTATAACTATTATTAAATAAGTTATTCTCATTTTTGGTTTGCAAGGATGCAATCTTAATTCTTGATTTACAAAATTATATGTTTCAATGGATGGTGACTATCAAAGTAATCCATATATTGAAATTTGTAGAATTACTTGGTTTGATATTTTTTAAAGGATTAAAGGGCGTTGCAAAATTATTGCATACAATCATCTCTCTAAAAAGATCTTATTGTGTATTATAATTTTGAAATAGAATATCATTGTGACTTATAAGTGTACATGGTTTAGGAATTCATTCGACCAAAGTAGTGGATTTTTGAAAGCTGATAGTACCTTATAAGTTGATTCTATTAAATACTGGGTCACCTTCTTTCCAAAAAAGGTTTATGGCATTGCATCAAAGGCTCTCATTATAATAATATTAGCAATTTATTTTTTGATTCCATAGAGAGATACTTTATGTGGATTACTTTTTTTTAAAAGGAAGTTTATGGTATTGCATCAAAGGCTCTTATTATAATAAAGTTTATAAATATTTTTTAAGCATACTAGTAGTTTATATCATCCATATAATTAATTACATTAAGATTATTTTGTAGTTAGCACTTTTGCTATAAATAACACCGCTGTTCTAATTGAAACTCTGATTGGAACAAATTTCAAAAGATGGAAGCATGATATTGAATTGGCACTAGGGTTGATAAATTTGGATATTGCACTACAAGAACATCCTCCATCTAAAATTACTAGTGAGAGCACCCTTAAATAGAAGACTGCCTATGGAAAGTGGAAGAGAGCAAATCGTCTTAGCTTGATGATTATGAAGAGATCCATATTAGATTCCCTTTTATATGCTATATTTGATAATTGTAATGCTAAATAATTCTTTGATGCTCTAAGTACGAGGTATGTAGAGTCTAATAAGGCTAAGGCTGGAGAGCTGATGAATAGGTTAACAAACATGAGGTATGATGAGACTGGAGGTGTTATAGCCTATATTATAAACCCAGAAAGCATTGCATCCAAGATTAAGGGTATTGACATCCCAATCTCTTATGATTTTGTAATTCATCTAGCCCTCAATTCTCTTCCTGCACGGTTTAATCATTTTAAAACTACTTATAATGCACAAAGGGATAAATGGAATGTGAATGGATTCATTTCAATTTGTATTTGTGAGGAAGAAACATATCTTAGGAAAAAGGACGAGAGTACGAACATGGTAAACCAGCAACATCATAAGAGTTTCACTAATAATAATAATAAAAAAAATTTAAAATAAAAGGTCAACCTCACATCCTAAGGGTGAAAATCAGAATCCTAAAGGTTCGCAAGCTATTGCAAAGAAGGTTGTCAAGCATTTCTTTTGTAAGAAGAAAGGGTCATACGAAAGTTGAGTATTTTAAATAAAGAATTGGAAAGAAAAGAAAAATATGAATGGAGGTAACTTATTAGCCCTTGTTTGTTTTGAATCTACTTTAGTAGATATTCCATTACATTATTGGTGGACAGATAGTGGGGCATCTATTTATATTACCAATTCTTTGCAAGGACTAATAAACAAATGAAAGGCAAGGCAGGATGAAGTCAATGTGCCTGTGGAAAATGGAGCCAAGGTCCAAGTTGAATTCATAGGAGACATCAAGTTAGAGTTAGAGTCTGATTTTACACTTATTTTAGAAAATACAGTTTTTATATCATCCATGCGATAGAATTTTGTTTCACTTTCTAAACTTGATTGTGATGGTTTTAGATTTACTTTTAGTAATAAAAAATTTGAATTATTTTTTGGTCCTAATCTTGTTGGTGGACTTTTATATGATGGTTTATATCGCCTTAACGTTGCCCCTATAAATGAATGTTCTTCCATACAGGTAGAAAATATTATTCTAAATAGATGATTAGTCAAGGATAAATCTTATATGTTGTGGCATAAATAATTAGGTCACATTTTAAAAGAGAGAATTCAAAGGCTGATTAATAATAGAATTCTTCCTTCCATTGATTTAAGTAACCTTCACACCTGTGTTGATTGTCTTAGGGGCAAATTTTCCAAAACTAAAAGACAAGGGTCTACAAGAAGTAATGAAATTTTGAAACTGATTCATACAGATATCAATAGACTTTTGGATTCTATTATTTATGGAAGTAAATATTTTATTACTTTTATTGATGACTTTTTATGCTATAGATATATTTACCTCTTAAAGGAGAAATCTGAAATACTAAAGAAGTTTAAAATTTTTAAGACTGAAGTTGAAAAGTAGCATGGGAAAATAATTAAAGTAGTAAGATCTAATCATGGTGGTGAGTATTATGGATGATCTAGTAAATTTGGACAACAAATGGAACCATTTGCTAAATATTTATAAGAGTGTGGAATGGTTGCTCAATACACCATGCTTGGAATACTTGAGCAAAATAGTGTGGCTGAAAAGCACAATCGTACTCTTAAAGATTAAAAGTATGATGAGAGGATGCGATTTGCCAGGGTATCTTTGGAGTGAGATCTTAAAGGCTGCAATTTATGTTTTAAATAGAGCTCTTAGTAAGGCAATTCCTAAAACATCCTATGAATTATAGACTAGTAGGAAGCCTAGTATTCAGCATTTTTATGTTTGGAGCTATCTTGTGGAAGTTAAAATTTGTAATCCATCAAAAAGTAAGTTTGGATCTAGGATTACTTATTATTATTTCATCAGCTACCCAGATAATTTTAAAGGATATAGATTATACTACCCTAAAAGAGGTATAAAGATTGTTGAATTTATCGATGCTAGGTTTCTAGAATCTGATATAAATGATTGTCGATGCTCTCACACTAATAAAAGTGACAACAAAAGGAGAACATGTTATTGTTCTAATTCTAGTTATCCAAAAATATATTATATTTCATTATATTGAAAGAACAGTTGAAGAACAGCAAATAAATAAATCAATTATAGCACCTCTACAACCAGTTGATAATATATATATGAGAAGATTACTAAGAGAAAGGAGATCTGCCATCTTCAATGACCATGTAATTTATTTAGATAAAAATGATTATGATATTGGCCAGATGGTGGATCTATTATCGTATAATGAAGCAATTATATATCCTCAATCACAGAAGTGGCTTGAAGCAATGCGTGTTGATATGTAATCCATGGTTAATAATGAAGTATGAGATTTGGTGGAATTACCTGAAGGATTTAAATCCATAAGGTGTAAATAGGTATTTAAAACCAAGTTAAACTCTGATGGTAGTATTGATTGCTATAAGGCTAGATTGAAAAGGATTCATATAGAAAGAAGAAATTGATTATAATGATACTTTTTTGTTGGTATCTTTAAAGATTCTTTCGAAGTAATAATGGCACTTGTAGTTTATTTTGGTCAGAAGCTCCATCAGATGGATATTAATATAGTCTTTTTGAATGGTGATTTTAATGAAGAACTTTATATGTCTCAACCAGACGGGCTTTGTCAAAAGTAGAAAGGAACATTTGGTATACAAATTTAAAAGATTCATATATGGTCTTAATCAGGCATCGAGGCAGTGGTACCTTAAATTTGATAACATTATGAATTCTTTTAGATTTGCAAAAAATAAAGTAGATCATTACATATACCTAAAGATCATTGATAGTAAATTTATTTTTCTTATTTATTATGTTAATGATATCATGATTGCATGTAATGACATTGGGTTGTTATATGAGACTAAACATATGTTATCTAAGATCTTTGATATAAAAGATCTTGGAGAAGCTTCATTTATACTTGGTATTGAGATCTATAGGGATAGAATCCTTGGTACATTGGGATTGTCTTAGAAAGCTTATATTAATCGTGTGCTCAGTAGATTTGGTATGCAGAATTGCAAACTTGGAGATATACCTATAGTCAAAGGGGACAAATTCAGTAAAAATCAGTATGCTAAGAATGATGCGGAAAGCAAACCCATGAAAAACATGCCATACTTAAATGTTGTAGGTAGTTTGATGTATACACAAGTTTGCACTAGACTAGATATAGCATATGCTGTTAGTATACTTGGAAGATTCATGGCAAATCCAGGTATAGAGCATTGGAAAGTAGCCATAAAGGTTATAAGTTTTTTGCAGAAAATCAAAGATTTTATGCTAACATATAAAAAGTTAGACCATCTTGATGTGATTGGATATTGTGATTTCGATTTTGTTGGTTGTGTAGATGATATGAAATATACTTCTGGTTATATTTTTATGATGGTTGGAGGGGCTAGGTCTTAGAAAAGTTTGAAACAGATACTTGTGGCATCGTTAACCATACAAGCAAAATTTATGGCATGTTATTGAGTTGCAACTCATGCTGTTTGGTTGAAAATTTCATATTATAACTTATAATCATGAACTCCATCTCCAAACCATTTAAAATTTATTATGATAATAGTACAGCTATATTCTTTTCAAACAATACTAAAAGTTCGAGTGCCTCTAAACATATCGAAATAAAGTATCTTGTGGTCAGAGATTTGGTTAAGAAAGGTTAAATTATAATTGAGCATATAAAAACAGAGAAAATACTGGCTAATCCATTGATCAAATGACTTAGATTCTCTATATTTGTTAAACATATAGAACACATGGGTTTATTGGTATCTTTTGATGTACTTGGTTAGTGGGAACATTATTTCTGTTAAACATTATATGGATGCAATAAATTTTGTGTTTCAATGAAATTTATATTTACATTTGTGCATGTATGGTTGTTTGTAAATGTGAATAAAAGTCTTGAGGTATAAAGTTTTGCTTGAGCATAACTATATTGTTATAGTTATAATTGATATCATTGATATCATGGTTCGTCTTGAAAATATAAAGGACTAGTCTTGAGACATATAATGAAATTATAATATAAAGTAGACTAATAATGAACTTTGCATGTTTGATCACAAGGACACAAAGTTCACACTATAAGCATTACGTCATTTGAATCCATGTTGGTAAGATTACTAATATTTGTAATCATAGAGGGATCTTATATCGATAAATGGTTTGAATACGGCTATGATTCGATGTTAATAGTTTTAGTGGACCGGATTTGGACTAAAGACATTATTCATTCAGGATATTTACATTTGTGGCCACATGAGATGCGCTTAGCCGGGAGTCATTTTCAAAATATATATATTATATATATATTTTATAAATATATAAATAAATAATCAATGTTGTTCAAGTGGGAGAATGTTAGAAATTCTCATAAGGTGGGTTTTCATTGATTATCAATTGATTTTGATTTTAATTTTATTTCGAAATATGGGCTAAGTTATTGTCTGAATGAATGGTAAGGAATTCATAAATGTTGTGATCACATTATTATTTGGATCCAATTATCTTAGTTTTGTGATGTAATAGATTTTGGCATAAGCCTATTTTGGTTAATGGATTCTATAATGGATGATCCATTGACATTTACTAACTGGTCTAGATTTCCGATCTACTCATATATTTATTCATCTGTGAAAATTCTAGAACATAATTTTATTTTATGTTTCTAAGATGGCACCTATCCTATTAAAGAGGTATGCTAAGGAGAAGACGAAGAGGAACACTCATACCTACAGTTCTTTTCTTTTTACAGATATAAATTATAGATCTTCTGTAAAATCAAGATATGTGTTGGCGTGGAGTCCCTGTATCGGCTGGTCAGAGCTGCTGCACCGCAGGACCGCTCCCTGTTCACCTACAAAATAGGTCCCTTGCTGGAGTTGTTCCGGCGGGGGACACTTCGATACCTAAGTCAGTGGCGGATCCCAGCCACAGAATGGGGAAGAGTATCGAGAGTATGAGAGAAAGGCTTTTAGAGTATGGGTGTATCTATGTGAGTACCTCTCTCGAGCCATTCTTCTTACCACTATTTAAGAGGATGCCTCTGGCCTGCGGTCTGCTCTTTTTTCGATGATTATGGAAAGTTAATTTCTCCCATGATTGACGATCGTGGATTATCATTGAGCGGTTCTGGCCAGATCGGAGGCGTGGCAGCTGGAGTTGCGCACCATGATCGTGGCATGGAGAGTGTCAATTGTAACCGTTGGTTACAGTTGCCTATTTGGGCCAGATTATGGTCCCATCTTCAGGTTTCTCCTTGCGTGGGCCGAAGACTTGGTGTTTCTTCCGGGACCGGAGATCGTGTCCATGGCAGGGACCGAAGAGCGTGTCTTCGAAAGTCGATGAGAAACTTGGTCTTCGGTCAAGGCCGAAGATGTCATCCGAAGATCTGGCCTTCGGATGCCGTAGTTCGGTGAGAAGCCTTGGGTTGCCTGCAGTTGGTCTGGCCTTTCCTTGGTCCGAAGTCCGTGGTCCAGAGAAAAGAGCTTCGGCCAATCGAACCGGTGTTCGGTTCGTAGCTGAACTGGGATATCCCAACAATTGCCCCATACTCTCAGTCTTCGAAGCAGAGGTTTGCCTCGAGAAGTGAGAGTATTAATGCTTTATCATTTTCCTCCCGGGAGATAGTGTAGTGGATGATTATGGGATCTCTGATTGGACTGCCCATCATGACTACTGGTTGATCTGGAAATCAGGTGGTGGACAGCTGTCACTCCCAGGTTGGGGAAGAAGGAAAAAGTGGGCGGCCCTGGGATCGTCTCTTTTTCTTGTTGCACGATGGTTCAACCAATCTTTTGGTTGAGATTTGGATGGTTGTGGTGGCTTTCCCCTGTCCGTTGGATGGTGGATGCAACCCATCTTGACGGTTAGCTGAAGGCGTGTTACCTCCCCAGGTAACCTTGGGTCAAATCAACCTGGTAGGGCTTCAGAGACCCCTGTTTTCTTTTTGGGAAAGGGAGAGGGTCCGGTCAAGGAAGCTTCTTCAATCTCGTCTCATCCTTTGTTCAACTTTCCTTGTTCTGGACTACCAGTATATTTCGCAGGTAGAATCTTCCTTCTGCTCCCATGCTTCATTATTTTATCATGGAAGAAACCATAGAAAGTCGGGGGGAACAAGTTGATTTCCAGTTCGATTTCTCAGAGAAAGGCGGCCCTTCTTTGGAAATGCTATCGCATTCCCGAGGAGTTCCCTTTCATTCTCCCCGCACTCGAGGAACAAGTGAACGAACCTTCCCCTAGGTGTCTAGCCATGTATGAAGATCATCTAAAAGCTGGTCTTCGATTTTCCCTGCACCCTTTCTTTATCAAGATCTTCCACTTGTACCAAGTGGTGCCGGTGCAGTTGACCTCGAACAGCATCCAGAACATCTGCGGATTCCTGGTTATGTGCAGCATTGCAAACATAGAACCTAGGATCAATTTGTTTACGGCCCTTTTCATTCTCAAGAGGGATTTCCACAGCAATGGATGGTGGGTGATTGGCCCTAGATCAGGCCGCAAAGTCATCAAGGACATGCCCAGCGCCATCCACGGGTGGAAACCCATTTTTGTGTTTGTACTGTCTTTTGATCCATGGGGCTTCGACACTATTTGGAAGAAGCCTCGTCTAACCGCCAATGACGGGAAGAAGGTCTTGGTGGTCGATCAGTCGGATTACGATCTCTTGGTCAATTCCAAAGTCGCCCCTATTCAGGAGTTGTTGGAGGAGAGAAATCTCCATCTTGCGGGAGTTAGCAAATTTTCCATATTAGGTATAGTGACGAAGATTTCTGCTCCTCTTCCCCGGCTTTGTTGTAGCTTGGTTGATCGAAATGAACCTTTTTGCTTGTAGGTGGCGGGATGAAGCCCGGTGTGAGCTGGCCGTCAAATCTCTGAGAAGAGGGTAGCACAAGCCCCTCTCACCAGGTCGGTGGTTCGGAAGAAAGCTTGAAGGGATGGTCCTGAGGGAGACCGGAGCACTTCATCTTCCCGAGGAACCTCAGGTGAAGATGCAGCAGCCGCGGAGGGGGCCTCGTCGAGACCTTGTCCAGTTGAAACTCCTCCAGCGGCTACCTCCCCGATTCGCACAACGGGGAGTCCGCCTGAGGCAGTGGATGTACCGCCGTTTTGTCCCCTGCAGTTGATAGGGGCAAAGCACGGCAAGTCGAGGGAGAGTACGCTCGTAGGGTTTCCCCAGTTGGAGGCCGTCTAGCGAACTCTTCGGAGCTTTCACCTACGGGGGGACTGCTAGTCCTTGCCGTAGCCAGGCAGGCGCTGAAGGGTACGCTGCTGCCTCATGACTTGGCAGTTCTTCGGAATCGGAACCTTCCCAGGGTGTCTGATTCTGCCTTCTCCGCCCTGTAACAGGTATGATCCTTGCCGTCCCCTTTGTCTTGAGAGTTGTTCGATCCATGACCCCATATTCTTGATGCAGTTGGTCTACGATCTCTCCTTTATGGAGGAGGGCCTGGGGAACGTTGACAGCCTCATCCATGGCCTCAAGGAGGAGCTTCACACTGCTAGGGCCGCAAAGGAAGTAGCCGAAGAGTTGAGGCAGTCTATGGAGGACCGCCTTATCCAGGTGAATGATGAAGTTCGCGAACTGAAGGGCGAACTGAAAAGTGCCCATCTGACAATGGTGGAGCAAGGGGCAGGGTGGAGAAAGAGCAGGAAACAAGTTGACTCCTTGGAGCAAGCTGCTAGGAAGAATCAAGAGAAGATAGAAAGCCTGACAAAGGTGGCGGAGGAGGCTTCCAGGAGGGCCGAAGAGGCGATTCTAGAGTCCGAAGCGGCCAAGAGAGAGTTTGTGTCTTTGAGGAAGCTGGTAGACGATGCTGTGGTAGACTTCAAGAAGTCTTCGCAATTCCAAGTGGAAGTGGATGAAGCATCTTTGTACGGCTACCAGCATGGCTTTAATGATGGACTTTCTAAGGTAAGGAAGGCTTTTCCCCACCTTGACCTTTCTGGCATTCCTCCCTTCAACATAGCCGAAGAAGAAGAAGAAGAAGAAGAGGTTGAAGCTGCAGTAGAGGCCGAAGAGGTGCCATACCCGGGTGAGGGGGCCTCTGCCTCAGTCGAAAATCTGGGGGTGACCCCAACTCCGATTCCAGTTCAAGAGGAGGTTCAAGCTGGGGGAGTCCGAGCCGAAGGTTCTTCGATCCCGGCCTAGATTGATGAGGTCCTCTCAGCACATGTTGACAAATTGCTTCAGTCATATGGTGTGGGATCTCCTCCCGTTGACATTGAGTGATCCAAGTTGCCAAGTTGCTTTAGATGTATTTTCTTCTTTTCCTTTTTGTACTGTCAATGGATTTTGTATGACAACTTTTTCAGATCTTGAAATGACTATTTCCCCCTCTATTTATGCAATGTTGTGTTTCATATGTAGCTTGAACTAGTTTTACCGTTCTTTCTTCTGCTTGGTCGAACAGTCGTGGTCGAAGGCTGTTTAGTTGATAGTTGACGAAGACGAATCCCGGAACATATTAGAACTCCATTGCCGAAGACCGTCTACAATTGGCCAGGTTGGTGTCACCTTCCTTTTGGTAGTAAATCTATCCATTGGGGCAGACAAGCGTCAACTCCCCGTCAAGCGGTGATTAGGAAAGTTTGATCGTCATTCTTGTTGTCCACGTGGCGCATTGGTACTCGTACAGTCGCGATTTCTTGCACCTTGTGTGCTGCCAGGTCTTTTTTTTTCAAAAAGGAGCCATTAATGTTGCCGTCGCACGATGGAGATTTCTCCAGATTCAAAGCGCAGGCAGTTGTTGTCCTGGGAATGCCCCCCGAGCGGCCTTCTGGTTCTCGAAGCGTCACTCGGACACGTGGCGCTTTTTGATGCGGCTGGGAAAAGACGTGGAGCATGCCTCCCCGCAGTTGGTCGTGGGTGCAGGGTCTCTATAAATAGGACCTTGCCTTCTATTGTCAAGGGCCATCATCCTTGTAGACTCCTTCTTCCCATTGAAAATGAGGTTCAGCACTTTCGAGCTCCACCGAGCCGCAAAGAGAAGGGTTGTCGATCCGAAGAGGAAGAGGAGCCCGGAGTACTTCGAGTCGGGGAATGACGAGGATCCTCTCGTGGATTGTCTGGAGAAGAAGGTCCGCCTATTGGAGGCCCAATTGAGGGAGGCCAGGGCCCAGGTCGCGGCGGCAGCCGCGGAGGTAGAGGAGGCCAAGAAGGAGGCGACAAAGGCTGTCTCAGACTTCAAGGTGTCCGCTGCCTTCAGGGAGGATGTCGCTGAGGCGGATCTGGACTCCTACCATCAGGGGTTCCGGAAATGTAGAGGGAAGGCCTTCAAGTTTTATGACTTGAAGGGCCTGGACAACATCAAGCCCTTCGTTCCCTTTCCCGGGCATGAATTTGATTCCAACTCCGATGAGGGGTCAGATTCTGGTTCGAACGGGAACCCCGGGGCTCCCTCGTCGTCTCTTCTGAGCTCGCCCCGCCAGTACGGGAAAAATCCGGTGGGGGTTTATTAAAAATTTTCCACATCTTTCCAATGTTACTCCTTTTTTTTTGTCTCTCTTTTTGAGAGTCTTTTCTTTTTTTGTTCTCTCATTGTGAAAGTTTCTTTCTTCTTTTTTCTCTCTTTTTTTTTTTGTAAAAAATCAAAAAAGAGAAATGAAGTATCTTTCTTTTACCTCTTCCCATGTGTTTCTTGCGATGTGTTGTATCATGTTTTGTCTGGAATGTAGATTCCTGGGACCATTTTCGATCCATAGAAAAGAAGTGAGGTTGGTTGGACCGTTCTTGGAATGCTTGTTGTCGACAGAAAGGACGATAGTGGTCCTTTTAGGCATGTTTTCGGATTTTTCGTAGGATAGGGTGTTTACACCGTCCCTGTGCTTTTTTGTCGTAATTAAGGTAGGTTGTTCAGGCCCGCCCTAGCATGTCTTCGGGTTTACCATAGGATAGGTTACGAAAACCATCCCTGCACCTTTGATCTTCTTGGTGACCTGGTTAGGCCATCCGTTGCGCTCGTCGGGCACACTGATAAGGTGAGTGAATCAGACTCTCCTTTGCACAGTTGACCGATTTTTCAGATCATGTCACTTAGGCTGTTGTCGCTCGATCGATGCAACTAGCCATTCTGAGTTGGATAGGATTGAGCAACTTTGCATAGGAAATTTAGAAACTCGTTTATTGATAGTATTTACGAAGGTTTTGTACATTCCATGGCCGGGATAGAGTCTTCCTCTCTAGGGTCTTGAGTCGATTGCTCCTGGTCGAATGACTTCCTCGACTTGATATAGACCTTCTCAGTTTGGAGAGAGTTTACCCTGTTCCGTTGGCTTGGATACTTCTGCCCTTCGCAATACCATGTTCCCTGTGCGGAAAGTTTGCTACTTCACTCTTGAGTTGTAGTATTTGGCGACTTTTTGCTGGTACGCCGCCATCTTTATCTGGGCCTGGAGTCTGGTGCTTGGCAGCAGTTCTAGGTCGATCCTTCTACGATCGGAGTTCTTATGCTCTTCATAGTTGTCAATTCTCAGGGACTGTAGGGAGACTTCAATAGGTAGTACAGCTTCGGTACCGTATGTCAGGTTGAACGGAGACTCGCTGGTGGCCATTTTCGGGGTAGTTCGGTATGCCCAGAGAACGGAGGTTAGTTCTTCGGTCCAAAGCCCTTTAGCGGCGTTCAACCTTATCTTCAGACCATGGAGGATGGTCCGGTTAGTGATTTCGGCTTCTCCGTTGGACTGTAGATGAGTAACGGAAGTCAGCCGATGTTGAATATGATATCGAGCACAGAAGTCCTTGAACTTTGGATTGTCGAACTGTCTCCCGTTGTCCGTGATTATGACATGTGGGATGCCGAACCGGAATATGATAGAATTTTTTACAAAATTCTCCACCTTGCCTTCTGTGATCTGGGCCAGTGGTTCGGCTTCTATCCACTTCGTAAAGTAGTCGATGGCCACAAGGTGAAACTTTCTTTGTCCTGATGCCGACGGGAATGGACCAAGAATGTCCATTCCCCACTGGGCAAAAGGCTATGGGGCTGCCAGTTGGGCCAGGTGACTCGCGGGCTGTCTCTGAACATTAGCATACCTCTGGCACTGATCGCACTTTCGCACAAAATCACCCGAGTCCTTCTAGATGGAGGGCCAGTAATACCCTTGTCGAATGATCTTGTATGCTAGAGACCTGCCTCCCAGGTGATCACCGCATATACCCTCGTGGACCTCTCTCAGGGCATAATCTGCATCTGTCGGTCCCAAGCATTTTAGCAATGGCTGAGAGAACGATCTCTTATAGAGGGTTCCGTCTAAGATGACGTACTGAGATGCCATCCAGCGGATCTTCTTGGCCTCCGCCTTGTCTTCTGGTAGCACGCCTTCATTTAGGAACTTGATGATGGGATCCATCCAGCATGGCTCGGTGTCGATCTGGCGCACCTCCGCAGGCTCTTCGGCTATACTTGGAGTTTCTATATGTTCAACAAAGGTGCGCCCGAGAGATTCCGGTGCTGTAGTTTCCAGTCGAGACAATGCATCCACCCGAGAATTCTCTGATCGTGGGACATGGATGATCTCAAAATATTCCAGTTGAGAGGATAAGGCTCGTACCTTCTCTAGGTACTGCACCATGGTTGGATCCTTAGCTACATACTCTTCGTTAACTTGATTTACAACCAGCTGGGAGTCTGAGAAGGTTCGAAGTTGCTGAACTTCCAAATTCTTGGCAATCCGAAGTCCGGCGAGCAAGGCTTCATATTCGGTCTGGTTGTTGGAAGCATGGAAGGAGAACCGGAGTGCATACTCTATGGTGTGACCGTCAGGTTCGGCCAGCATAAGCCCAGCCCCGCATTCAATAGCATTGGAAGCTCCGTCTACATGAAGCACCTAGACGGACTTCGTCTCCTTCGGGACTTCGTCTTCTACTGAAGATGCTTCATCTTCGGACTTCCAGGTGTATTCCGCCAAGAAATCGGAGAGCACCTGGGCCTTCATAGCCGCTCGGGGCTGGAAACTGATGTCAAATTCACTTAACTTCACAGCCCACTTGGCTATCCTTCCAGAGGTGTCCGGAGATCGGAGAATGGCCTTAAGGGGCGATTGGTCAGCACCACAATGGCGTGGACATGGAAGTACGGTCGTAGTCGCTTTGCCGCAATCACCAGAGAGTAGATCAGCTTCTACATCCTTGCATATCGCATTTCGGCATCATGCAGGACCTTGCTGATATAGTAGATCGGCTTGTGGGATCCGTCTTTGTCTCTCTGGACAAGGACCGAACTAATGGCTTTGTCAGAAGCAGAGAGATATAGGTAGAGAACCTCGCCTTCTTATGGTTTGGAGAGTGGTGGCGGGTTTCCAGGTACTTCTTTAACTCCTCAAATACAGCGTGACAGTCTTCGAACCATTCAAAGCCCTTTGACTGCCGGAGTACCTTGAAGAACGGGAGGGCTGATCGAGAAATGAATCTGCTTAGGGAGGCAATTCTCCCTGTTAACTACTGGACTTCCTTTTTGCAGGAGGGATGTCTCATATCTCTTAGAGCTTGAATCTTCTCAGGGTTTGCCTCAATCCCTCGTTTGGTGACAAGGAAGCCCAAGAACTTACCCGAAGTGACCCCAAAGGCGCACTTTGCCGGGTTTAGCTTCATGCGGTAGCGCCGTAGAGCACTGAATGACTCTTCTAAATCGTGGATGTGATCTTTCCGGAGGAGGCCTTTGATGATCATGTCGTCAACGTAGGCCTCCATGTTTCTCCCCAGTTGCTTTTCAAATACCTTGTTGATCAGCCTCTGAAACGTTGCTCCGGCGTTCTTGAGGCCGAACGGCATCATCTTATAGCAGTAGAGGCCTTTGTCGGTGACGAAGGCCATCTTCTCCTCATCTTGGGGATCCATTCTAATCTGGTTATAGCTGAAAAAAGCATCCATGAAGCTCAGCAACTGGTGGCCGACAGTAGCGTCGACTAGTTGATCATTCTTCGGGAGAGGGAAGCTATCTTTTGGGCAAAATTTATTGAGGTCCGTATAATTGATGCAGATCCTCCACTTGCCGCTGGCTTTCTTCACCATCACCACATTGGCCAACCACTTGGGGTAGTGGGCCTCTCAGATGAACCCTGCTTTAAGGAGCTTGCCAACTTCTTCGTCCATGGCTTGCTGTCTTTCAGGAGCGAAGCTCCTTTTCTTCTGCCGCACCAGCTTTTACCCAGGGGTAACTTCCAGCCGGTGGGTGATTACTTCGGCAGGAATCCTTGGCATATCCGAAGCTAACCAGGTGAAGACATCGGTGTTGTCTCTGAGAAAATGGATCAACTCCGTTCTGGTTTCCTCATCGAGTGCACTCCCGATCTGCACAACTCTGGAGGGGTCTTCTTTTATCAAAGGAACCGGGACAGTCCTCTCCATGGGTTCACCAAGGCTTGTGGTTGTATCCCTCGGATCCAGCTAATCCGGAGTTGCTGAATCGTTGAAATGCATGTCTTGGATCATCAGGCACTGTCGTGCTGTCCTCTGGTCTCCTCTAACTTCTCCGACACCGTTCCTGGTAGGGAAGCGTACCAGGAGATAATGAGAGGAGATCATGATTCGGAACCTGTTCAAGGCAGGCCACCCCAGAATGATATTGTATGCTGAGGGGATGCGGACCACCGTGAAGTTGATCGGCAGTGTCTTCTGTCGAGGTTCAATGCCAAGGGTTACAGGAAACACTATCTCTCCCTTGGCATGAACTTGATTGCCCCCAAAATCGGTGAGCGGTATGGGGGATCTTCGTAGTTGATGTCTAGGCAAACACATTTTAGAGAATGCATCGTAAATCAAGATATCAGTCGAACTTCCATTATTAACAAGGATTCGCTGTACATCATAATTGGCCACTACGGTCGAGATTACAAGGGGATCATCATACGGGAGCCGAACTCCCGCAAGGTCGTCGTCGGAGAAGAGGATAGCGTTGTTGTCCTTGAGTCACTTTGGGGGCATCATCCTCATCCCTTCTCCAGTTGGTAGGTCGGTGTATCATCCCTACACCTCCGTTGGTGGGCCTTTGGTTTGGCAGTTCGGCCTCTTCGGGAGGTGGCTAGGGAACAGTTGCTTCCGATCGAAGTCCTTGGCGACCGATGTACCGCCCCAAGTACCCTCTTTTGATAAGATCCTTAATCGCATCCTTCAGCTGGATGCATTCTTCAGTGTTGTGGCCATGGTCCCGGTGGAATCGGCAGTATTTGTTCCTATTCCTTATGGAAGAGGAGGCCTTCATGGGACGGGACCGTAGGAGATAATTTTTTTTCTCTATCTCCATGAGGATCTTCTCTCAAGGGAGGTTGAGGGGGGTGTAGGAGTCGAATCTTCCTCCCGATGCTCTAGGCCTGGGAGGACTTCTTCGGCGGTCTGTATATCTGCCACCATTGTTATTGGAAGTCGGGGGACCTTGTCCCCTATTATTCTTCTTTTTTGAAGGGGGTTTACCTTCGATTAGTCATCGATTAGCCGCCTGCTCTTCAGCATCGGCATATTTCTGAGCTCTTGACAAGAGCTCAGCGTAGCTTTTAGGGAACTTCTTGTCCAGAAAAAAAGTAAGCCTAGAGGTACGAAGCCCCTTCTTCAGCGCAGACATAGCCACGTGTTCATTGAGATCGGGGATCTCAAGCATGGCCGCATTAAACCTAGAGATGTAATCTCCCAGGCTTTCTCCTTCGTTCTGGTGAAGGAGGAACAGTGTGTCCGTCCATATTCCGGGGAGTTTGTGGCAGGACCTAAAATGCAAGACAAATAGTTTTTCTAACTTGAAAAAAGAGTCGATGGTACCTGAGTGCAGGCTCGAGTACCACATTCGAGCAGCTTTCTTCAAGGTAACCGGGAACGCGAGGCAGTACATCACGTCCGAAGCTCCTTGGATCATCATATGGGCCTTGAAATTAACCAAATGGTCGAGGGGATCGGAGGTGCCGTCATAGGATTCCATCTGGGGAACCCTGAAGTGCTGAGGAATAACTTCGGCCATGATGCGGTCGGTGTAGGGTGGGCATAGATTGCCCATAATTAAATCATCGGGATCCTTCAGATCCCGCATTCGCTGTTCCCGCGCCTTCGCCATCTCTGATTCGATGGCTCTGAATCTTTCGTCGTAATCGGGAGTCTGCTTCGGCGCTCTCTCCATGGAGGTGGGGTCTTCGGAGGAGGGTAAGGGAGTTTGCCTAGGCCTTTTCCCTTTCTACGGGAAATCGGCGGACCTAGGCGGTCTCGATATTCGGCCTTCAGGAGAGGGCCGAGAACAGGGGGAGAGATGTGTAGGATCCTTCCGTGGGGCTTGAAAGGAAAACAGTGCAGGTTGTTTTACAAGATCCTACACTAAGCATGCAAACATCTGCGGGAGCAGATTGGATTTTAAAACAATTTTTAAAATTCACGCAGTGGGTATCTGCTCCACCAGGAACTAATCTAAGTCTAGTTGCATTTAGGCATGCATAAACATATAAAATATTTATAAAATATTAAACAATTTAATCTATCCATGCATGATTAAAAAATAAATTTTCCATACCTTTATTCTGCCTGGAATAATTCTGGAATAAATCTGGAATAGACTGGAATAACTGGAATAAAGTTATTCCAGTCGTCTTGCTCCTTTGGACCTTGTTTTTGGCTTGCAAAACGTCGTCGGAACACCGCCTTATGGACCTCCGTTTGCTCTCAAATTTGAGCAGCGGCTTCTTGGACAAGTCTTCTTCTATTTGCCACTGGTTGCTACAATCAAATCTAAGCCAAAAAAATTAAATAAATCACCAAAGTCTGCTACCAGATTTCTGCAGCAGAACTGGTTAGCAGACTTTGGCCTTCGTTTCGGAGCAGCTGGGGCGATCCCGGCTCGCGAGGTTTGCTCCTAGGAGTAGAGTGGTACTTCCTCTGGAGGGGAGACATGCCCGGGGCTCTCGGATTCGCCTCCACGTACGGTGCTAGCCGCCGGAAGAGGGCTTCACGGTCATAGATTTTCTACTGTTGGGCAGAGCTTGAGCACTTCAAAACATGGGATTAAAAACCTTGTTTCTCTCCCTCTAAAGCTCCTAAACCCAGCCCCAAAGCTCTCTCCTTGAGCCTCTCAAAGAAGAAGAATGGGACAAGCCACAAACACTAGTTTTTCCCTCTCAAGCGTTCTCACGGTGAAAAAAAAAAAAAAACTTCTTGTTCAACAGGGATGCTGCAGGAGTTTAAATAGGCTGTTGGGAGAAGTGGAAAACGGAGAGGGGGGAGGCCATGAGGCAGGGGCTGCAATAAATCCCAATTAACAGCCATTAACATAGGTTTAAAGCCATTAACCCATGTTAAAAACCATTAAACCAGCCTTTGGGAGGAAGGGAAGAGACGCCAGGGAGAAGAGAAGACGTTCGTTTGGCCGTTTTGGCCACTTCCAGCGGACGCACGGGATTCTCAGCAAAAAGACCATGTAAAACGGTCACGGTGAGAGGAACACACCGGTCCAACCGGTCCAACCCCATTTTTTAAACCTTTTGGTTCAAACCCAACGGTGGTTCAATCTAATTGAATCGGTCCGAGCCCAATAAAATTTGTTCAATTGGTTCACAACCAATTGGAGACCGAAACGAACTCCGAATCAGTTCAAAACTGATTCAGAAAAATCCTGGCGCAGAGCTGGTCAACCCGGAACAATTTCCGGTTAACACAGACAAGGGCAAGACGGGGAAAAGAGTGCTCAAAAAATACTGTGACCATAAAACCGAGACGATATCAATCGTAATCGGTATCCGGATCAGAGAGTTATCCTCTGTGGCGTGTGACCTCATAGGTTCGAATCTAAACGGTAGCACTAGAACAATTTCTAGTACCAGCACAGGAAACCATCTAGCAATGGGTTCCGACATCCGGATAGGTCGAAGATGCGGGAGCAAACAATCGAACCTCTGGCATATGGTTACCGTATAATTCATCCTTTTGACCTCTAATGCTCAGGACGACTGAGATTGGGCTGCCAACCCAGACTGAGTCAGTCGACTACGTGTCTCAACCTTGCAAGCCCAGTGACTCTTCACTAGGACTACCCCGGCCGAGGATTTGCTAAATTGAGATACAGCGAGACATTCAATCCAAACTGTTTGGACAGGTCAATTCCATCTTGGTCCATCACTGCTCCGCAAGTACTTGCCTGTACCCAGAAACCTTCCGTCACCCGATTAAAAATCCGGGTAGTCCGGCACCAAAGCACAGGGAGTTGCTTGCAAGCTACCGTGATGATCTCAGGTCTGAGGGACACATATACCCATATCCAATAGTGAGTTTCCCTTTGGCAGAAAGGGGCTGCACGGAGTCACGTTCAATGAGATACCACATATCCCACTTGTAGATCACATCAGTGTCACCACACTCATTTGGTCAAGAGGACAACCAAACGATGTGAACTGCAACAACCTATACTTGATATATTGCCGTCCAGTACAATATATCCTTTGGTTGTGAACTGGGTTTAAGGACCACTCGATACATCCTCTCTGTATCGAAGTCAGTGTAGTCCTAAGGACTTCATCACATGGAAAGAGTTCATTTCAGGAAAATACAATATGTGATGAGCTGTCAAAAATAATATTTTATTAATTCATAAAATGAATACAAAACTCAGCACAACCGTCTACAATCCAGGCGATTGACTTTGGGACACAATTCCCAACAGGGCTCTCTTCCTTCGGGACCGAGAGTTATGTTTGGAGGCGGCCGGTGGGTTTCTCACCGGAAAAGCTCTGTTCTGGAAGTCATGAACCATGGCCGTGAGGTTGGTGACCTGGTTCACAAGGGTTCCAAACTGCTGCAGTCCCACAATAACTATGGGAGGTGGGACATCGTTCTCTCCCGGGGGCACGCTCCCGGGGGCACGCCCCCTTGGGATGGAGCACGACTTCGACTTGTAGAAGCTATCTGAGTCTTTCCTCTTGCCATTTTCCCTTATCTAGGAGGGAGCCTAAAGAGTGCTGTGAAGCCCCCCTACCTGGCGCGCTAATCTGTTGGCGTGGAGTCCCTATATCGGTCGATCGGAGCTGCTGCACCGCAGGACCGCTCCCTGGTTCACCTGCAAAACAGGTCCCTTGCCGGAGTTGTTCCGGCGGGGAACACTCCGATGCCTAAGTCAGTGGCGGATCCCAGCCACAGAATGGGGAAGAGTGTCGAGAGTACGAGAGAAAGGCTTTTAGAGTATGGGTGTATTTATGTGTGTGTAACTCTCTCGAGCCATTCTTCTTACCACTATTTAAGAGGCCTCCGGCCTGCGGTCCGCTCTTTTTTCGATGATTATGGGAAGTCAATTTCTTCCATGATTGGCGATCGTAGGTTGTCATTGAGCGATTTCGGCCAGATCGGAGGCGTGACAGCTGGAGTTGCGCGCCATGATCATGGCATGGAGAGTGTCGATTGTAACCGTTGATTACAGTTGCCTATCTGGACCAGATTATGGTCCCATCTTCAAATTTTTCCTTGCATGGGCCGAAGATAATAATTAAATCATATATTAAATTTTAAATTTAAAAGCATGAACAAAAGAGTTGATGCGGCGAAACAACTGCATTCGAGTAGTAAGAGGCATTGATACAATAAAAAAAAATAAAGACAGATTGTGAATTCAAGTTCTCTTCTTCGGGACTCATAAAATCTCCATACCATTCACTTTATATATTATCGTACTCCAGTATTTTTTTTCTTTTTTAAAATAATTTTGGTATGTAATGATATCTAGCGACCAAAAATAAAATAAAATAAAATTTTTGCAACCCATTTTTTACTTATGAGATGGATAAAGTCTCTTGTTTGCTCTCCATATTGGGTGAATCAAGTGACATATCAAGCTCGTTCACATTAAGAGTGCGTCCTTTGCAATTCTTTTCCATGGTGGATAAACCGTATACCACATCAAGCTGATTCATATGAAGACCATCTTTTTGACAAATACTTTTCCACTTTGGATGAGCTGAATGCCGTATCAAGCCGATCAGCGTCAAGGATATACACATTAGACAATTCTTCTTGTTTGAATTTTCTATATCAAGTTGATTATTTAAATCAATTGGACGTAGATTTTGGAAAATCATCCGGATAAACCCAAATCTAGATCGAATGGTCAAAAATATCTCGCAGCCACATGGTTCAAGATTTCCACCTCACACCCTATATATATATTAATTCCCTGTTGTGTTCGGATCGAGATAATATTGCATGTCGAACCCCACCAAATAAATGGTAGGCTTTGGAGACCATATATAAAATAATCTACAGTGGATATCATATTCCATAGTTTATGATATCCCATGGTCGTAAACAATAGAGAGGACGGCAGATGACTGGTCGCGACCTTGACAAATTCCAAAAGCATATATATTTATGTTGCCGTGGCGTCGAGTGGACGGGGGTAGCGGCCGACGCGGCCGTGGCCCCTTGGACTTTTTATCCTTGTCCTCCTGACGGAAGAATACAACTATGTGGAATAAAAAATGAGGAGAAGACGATCGAGGGCTCATCCAATTCCATTTTGACAACAACGGCTTGCAGCGCAGTTGGTGGGCGTTTTGTTTTCATCTTTTTTCGATTACGAGGCTCGAAATTTATGATTTATTCTGTTAAATTTAAAAAAAATTTTGGAATACATGACTGGAGACTGAGAGCACTCAACTCTGGTAGCTTAATAGGATCATACTGACATACTCATCTTCGGATAGAAAAAATACTACAAAAATTGCTACACATATCAAACATGGTCTGACAGGACAAGAACTCGGTCGGGGCAGCTACAGCAGGTGTTTATTTTCCTCCCATCCCTTTTTTCTTAAAAAAAAAAACAACGGCTTTGCACGTATCCCTCTTTCGTCCAAACATGCACATCTGCTATTTTTATTTTATTTTATTTATTTATTTATTTATTTTTGGTGTGGGGGGGGGGGGGATAAAATTGATAAATTGAATCAAATGGGTGGAAAAATACATGGTCGGCAAATAATATATCAAATAATAAACGAGGAAGACAAAAAAGTAGAATCCTGTAACTAGATGAGGTATGATCGGCTACGTAAGATGTTGCCTAATTATCTGTACCATTAGCTTTTCTAAAAACACGGGAAATCTCGATATAATGCAATGTGCACACCAAGTTAATTCCATCAAGCCATGGCTTGAAAAGTTATTTAATAACTATCATAGAATCGCATCTACGGGCTTTGTCAATTTGATCTCAACTTTGAATTATCATTTGTTGTTACATTTTGTAGGAGAGATTTTTTGTGCTTTTGTATTAATATGATATCGTATGTGCATAACTAATCAAGAGTATGAAGCATGCTTGGGCCATTCACGAAACATGAGACCAATTAATATGACCATATTGGAATAGTCTCTCCATTCCCCGATATACAAGTTAGTCATATTTTTGTTCTTCTTCGTTTGTGTTGGTTTTTAGGGATCTTGATAGTATCTTTCACACGAAAGAATGGTTGATCTTTTTTGACATTCTTAACTATTGAATCATGTTTTGCATAACTTTCAAAGCACAATGAAGCTATTCCATACTTCAAATATCGATCAAGAAACCGATAACCTGGAAAGGTATGCAAAATGCACTTTTTAAGCCATGAAAAAAAAGATCAATCCTTCTTTCACAAAAAAGATACAACCCAAACCCAGTTTTAAGAGAAATTGAGATTTGCCTTTTGGATTGACTCGTATTTTATGTTAACCTCCATTAACCCGAAGATTTGATAGTTGTTGTTGTGGTGACTATTTACTCAGTCTCGAAAACCAACCGAACTACCTACTAAGACGGAAAGCCATCAACTTATGATCCACCCGATAACTAACCGAGTGGAAGACGACTATGAAGAAAATGACCATTGAAGGAGATGACTAAGATGGTCGCTACACCGACTAGCTACTATAATATTCTAGACCAAGAAGCATAGGACCGACCGACACAACATCCCTCAGTGCATGTCTTCTGAGCACTTACCTGAGCCTTACTAATGACCAACATAGTACTAGTTGGGCATGCTAAGATATAACACTAAGGTCTCTAACGATAACGGCAAGCTATCCTTGTGCTTGGAGTCTGACACCTAAGAAATGATACTAGCCGACCACAGTTCTCCCAGCAGAAATCGTGGTAGACAAAATTATGGCGAAAAGGATCTCAAGGGAAAAGATTCTAAGGGACACGGTATATGAATTATTAAATCCTAAAGATTGGGTTTTAGTTTAAAGATTCTTCCACTATTTTATATAAATTGGTAGTCTCTATCTCCAATCTAAAAAATTATATTAATTCCTTAGTAGGTATTAGTGATGTGGCCAGAACGCTGACGTGGCACGAGGCAGCGGACGTGGAGTCCCCATCATGTGCCACGACAAGCTTTCAACATGAGCGCCTTTGCCGAGCTGAGCTTCCCTGAGGCAACACCTCTGCCCGCCAAAGGCAAGCTTCATCCTCCGCCAGGTCCGTTCCCGCAAGCCTGGAATACCTAGGCCGAAGCCGAGTCCGAGTTCCCACCTAAGGCGGACCCCTCGAGATCGGGCCCCATGGTCAGGAGTCGAGCTCAGCCTCCTCTGCCACGAGGCGCCCCTCCGAGCTCAGGTCCCCTGGGCGGGGTGGCACCCCGGCACCGAGCTCGTCTGAAGTCAGGCCCCGTGGTCAGGAGTTGAGCTCAGCCTCCTCCGCCACGAGGCGCCCCTCCGCGACCGAGCTCAGTCCGCCTCCGTCCTGCCAAGCAGCACCCAGGCGAGTCTACCACAGACGGGCCCTGCCTCTCCAACTCGGCCCTCTGTTCAAGCCAATACGCTGGCCGCCAAGGGAGCCACACCTCTCCTCCGAGGACAGTGGCAATGCTCCCGAGGGCCGTACAACACCAATCATGCCGCAATCAAGGCGCCATACCCTCCGTCGATCTGCCGTACAATCGGAAAAAAGATCCTACCGAAGAGCATGGATCCCAAGACCGACGGCCTGCCGATCGAGACCCTGACAGACTCCCAGGAGAGGGATAAGTAGAAGGGATGTCAGAAATCTACGGAGGCTTCTCTGACTGTCACAACAAGAGAGACGTCCCGTCCACGTCACGGTACCTCGCTGTACACGACAGCAGGGGGAGATCCCGAAGAAAACCAAGGTAGATACTCCTGCCAAAAAATAAGCAAAAAAGGTATCGGCATCTAACCCCAAAAGAGAGGGATCCCCATAGCATGCTTTTCAATTCAAGAGAGGAACCAGAGCGACACAAGGGAAGAAGGCCAGAGAGGAGGGCAAGACCACCTCGGCCAACACCATTCTCAGCTCGTCCTCATCTTCCACTCACACTATATTCACTTCTCCTAGCGTGGAGCTCATCCAGAGGGGCTCGACCAGGAGGATCTGTTCCCCTGGATCGCCGCTGACTTGACCGTTGGAGTGCCCCCACCGGAATCCCCGGCCCGGGTCACTGACATTGCTTCTTTGCAGGTCCCGAGGCACCGGAGGCGTTCTCAAGCGGGCGGACGCAACACACCCGATGCCATCAGCAGCTATGGGCCACGACGATCCGGGCGGCAACAGATTGGTGCGCCAGGAAGGGGGGCGCAGAACGACATTCGATCCAGTTCAAGCCCCGCTCAGCCGGACCACTGGGGGCATGATGACCACCCGGACCGGGGAAGCTTCTCCCAGTCGTGCGGAGGCATCCCCTTCTCACGGGAACCCGCACGGACCGGAGACAGAAGTGGAGCCACCTACTCCGGTCCAGCCACCCCCACCAGAGGCCCAACTGGCCGCACTTGCCGGCAGATGCAAGTTCTTGCCACGGCAGTGCGCCAGCTCCAGTACCAGCAGCCAGGGACCCTGGTGGCCCATGCCGCAACTCCCCGCGACAGCCTACGCTCCTTCCAAGGAGGGCCGTCGCAGCCACGGGCCACCACTGACAACCAAGGCAGCCATCAAGCTCCGACGAAAAGACAACGAGCCAGCTATGTTGACGGAGAGAGCCGCTCAATAAACCTCGGGTGGGAGGCGCCCAGACCCCGCCGAGGCAGGAAAAGTAAGACCCCCCGCCACGGGTGCCGCGCATCCATGTCACCTTCTCCGTCCTCCGCTAGGTCTGTTCCCGCAAGCCCGGAACACCTAGGCCGGAGCCGAGTTCGAGTTCCCACCTAAGGCGGACCCCTCGAGATTGGGCCCCGTGGTCAGGAGTCAAGCTCAGCCTCCTCTGCCACGAGGCACCCCTCTGAGCTCAGGTCCCCTGGGCGGGGTGGCACCCCGGCACCAAGCTCGTCTGAAGTCGGGCCCCGTGGTCAGGAGTCGAGCTCAGCCTCCTCCGCCACGAGGCACCCCTCCGCGACCAAGCTCAGTCCGCCTCCGTCCTGCCAAGCAGCACCCAGGCGAGTCTACCGCAGACGGGCCCTGCCTCTCCAGCTCGGCCCTCTATTCAAGCCAATACGCTGGCCGCCAAGGGAGCCACACCTCTCCTCCGAGGATAGTGGCGATGCTCCCAAGGGCCGTACGACACCAACCATGCCGCAATCAAGGTGCCATACCTTCCGCCGATCTACCATACAACCGGAGAAAAGATCCTATCGGAGAGCATGGATCCCAAGATCGGCGGCCCGTCGATCGAGACCCTGACAGACTCCCAGGAGAGAGATAAGTAGAAGGGATATCAAAAATCTATGGAGGATTTCCCGACTGTTACAACAGGAGAGACGTCCCGTCCACGTCACGGTACCTCATCGTACACGACAGCAGGGGGAGATCCCGAAGCAAACCAAGGTTGAAACTCCTGCCAAAAAATAAGCAAAAAAAGGTATCGTCATCTAACCCCAAAAGAGGGGGATCCTCATAGCATGCTTTTTAATTCAAGAGAGGAACCAGAGCGATACAAGGGAAGAAGGCCAGAGAGGAGGGCAAGACCACCTCGGCCAACACCATTCCCAGCTCGTCCTCATCTTCCACTCACACTATATTCACTCCTCTTAGCATGGAGCTCATCCAGAGGGGCTCGACCAGGAGGATCTGTTCCCCTGGATCGCCACTGACTTGACCGTTGGAGTGCCCCCACCGGAATCCCCGGCCCGGGTCACTGACGTTGCTTCCTTGCAGGTCCCGAGGCACCGGAGGCATTCCTAGGCGGATGGACACGACACACCCGATGCCATCAGCAGCTACGGGCCACGACGATCCGGGCGGCAACAGATTGGCGCACCAGGAAGGGGGGCGCAGAACGACATTCAATCCAGTTCAAGCCCCGCTTAGCCAGACCACCGAGGGGACGATGACCACCCGGGCCGGGGGAGCTTCTCCCAGCCGTGCGGAGGCATCCCCTTCTCACGGGAACCCGCACGAACCGGAGACAGAAGTGGAGCCACCTACTCTGGTCCAGCCACCCCCACTAGAGGCCCAGCTGGTCGCACTTGCCTGGCAGATGCCAGTTCTTGCCACGACAGTGCGCCAACTCCAGCACCAGTAGCCAGGGACCCTGGCAGCCCATGCCGCAACTCTCCGTGATAGCCTGCGCTCCTTCCAAGGAGGGCCGTCGTAGCCACGGTCCACCACTGACAACCGAGGCAGCCATCAAGCTCCGATGAAAAGACAATGAGCCGACTCTGTTGACGGAGAGAGCCGCTCACTAAACCTCGGGTGGGAGGCACCCAGACCCCGCTGAGGCAGGAAAAGTAAGACCCCCTGCCATGGGTGCCGCGCATCCATGTCACCTTCTCCGTCTCCTTAGGCGGAGGGGTTCCCTGATGAAGCCGCCAGGCGCGCGACGGGTAGGCACCTGGAGGAGCATGAACGCAAGCTGGCGGAGTTCAATCGCCGGTTTGCCAGCATGCCGGGCTCTGCTAGTGAGCCAGCGGGCTACGACGCCCGTCCCCCATTCTCTCAAGAAATCCAAGCGGAGCCGATCCTGCACCGGTTCTGGATGCCACTGGTGGATCCTTATGACGGCACCACAGACCCCCTAGACTACCTGGAAAGCTACCGGACCCTCATGAGGGTCCACGGGGCCACCGACGCTTTGCTGTGCATCGCCTTCCCCACCACTCTCCGGAAGGTGGCTCGAGCATGGTTCTCCCACCTCGAGACGGAGAGCATTAACTCCTTCGCCCAGTTGGGGTAGAAGTTCGTGGCTCACTTCAACGTTTGCCGGAGGATGCCACGCGAGGCGGACAGCCTCTTTTCCATCAGGCAACAGGATCAGGAGCTGCTACAGGATTACGTGGCTCGTTTCAAGGCTGCCGCCCTGGAGATCTACTGTTTGGAGGAGCCGGTCGCCATGCTGGCCCTGAAGCAAGGGCTCAAGACCTCCCGCTTGATGTACTCGCTCGACAAAAAGCCTCCGAAGTCTTACTACGAGCTCCTCATCCGTGCCCAGAAGTACATTCATGCCGAGGAGGCGGATCGTACCCGACGGGAGCTTGACGGGAAGTCACCAAAGAGGCCCATGCCCGCCGAAGTGCCTGGGGCACGGAAGCCAGAGCCGTTGGCTCAGAGCTTCCGCCCTGGGTCGGGGCCAAGGACCACTCCTGTCCCTGAAAGGAATCTCACTCCCCTTCTCGCCCCGAGGACAAAGATCCTCATGGAGGTCGAGGGCCAGACCTACTTAAGGCGCCCACTGCTATTGAAGCCGTCTGCCACCCGTGACAAGTTAAAGTATTGTCGCTTCCATCGCGACCACGGTCACGATACCGAGGAATGCCGCGACCTCGAGTGGGAGATTGAGGAACTCATCGAGAGAGGCTACCTCTGGAGGTATATGGGGGGCAGATCCCAGTTGGAATCCCAGGCACTTGTCACCCTTCCACCAGTCCCAGCGATCGACAATCGCCCTACTGAGAAGCCGGTGGGAATGGTACACTGGGGGACTGGGAGCGCCTCTAAGAAGGCCTGGGGGGGCAAGGAGCAGAAAAGCTCCTGAGTGTCCTGAGAGCCTGCCACACAACGCCCATAGCGGCAACGGGCAAAGCGCCATTCAACATCATCTTCGGCATGGAGATAATGATTCCAGTTGAGCTTGGCACGCTCCCTCCTCGACCTAGATCCCCTCAAAGAAATGGGGGTTAGAGCCTCGCTTTGGGTGGTGGCGCACCGGTAACAGGTCGCCCGACGTCATAACGCCTAGGTGAAGTTGAAGATCTTCCGACCTGGCGACCTGAGGCGTCTCAACCCATAGAGCGTAGCAAATTCTCGTCAAATTGAGAAGGCCCATATGAAGTGGCCGAGGCTCTCCTATGGAGAGCCCACTATCTCGAGGACCCGGATGGAACCAGATTCCCCCCGGACATAGAATGATTGTAATCTGAGGAGTTACTGCCAATAGTGTAAGTTTCCCCTCCTTTTGAAATGAAGATCCTTTTCCTGTGCAACGATTTATTTACCTTGCAGGAACAACAAAGACCGGACGACTTCCGGCACCGGTGAGCCCAGCTCCCCGGCAACAAAGATCGGACGACCTCCGGCACCGGCGAGCCCAACTCCCCGGCATCAAAGACCGGACGACCTCCGGCACTGGTGAGTCCAGCTCCCCGGCATCAAAGACCAAACGACCTCCGGCACCGGCGAGCCCAACTCCCTGGCATCAAAGACCGGGCGACCTTCGGCACCGGCGAGCCCAGCTGCCCGGTAACAAAGACCGGATGACCTCCGGCACCGACGAGCCTAGCTCCCCGGCAACAAAGATCGGATGACCTCCGGCACCGGCGAGCCCAGCTCCCCGGCAACAAAGACCAGACGACCTCCGGCACCGGCGAGCCCAGCTTCTCGACATCAAAGACCGGACGACCTCCGGCACCGGCGAGCCTAGCTCCCCGGTGAAGGACCTAGGAAGCCCTCAGGCACTCGACGCCTTCAAGCCCAGCTCTGAGATGCCTTCTCAAATCATCGACGTCCCCGAGCCCAGCTCCAGGACGACTGCCCAACACCGGAGCTCAGATCTCCGGCCAAGGGAACTCTCTCGACCACTGCGCCTACAAGCCCAACTCCAAGGTGCCATCTCAAGTTCTCATCGTCTTCGGGCCCAGCTCCAAGATGCTCGCTCGAGACCGGAGCTCAGACCTCCGGCCAGGGGCACCCCCGAGCCACGCAACTCGTCATCGACAACGCCCCCGGGCTCGGCCTCAGGATGACAGCTGAAACCGGGCCCTGTCCTCCGCCAGGTCCGCTCCCGCAAGCCCGGGATGCCTAGGTCGGAGCCGAGCACGAGCCTCCACCCAAGGCGGACCCCTCGAGATCGGGACCCGTGGCCAGGAGTTGAGCCCAGCCTCCTCCACTGCGAGGCGCCCCTCCGAGCTCAGGTCTCCTAGGCTGGACAGCATCGTCACCAATCAAAGACCAGATCCCACGACCCTCCGGCACAAAAGACCCGGGAAGCCCCCAGGCACCGGCGAGCACAGCTCCCCGGCACCAAAGACTGGATCCCACGACCCTCCAGCACAAAAGACCTGGGAAGCCCCCAGGCACCTGCGAGCCTATCTCCCCGGCATCAAAGACTGGATGACCCTCCAACACCAAAGACCGGACGACCCTCCAGCACCGGCGAGCCCAGCTCCCCGACAGAGGACCTGGGAAACCCCCAGGTACTTAGTGCCTCCGAGCCCAACTCCAGGATGCCAAGGCCTAGAACTCAGATTTCTAGCACTGCAATTCTCAAGCGTCAATGTCATCGAGACTGACTCTGAGACACTAGGGCTCAAGACTCAGACTTCTAACACCAAGGATCTCAGCCTTCGACCTCTCCGAGCCTGACTCCAAGATGGCGACCACTGAATTATGCTCCTCAGCAGCTGAGTCCAAGGTTGACATCCTTCACCGGCATGACCTCGAGCTCAGTGCCGGGCCCGTGCCAGTCGAAGTCCTTGGCTCCCGTCTCGGACCTCCCTGCACCGAGAAGAGAGAAGTAGCAAAGAAAGGGAGAAGGAGAGAGAGGGGAGACATTCCACATTGCAGACGACGGAGATACCATGATTACAAAAGTGCATTTCATTATTGGGAGAACCAATTACATTATCTTCCGGGCCCCGACAGGCCGGGTGGCTAGGTCAAGAAAAGAGAAAAAGTACAAGTACAAAAAGAGAAAAAATCCTATCCTAAGGGGCTGGCTCCTTCCCCGGGCGGCGCACTATTGGGACCTCTCCCTCCTCCACCTCCGCAGGAGGAGCAGGTTCAACTGCTAAGGCCACTGGGGTCGGACCGGCTACCTCCAGCCGTGGCGCAGGTGCCGCCCTCGCTGCCGTCGGTGCCGGTTTCCGAGGGCCAGGTGCTTCCGAGGTCGCTGGAGCCCGAGCCTCGGTTGGAGCAGCTCCCTGCCTTGCCGCCACCATTGTCATTGTGGAGGAAGCCTTCTTCCCCGGGACTCGAAGTGCGGCCAGCTGCTCCTCGGACAGAACTCCCCGCAGCTGGGACCGGCAGTATGAGAACCCCTTGGTGAAGGAGTCCGTTGCCGCTTCCCGGAAGTCCTTGAGGTACTCCAGGGTCACCTTGAAGGCAGCCACAGCATCAGTGGCTACCTTCTCTGCAGCCTCGGCCCGGCGCCGGACCTCTTCCAGCTTCGCCTTCAGGTGCTCGGACAGACGGACGGCCGCCGCTAGTACCTTCTCGACAGTCTCAGTGGAGCGGTGGGAAAGAGCGACCTTCTCCTCTGCAACGGTAGCTCTCTTCTCGGCCGCAGCCACCTTCTTCTTGGCGTAGGTGGCCCTTTCTCTGGCCGCCTCCGACTCGACCCGAAGCTCCTTCAGCCGGGCCCGGTTGGACTCGAGCTCATTATCGAGCTCCTTCTTTATTTTGGCCGCTTCAGCAGCTTCGGTCTGAAGGCTCTTCAACTTCTGGCTAGCCTCCCGAACCTTCGCATCCTTGCGGCCTACTTCAGCTTTGAGGGATGCGAGCTCGGCTCTCTGCTCTCTGTCCCTCCTTGCCCAATTGCGGCAGTAATCCCTTATGAGGATCAGCTCCCGCCCTTGCTGCAGTCGAAAGAGCCAGGTCAGCAATAGACTGATAGAGAAGGAGACAAAAAAATGTCAAAGTCAAAGGAAACTACTTATGGCATACAGTTGGGCGAATGATGCCGTGATGACGTCACCGAGGAGTCGCCCACTCCCCTCGTGCCTGTCGCATGACTGGACCGAGAAGTCCATCATGCACTCCGCCAGGATCGCGTCCTTCATTAAGGACATGTTCGGGCCTAGCCAAAAAGGGACTTGGCGGTAGTCCCTCTCCCGTGTTCCCGTCGGTTCGGCTCCTTCGACGGTAGAAGGCTCCCTCGATGCCAACTGGAAGATTGGCACCGCATCGGATCGGACTTGGGGCGCCGGCATGACTTCTTGCACCCCCCCGTCCTCCTCGGCACTTGCGACCTCCGAGGAGGGGGGCGTCGACCTGGCAGCAGCGGTGACTAACCTCGCGCGGACAACCACCTCAAGCTCAAACGCCGCTATGGGAGGCTCCGAAACGAGCTCGGTCGCCCTCTTTCGCCTGCGCTCCTGTACCGGCGCATTCGTCTCTTCCTGCACCGGCACGTCCGTCCCAGCCGGCATCGACCTCGCCCCGTTCTCAGCTCGAGCTTTTTTTGGCGCTAGCTCGGCAGCCTCTGTGGCCTACTCCCGCTCCTCGGAGAACGAGAGCAGCTCGTCCATTGAGAACTTCATTGCTGCACCAAGATAGAAACAAGGTCAAACCCAAAAAAAAAAAGAAAGAAAAAAGAGAAGAAGAAAAAGAAGGGGATGGCCAAGTGGGACTCACCCAAGTCCAATGCCGGGCCCATCCCAGCCTCGCAGAGATTTTGTTCGGACAGCAAAACCTCGAGCGAGGGGATCTTTTTCGATCTGAGCTGCTTGTACAGTTCGACGTCGGCCTCCTCGATAGCAGAATTCTGGTTTGGAGACCGATCTGGGTCACTCCAGACCCAGTCGACCCCTCTACGGAAGCAAAGAAAAACCTACTCTTCCATCCCTTAATGGAAGAGGGTAGGACAAACTTTATTCCCCGAGGACGGGAGGAAAGAGACCACCATCCCTCCTCGGTGGGGTGGCATTTTAAGGTGAAAAATGTCCTAAAGAGGGAGACAGAGAAGCTCCTGCAAGGTACTGGGCGTGCGGAGTTTGAACGAGGGTAAGCTTCGAAAAAACTTGCCCTTCCTTCTGGAACTACTTGTGCCTGACTGTACCTTTGCGGCCCCCCAGAAGGCGCCCGCCATGTGTCGGCCATCCATTGGGCCCGTGCGCCCATCCGGCCACGGTCGCTATGACTTCTGTGCCCGCTTCAACGGCCCCCCTCCTGTGTGGCCACGTGGCATCCTCTCACAAGCTCATGGGACCGCAGAGCGAGGCACCGCTGATTTTAGCCATTATTGCATCCGATTTCTTCGCCTTTCCACGTCAGCACCATAATTATGCCCTTCGCCCCAAGCACTGCACGTCAATGGGCCTCGGGCGTGGGGGGCAAATGATGTTGCCAGAATGCTGACGTGGCACAAGGCAACGGACATGGAGTCCCCATCAGGCACCACGATAAGCTTTCAACATGAGCGCCTTTGCCGAGCTGAGCTTCCTTAAGGCAACACCTCTGCCCGTCAAAGGCAAGCTCCGTCCTCCGCCATGTCCGTTCCCGCAAGCCCGGAACACCTAGGCCGAAGCCGAGTCCGAGTTCCCACCTAAGGTGGACCCCTCAAGATTGGGCCCCATGGTCAGGAGTCGAGCTCAGCCTCCTCCGCCACGAGGCGCCCCGTGGGAGGAGGGCCATGGAGGATTCTGGCAACTATGGAGGCATCGCTTGGAGGGGAGGATGTGGGTGGCTTTGGTTGGTTGAGGGCGTCGTTTCAGTTGAGTCACTTGGAAGAGAAGCAGAAGTGGGGAGGGAAAACACAGAGGAGAGGGAGAGGAGCGAGAGGAAGAACCGGGAAGAGGGGAAGTAGAAGAGGGGCAGAGAGGCAGGAGATCGGAGAAAGAAAGAGTTTTCTTTTAATTTCCAAAATACTGATCACCGTCGAAAGAAGTTTACAATCCTTTAAATAAGGATCCAATATCTAATCCTAACAAAAACAATCGAAACAAAATACCAATAAGATAAGTCAAAATAAGAAAATAAACTTATCTCCTATTCGAAGATATCCCAAATCCTTCATACACCCATACAATCCATCAAGATTCGTGTTGGCTGAAATCTTCAAGATCCATGCTGACTGATATCTTTAGGATTCGTGCTAGGTTGGCACCAAGATCTGGACTGGCTAGGATCTGCTCGATGTCCCCATCAGTTAAACTGCAACCCTTAATCAGTTCATCCATATAGTATCTTAACCTTACAAATCTTGTGACTACTTATAAGAATTACTCTGGCCAAGATTTTGCTAAATTGAAATATAGCGAGACATTTTCTCTAACATCTTAGAGCGATCAATCCCATCTTAACTCATACACTGACTTTGCAAGTATTTGACTACATATAGAAACTTTTCATCATTGGATTAGAAATTCAGGTAGTTCAACATCAAAGTACAGTAAGTTGCTTACAAGTCATCATGGTGATCTCAGGTCTGAGGGATACTTATATCTATATCATTCGTGAGCGGCCCTTGGTAGTAGAGTGCTCTATAGATAGATCATATTCAATGAAATGTACTCCTACATTTCACCTACATGCCATACCAATATGTTGCCCAGCAAGCAACCCAAGAGAGGGGGTGAATTGAGTTATAAAAAAAACTTTTGAAAATTTTTGCAAGTATATGCCAATTCAAAAATAATTTAGGTGCTAGTGATTTGCAAGTGCTTGAATACTATTCAAGAGTATGCAGCAGAAATAAATAAGTAAATACAAAGTAAATAAATGCAAATAATGAAAAGGCAAGCAACACAAATACAAGAATATATAGTGGTTCGGTGCACACCAAAATACTTAAATCCACTTTCCAAGGTCCACTTAGGTATTCCACTATAATCTTCCTTGATTATAGCCAATTAGTTTTTCGGGCTCACTAATCAAAACCCAACTTATTTTCACCGGGAACACAAGTCAAAACCCCTTTGGTTTTACAGGCTAACCAAAAATCTAGTTGGTTTTGTAACTTAGGCTCACCAACAACCTCCTTGGTTTTGTCACTTAGGTTAACCAAAAACCTCTATTAGTTTCTACATAAAGGCTCACCAACAAACCTCAACTCTAGTTTCAATTCTCTTGAAACTAGAAAACAAGATTCAAGTATAATGTATGAAATACAAAAAGCTTTCAACTAAAAAGCAAATATCTCTTTGAATCTCTTTGATTTCTATTGAAGATGCTTGTCCTCAAGTTATTGAAGCATTAAATGATGCTTGAGTGGTTGGACTTGAATGCTCTTGAATGCTTTGAATGCTTTAAGGCTAAACTTATCTTGAAAGTAATGAACTTTTAATGGATAATCAATGAAATCTCATTAGTTACTTTTCTCTTAAGTTTGGTCCACTTTAAATACCTTTCCACATTTCAAATGATCATTTTTGACCATTGGAGAGGAGAAAATAGCCATTGGGGGTGAAAAGGACCGATTTGATGCTTTAAAAAACTAGCCGTTACTATTTATCAGAACTTCAAGTGTCAACACTTCAGGTCACGAGTTGACACTTCATCTTCATGAGTCGATACTAGTTCAGAAGAGTCTTCTGAAGCTCTTTGGAAATCTCAGGTGAGTCGACCCTTTTTCTGGTGAGTCAACACTTGACTTCCATGAGTTGACACTCGAGGAAAATCCTGAAATTCAACATGTTCTATAAAATTTTTATCTCAGGCCTTGAGTCGATCCTTGAGTCGATACTTGAGCTCCATAAGTTGATACTTGAAGTGTGCCATCTAAAACTTCTTCTGCGTATCAGCTCAAGCTTCTGTGAGTTGACATTGTGAGTCAATACTTGAATTCCATGAGTCGACACTTGGCTGAAACTTTATGAAACTTAATTGAAACTTTGCTGAATCTTCACCAAACATCAAACTTGAGTTCTTCCAAGTCATTCTTATGTACTTAAATCCATTTATCTTGAAATTTTATCCATGAAATAAACTTCTTCAACTATTAGACAAGCAAACAAACTTTTAATATAAAAGAGCTTTGGTGAGTACCCTGTCTTTATGAAACACACTTTCAACACACGATTAGTACTCAAATATACTTAAATATTTTGTTATTCATCAAAATCAATATAGGAGTCAACACAGTATCTCCACACTTCTTGGTTAAGACAACAACCAATGTATATAGTATACAATGATCTACGCTCGATAAACGTTGTCGTCCTTTAATAACATATCATTTAATTACGAATAGTTTTAAGAACTATATGATAAATTCTTTTTTTATCGTATTAAAAATAGTTTTAAGGACTCCATCATAAAAGAGTTCATTACAAGGAGATGCAATGTGATGAATTAATATAAAACTTTTATTAATAATAATTCATATATAATTATAAAAGGTACAACCATCTATAGGTTAGATGATTGGTATTATGATACATTTTTCAACATCAAGGAGCTACTTAGAGTGCTGTGGATATACTGAACAACTCCTCAGACACTGACTAACAAGTCTCTTTTTAATTTGGCCTGCAGCACTAAAGCCATGATTCTGGTTGAGGTCAAAATACCTACCACGCAGATCGTGTGCTATAATGTGTCAAGCAATTTAAGCCGATTAAGAGCCAATCTTGACTTATTAGAAAAAACTCGAAATCAAACCTATCTACGGATAGTAATGTACCGACAACGAGTTGCTTAGTACTACAACTTCTGAGTAAGATTGATTTTTGCTTAGAAGATCCTGTACTATGGCATGTAGAAGTCTTGAGACTAACTGAGCAAGGTAAGCTATCTTCAAATTGAAAAAGACTTTACTGAGTAGTTGAACCCTTTCAGCGAGGAGCTTATAAGATAGAAGACCTAGATATAACACCAATCCCTTAGACTTGGAATGCCGAGAATCTTCAAATGTACTACCAATAATATAATACTTATTCGGTAATACAAAGAAATTTTCTCTGATAGTATTTCTAGAGATCTCATCTTGATAATCTAAACTCTTAGTTATCCGGCATCAAGCCTACTAGAGCTTGTGGAGCCCTTCGACTACTTAACAACCGATCGATGAAGATGACTACAATCTCACATCTCCATCTTACTTGGGATCTTACTCTCCTCTAATCGATTAACAACCAGTCGATAAAGATGGCTACATTCTAATACCTCCATCTTACTCAAGGTCTTACTCCCTTCTAGTCGATTAACAATCAGTTAATGAAGATAATCATGTTCTCACATCACCATCTTACTCGAGATCTCACCCATCTTTGGTTGATTAAAATTGGTCGATGAAGATGACAGCGTTCTCACACCTCCATCTTACTTGGAGGCTCACTCCTCTCTAGCCAATTAATAACCAGTCAACAAAGATGGCCACATTCTCACACCTCTATCTTACTTGGGTTCTCACACCCTCTAGTCACTTAACAACCAGTCGATCGATGATCCATCTTCTTCGGTGGCTGACTGATACTCATCCATCTCGAGAAAAGCATGGATATATTTAAGTGGTGACAGACTTTTTATAGTTAGACAAAATGCACCAAGTTCTATTATCATAGGTTATATTTCTATATTCGGGAGGTTAGCATGCAAGTTACCATGACAAACTTCCTCACCGACTAGGTAACTTGAGTAAATTCTATCACTATATGGCTGGATCACCTACCCTACCAACCTTGTAAAGGACATCTTGCTAAGGCCTTTTCCCTGGCTAAAGGACTTAGCAAAAATTCATTCATAATTGCAACACTATTTTGGACATAGGGACTTTAGGATGATTGATTGATACTCGATCGTCAGGATGAGCAATTGAATGGTGACCGACTTTCTATGGTTGGAAAAATTCCTAAGTCCTATCTATTAGATGACACATTTAGCTACAATGCCAAAAAGTTATTATTCGGTTGAAGGTTATTAATCTAATTAAGTAACTTAGCAAAAATCAAGAAGCATTTAAACAAACACGATATTGAAAAGAAAAGCTAAGTTTTCATTAATGAAGAGAAGCTTTATAAAAGGTCGGGCTTTAAAGCCCGAAGAAAGAGAAATAGTACAAGAAAGAAAAGTAAAAACTTTTTGTCACTACTTCGAAAATGGTAGTTGATTCCTTGAGGTCTCCAGCCATAGTTGCCTCCAATCCTGGTGCCTCAACAGCTATATTTCAAAGACCTCGATAGTCTCTTATTTGGCTACCCCTTCTTCCTCTCCTTCTCCCTCTTCCGGGGCACCAAGATGCTGCTCAGGTCGAGCGCTAGGTAGGTTTGGACCACCTTGTCCTTGTAGTTGGTGAACCTGATCAGATAAGCATTTGCTCTGACTTTGAGCCATCATTTTCGAAGTCATCTGACTTCTTGTACTCCACCTCCTGCATAGCAGTGGACGTGGCCTCTTTCTCTATAGTCTTGATCTTCTCATTGGCCAGGTAAAGAAGATCCTCAATTTGAGCCAGCTGGGATTCCACCTTGGCTATGTGTGCTCACTCCCGAGCGAGCATTCCATCTTTCTTGATTTTTTGGGCTTCCAGTTCCTGAATAACGATCACTCAGGAATCACGAGAATCATGGAGGGCAATTAAGTCCTTTAATTTTGATTCCCGTTCTATAGCATCCTTAAGGCATCGGTCGCAACCCACCACTCGGCCCTCCACCTCCTTCAATTGGGCCTCCCAGGAGTTGCTAAACTCAGCATACTTGCTGAGTGCTCCGTGGATAGCTGACATATTATGGATGAGCTACATACAAAAAAACATCAAGTTACTCGGGAAAAATACAAGTCGGTCAAAGAAAGGAAGTGCAAAGAAACTTACTCTAACCATGGCCAGGAAAAACTCGAATATAATCTTGGCTAAAGGATTAGATTTTTGCTCTTCCACATCCTAGGGAAGGCGCAGAATCTTGGACAACTCCCAAGCAGCATGGGAGTCGTGCAAAGGCAAAGTCGCTTTCACGAATGGTGACTCTATGGTAGTAAGACTCACCTCTTTTGATGCGAGTGACTTGAGTGTTGTGTGACTTGGGTCCCGAAGAGGCACTCCTTCAAAAAGCCTTGATGGTTGATGGCACCGAGGATGTTATGGTGGCCATCATCCTCGAAGGTGCTACTAGCACCGAAGAATCTACAACTCAGTTCTCTGAAGGTATTGCTCAAGTAGTTGCAGAAGAGGCACCATGATCTCTACCTTGTCATTGGTAGGAGCGGTGGAGTCTCTCGGTAAGAAATCCCTTGAACAGGATGGTGGCACCCTCGTAGCAGTAGAAGGAGCCCCGATTGAGGGCCCTGGGCATGGCCCTTTCATGATGGCCCTCTTTGAATGCCCATCATGGGGGGCCGCCCTCTTCTTGGTAGCCTCCCAAAACTTGTCGGTCAAAACTTTTTTTATGCCTGCAAGATGAACAATTGATTTAGCAAAAATTCAAGTTCAAAAGAAAAAGGAGATGCTAAGAGAAATTTACCGAGTGAGTTCACCAGACTCAACTTAGTATCATAGAGATTTTGCTCAATGAGGAGCTCTCACAGGGGATCTCCAAGCTACATAATTTGAAGAAGTCTTCTTTGTCGGACTCAAGGATCCGATCATTCTTGTTCGAGAAAGTGTTTGACTCTCTCCAAATCCAACGAACACCCCATGGTTGATCAGAAGTGATGGAAGAAGGTAGGCTGAAGAGGAAGGCATGCCCATGGCAAGGGCCAAGGAGCCACCAGCCCCTCATCTTGGGATGCCTCTTCAACATGAAGAAGGTCCGGAATAAGGATACTCAAAGCCATATCTCAAAATGACAAAGAATGATGAAAGAGACCATGATGCAAAAGGAGTTCAATGTGAGTTGAGTCGGGACAACTTGATAAAGATCAAGGATGTTTAGAATGAAAGGATGGAGGGAAACTAAAGACCAGCATGAAGGTCTTCCTCATACACGGCCAATCAGTTGATAGGATTGGAAGTTACTCGGTCCTCAAGTCTCGATAGATAAATGCGATAAGTATTCAGAAATTTATACTTATCAAGAAGCTTAATGATATCGACTTCAGTCATTATGGAGACCTCAACCATCGGGCTAATTGAGATGGTCCTCAGGTTTCTGGGATGTCCCACCAAATGACTTAGTCAAGGGGTAGATGCCCTCACGTCCCTCAAGTTCTTAAGGCTCCCCCCACCTAAGCTTGAGACCCATGTAGTCCAGAGAAATTACTCACCGAATGACTTTCATTTTTGGTGGAAGACATCTCTCAAGTAAGCAAAGGAAAGATCAAAGAAGAGAGAAAAACTAAAGGACATTTAGAAGAAATTCCTTCACCTAAGAACTAGATGAAGGCAGAAAGCAAAATGCCAAAGAAATAGTAGAGAAAGATAAGGATCCTTTTAAAGACCCTACAGGGCCTCTAAAGAAAAGAACTTTCAAAGCAAAATAATGAAGAAAACTGAGAAGAAGTTAAGGGAAACCAACCTGGGAACTAAAGTCTCTAGAGAGCTAGGGCCAAACTTCCCCTTCTTCTCCCTATTTCTCTCTGCAAGCTCGGAGTCACAGTAGCAACGGTAAAGAAAAAATGGCAGGAAAGCTTTATTTATACCCGCCTCGACGGTCAAGATCAAGGCTTGATTTTGGTCGAACCCTCAGATTATGACACATGGCCCACTCCCAATCGAGTAACACTGCACCACTTTGAAAGTATCACTAGCTGATTAACTCTCTATGTTGGGTTCCGTGCAAATTATTTAAAAGTCATAACTATCAAGCCATGTGATGCTATCCTGTTGGTCGAGAAAGATCAGCCAAATAGGAGTTATTATGCAATCTTTTGAATGCGGTGCCAGTGATTCCTCTACCCATCACTATCGAGATAATAGAACATCTAGAGATGGTTTCCAAGGAACCAATCAATGCCCAAATAGCAAGAAGATTTGTTTAACTCTTGAGACCAAAAAAGTACTTACCCTTCGTCCAGGAAATGATAAAGCCCGAGAAGCTTATTCGGCAACGTTCTAGACTCGAAAGTGGGAGGTAACTATTATGGTAGGTGCTTACTCGATTTTGAAAACCAACTAGACCACCAACTAAGAAGGAAAGCCAAAACTGATGGTCTACCCAACAACTGACTGAGTGAATGATGACTATGAAGGAGATGACTAAGATGGTCGCTACATCAACTAGCTACTACAATATTCTAAACCAAGAAGCTGTGGAGTCCGATTGATACATCCCTCAAGGTGCATCTTCCGAATACTTACTTAGGCCTGACTAACTACTAACATAGTACTAGTTCGGCATGCCGGGATATAACACCAAGGCCTTCAACGATAATGACAAGCTACCATGATACTCAGAGTTTATGATACTCGAGTAAGTGACACCATCCGACCACAGCTATCCCAGCAAGGATCATGGCAAACAAAGTTATGATGGACAGGATCTCAATAGAACTTGCTATCCTAATAGAAAGATACCGATATAAAAGATTCCAGGGAATATAATCCCAACATCCCAACAGAATTTGCTATCCATGTTAAAGGAGGCCACCTCTCTAAGGACATTCAGTTTTTCCAAGTAACTCTATAAATAGGTAAGAGATGATCCTTAGTCAGGTACATCTTGGACACCTTTCTCTACGCTCATTCAATTCTCACCATCACTCTCAGCTCCAGCTATTATAGCCCATCTCTCCTATTCACTGACTTGAGCATCGGAGGGTCCCCGTCGGTTACCATTGTTCAAGGGACTGCTCTTGCAGGTCTCAGTCCAAGAGATGCTGAGAGCAGCACCTCTTTCCACCGGAGAAAGCTAGAAGAACTCCAGCACCGCCAGAGTTCTAGTGGAAGGTTATTTGACGGCAACACCTACCTTGCTGGCTTCCTGATCATCTTATCCATCTTTAATATCTAATCTATGTATAGATATAAATGTGTGATTGGGTATAGAAACTTACCTGATTGTACGAAGAGAACAAATTTTAGTAAAAATGTTAGCATCTTCATGCTCAAAACATTATCAATTATCAGTTTACAACACTACATTATATGCTTGGTTTAACTTAGATCCTGATTCGATGTCCTCTACAAATTATTATGTGCGTGGCACATCCATCACCACCGTTGAAATTGAAACAATTGGCTATGGAGGAATTTTGTCACTAGAAGCAAGGAAGATCGGTGCCGAGAGTTGTCTAATCATAACCACGGAAGGCGAGCAGCATGGTAGCTTGAGATTCTATAATCCAATTAAAAACAACTTGATTAGTAGAATTAGGTATGCCAAGATTGATTAAGATCTATTATTATTATTATTATTATTATTATTTTGACCAGATGTACATGTGGATTTTTTGACCTTTTTTTAAAATCGAGACTTGGTCAATGAGATACAAATGGATCTAACCTCAAAACACTGTTTTGCTCCGATTACAAAGTTGTAAGAGGGAATAGCTTTGTTTTTGAATTTGGTCTACAATTAGTCCAACTTTTTTCCATCTAAACTAATTATTTTCTTAAATCGGAATCGACTAATCTACTGTAAATACATCCACAAGAATTAAAAATATATATATTTTTAAAACAATAACATGGTTGGCTACATAAGATGCCATCTAATCTACTGTACTCTTAGCTTTCTTGAACAACAATTCAAAAGCCATGGCCTCTCCATTTGTCTCAAGAGTTCTCTAAATTATAATTAGCAAGAAGCTTCTCTGAAAAGTTAGCTTGCGTTAATTTTAGGCAGGCATATCCGATGAGATTTTTTACTCGAAATTATCTGAAGATAACGTGGACGGGATAAGGATGACCCCACTTATCCTCCCGTCCCTATCGTCCTTTCTATAGGATTTTAATAAGTAAAGGAACCAAGACTATTTTGGAATGCCAACAGTACCCTTCCGGATATACCTTCCCTACCTATACTTATCCGGAATATGATATAGCACGTGGAATCTTATCCTATTGGCATATAGGCATCCTCGGGTAACGTTTAAAGCGGCTTGTTGCAATCTGAAACCTACTTTTAGCCAATTAGACAATTGCCAGCATGTTATTGAAAAAAAAAGATTGACAAGAACTTCAAGGAGGTCAGTTTCGCTGTCTTATCGTGGCCATAGCTTTGAACTTTGTGGCCATCGTCCTCCCCTGTTTAGTATACGTTATATCCGATTAACTTTCTTTTCAGGATCGGATCGGAGCCGGTGGTCCTTCAGTCAAGGTTAATCAAAAATATGATCGACTCGTTTGAGATTCGATCGATCCATTAAAGATCATGCCGATCGACTCAAGATTCGATCAACCTATTTAAGATCTGACCGACCTACTAGAGGTCCTGTTGACTCACTCGAGGTCCAACTGACCTGCTTCAGCCGGGCCCATACTAATCAGAATGCTCCAGAAGCCCTTTCCAGCTGGTACCAGAATTTTGTTACAACAAATTCTACGATGCAGTCATGTCCCGGTGCCACCTGGCCACCATCCTGATTCTCCTAGGGACAGATTGGATATTTTCAGCTTAGCTCCTAACATATTCTGGTAGCGTTCTGCGCCTATATAAGATAAATGGGGAACTCCGAGCGATAAAGGCACGTTTCCTTCTCCACGAGCGATCTCCTTTTGATTCTTCCATTCTATTGCTCTAAGGCGCCCACTAATTTAGCCATCGGAGTGTCCCCAGCCAGATGACCACCGGTCCATGGGACTTCTTTGCAGGAACCGGGAAAGGCGTGCTCCAGCCAGGCCGAGAAAATCCGGTCCGGGAGATTCAGCAGCAACAGTATATATATATATATATATATATATTTGGTAAAGAGAAGGGATAAGGAGGATAAATCCGACTTAGCTATCCCGCAAGTCCCCATCCCGCCGAGAAATATTTGATTTAAAATATTTAATTTTTACATCATTTTTCCATTCAAGGATGAGTACGTCAATCTGACACCACCAAGATGCCAGCTGATCAAAATGGAGAAGAAGAAGGACCCTGACCTCTCACTCATTCAACCATCACGGGCCACAGGGGATCACCCCTGAATTTAATGGCCATTCTAATTATCTTGGCAGATCAACCATATATTAATGTTCTTGTGTCGCAAGAAAAATCTGCCGGGTTATCTCATCACCTTGTCAACTAGTCCATGAATTATAATATGGAACTTGGTTACTTATGAGAAACATTGATTAATACTTCTACGACATCCTTATATGATTGCTTCCAAGTCTAACAAGTGATTATGTTTTATTTCTTTGGTCTCTAGCTATAACAAATTATATTTCTATACTTGCTACAATAAGATCTCCATCACACTTTCCATCTAAATCGCTTGTGCACCCTTTACTGCACTCGTTCTTTTATGTCACCATATTAATTTTTAAGGTTCATCATAGTAAAGTACAAATAGCAGAATAAAACAGTCACTATTATTAGGAAATAAATATTAGGAAAAAAAAAAAAAAAAACCTTGGGAAATCTAATGCCTTGACAATAATTGAATCTCTAGTTAAGCATTGACATGTTATTGAAGATAATGATGCAATACGACCAAAAATATTAACAACCCCTCGTGGAGGTGGGATGATCTGCCACAGTCCTTTTCATATAAGCAGGCATATTTGATATAATATATACAGGTAAAAATTGCATCTACTTTCCTGTGTCACCTTTGAGATATAACTAGTTATTCGTGGAATATAAATGGTCATTTTTGCTATAACCTTGGTTTTCATTTGAAGCTCTCAACTATTAAATTCTTTTTCTTTCCCTTTTTTTTGAGCTCCCTGTAGTATTTCATAAGACCTTCTAATCTTGAATCAATTACATGAAGATAGGAGTTGAATTGAAAACCATTTTATTGAAAAATAGATCAGTTAGAGTAAAACCATTGTCCTCTCTGTATACTTTCTTTTCTTGTTTTTTTTTTTTTTTTTTTTTTTTGGGGGTAAAGGTCCTCTCAGTCTACTTTGGCGGTGGCTTTTAAATACAGCCTACATCTAAAAATTCACGAATCGTCGAAGCCTAATAATCTACATGACCATATTTGAAAAAAAATCAAACTTAGAATCAAGGAAACAGCCTCCCCTAGAGGAGGCTACCTAACTTGGAAATGTAAAACTATAAACATTTTATCGATGTATATAATAATATTTGGTAACCATGAATCATGTAAATTACAATCAACTTCACATGAGAGATGGTTTCAACCGCTAGCAATTCAAGTATGGTAAAACGATAAATTATTATCTTTGGGCATGGATGTGAGGTGCCAGAGTGGCTCGAGGCTTTGCCTTTGGAGAGACTATCAGTCTTGGCATTCCAGTTGGTATAGGATAGTGCTGGAATAACATACTCATTCTCGTGATAGGAGGATCATGTTCAATCCAAATCGAATATTTTTTAATAAAATAGGGCTCTCGTGATAATGTCGAGAAGAAATAGCTACATTAGAAGCCCTTTCCATTTTTTTCTATAAAAAATAATAAAGTATTAGTATTAGCTGCCCTGAAATGCATAGCTTGTGAAAGGAGCGAGTGATAATTATTTTTTTCTATGAAATTACAAAAAATATATAAAATAATATTTTTAGCGATGCATATTAAAATTAAAAAAAAAATTGTAAAAACCGCCTTAATAGTTATGCTTATTATATTTATATTCAATATTTTATAAAATTTATACTTACATTCATTACATTAATGGTACTAGAAAAATTATTTATCTTATATAAAAAATCAAAATTACTGCATATATTTACTTATTTATGTCACTTAAAGTTTTTTTGGATAAAGTATTTGGTCCTATTTAAGATTAATGATTTAATTAATATTATATTAAGTTATAAATTAAGTTGTTGAATAAAAATAAATCATGTATAGATCATTCAAACTATTTGACGTAAATGCAGCATATCTCCATTTTATGATTTTTTTTTTTTAAATTAATCTAAAATCAAAGTAGAACTTCCTCTACCTTCTAGAAGTAATACTGGCAAATCCTCCCGTCCGTTTTTGTCCTTCCACCAGCTTACCACCAAAAGCGGTTGCACGAGAAGACCCCCCTCACGCTGCAGTCCGGCTGCCACCCGGGGCTATCCATGCGACCCCCGAGTTCGCTAACCTCTGCGCATCCGGGGTCCACCACATCCAGCAGCATGTCCATCTTCCACGTGTATCGGTTGCCACGGCATCACCGTACGTTTCTTCGCCTCTCTTCCCTTAAAAAAAAAAAAAAAAAAAAAACTAACCTTTTCTCCTCCTCGCCACTCCCTCTCCGACGCCGCTCCGTGGCAGTTCGCCGTAAATTCCCCCTGACTCCGGCGGCATTTCCGCAACCACCTCCTTGCCCCCTCCGGCGTTTTACCAAGGTATCGCCGGAGTGGCTCTCTCGAAAATAAGTACGATCACCGGTGGTAATGCTGTTCTCTTAGCCAGTTCTTTTATTTGTTTATTTTGTGGATTTTTTTTTTTTTAAGATCTAAATTTGGAATCGTAGATGGGAAACGTGAGCGGGAAGGAGGGAGAGAACGGGCCGGGCGGGCCGTCGGCGAGATCGGACGGCGGTGATCAGGCTAACTACCACATGGTGGGCGGGATGGGGAGCTCGCCGCCAGAGAGTCCCGGACGATCCCGTTCCCCGTTCATGTTCACTCCTCAGGTCTTTGATTTGTCTCTTGGTCGAGCTGCCTCCTTTTGGTGATTTTTTTTCTTTATTTTTTTGCTTTGCTTTTGCTGTTTTTGTGGTTGGTTAGGCTAAAATGATAACTATTCTTCGCTTATAGTTTGATTTAAGATGCTTTGTCGTAGTTCTTGATGGGTATTTGTTTGTTCGTTGGTGATTTTCTTATTCTCCGTTTTCTTTGCGTTTGATTTGATATTATTTTTGTTGTAAGGTGAGCTATGTTTGGTATGATGTTATTTGAATGCTTGGTTATGCGAACAATGCCTCTTTTGATTGATTGCATGGTTGGTTGTTGTTTGCGTATTTTGGATCAGTTCTTCTTTGATGATTATTGGTGGTAATTTACTGAATAATATGGATCTAATTGATTCGAGAGATTCTTTTAATTTTTTTTGCATATTTTTTGTTTAAAGCTTGGTGAACTCTTGAGCTTTCATGATATTTGTTGCGGCAACAACAGATCTATTCGGCCTCGACAAACCAACCAGATTCAAAGCAACAGCACTCACCGTTCACATCGGTGCCATCGTTAACACTAACTCTCGCATTGGAGGAGAGTAAAGATCGCCATGGAGATCGCAGCCCAACAATTCAACTCCACGTCCACGCTATTACTCCGTGTCAGCAATTCCATCAGCAGCAGGAGCAATCACCTCCGGTCAATTTCAGATGCCAAAGATCTCATCAATTGCAAAGCAGAAGTAATTGTCAGCACGGTAGCATGGCCGGAGGCCAACACGGTGGCAGTGCTCGGTAGTCAGGCAAAGATTCCGGTGCTCTCAATCGAACCCTCCTTTGGCCTTGGCACCCAGGCCCTTCTTGTTCTACATGTCGTATCCGGATTCCGGTCAAGTGCAGTGCCTTGCGGACCTCATGAAATCCTACAACTAGAGAAGAGTCATTGCGGTCTACAAAGATGATGCATAGGGTAGCATCTCAGCAACCATCGCTCATTTTTCCACCTATCTATGAGAGGTTGGATCCGAGATAGCCTATGGTGGTGCCTTCTCACCAATGGACCCGCTCTCTGATCCAAAGGCTGCGGATGGCTGTCTATCTTTGGCCGAGTGACTAGGGCTAGATGAATAACAATGACCAAGTATCTTTGGCCAGGCAACCAGGGTCGAGCAACATTGGTCGAATAATAATAGCCAAGTATCTTTGGCCAGGCAACCAGTGCCAAGCAACATTGGCCAAATAATAATGGTCAAGTATCTTTGGCTGGGCTACCAGGGCCAAGTTGTCGAATAACAATGGTCGAGTAATCATGGATGAGTACCTTGGCTGAGTAATCATGGATAGGTAACCTATGGTCGAGTAACCTTAGCCGAGCAACCATAGCGGAGTAACCTTAGCCGAGCAACCATAGCGGAGTAACCTTAGCCGAGCAACCATAGCGGAGTAACCTTAGCCGAGCAACCATAGCGGAGTAACCATAGCCCAGTAAACTTAGCCGAGCAACCATAGTCAAGTAACCATGACTGAGTAACCATGGCCGAGTAAGTATGACACTTAAGTCCCAGTAATTTCGAGTAATAGCAAATCCATCAGCACGACATCCCCTGATGCTTGGAGTTTATGACATCCGAATAAGTGATAAAGATTGACCGACCATAATAGTTCTAGTTGAGATCGTGGTAGGCAAGATTCCAATAGAATTGGCTATCTTAACAAAAAAGATATTAATGAAAAGAATCACATGAGACAAGATCCCAATGTCCTACCAGAATCTATTATACCTCTCAGAAGAGGCCACTTTCTAAATGACATTCAGTTATCTCGCATAACTCTATAAATTAGTAAGAGACGATCCCCGATAGGTATGCCGGTTACCATCCACTATATACTCATTCTGGTACTCTCTCGCATCTCTTTCTCAGCTCGATTGTTGTCTAAATCCTTTCATTGAAGCATTGGAGGCAGGGTTCCCGGTATCGATACCGGGACTCATACTGGTGGTCAGCCGGTATGTACGGTACAGTACCGGTATTGTACGGTACCGTACTGATACACGGTATGGATAGGTGTGCCGGTGTGAACCGTCATGTCCAATTTTTTTTGGGTTGATGGATTTTGGCCTTTTTAGATTTTTTATTTTATTTTTTTAGGGTTTATGATTTAGGATTTAATGTTTAGGACCTTTAGGATTTGAAATTTAGAGTTTAGGATTGAAGACTTCCAGGTTTAAGGTTTAGGATTTAAAAAATGCTAATACATTAATTTTAATTAACATAATAATATAAAATATAAAATAATAATTAAACTAAGATTATCAGTAATTAATGAAAGTGAAAGGTAACATATAAATATAATTATATACCAATGTCTAAAATCGGGTAGAGTGTCGATGTCCATAAATATCGGAATCATTGATGTACTCAGTAGGAAGATCAGTAAATTCCTCTATCTAAGCAGCATGATAGTCTTGTAAGGTCATCCCAGGAGGTATGCGTGATGGATCGTAACTCATCGCAGATCCCTCGCGCAGATCCCGACTTTGAAAGCTATCCAGAGATTGATGATATGGCTGTGCAGGGGCTTATCCAAATATACTAGCAGCAAAATCAGATCTATAAGAAGCTCCGGGTTGCATGGGATAATAACCACTGGAAGATGACGTCTCGGTTGCATCATATGGACCATATGGATCCGAAGTTGCCGGTAGCTGCGGGTAAGAGGATTCTGAATATGAGGATGATCCTGATACATCCATGGATCCTATTCCACGTGCAAGAGTTGTAGCTGCATCGTATCCCGAACGATCTCGTGGAGCCCGTCGCCTATATGGAAAGAGGAGAAAGGGAAAGAGGGAAAAGGGAAGCTATACATACCTTGATTCTACCTTCCACTTCAATTTTTGGATGTCTGATTGCCTTGAAATGAAGAAAAAATGAAGAATTTTTCATTCGTTGAGTCGAATGTCAAAAGATGGCAGAGAGCTCTCCGTTTGCTCTCTTAAGAAGCCAAAACAATGGCCCCTCCCCCCATATGGCTACAGTAGCCAATAGTGAAAGGCAAAAAAAATTAAAGGAAAACCAGTTCGAGTCGGATCGAACCAGTCACGAACTAGCCGAACTCATCGATTTGGCATGGTTTCGACCGGTTCAGGTTCAGTTCGGTCCAATTCTGGACCAGTTCGAGCCGGTATATAATTTTTTTTTATTTTTAGAATGGGTGGGAACAGAATTATATGGCCGAACCATGCCGGCTGGCCATCGGTCCGGTTCAGTATGCCCGAACCGGCCGGTTCGGCACGGTTCAACGTTCCCTGATTGGAGTGTTCCCCACCGGTAACCACCGATCAAGGAAGACTATTCTTGCAGGTATCCATCCAGGAGACATTAAGAAGCAAGACTTGAGAAGATCATGGCAAGGACCTGGATCGATACTCCTTAATTAACAGATCAGTAGCATCTATTTGTGAATCTATGGGACAGATCAAGATCTGAGGCACCAGTTCCATCAGGATCTACGGCACGAGCACCACCAAGATCCACAGCACGAGCACCACCAGGCTCACCGGATCTCGCGAGGGCTCGCCAACGTCCATGGGGCCGACCAGCATGTCTGAGCTCGCAAGGTCCACCGGTGCACCATTGCCCATAGGGCTTACCAACCTATTTGAGCCCATAGGGCCCACCAGTGTATCGAAGCCCACTGGGCCTACCAATGGAATGTGCTCCCTAAGCCATCTGGCAGACTAATAACCGGTCCAAGAAGATGGCTGTATCCACAACCTCCATCTTGGATCTCACTTCCATCCGATCGGCTTATACCCGATTGAAGAAGATAGCTGCGCTCATAACCTCCGTTTTGGATCTCACTCCCATCTGATCGGTTGACACCTGGTCAAAGAAGATGGCTGACTCATAACCTCCATCTTGGATCTTTAAAAAAATCGAGACATCCCCGTTTCACGGGATTTAAAACCTTGTGATTATTTATTTGAGAACTTTGGGCCTTTCTCTTCTTATTTATGTTAAGTTATTTATAATGTTATAAATGCCTTATTGATCATTATGTTACTACTTCATTAATCACTGTGTTTTGGGTGAATGATCAAAAGTGTAGCATGGTTTAGTAATAGTAATTCTGGTGCTATGATAATCCATCTCTATTGTTAAGCCTATTAGATATTGTTGACACATTCCTATCAGCTTCAAGTGGTGCAGTACAATGTCGGTACGCAGCATAGTACGAGATGACGAGGTGTACTAAGTATCTGTATGGTATGAGACTGTATATTGGTATTATATGGTACTAACTAGTATGGCAAACCATGAGCAAGACATACCAAAACAGCCAAGAACAAGAAAAAAAAGTGTCTTGGTCCATCCCAGTCCTTCTTGGCTATCCCAGTTTTGTCCCCAAGTGTTATGATGCAACTAGGATAATTGGGACATATCAAGACATGGGGATCCCGTTTCAAGAGAAATGGTGCCGTACAGGTGTCCCCATCAAAATGGTACAGTGGTGACTGTACTATCTCATTTTGACGGGGCTTAATTCCTTGATCAACTTGGTACCTTGACTCATCTTAATTTTGTTCACTCCCTCCACTTGCTTGATCTGGTTTGCACATCAGCAAAGATGTGCAGCATGATATATGTTGTCAACCCATTCCCTATAAGCTTAAGCTTTTGGATCAAGTGGTTAATTAACACAGAGTCCATCCTATCGAGACTGACATACATGATAGTCCTTGGTTTCCTGGCAACCATAAAATTTGTGTTAGTCCAACAAATGCTTGCCATTTCAAGCTTTGACATGCATGATAGTCCTTGGTTTTCGGGCAACCATAAAATTTGTGTTAGTCCAACAAATGCTTGCCATTTCAAGCTTCTTTTATCATTCATGTCTTATTTATTTCTTCATGTGCTTATGTCCTTCCCATCTATGTTTCCAACCTGATACTGTGCACGAACACATCATGGGAGCAAGAAATAAACTTACCATTTGTAACAATGGATTTATTTTGCCAACTCCAATAGTTGGGACTTGTCTTGATGGTTATGTTAGTCTCAATTTCTTCATTGGCATTACTTTCTTCATTATGATGATGAATCCGTGGTTCTTAAAAATTGTTCTGACTCATTAAATGATTTGCAATAGCTTTAATTGTTCAAAATGCGGATGAGGTGATGAGCAATTCCTGTAATTTGGGACTTGCATATTGAAGCCATTAATGATGGTCTAGCATGGATTAGGATCATAATTACACTTATCATTTATTATAGAGTTGATAAAGACTGATGATTTTTCTGCCCTACATCTTATTTTATATGTTTCATATTTCTATTTTACTTTTTGGTGATGTATATAGTCCAAGCGTAGAAATTTATTCACAAGTTCCATAATGTTTTCACTGTGAATTAGTCATTGTTTAATAGTGTTTGTTGCTCAACTTCATGATACATCAAATCACTTCTTATTCTCAAGGATCTGTACAGATAATTCCCCCAAGTTATCAGTGATATTGAGTCTAGTGAATTTCTGCTTTTCACCTCAACTCTAATAACCATGATGGCCCTTTTTTGAGAATTATGGGGGCTATGACACTACCAGGATTCAGAACACGGGCCTCTTCCATGCAGAGAGGGATGCCAACCAGCTGAGAAAAGGATTGCTGGCTAGCTGAAATGGCCTTGAGCTTCTGATTTTGTTCAAAATGTGGAGAATATCTTTAGATTCATGTTTCTAATGTTTTCAGATCTATTTAATAAATGCTTCACAGATCCATATCATATGTTTACCCAGCCAAATGCGTGATTCTTGGCACATCTGAGCAGTAATCTCTCTCTCTCACTGGATGTGATCATTGGAGTAGCTGTTAAATGGTTAAGTAGCATCCGCAAAATCATGTAGTTTGTATTGTTATTTTCTACTATGTCTCCATCTGAGGATGTCTAAAAATTTTCATTTGAGGATATATTTTGTGTTGCATTGGTAAGTTCATTAGTATCCAGTTTTTTATCTAAATAATTTCTGTTAAATAATAATATGATCTAATTAAATTGATGTTATATAAGCAATACCTCTAGTGGACAATTTATTTGGCTCATTTGTTTTAATAAGCTGGCCTTATATATATATATATATATATATATATATATATAGAGAGAGAGAGAGAGAGAGAGAGGAATTTTTTTTTGGGCTACTTTTCTGATATTTCTCCCAGGGTTTTAAATCCCGTAGGATGGAATTGTCCCGGTTTTTTCATGAAATGGGACACACCGGTATCCTACCCTGTCCTAACACTTGGGATGTAGGATGCTCTAAGGCATCCCAATTGGGATGCTGGCGAGACGTTCTGTCCTGATACAGGTGATGGTATCCTCAGTATCCTACGAGACATCCCGTTGGGACTTGAATCCTTGATTTCTTTATATATTGTCACTTGTTGGATAGCAATTTTGTGATTTAGTTTGAAAAGGAGGAAAATCAAGTGTTCCCGACTTCCCATTCCATGTTTGGGATTTTCAATCGCTGAGACATACATTTTCAAATAGAAGGAAAATCTTCATCCAATTGTTGGGAGGATTTCATATTCTTCTAAGAGATGTTGGGAGGTTTTGATGGAGATCTAAATTTGAGCAAGATACTTGCAATCAAATATAGCTGATTGGAGGGTTGACAATAATCTAGGGGAGCTAAAATTTCCAACTTTATTTGGTACATATTAAGTGATCTACACTAACAGCATCCTATAGTTGAGGCTTCTGGTTTTTAATCCTTAACTATCATTTCGCCCTCTCCCATCTTTCAACCATTTCTTAAACTTGCCGTATGTCATCCTTTGGAGGCTTGTTTCTTTGAAATGATATCCTAAAATTGCCTATGAGAGCTGGAGTCCCATGGTGGCAAATGCAACTCTCCCCAACTCCTGATTTGGTGAATTGCATGAAAAACAAGACGTTGCTTATTAACAATTCAAAATGTTGGAGACAATGGAGTACATAGTTCTTTAGGAAGGGTTTTGACACCATGGATTAGAGATCCTTTGGGGATTCACACCTTATCATCCAGTGCAAACTTCCTTCGAGAGTATATGTGCTTGCTTGATCACCATTTCTGCACATTTAAGTTTATGGTCGATTATGCAATATCTTTACATTATTTATGCTTGTGCCCTTTTTGAAGTTATATGTTACAACTTCTAATTTAAAATGTTTTATGTCCCTAGCAAATCAAGTTCTTGTTTAGGTCAACTTTATGCTGAGCACTTAAGCATGATTCTTATATGATACATTTCTCCAATTTGCTCGCCTGAGCATTCAACATTTTGAGCAAATTTGTTTATTAAAACTAACATGGGCAAAACTGGGTGATAGTCTAGTGGTTGCATCCCTCCTTTGGAGGTTCCAGGTTTGAAGTTCAAACGTTGGCAGGTGGTTCACCAGGTGTTGGCCTGGGTAATTCTCATAATTTCTTAAAAGTGATTGGTGATGTCCCCACCATTATTCTCAATTAGGAAAGACTTTTGGGTTCAGTCAGCTAGATGATGCAACCATGATTGTAACATTGTTTTATGTGAGTGTGCATGTTGAAGTTATATGTTACAACTCAAAATTAAGATGTTGATGTCCCCAGAAAACAAAGTGTTTGCTTAGGTCAACTTTGTGCTGAACACTTTGGCATCGTTTTTACATGATAGATTTCTCTAACTTGCTTGCACTAGCACTTTGAATTCACATAATTTCTTTGAAGTGATTGGTGATGTCCCATCATTATTCTCAACTCGGACGGGAAGATGGACAGCCTTTGAAATGGTTTTCATGCTTCCCATTTTGCGGACAAAGCCAATAGATCTATGCATACTATGTTTGTTCTGCAGTATTTTGTTATGCATAGTTCTAATTAATAAGGTTTTAAATACCGGTACGAAAACCATACTGTTTTTCCATATATTGTACCAAACTGGTACTCAACTTGGACAGGAAAATGAACAAATTTTGAATTCCTTTACATGCTTTCCATCTTGCAAACAAAGTTCATACATCTCTGCATACCATGTCCATTATGCAGTATTTCATATTTTTAAATTAATCAAGGTTTTAAATAATGGTACTGTACTCCATACTATTTTTCTATGTATTGTGTCATACTGGTACCAACTGTATGCACCAAAACTAACAGCTTTCAAAAAAATTGAAAAATCATTGATATCAACCAATATGTTTGTCTAGTACCACCAATATTTACTGGTACAGCTAGTACTTACTGATCTGGCTATTTCGGCATCCTGGCACCTATTGATACTTGATAGAGTTAGAAACTTATCAGATTTGGAATAAAGACTTGATTGATTTTTCATTGATCTTAACATAACTTAAATACATGAAAATTGACAGCTCTTATTTAGGGAAATTAACAGACTCATTAATAAGAACATTGGAAGACCAACTTCTTCTTATGGAAACTATCAACTCCATTAAATAACATTGGAAGCTGGAATGACCAACTATGGGAACTATCAACTTCATTAATGACTAGTAATGGACAGCAACTTCTAACACTCCTTGCTGCCATTACTGCAAACTCCTAACATGCTTCTTATAATCTCATACTTAGATCTAGGCAAAGCCTTGGTAAAAATATCTGCCAGCTGCTTTTCTGATTTGCAATACACCAAGCTTACCTCTCCTGACTTCTTAACTTCTATGATGAAATGGTATTTGATCTTTATATGCTTAGTTCTGCCATGACTAACTGGGTTCTTTGCCATAGCAATTGTTGACTGATTGTCACATTTAATTTTCATAGCTCCTTCCTGTTCTTGCTTCAGATCTGCTAAGATCTTCTTTAACCATAAGGCTTGGTTAACTGCTGCAAAAGCTGCAATATACTTTGCTTCTACTGATGACTGTGCAACAGTTTCATGCTTCCTAGAATACCATGAAAATGCACTTAAATTAAGCATAAACACATAACCTGATGTACTGTTCATATCATCAACTGATCCAGCCAAATCACTGTCTGAATAACCAATAAATTTGGCACTTGATTCTACAGAAAACATGACACCAAAGTCTGTAGTGTTTCTGATGTATCTTAGCACTCTCTTTGTACACCAAAATGCACTTCTGTTGGAGAACTCATAAACCTAGACAAAAAAACTTGCAGCAAACATCAAATCTGGTCTAGTTGCTGTGAAGTATAGCAAACTCCCAACAAGACTTCTGTATAACTTCTTGTTAACCTGCTTATCTCCATCCTTCTTTGAGTATTTGAGATTGAGAGCAAGAGGGGTTGTAATTGACTTACAATGCTGCATATTGAACTTCTTTAAGATATTCTCTGCATACTTCTTTTGAGAGACCAAAATCCATTTCTTTATCTGATGCACCTCCATTCCTAGAAAATAATTAAGCTTTTCAACATCTGACATCTCAAATTCTACATTCATGTTCTTTTTAAATTCATCAATCAACTTTGCATTGCTTCCTGTAACAAGCAAATCATCCACATACAAGGAAATGATAATAATATCAGTCTCACCAATTGATTTAACATAAAGAGTGGGCTCATTTTGACTTCTAACAAATCCTTGTTGCTGAAAATATTCATCAATTCTAGAGTACCAAGCTCGAGGGGCTTGTTTTAGACCATACAAGGCTTTATTGAGCTTGTATATCCAATCTTCCTTGGGCCTGAAATCCTTCTAGTTGATCATCATAGATCTCCTCCTGAAGGAAGCCATTTAAAAATGTTGATTTAACATCTAGCTGGTACACTTGCCATTATTTTTGAGCTGCCATTGCAAGAACTCTAATGGTGTCCAATCTCGCAACAGGAGCAAATGTGTCTGAATAATCCACTCCATACTGCTGGGAATAGCCTTTTGTAACAAGTCTTTCTTTGTGCTTTTTAATTAAACAATCTGGATTCAGTTGTCTTGAAGATCCACTTCACTCCTACAGGTTTCTTATCTTCTAGTTTAGGAGTGAGCTGTCATGTGTCATTTTTGTTGATCATCTTTTATCTCCTCCTCCATGGCTACTTTCCATTCTGGAATTTTGGTTGCGTCCTCATAATTGACAGCTTCAAAAATCACCATGTTACAGTTGTAACTTGTATATGTGCGCAAGTGATCTGGTTTTTCTTACTGGAGACTTATCATCATCAGAAATTGCATTTTCTGTTGCTGGAGGAGCTTCCTGCAATTCTGATTGCACTTCTGAAATAACTCATCTTTCTTCAGCCTTTTGCTTCCAATCCCAGACAGCATGCTCATCAACTTGAACGTCTCTGCTAACTACAATCTTCTCGGTCTTCAAGTTGAAAATTCTGTATCCTTTGGACTGATTGCTATAGCCCCAAATAATGCCTTTTTCAGCTTTTTCATCTAGCTTCTGTCTCTTTTCATCTAGCACATGGATATAGCAGGGAGAACCAAATACTTTTAGGTGCTTAGCACTTGGTTTCCTGCCACTCCAGGATTCTATTTGTGTGGGTCCATCTACTGCTTCGGTTGGAAGTTGTTTATTGAGCAAATAAACTGAGGTATAAACTCCCTCAGCTCAGAATTTCTTTGGAAGTTGTTTCTCATTGAGCATGCACCTGGTTATCCCCATCAGTCTTGTTCTTCCTCTCTGCAACTCCGTTTTGTTGATAAGAACAGGCTACTATCACTTGGTGCTCCATGCCTTCTTGTTCACAAAATCTGTCAAACTCACCAGAGGTGTATTCTCCTCCTTTGTCTGATCTGAGAACCTTGATAGAACATCCACTCTACTTCTTTACAAGGCCTTTGAACTTCTTGAACACCACAGCAATTTATGATTTCTGTCTCATAAAATAAACCCAACACATTCTGTTAAAATCATCAATAAACAAAATAAAATACTTGTTACCACTAAGAGATGGAGTTCTCACAGACCCGCAAACATTAGTATGCACAAGCTCTAGCTTCTGGGTTGCTCTCCAGCTCTGCTCCTTTGGAAATGGCTGCTTATTCATCTTTCCTAACTAACATGCTTCACATACATTATTACAGTTGATAACTGAAGGCATATTAGTTACCAACTGATTCTGAGATGCATACTTTAGAGCTTTAAGATTAAAATGACCCATTCTCTTGTGCCATAAATCAGACTCACTGTAATCAACATGCATGGCAGTAAAACTTCTATGCTTTAATTCAAGAGGAAAGTTTCTAACTTTCATTCTAACTCTCATCAAAAACTTATCAGATGGATCATAAATCAACATGCATTTCCTTTAAAATTCAAGGAGTAGCCATTTTCCATCATCTGATCAACAAACACTTAGAAGATTCTTGCAAATTTCTGGAACAAGAATCACATCATCAATGTACTTCATTCTTTCATCAGTCTGAATCTGAACTGTGCCTTTGCCTGTGATAGCAAGTCTGGTTTTGTTGCCAATCTTCGCTGTTCCTTTGTACACCGAATTAACTTGCTGAAGTTGTGTCATATGGTTAGAGCAGGCACTATCTAACAACCATGACTGCTGACTACTAGAATCTACAACATGCCACACAAAGGAAAGGTGATCTTCTTTAGTGTCATCTACTGTATAGTGTGCATGTTGATTTTGGCCTTCTTGTTGATTCTACTGCTATTGTGATTTCCTTTTGCAATCTTTTGTCAAGATGGCCAAAATACTTGCATATTCTGCATTGTAGTTTTTCTTTTCCGATGGTAATCCTTCTCTTCATGGTTAGTCCTCTTACAAATGCCACAAGCAGGGAAAGATCCCTTCTTTTCTTCTTCTTTGCCTCTATCAACATGTTTGCCTTTCCCTTTCTGTTTGTTAGGCCATTTTTCTGCTATGGAGAATTTCTGGCTTTGTGCTTGACCATGAAAGATCCCTCAACTGAACCTTCACTTTTAGAAGAGATTCTTTGCTCATGTGCTTGCAAAGAACCGACAAGCTCAGTGATAGAGAGCTTGGGAAGATCTTTAGACTCTTCTATTGTTGCTACTTTAGGATCAAACTTATCAGGTAAACTGATAAGAATTTTTTGAACTACATTCTCATCTATAATGGTGTCTCCATGTAACTTCATCTGGTTTACAACTTTTATGAGTTTAGAAGTATAATCCTTGACTGAATCTTCTTCTTTCATCCTCAATAATTCGAAATCTCGCCTCAGTTCTGAAGCTTAACAGTTCTAACTCTCAGAATCTTGAAACTCTTCTTACAAAGTGTCCCAAGCTTGCTTGGCTGTTGTTGCACCAACAATCCTAGGAAAGATTACTTCTGTTACTGCTGAATGAATGAAAGACAAAGCCTTGAAGTTCTTGGTGGATTTCCCCTTTGCTTGTATAATCTCAGCAACCGTGGGATCGTCACCCAACTCCGTAGGTTGATAACCAGTTTCTACTATCTTCCAGAGATCATGTTTCAAGAAAAATGCTTTCATCTTGACTGACCAAAAATCGTAGTTTTCCCCTTTGAATACTGGAGGGACTGGAAGAGAAGCTGAACTAGTTGAAGCCATACTAAAGACTGCAAATCTTAGGTTAATTTGTTGTTGTTGCTGTTACCTATCAGATTTGGAATAAAGACTTGATTGATTTTTCATTGATCTCAACATAACTTAAATATATAAAAATTGACAGCTCTTACTTAGGGAAACTAACAGATTCGTTAATAAGAACATTGGAAGACTCCATTAAATAACATTGGAATCTGGAATTGACCAACTATGGGAACTATCAACTTCATTAATGACTAATAATGGACAGCAACTTCTAACACTAATAACATACCAATTTTTTGCCGAAAGGCCATGGTACTAGCCATACTGTCTCGTTTAAATGGTTTTTTGAAACCATGTAGTTTTGATAAGTAAATGCACAAAAAAATAATATAAAAAAAATTTAAAAAAATTATATCATTAGTTTCCATTGTACTTAGCCTTAATTTTTTAAAGAAAAGTCAGCAGATTTTGTTGTCCACTAACTATTATGCACGGCACAGATAGTGTAGCATCGTACTAGTGAGGTATCACTAATTGTTAATTATGATGCATACTTATTGTATATAAGAAGACAAATCAAATCAAATCTATTAGATGGAAAAACGAATTCATGGAATAGATGGCAACTAATGTAGGCTTACCAGAGTTGGAGCCTGCCTTTTCAAATATCAGTTTCAAGTACTTGGAGCTTGCTTAACCAGTAATAGCTGTTCTGAAAAAAATTAAAAAGTGAGTTTACATTTCAGATTCCAATTGCTCCGCTGCAGAGAGGTGCTGAGCTCCCTCCAGTATTCAATTATACAAGGATGAACTCCTTTCATGGGCATTTGGATTCTCCCCTTGAAAAGGGAATTCCCACACTGATTACATGGATCTATGGAGGAAATGATGTTGCTGTGGAAGGGTCATGGGATAACTGGATTTCGAGGTAAATGCTGTTAGAGAAGTGACGGTCTGTGCTCATCATCATAACTTTCTGTTTACTTTTCCAAGTAATCCGGTTTGTGAATAATCAGAAAGAATAGAAATTCTAAGACCTACTGTATTTTGCATGGGAGAATTTTTCAGGAAGGTGTTACAGAGATCAGGCAAAGATCGCTGCATCCTGTTGGTCCTCCCATCCGGGGTCTATCAGTACAAGTTCATTGTTGATGGTGAATGGAGGCACATTCCTGATCTACCTTGCATGACTGATGACATGGGACGAACGGTTAATCTTCTTGATGTCCATGTCTGCATTCGTCATTACTTTTTCCCATATGCTCTTTATAAGAAAGGATGAACACATTGGTAAATTGACCAGCATCCCATCAACCTTTGTCCCTCTTATTCCAGGACTATGTTCCAGAAAATCTGGAAAGTGTTTCCGAATTTGAGGCGCCATCATCACCAAACTCCAGCTATGGTTTGTCATTCCCTGTGGATGAGGACTTTGCAAAAGAGCCACCAGCCCTTCCCCCCCAGATGCATGTTACAGTCCTTGGCCCCCAGAGCCATGAGGATTCTTCAAAAAAGCTCCAGCATGTTCTTCTCGACCACCTCTTCATCGAGAAAGGATGGGCTTCGCAGTCACTGGTTGCCCTTGGCCTGAACCATAGGTTTCACTCCAAGTATGTGACTGTCGTCCTCTACAAACCTATGAGAAGGCAGTAGAAACGTCAGCTAATAAAGTCAGAAGATTACAGAAACAGCTGCCACCCTCCCCTTTGTAAATAAGGGTGCTGCTGCTGCACTAGTGCTGTGAACTCTTTTCTTTTATAATAAGTTCATCTTAGGATTATATTATATCTTTCGAGCTTTTTATCACTTGGCATCACCTCCGAAGAGTTCCCATTTATTATAGCCTTTCTAACATGACAAGTTCATGTTGGATTGTAGATGGCCGCACGGAACTGCTTGTCTCTCGTTGTGCCTGCCTAACAAGGGCAAGGTACTGGCTCAAAATTCATGCTGGGCACCAAATGTTTATATGGAAGTTGGCCTTGTTAGACCTCTGTGGCTTTGTAATGATTAATGGCAGAATGAGCTAGAGGCATGACAATAGTCCTTGTTAACTGCTAATTGCTATCGCATTGCATAAGCTTAGGTGGGAAGAACATGGTTTTAGTAACACTGTTATAGCCACATTAAGCCATTGCTATTATTAAATAGGTTTCCATTCCTTAGTGTACTTATTCCACTGTTTGCAAACCGGTGCCTTGAGTAAGGGAGAAATGGATCTGAATTGTGCATGGCCAATTAATCAATTGCAGGAATGTTGAGGTCTTGAGCAATGCTGGATCTGAGAGATTGTTGTAATAATTTTTCCTTCATCCAAAGTGGATCTTGCTGTTTTCATGCTGGCGGCGGCTTCGGTTCCATCTCAAGTAGCTCTACTTTCAGCTACCAGAGTCTGTTTATAGTAAGGTGCAACCCAAAAGCTCTCCATTATTTTCTTGGGCTGTTCATCAAAGTTCATTCCAAGATTTTAAATTTCATGGAACAGGTTGTCCCTCCCAATTTTTTCAAAGAATGGGATGCATTTTAAATTCCATGGAACAGGGTTGTCCCGATTTTTTCAAAAAACGGGATGCGCATTCTATTCCATCCCGATACTTGGGATAGAGAATATTCTAAGATATCTCGAATGGGATGCTGGAATGTTGGCGGGATGTTCTGTTCCAGAAGAAAAGAAAAGAAAAGAAAAAAAAAAAACTCAAAGAAGAACGCCAGACTTTTCCACGGATCTTTTGCTTGTGGGTTCGGTCGGTACTCCCTTATTTAAGAACCAAACCTATAGAAGCCCTAAGGCTCATGTTGAATCCCACATCTACCGCGGCAAAGGTTTCCATAGCGCCTCCTCTATTTCTCCGAGCATTGCCAGAAGTCGTTCCACCTCAGCTAGGCTGCTAGAGTCCGAAGGCACCGAAAACATTAGGAGTACATTTCACTTAAAATGACGTTATCCACTCTCCCTTCCTTCCATGCAAATCTCAAATAATGCTGGAAACCTTCCAGCATTATAAATCATTCCAGCTCGATGATCATGCCAGAACCGAGTCTATTTTTATCCTCTTTAAGCCTTTTTCCAATGGGTGGAGCCTCCTTTCCGGGCATTCGAAATTCTCATGGCCCCAGTGGAATACAGTCCAAGTTGGGAACCCACAAACCACCCAATTTCCAAGAGACTAGATGAATAGGTTACCCCCTCTTCTAAAGTCTCTCCTGTTGGTCTCCATTCCTGACTGGTAGTATAAAGAATGACATGAATGAAGTGCATCAACAAAAGAAGTGAACCTGCTTCAAATGGAAAGTTTTTCTTCTGCATGTTAATCTGTTATCCAAACACTACCTAAAGGTTGATCCCGATCAGCTCTTCTCAACTGTCCATATTCTTAGTTCTTTTGCCTTTCAACAACATCTAGTTCAAGACATCCGACAACAAAAAGCAAGGGCAACAATGGTTCCAATGCCATTATCTACAGAGGATGGCAGTTCCCACATTGCCATTCACCAGAATAGAAGCCATAGCAGAGCTACATAACTGTTCTATTTTGGTCGCTATCACCCTCTCATATGGTAGTTTGGTTTTAGTATTCTAGTCTCGAGGTTCTAATTTTGCTGAATTCCATTAGTCCGTATCTCAATCACCCTTCCTTGCTGACAATTCATGTCAGGGCATTTCGGATATGACAATGTTTTAGCGTACATGATATCCCATGCTGCGATGTATTTTCTGCAGACAATTCATCATATTCGATGAGCTTTTGAGAGGGGATGAAATTTGGCTAATAGTGTACGGATGTAGCTCCGTCACTGATAAACTAAAGCATTATGACATGCTTCCTACTACTCCCTTGTTCATCCATTCATGGATATCTTAATGAAGATATATATATATATATATACGAGACTATGAAAACAGAGAAAGTTGTGGCAGGTAAATATTTGTACATGCCAAGGCTGCAAGGATTTTTTCATAGGCAAATAAATTGAAAGCACGCCTCTTCCATAAAATAGAAGTATTTTATCGAAATTTCATGAATTTCTGCTGTTAATCATGGACTTTCATACCCTTGGTGCATGACTATCATGAAGACAATATGCCAGAATTTGTACGCTATTTGCACCGGTATCTGAAAGAAATGTTTAGTTCAAATGCTTACACTACAACAGATCTGAGAAAAGGCCAACCTTTTTTCCCGATGCTAAGATGAAGTGTCGGGATATCTTGCTTGCCTGCCAATGCTTTAAAAAAATATCGGCACTGAACGATACTTTAAAAAGGCATCGAAAGCATCGTCCAATAGAATGAATTTTAACGATACTTTTAAGCATCGATGGATCTCTCTTGAACCATTATCCCTTCCGATCGATCATCCCTAATCCTATTTCGGCTGCTAGCACCTCCCTCCCTCCCTCCATTCTCCGCTAGTTCCGGTACTGCTTATCGCGGCCGGCACCTCCCTCCCTCCCTCCATTCTCCGCTAGTTCCGGTACTGCTTATCGCGGCCGGTACCTCCCTCCCTCCCTCCATTCTCGGCAAATCTCGGTGAATTCCTGTTCTTTCTTCCTCATTTCCCACCGCCAAGTCCAAGAAATGAAAAAGTTCTAAGAAAAAAAATCTTTCTTTTTTTTTTTCAATTAATTTTTGAACAACTTTTGTATTCAAATATCACTACACCTAGTTAATTTAAAAAGTGCAATTATTTTTCGGTAACTTTTCAAGACTTGTATTTTTTTTTTTTTTTGCTTTTCATTTTTTCAGTTGAATGATTATAGTAATTTTGCCCGTGGTTATATCAGACCTATTTCAATACATAGTAACGGGATATTTTGATAAAGTCTATTCTCAGCTTAAACTTTGTGAGCGTCATGATCAAACCAAGCCTGAGAAGCTCAATTCTTTGGTTCTCTACCGGTGGACCTCTTAATCATCATTGAATGCATGGGAAACCTTTTATTTGTTTGGTCGGGATACAATAGATAATGGGATAGTCAAATAATTTTTAAAAAATATTTATCTAAAAAATTAATTATAAAAAAAATAATAATTTTTATCATGTTTGATCGGTGAAAATGTTTTTTCTAAAAAATAATGCTGAAAAAAGATTTCTACATTTGATTAAAAATAATCCTATCTAAAAATATAATCAAATTTACAAATATACACTGATCGATAAAAATATTTTTTTAATACTAAGATAGCATTATTATTTTCAACCAATTTTTATATCATGATTATAATCATATAACCAATTGTATAATATCATTTATATTTTTATTGACTTACAAAAACTTTTTATTAAATAAGTTTAAAAAGATATCAAAACGTATTTAATGACCGTAAATATACTTTATTAAAGATATTTTTGTCAAGCATAGATTATCATGAAATTTATTAAATACTAATTTTTATAATATTTATTTTATCTTTTTTATCTCTTAAAATGTAAACATGAAATTTATTATTTTTACATCATCTTCTTTTCATTTTAAATATTTAATTTAAATATTTGGAATTGGCTTTGTGCACCCTTATTTGCCGATCGTTCCAGTCAAAGGCTAAGCAGTGTTATTGCAGTCATTTCCAAATCGTTTCTTGGAAGTTTCATCCATGTCAATTTAGGTTATGCCCTCTTTCTATGCTAAATCTTCAGAAGAACCGTGCCCTAACATGGCTTCAATTTTTTTTATCAGACAATAGACTCAGGCATCAATTAATGGCCATGCCATCTTAATTCATTCAGTATTGTCACCGTCCGTGGTAAAAGAAACTCCTTAATTTCCCCTAATATCCTTCATCCATTCTTTCTAGTTTCATAGCACAACAATGCTCCTGTATCTAATGCATTCAACTTGTTTGCTTGGCCCTCTTTCTTGCCCATATTTTGTCTCCACCCTCCTCATAAATATTATAAAACCTTTTTAACCACTTTCATGAAATGCCATCTTAACTAGGCTAGGGTAGTGATCATCTCCATTGCCAAATCTGGAGTCCATAAAAATCTTATCGGATTACGCACCGGTTACCAACCAAAACATTTGATTTCCATGACATGGCTGCATGAATAATAAGGCATAATGAGTAGTTTGACTTCTGAATCTTTTTTATACAATTATCTACTACTTGGACCAAGATAAAAATCTCGTTCATGCTAATTACTGTCCAAACAACTTTGCTTGCATGACATGGCTACGTCTGTATGAATAGCCAGTCCTGCGATGAGAAACAGAAGGATCAAAAGTTCTTTTGAATTTAAACCATAATGATCCAGAAAGTTCTTCATCAAAACTGGCTTCCAATTGATTAACATATCTTTTCCATGCATCCCATAAACAAATTAGTTTTCCGTAACTTGTTTCTAAAACTTTTAACATGATAACAGATATCCCGAGGCATGCAACAGTTTGCGAAGGCTTGGCCATTGTGGTGAGTTTATAGAAGTTGTGAATTTCCACAGACATTAGCTTGTGCAAGACACTACAATATCTAAGAAGTTCTACGACCTCATTGGCAAGAAGCATCTTTGGATACTTAAAAGCACCAGTCTCGATGTGAACGAATCTTCGGTGATTCTTTTCTATCATTTTTTTTTTTCTCGAAGTTCCATCATCCTTGCGTGCAAATTTTTCAAGGCGGAAAGATGCTTTCCAACACTCGGGACTCGAGAGGTGGGCTCACAAAGGACTGCCATCTGGTTTCTCTTCTAGCTTGCAGGCACGCCATTTTCATGGGTGCTTTCCTTCTAGAAACCGGGCTAGATGCCAACGTTCCAGTCAACGGTGGGGGTCTTCTACTCTCAGCCCCACCCTAAAACAAAAAAATACTATTCGAGCACACCTGCCATTACCATCAAATTGAATATTAGCCAACATCTAGTTGAGACAGTAATAATGACCTTCCATTTTGAGTATATAGATGGAACAGAGAATTGGCAATAGTTAAGTAACATCATAATTATAATTTATCAATGTGAAGAGTAAACTCCAATAGAAAATTTTATTTTTTTCTTTAAACATAATACAACTTACAAGAATCTTCGGAACATGCTTCTATCACCCAGTGTAAATATAACATGATTAGATGAATTTATATCTGTGAAGTATATTTTATCGTGTCATCATTGTGATTATTGGTGAGAAGATACTATCACCCAGTGTCAAAATTTAAATTATGAATGGTTGGATTAGGATTCAAGGTTTCTAGTATTGTCATGAAGTCTTGTATGATTATGAATGGAGTGCACCGTTTAGATGTTTATGTTCTATAATCTTTTGCTACAATTTAGTTTATATTTTTTTGCTACGCATTATCATGTAATATTACAATGCTAATGTCATTTTATTGGTTCATTATTGAAAATCGTTCTTTTGAATATCATTAATAGCTTTGCCACGGATCCACGCCATCCTATAATTATTGAGATATTTGTATAAGTATATGCATTTATCCTTCACATCACATCAGTTGATCAATAACACTATGATTTTTTAAATATTTTTAAAAATTATTCATTGCATAGAAATGTAGACCCGTCAATTGATTAATGTACGTATTCTATAACATCCATACATTTATATTTTTTTGTACGGATGGAAGAATTATGTACACTGATCAATTGATCGTCCAGTTTGGATAGTTTGAGAATTATAAATAATGTATGGATAATTATAGTAATCAAGCGGTATGGGTAGAGTTCGATATAAATTTCGGACATCATTTTTTTTGGTTCTTCTCATACATCATTAGTTGTGTGGGGAGAACTAAAGAAAAATGCTGCCGAAATTTTTTCAGAGCTCTTATTTTATATCGTTTGATTACTGTAAATGACCTTATATAATTAATACAATTCTTGAATAAAATAGAACCTACATTTATCTATTAGTTGATGATAGAATACATTTATTAGTTAAGTTATATTATTTTTCACATAATTTTAAAAAATTTTACTTGTGCATTATTATTACCTAAAGATTTTTTCTTGATTTTAGATAACTTGGAAGTTCGATCATTGTATCCTATAATGGATAAAAGTTAGATAAGTAAACCGAGAATTATTAAAAAATATTTAAATGGAGTTCATGATTTCAATAAATTTGGTATGGATAAAAGTAGTGTGAATGAAAAATTTTATGTCTATGCCGACGATGTGTTAACAATTATTGTCTAAATCCATAAAATGTTTAAGAACATTTGATATGGAATGATTTTGCAAGAGATTATACCGAGTGGATTTTTTATAGAAAATTTATGTTGCCAATATCAAGTAATCAACCCTTGTCTGATCTTGGATCCAGTAATATGCAAGAGAATCCTGTAAGAGATGATGATAATAACGGGTTTGATCACAGATGCTTTTCGACAAGGTGTTCAAAACTTTGAAAGTTCAAGTAATACATATGGAAAGCTGAAATATATGAGGGTTCTACGTTCACAGAACGAACATATGTCGAAGAGTAGGTGCAACCATCAACTGTCAAGTCAGGTCGGTATTATAATTTAATGAAAGATGTAGATGAACAATTATATCCGGACTATTTGAAATTTTCTAAGATCTCCTTTCTTATACATTTATTTCATATAAAATATATGAATGGATGGTCCAGAAAGAGTTTTACCATGCTTCTCAAGTTATTAAAGGATGCATTTCTAGAAAGCACTGGTCTACCATCCTCTTATTATGAAGCAAAGAAAGTTATCAACAAATTAGATCTTGGATATCAAAAGATTCATAATTGTTCCAAGGACTGTATATTATATCATGGTGCAAATGTTGATCGAGAGTCATGCAATATATGTGAATCTTCATGATGGACAACTCCCGAAGAAGATAACAATGATGTAATGAATGGAATAGATACACTACGGAGTATAAAGAAACCAGCAAAGGTATTGTATTACTTTTCTCTTATTCCTCGATTGAAGAGACTATATTCATCATCGAAAATAGCTTCATTAATGAGATGGCATGATGAAGGGCATACGAGGGATGGAATGTTGAGACATCCAGCAAATAGTTTAGCATGGAAAAAATTTAATCCTAGGCATTCTGATTTTCCCTTTGATATTTGTAATGTCTAGTTGGATTTAGCTTTAGATGGCTTCAATCCTTTTCGGACTCTAAATTTTACATATAGCACTTGGCCAGTTATTCTAATACCATAAAATTTACAATAATGGTTATGCATGAAACAATCCTCACTTATCTTATCAATGGTTATTCTAGATGATAAGGATCTAGAAAATGATATTGATATTTTTCTACAACCTTTAATAGACGAATTGAAATAGTTGTGGGAAGGTGTTGATATACTTGATGCTTTCAATGATGAAATATTTAAACTACAGGCAGTTTTGTTATGGACAGTAATGATTTTTCAGCATATGACAATTTATCTAACTAGTGTACAAAGGGACGAGTTGCATGTCCTTATTGTACAGATTCAATGCATTCAATTTGATTGAAATATGGAAAAAAATTTGTTATATAAGATATCATCGATGGTTAGAGCCAAATCATCCATTTCGGTTTTAAAAAAATTTGTTTGATGGTACCATAAAATTGGAATGTGCACCCATTCCATCTTCTGGAACTAATATTCGTAGATAAATAGATTCCATCAGTTACATATATGGTAAATTCTCGAAGTCTCCAAAAAAAAGAAGGATGGATAATCAAGAAGGATTGTCAGAAGAAGTGAATACTGCTAGTATGGATGCACACGTATTTGAAGATCCTGACAATTTTTTTGAAAATAAAAATAATAAAGATGTATATATAGTATCTATAAATCAGTCTAGCAAACATTTATAGAAGAAAAGAAGTATTTTCTTTGACTTATCTTATTAGGAACATAATCTTATTTGACATAATCTTGATGTCATGCACATAAAGAAGAATGTTTATAATAATTTGCTTGAAACATTATTGAATTTTGATGGAAAGACTAAAGATAACATGAAAGTACAACTGGATTTAAAAGAATTGGATATCCGACAAGAGCTTCATCCCAGAATACTTGCAATGATAGAATTTATTTACCTCCTGCATCTTATACAATGTATGCTCAAGAAAAAAATAATTTTATGATAGTAATGAAAAATATTAAAGTACTTGATGGATATGCATCAAACATTTCAAAGTGTTTGCATCTTAAAGATTGAAAAATTTTGAATCTCAAAAATCATGATGGTTATATATTGATGCAAGATATCTTTCCAATAGCTTCAAGATTATCAATACCTAAACAAGTTCTTACAGTTATAATTTGATTATCATCATTCTTCAAGGCATAATGTTCAAAAGTTATTATTGATCCCGAAGAGCTTAATCAGTTGGAGTCTGATGTTACGATTACACTTTATCAGATGGAGAAGATTTTATCTTCTAGATTTTTTACTATTTTGGTATATCTATTCATTCACTTAGCTTCAGAAGTCAATCTTGGTGGACTGGTACACTATAAATTGATGTATCCTATTGAGATGTATTGTTATCAATTTTTAATCCTTATATATTATTGATAAAAGTAGTGTCATAATGACGTTTAAATATATTTTTAATTTTTATAGGTATCTTGTACGATTGAAATATTATGTACGAAACAGAGCCTATCCAGAGGATTCGATTATGGAAGGATATATTATTGAAGAGTATTTGACATTTTGTTCAAGATACCTTCAAGGTACAGAGACTATATTTAATAGGCCTCAACGACATAGTAATTTCGTAGACAATACTGAAGTGTATAAGTTTTTTTACTACTGATAGAGTAATGAAAAAAAGTGAAAGTATTATATTGGATCAGAAATCAATGGCACAAGCGCATCATTGTGTTACTTCATAGTAAAATAATATCTGACTATCGTAGGTTTGTATAATTTAATGCATTTCAAGTTTAAATATCATATCTTATTTTTCGTTTTACATGAGCAATGTAAATTTTATGCAATAAATTTTTAATGTCTCAACGACAAGCTAATTATAGCACTCAACCTAATCCAAGGATTGAACAGCGATGGTTAGTCGAGTTATTTTCTACATGACTTTCAAAATAGGTTTGATATATATTTAAAGAATATATGGATAGATTTAATATCAAATAACTCGTTATTATTTTTTATTATTTTTTAGGTATTAATGATGATAGAAAGAAATTATTCAGATGAATTAATAGCCCTGGCTTGAGGACCTAACAAAGTTGTCAACAGATATAATGATTTCATAATCAATAGTTTTAAATTCTATACTAAAGATCGTAAGAAATTTAAGAAAACATAGAATAGCGGTGTTATGGTGGAAGTAGATAGAAAAACTTATTATGGTGCACTTAAAGTATTTATTAGTTAGATTACTATGAAATCTTTAAAGTCATATTATTTAGATATGATTGGATAGACATAAACTCATCAAGGATTTGAAATAAGATACAAATAGATTTACACTTGTAAATTTTACAAGGTTGATACATATTGGTATCTTATTGAAGGATGATCCATTCATTTTTTCTTCTCAAGCTTGTCAAGTATTTTTTTTTGTACAAAATGCAAAATATAAAGATTGGACTATTGTTGTTAAAACAAAATCTAGAAACTTATATGATATAGAAAAGTGGTTGCAAGATGATGAAGATGATGACACTTATATGCATTCCATGCCATTCAATTTTGTACCAGTTGATGACATACATGCTACAATATCCTTGGTTAGGATGGAATTTAAAGAAAATGCTAATGCCTGATTCTTATTGATATTAAATTTTACAATGTATGCAATTTGTAGTGATTATTATATTAAATTAATATTTATGTTCACTGAGTCTAACTCTGATGTAAATGATGGGTGACATTATGCCACGCTCGCAATGATTTGGTGTGCAGTTCCAGCACTCACGGATAGAGGCCGTCACTTCTTCTTTAGCACAGCAGGCTGAGGTGGATATTTCAGCATAGCAGGTTCATACCGGTCCTTTAGTACTGGAGGTTGCGGCAAGTCCTTCGGCACAACAGTCTACTGCAGGTCCATCATCCTCGAGGCAGCATGATCCTCCTGTTGATATAGCGAATATGAGCTACACATTCAGGATAATTTATTTTTAATTTGGTTTGATAAAATTTCATTACACTTCTTTTTAGAATTTACTTATATCTATTTTTTTGTAGACAGATCTGGGAGGGTTACACAGACGCAAGCCCATAGTAGTACGGGATGTCTAGTAGATGCACGAGGGTGAGAAGATGGTGGTTGAGTGCAATCAGCTAGGACAGCCAATTAAAAAGCCGCCAGCTTATTGAGTTCATTTTTAAAGTAGTTGCGCGGAGGCATCAACTTTGTCCACTAAGTTATGCAAAATGGAATAACATGCTTCCGACGTATAAAATTGAGATTCTACGAGATATTTAGGTACAAAATTGAATAAAACATTTCTTATTTTGTATGGTAACATATTATGCTATGTTTTATATTATTTCAGTAACAATACTTTGTATCGACATGGTATTAGATGATGGAGGATTGGTGAATTTTATTTTTTTTTATTTTTTTTTAGTACCTGCACGATTATTTCTAACATTTACTTGACCTAACAATTATTTTCTTTTGCAGTCCAAGTTTATACTCCCTCCATCCTTTCATGATTTTGTACTAAAGTCTCTCAACCAAAAATGAAAAGAATATAAAGCACAGTTGAAAATAAAATACAAGTTGCTGGGTATGATCGAGCAGGTAATTGGTACTTGTCCTTCTGATATACCCCCTCATCAGTGGATAGAGTTGGTTCATTATTGATTCTCCGAGAGATGACAAGTATCTTCTAATCAATCTTTTAATCAACTTTATTAAAATATTTAATTTATATTATATATTATACATATATACTTTATTTTCAAGATATAACAAGTTATTTATTTGATTTTACAAACATATTCTGATATTGGTAGAGCTGCACGAACATCTCTATCCGTTTTCCATACATCGGGATCCAAGAGTTACACGCGAGTCAGATAAAAGTTCGTATGTTCCTTAAACTATAAACTTATATTTTTTATATTAAAATATTTTTAGATTTTAATGAAACTAACATTATGTATCATGAATGAGGTATCGCGATACTTATGTATATCATGATACATATGTGTATCATCGTGATACTTAAATAATTTTTAATTTTTTTTGAATTATTTGCTTAAAATTATAATTTTTCTTGTAGATGGATGAGTATGGAAGGAAACCTAGTGAGGTGGAGTTTTACCAGATGACTCATACTCACCGTGATGGTACGATGAGTCGAGAGACTTATATGTAATTATTTATTATAATTTATTTCATGCAACAATTTTAATTTGATATTATTAGTCACTAAGATCTAATTTTCTTAAATTAATACAGGAAAGAGCTACGGCTCTTATTGCCAAGCACGTCGATGACTCTACAGTATCTACGCAAAGTAGTCGCATCAAGACCGAGATGTTTACAGAACTGATGGGACCGGCACGCTACGATCGAGTGAGAGATTATGGAGTTAAAGTCACCCCCACTCAATTATCTACGGTGAGTGATACACGTAATGCGATAGATGGTACTCAGAATGCATGTATTCACAGACTTGAATAGGAGATAGAGGAAAAACAATAAAGCCATGCCGCCGATAGAGCAGCGATGGATGCCATGAAAGAGCACATTGAGCGACTTACATCTATCGTACAAATATTTATTCCACATCAGGTAAATACATATATATTCTTATATTAAATCAATGATTTATATAATATATTATCATTCATTGTTTCGTAATTTAAATATTTTAAATATTTCTTATAGATTTCCGGCGTATCAGATCTTCGTGGACAGGATGATGACATTCCTCCAACAGATTATTGACCTCATTTTTTTTTTATTTTATATCTTCTATTTCATGTATTTATTAATTTTATTAACTTTTAGATTGTAACAAACTTTCTTAAAATGAGATGTAATGCAATTTATATTTGAAATTTCAATTTGGATGTGCAGAATGTATGCAATGTGATTTTATAATTATTATAATTTTATTATTCATATTCAAAAAACTTATACATATTTTGATTTTTAAAAAAATTATTTTATTTTTTAAAAAAATAGATTTATCAATACTTTAAAGCATCGGCAAATTCTCGATGCTTGAACGCGTCGACAATTTGAATTTTGCAGACGCTTTTAAAAAGTGTTAGAAATTTCGGCAAAACAATGTATTTTCGATGCTTTCAAAAAGCATTGAAAAAAAATATCTCCACTCTCACATTATCGACATTTTTTTGAAGCATCAGAATGATTTTTGCCGATACTTATTAATGTCGAGAAAGGCCTTTTTTTAGCATTACCTTTTACCAGTATTGTTGTAGTGTTAGACGGCTATGCACAGTAAAACATCATTTAAGCCAACCAATCATATGAATCTCCTAACGGCCCATTGGATGAACTGCTGGAATATGACATTGGGCTTAGAATATCCAATGATCATCATAATTATAAGCAGAAACTTAAACTACTAATTCAACCATTGAAAAAGTCTGTGCACCGCGTGCGGTGCAAGAAATCTAGCATGGCCCGCACCGTGCTTTTTTATTGATCCAAATGTATCCACTATAGCATGACAGGATGGGAACTGAGTGTGACTAGCATTAATTACCATTCAGCTTTTATTTGAAATTTTCGTCCAGACCAAAATACCCTTCCTTCCAGTCCCTTGAACTAGGATGTCGTAGGTTTTGAACTAGGATGTCGTAGCTTTTGAACTAGGATATCATAATACTGTTTCAGGTTTTAATTTATATTTTCTGCATTTTTGAACTAGGATGTCGTAGGTTTTGAACTAGGATGTCGTAAATTTTGAACTAGGATGTCGTAATACTGTTTCAGGTCAATTTTGAACTAGGATGTCGTAAGTTTTGAACTAGGATGTCGTAGCTTTTGAACTAGGATGTCGTAATACTGTTTCAGGTTTTAATTTATATTTTCTGCATTTTTGAACTAAGATGTCGTAGCTTTTGAACTAGAGTGTCGTAAGTTTTGAACTAGGATGTCGTAATACTGTTTCAGATCATTTTTGAACTAGGATGTCATAGATTTTGAACTAGAATGTCGTAATACTGTTTTAAGTCATATTTGAACCAGGATGTCATAAGTTTTGAACTAGAATGTCGTAGATTTTGAACTAGAATGTCGTAATACTGTTTTAAATCATATTTGAACCAGGATGTCGTAGATTTTGAACTAGGATGCCGTAGATTTTGAACTAGGATGTCGTAATACTATTTCAAATCATTTTTGAACCAGGATGTTGTAGGTTTTGAAATGGGATGTCGTAGATTTTGAACTAGGATGTCGTAGATTTTGAATTTGAATGTCGTAATACTGTTTCAGATCATTATTTTGAACCAGGATGTCATAGGTTCTGAACTGAGGTGTCGTAGATTTTAAACTAGGATGTCGTAAGGATATTTTGGTCTGGATAAAAATTTCAATTAATGCTAGTCATCTCAGCTCCTTTCCCATCATGCTACAGTGAATATTTTTGGACCAATAGGAGCGTACGGTGCAGGCCACGCTGGATTTGTTGCACCGCACGCGGTGCACAAAAAAGTACTCTTCAACCATTACATTTGGTGTATTGATTCAAGGCCCGCAAGTTCCTGAGGGTGACAAGAGCACCAGCTCTTTCTAGCTTAAAAATAAAACTAGAAAAAAATGGTGTAAAAGATGAAATATATACTTCATTGTGCAACAAGTCTGCATGGAGTTGTAATTGTAGACAATGGAGGGGTGCCCCCCCCACCAGCGCCTAAAGCGCCACCATCAATTAGCAGCACCAGTGCCAACTCCTGCTGAACATGACACCACAGCAAAAAAAATACATTAAAATTGTGACAGAGATGGACTTTTCCAGATCTCATATCATGTATTAACAGCTATAGTGGTGGTGTGTTCTCGAGTGTAGTTTGATGATGGATGGATAATATGTTTATTTGCCTGATTTGTAAGGGGACAGTCATGTGGGCACAATATAATCATTTTACCAGTAAGCTACTGAAAACAAGAAGATAAGAGCCATCAACTTTAACTCGTAATGTATGAGTTGTCTTTGCTTAAATGTATGCTGGTGAATGCAGTCTATTTATGCCAGCAAATATGGAGGATTTCAGAAATACAAATCAAAAGTTCCTTTTTTACCACTCAATCTTCATCACTGTCAAAGACAACCGCCTTTCTCCGATGCATTGTCATCTTTCTTGGAGGAGACTCCCCATCTAATTCTATCTCCTTGCGTTGCAGACTGCTGCTTCCAGTTTCCTTGATCTTTCTCCTTGGCTCCTGTAGCAGGTATCAGGTTGACAATAGAACATTAATAATAGGCTATGGTTCATAAGACCTCTCAATTGGAAGTTCATTCATATTGTACCCAATTCTCATAAATGCTTTGCAAAGGAATACTTCTAGTTACGAATGCTTAACACAAGGCTGATCCATTGGCACATCACTTGCACACAAGGACCACTTACGGCCAGTATTTGAAAATGTTGGATGGGAATGACATGCTCTGCTTAAACTCTGTGATTTCTCAATTAGAGATATTTCATATGTAGCCTTCTAGTTAAGCAAAAGTATTTAATAATTAAAGTGGCACTAAATATGTTCAAAAAATAAATAAGCTCATATCTGAACCAATATCTACTCAGATTTTTAAAAAAATGAAAACTGGGGAGGTAAAACTAAAAGCACCAACATGTGGGTCAACAAGCATCAGCTGAATTCACATCCAACTTCCCTGCCAAATTCAGTAAACTAGAGTACAGCACATGGCCATGGAAAAGCAGAATGCAGAACTTTATGAATGCTCCTGATGGGAATCAGGAAATTCGTATCTATTTCAAAAGGAAACTTCGTATACTTTGAAAAATCCTAATGCTAATTCTAGAACGAGGATTTGTTTAGAATCCCTTTATTTAGATTTTCCTTTATTTTATTATTTTTTTATTAAAACTTTTATTTCTATTAGGACTCAATAATTTGAATCTCATTAGGTTAAGATTTGTTGTTCTATTTAAGGGCCCTAATTATATGGAAAAAGACATATTTGAATACTTGAATTGAATCTCAGAGTTATTTGATTTTCTTTCTTTAAATTTATTTTATTTTTCTTTTTGTTCCCGTTCCACATCAACTGGTATCAAAGCTTTCTATAGTTTGTAGTGTTCATGGTCTAACATCTTTTTATAGACGGTTTATCAAGGGATTTAGCACTATCATGACTCTTATTACGAACAATATGAAAAAAGAAAAATTTCAGTGATCTATTACTACTGCAAGAGCTTTTAACGATATTAAGCACAAGATAATTAAAATACTCATGTTAATTCATCCTGACTTTTCAAAAAATTTTAAGATAGCCTGTGATGCATTAGGTGTTGGACTTTCTCAGTCAGGAGGGCCACCCTATAGCCTATTTTAGTGAAAAACTTGATAGTGTTAAGCAAAGATATTCTACATATGGCAAAGAGTTTTATGCTATAATTCAGACTTTCAGATATTGGCGATATCTTATCCCAGGAGTTTGTTTGTACTCTAACCACTTGTCCTTTAGGTTATCCAGACTCAGAAGAAACTTGGTGCCAGGCATGTCAAGTGGATGGAATTCTCCAGGATTATACCTTTGCTCTCAATCACAAAGCTAGTGTTAAGAATTGAGTTGCTGATGTACTAAGTAGAGTCATTACCGTCCTCTAATCCATGAGTGCAAAGGTAGTTGGCTTTGAATGAGTGAAGGATGATTATCAAGGTTATCCTGATTTTAATCTTATCTTCCAAGTAGTTAAGAAAATCATCAGGAATATGTTGACTTTGTGATTAGGGATAGTTACCTATTTAGAGATTGTCATCTTTATATACCTATAATATCTTTACATGACTTTCTTATTTAGAAGCTTCATACAGGAAGCTTAGCTGGTCACTTTAGATGTAATAAGACTATAACCATGGCTCAAGATAGGTTCTATTGGTCATCGCTATAATCCTCGTACAATGTCACACCTATCAATTAGTCAAGGCCGTCTATAAGCTCTCTTTCCAATTATGCATTCCTGTAAAAAGATCTTAGAATGGATTTTATTCTCGGATTGCCTAGAACTACCAGGGGGCATGATTCAATTTTAGTTGTTATTGATGGGTTTTACAAAAAGGTAAATTTTATTCCATGTTAAAAAACTTCCAATGCCTCTTCTGTTGCTAAGTTATTATTTAGGGAAGTCATCCGACTTCATGGTTTGCCCTCTTCTATGGTGTCTAACCATGATGTCAAATTTATAAGTTATTTTTAAAAGACCTTTTGGAAACTGTTAGAAACCACTTTAAAATTTTCTTTAGTCTTTCATCCTCAAACAAATGGTCAAACAGAGGTTGTGAATCGTAATCTTGATAATTTGCTTAAGTATCTAATTGGTGATAGACCTGATCTATGGGATTTGTCTTTGACTACAGTGAAATTTGCTTATAATAGCTTAGTGAATCAGTCTACTGGCAAAAGTCTCTCTGAAATTATTCACAGCTCTAACTCTCACCAACCCATTGATTTTGTTTCTCTACCTATGAATAACCGTACTTTTGAGCCTGCCACTTTTTTTGCCAAGCACATTTACGACATTCACATTTATATTAGGCAAAAGATAGCTATAAGTACTGAGATATATAAACTCACTATTGATGCTCATCATAGAAATGTAGAGTTTAACAAAGATGACTATGTGATGGTTCGCATCCATTCAAAACGTTATCTCCGATATTCATTCAAAAAGTTGCATACTCGAGCTACTAGTCCATTTCACATCCTTCGTTGACTTGGACCTAATACTTATTATATAGAATTATCCTCTGATTTAAACTTTAGTTCAGTTTTCAATGTTGAAGATCCGCTACCTTATCGAGACTCATTTGAGCCTTTTACTATGCATGCAGGTGATCTCAAGAAATATACTCGGTCTTCTCTAATACCAGCTCTAGTTCTTCCTTCACTTCTATTATCTTCGCCAAACCGTATTGAACGCATTATTACCGATGAAATTATTTCTATTGCTGATAAAGAATTTCAAAGATTTTTGATTAAGTGGCAAGGCCATCTAGATTCAGATACTTGGATTAATGAAGAAGAGTTGCATCGTATTAATTCAGATCTGTTAAAAGCCTACTTCAATTCCTTGCTAGAGTCAAGTTATTTTCAGCCAAGAGAGTGATGGGAATCGAAAATTTTGTACTTATTTCAAAAGGAAGCTTGGTGTGCTTTGAGGAATTATAACCCTAATTCTATTCTAGAAGGAGGATTTGTTTAGGGCTCCTTTATTTTATCATTTCCTTTATTAGTTTCTATTAGGCTCAGCAATTTGATTTTTACTAGGTTAAGATTTGTTACTCTATTTAAAGGCCCCAATTATATGGAGAAAGACAAACTTGAATAATTAAATTGAATCTCATAATTATTTGATATTTTTTCTTCAAATTTATTTTATTTTTCTTTTTGTTCGTTTCACATCAGCTCCACTCTAGAGTTTGGATAATATGGTACCAAAAAAAAAAAATCAATGTTAACTATAGTAATTAACAAACACCTTCTTGTTACTAATGTCATTAAACCCAAATCCAGTAACAACATAAGCTTTTTATGTCCTTCCTCACAACTTTTGTCAATGTTATCTTAGAAGTATGATCATAAGAATAACTTACAATTTAGTGTTGAAAGTTGAAAAATATCTTAAACTGACAAGTCTTAACTCCAAAGTTTGTCAAGGCCATTAATTAATATGTTATGATTGGACAATGAGAAAAACGAAACATTATAAATGAACTGAGTATGTGTTCCATAGGTTTTTGCGAATGAATATCATTGTAATAAAAACATCAAATAGAATAACAAATGTTTTATCAAATATTGATAACGAAGAGATAGCATTTTAAAAGAGATAAAACAATCGTTTGAAATTGAAAATGCTTACTAAGGGCATGAACCAGCTTTGTGCGATCAATATACTGATTTCATGCAGTTCCATTTATTCTCAGAACTCAAATTCTTGATCATGACTTAAATCCAAGTTTTTTTAAGCCATTTGTGTATTTCAGAACCTGTTGCTTAAATCCCAGCCCATCTTTTAACACACGGTCAACCATCAAATGCTGCTCCATCACTTCAAGCTCTGCTAATACAATTCTAAATATCCTGCAATTTATCCATCTCATAGCACTGACATTCATAACTATATGACAAATCCTTTCCCGCACAAGTAATATTAATATAATATACTTGATAGTGTGCTCAAGCAGGAGCTTTTTAACTCCAACTAAGTTAAACTTGCTGACAAGCATGCATGACCATGCATTGTATGTAGGTCCGTTTCATAAATAAATACAAAGTTATCAGAGATAGAAACCGAAACAACAAATCAAGATTAAGCAGGGATATATATTACCTCATCTTCATCTTCTTCGGATGCAGAATTTGCACCTAGGGCTTCTTCATCTGCCTCATCCTCCTCATATTCATCTTCATGGTCTGCCTCATGTGCTGGTGACCTCTCTATGTCCTCACCATCACTTTCATATTCAGATTCCTCCTTGTCACTCACTGAATATTCCTCTACCTGGCGCCTTGCTGGGAGAGCTGTGGGTAAGGATGGTTTGCGAAGGACACTTTTGTGTATACTTGACTGGTAATAGATAAAATTGAGCACACGTCTTAGTAAGTTGAACAGCTGGCAAAAAAAGTGTGTACGGAATTAAGGAAAGCAAATGCAAACTCACTCTCTTTGCATTCATTATGCGCTTCTCAGCCTGTGCTTCTGCTTCCATATCTTCCTCAAAACGATAACGAGCTGAAGCTGCCCGGTGAGGACTGTAATAGTCTTCAGGCTCATCTTCCTGAACTCAAGAATGATGAAATCAAGTAATCAGAAAAATGTTCCATTACTGTCTGCAACTTTGCGATACCAAAAAAGTCGCACACTCAACAAATTTAAGCCATGAAAGGACATGTACATCAGTTAGCAAACATCGGTGGAACCAAGGAGCTAATAAAGTGCAAATGATTACCAACGAATAAACATGCAACATAATTTGCCAATCTAAGACAAAAGGTGATCTAACAATCTAATAGGCATCTCAGTTTCACTGGTTCTACAAAGAACCAATGACAATCCTTGGAGCATCAGCATACCAACACATGCACATAAAATGCACATGACAAAAACACATGCAGCAATGATAAAGAATTAGAAACCATGGTGACAACAAAGATTAAAAGAATGGAAACAGTAGAAGAAACCAACAATAATATAAGCATGCTAGTGATGTTTAATGAATTATCAAATGATCAATTGCATTATCGAGAGCATTTCTTTGGAGAAAATCTTGTCGGTTTTGAAACATTCCACCTCTTGAAGTTGAGAAGATTATTTTTTAATATTATATGTACATTATAAAAATATATATAAGCTGCATATGATAAAAAGAGGAAACCAAAATTAAAAATGACAAGAGTGTGGTGTAATTCAAAATTCAGAAATATGCGAAAGCATCTTTCTCAATCTTCTAAGGGTACAAACAAGTTTGTCAGGAACCTTAAAACACTTTCATATTATTTCATTCAAGTTTGTTATTTAGTTATTGATCAAATGTCGAATCATAAGTATCATAAAAGTAGACCTCATCTAGTGCCTCCTCCAAAAACCCAGGAGAAAGCTGCCGTCCTCTGCTCACAGTTTGTGTGTACTTGCGGTTTACTTTTTCACGTTTCCTCTGAAGAAGTACATTAGCTCTAATTGTTTGGCCTTCGACCTGCAAGAGACTTCCCCCCTCAGCATAAAATGATATCACATCCAAAATGATGAACATTTATAAAGTAGATTTATTTAAGAGGGGAAAATAAATTCACATAGGCTTGCTCATCGTTGGATGTTAGCATAGCACTAGGACTTAATAACCAAAAGGTCCAGGGCATCGAATGACCTCAACAAGTTCAGAACACTATTAGCTCAAGTTCACTTTCTATCAAATTCAAGTCACAAGCAGTTAGCTACTAATTGATCATTGATCAAAGAGGATGAACTACAAAAAAGGAAAACACAAAGACTTGTAAATAATCAGTTAAATGGTAGTTATCAAAAATGCTCCAGTTATTGAGACTAATTTAATAAGTTTGAGAGTCAAATATGCAGAACTCAACATCTAGAAAATATAGTATTGAAAGATCAAAAAGCAATTCAGGTCAAGCAGCTAGCAGAAGTGAACTGCAAGTGCACAAAAAAAATTTGAATTGTAAGAGCAAATTTGATGAAAAGGATGCTGAATCAAATCCAACTGTTCAGGTGCTGGCCAGGTCAGGTTGTAAATATTACATAGGTACACAGATGACTGTACAAACAACTAACAGGTAACAACTCATTTACAAAGGGTCAGCAATCATGAGCATGCACCAAATTATAAAAATGTGGTTTCTTAAATTACAGAACAAACATCTGGATGAAATATTTGCCAAGTTAGGCTACAGTGAACATGAAATGACTGGATGCCAGCATCTCTTACCCTTTCCTTCTCTTCTTTTTCTCTCTCTGGATCAATGTCAGTAATACAATTTTTCACTTTGTAAACCTTCTTATGACGTGAATCAACGAGAGCAGTCAGTAAACGGTGAGACTTTGATGATAAAGAAGATGGCATAAATCTCATCTTCCTTAAAAGCCTCCCTTGGGACTGCAAGATTCCCTGCATCAACACAGATATCAAAACAATTAATTTAACCAAACATCCTGTCATAAAGTGTTGCAATTATCAAAGGATGGAACCAGAATGACAACTATCCACCAATCATCCATATGCCAAGATATAAAATGTTTGAGTCTCAGCATGATTATCTCACAACAGAAAAGACATGAGAATGACCTTTCCATGCCGAAGAAATAGGTGGCTTTGATCATGATCTGCCTCATGCACGGATATGTTAAGAACTTCATTACCGATCAGTAATTGCAGACTTCCATCTTCCCACCTTACAAAACGTGCATTACTTTCATACTGCAGCAAAAATATGCATAAAAATGTTAGACACAGATGATATTAAAGAATTCAGTTGAGCACTTAATTTGAACTGGAAAGTACATAAATTATGGCATCTGTGCATGTACCCCAGCCTGGAACCCATTAGTAGAACCATATCTAAATAAGAATACAATCAACTCAGCCACAGCCACAAACTGTATATAACACCCCCCCCCCCCCCTCCCTCCCTCCTCCCCCAAAAGCCCCTGGCCAACACGCACACATGCAGATTGCCTGTGGTTGGCTCGGAAAGGGATATCCAGTTAAGTCAATCAAGCAGCTTGCACCCAAGATCTGACCGCCACGAGACAAACTGTGAAGAGTAAGACAAGCTTAACAAGCTACTGCTTCAGTCTTAAGTACACAGCTGTCATATGTATATAACAAATGATGTTGATGCACCCTAAAGATTCTAAACAGGAATGTTGGAACCATGCAAGCCTGATATTGACATCATGTGTTGTGCTATGGCCAGTGCTTGCCACTCATTGGCACAAATACAAGCTAAGCAGCACAAACCATCACAGCTGGTACCTAAAACCACGTGCATCTTCAAATTATCTCAGGTTGCAAAACATAAGAAAAATGGAATCTTGAAGGAGCATGATACATGACTTTTACTAACAAAGAAAACCAGCTAATACAACGAGGCAACCAATCACCTAAAGTAATAGAAAAGGTAGATCATGCCTTCACCTTAACCAGAAATAGCAAGGAACTCGAAATCAGGAATTTGGGAGACGGGGAGAGGGGGGCCAGAATATGTACACATGGTCATTGAATCAACATAAAAAAAAAAAAATTGATGAGAAAAAACATGAAAACAGACAAAAACAACCACACTAAGCAACCAGAATTAAGCTGAACTCACAGATAAAATGCAATATGCAGCTACATAACTACCCAATTCTCTCAATACAGGTCCCACCATATTCTGGTCCTCTTAGAGCTCAACTAGGGTTAAGCTTCCAAACAAAGAGCTCCTCAACAATATTAGAAATAACTATTTTAACTCTGTCTATGTTTTGTACAATAACCAGTCCCAAGCCCAGATAACGGAATAAAACTATAGTCACATCATTTAAACATGAATCGATATCCTGAGTTGAGTTTACAATAAAATTATAAAGGGAATAAAAATCTGAGAAGGCCATCCACCAATAGGCAGCCAGTGCACAGGTAGGGGATACATGTGTCATGATCCTTATTTCTCTTCTCCATATAACAAAGTCAAACCATTATATGATTACCGACATACAAATCCTTCTCCTCATCATAGATGAGCATGCAAAATTTCAGAACAACTAACAAACTCGACTTTTGGCATAATTTTCTTTTAGTTGCCCTTGGCTATATTCACCCATCCAGAGATGACAAAAGTATTAGGCCCTATTTGGGATTGCTATTGGTGGTAGAGCTTTCAAAGCTTTTGAAAGTAGAGCTTTTGAGAAGTAGAGTTTTTATAAAAAAAACTATTTGCTGTTCGGTAACCACATTTATGAAATGCTTAGAACTTTTATATATATTCGGTAACTAAAATAAAAAAAAAGTACTTTTGATAATGATAAGATCACAATAAAAGGCATTGCATAATATTATATAATAGTCAATAATACAATATAATATTATATTATATATTAAAATATTATTATCATATAATATAATATAATGTAATATAATGTAATGTAATGGATTATAATCTAATAAAAGATTATAATATAACAGATTATATTATATTATTATAATACAATAATAGTATAATAGATTAGATTATATGTTTATAATATAAATATTATTATATTTTAAAATATTATTTTATTGTATAATATTATTATCATATAATGTAATATAATATTTTAATATATATAATATTATATTTTACTATAATATAATAATATTATTATTATTATGTAATATAATATAATAGTATGATGTTATTATATTATATTTTTTAATATAATAACACTTTAATAGATTATATTATATGTTTATAATATATCATAATATTAATTTATTATTATAGTATATTATAGTTATAGTATAATAATATAATATGAAATGATATAAGATGTAATTATGGTATTTATTGGTAGGTATTTTAGTCATCGAAAATATTTCATTTAAATTAAAATAGCTCTCCAATATTGACCGAAAGTATTTTTTAAGAGAATCTCGAAAATAGAGTTCTTTCCAAGTAAACATTTTCAGATTTCTGGCAAAATCAAAAAAGCTTCTCGATTTTTTACTAAATATTATTGTATCATTCAAAAGTGTTTTTGAAGGACCGGAAAATGCTTTCTAACACTCCAAAAGCTTAGCCAAACAAAGCCTTATACTAGATGGGTACCAAGAATACACTACTAGATAATAATTTATAGATTGAACTATTGCTTTGATGCAGTTTCTTCATGAAGTTTGACAACCTACTTTGCATATCCACTTTTTTTCCAGTTTTTGAGAAACTCAGATCCACAAGTTCAAAATAAAAAATCTCCTCATCCATTGGATGCCCTTTGGAAGATGGGACACAGATCCCTTTGAACCCTTTTGCTTACCAAACCAAGTCTTCAAGCTCAGAGTTTTCTCATAGTCAAAGGAAAAATTAAGAAAAAGAGGAAATCACAAAAACACTATACATGCACTATGGGTCCATCCAGAACGAACTTCAGTTTCAGTTGCCAACTTTAAAGCTAAGACCTTAGTTATACATCCTGAACTCTTGCTTATGCAGCTTTGTCCACCACAGGACCTCAGCAATGCTGTTCTAAGTTTCCCACAAAGCAACAAGCCAGAGAAAGGCCAACCATAGAAGTCCGTCAAGACTAGCCAGAACAAGCTTTAACTTTTCCAATGTCCAAAACAATTCGCTAACATTGATTTTGCAAAAACTTACCTTTATATGGTACCAACTGACACATCCTTGATACAATTTTAGCATAATACCTTGCCAAAACGATAAGTAATGTGAGTATAATATGCCAATCAAATAGTGAGCACAGGTCAACTTGGTAGCCACAAAGAAAAAAAAAAGGACAAATAAGAAGATAATGGCCTCAAAAGAGAAAAAAATGATTAACTTGTTCAACAACTGTCCAACAAAAAACATGGGTGCTTCCATTGAATCCCCAAAAAACATCATTAAATCCACCTTTTCAATAACATAATAAAGTAACCTTTTGGTAATTAAATCACACTTCAAACTCTTGCAGCCAAATTTGCATAGGGATATTAAAGACCTAAACCATAAGGAAAATCAAATGCATTGACCAAAAAAAGGTTATGGATAACAAAAGAAAAGTTAACACAACCAAAAAGATAATTATGATGAAATTTATCTGGTGAATGATATATTGTAATTCAGCAGGCCTTCACTTACGGAGGTTGTGCCATCACGGTTCTTGACAGCTCTCCAGCGCACAATATTGTCCTCTAGGCGTATACGTTTCTTGGCTCCAGATTCATCTGTCACAAACACATCCTCTTCTACGTATGTTTTAGGATCAAAAGGTTTTGGTTCAATGCCCATGATGTTAGATACCTTGATCATGTTCATCTGCAAGAGAGGAGTATTTCTTAAAAGTAAGATCTTTGCCAGTCAAGTCAAAGTCAAAGATTTGATAAGAACCATCAAGCTCATAAACAGATCAAACTGCACGTTCTGCATCCAAGGAGTCCTATAGCATAGCACAAAGAAGTAGATGTGCTTTTGAGTTCTATGGAATGATAATTCAGTAAATTTCGAGTACCCAAGGAGACTGAAATGGAAGCAAAACCATCAATGCCACCCATCCATTCGGCATGTGTTGGAAATGTGGGACTGGACATAATATCTCTCAGAACATGTATTGAATAAAGATGTCAGCTTAAAAGAAACCAAAGAATGAATGACAAAAAAATCAATGACTTCGCAAGAGAAAAATAATGAGACAGGAAAAATCACATAGAACTACCAAATGGCCATATAGACACGCTTCTTGAGCTTTGATAAAATCACTCAGAAAAGGAACAAACACATAAAAGTTAAGAGGGTTAAGCATCCATCTAACAGGAAATACTTGGCAAACAAGGACCCACAAAGCCAACCCCAAATGGTTGAGAAAAGGCTAAATGATTATGATTAGAATTAAGGATGACTCATTTTCAGATTGAATTAACATTTCTTCGATATATTTCATATGGAGTTAAATAATCCCTTAAGTCATAGTACAAATCCTATATAAGCTTGAAGAAGATGATGCATGGCAAAAGCGGAATCTGTCAGTGAGAAGAAGCCAGCAGATAAAGACTCACTCTTTCAGGTTGACCTGGTGGAGGATGCAGAGGAATATCCAATTCCAATGGTGGGCCAACTGGTTTCTCCTTTGGTTTCTTTTCAAGATTCTCATCTTCCGACTGATACTGGCCATCGTCATCGAGTATTATGTCCTCGGGTCTCAAACCTTTCTCATAGCTACCTTCCTCCTCCATAGGAGATCTCTGAACAAGATAAAATATTGAAATGCTGTTGTTAGGGAAAAAACAACTTATCCAAAAAAGCAAACAAATTTGCATGCAAAGCAAAACAGGACAGAGACTGTTAAATGCCAGTGTGGAGAAAAGGCCAACACTGAGAGATGATCCAACGAAATTGATCTCCATAAGCATTAATAAATTCTGAGGTGATCTCATTTTTAAAGTTTCTTCTCAAAAAGTCGATTTTGAAAATCCTACAATGAACTTATTTTAACAGATAAGTATCTATCACCCTCCACCAATTCCACAGGGAAATAATATAATGTCCTTGTTCTTTTATTTGCCTAGACAATAAAATCATTAAACAACAAGCATCTAACAGTTCCTATCAAATATGAGCTCACCTAGATCATTCCTGGATAAGCATTGCTTCCTATATGCCAATTCTTCTAAGTAGAGATTTTCGTCAAGTCATTTCTCACAGCTTCCATGCATTCTTTCTGGTTCCAGGTTGCAATATACTAATATCCTACACCAACTCTTCTAGTTCTTTCGGCTGGCTAAATTTATAATGTTTTAATCCTTTATAAGCAAATACATGAATAGCTCAGCATCTTCCCTTGTCAGCACAGTTACAAACACAAGCCAGATAAAAAGAATTCAAGAAACCTGCGTTTAGCGATCTAATATATGCTAACACTGGAACACATTTCACCTAGCTATGTTAATCAAAAAACAAGAACCCTATAGAACAAACAATTTTCATCCAGTAAACACAAATAAAGAGAATCATATCAAGTGTAAATGAGCAAACAGTATTCCTTTTTTGAGAAAAACACAATGAGCATTCAATATTTCTCAGTCTTACATGTGAATCCTGCTCAATTTCATCCTGAGCACCATACTCAGCAGGTTCTTCCTCATCAGAGTCCCCAAAAACATCACGAACAACTTCATGATCTTTTTGCTCATCCATTGACCTGTTGCAGAATTGAGAAAGAAAATGCTTTTAACTCTTAAGATTAAAGTTTCAATAAGGAATCAACAATTAAATGATTAAAAAAAAAATACAAACTGTCCAAGCAAAATTATAATAGCAGTTTTTGGCTAATATCATCCTAGCAACACATGGTCATGATCAAAATAAAGGAAATAATTCATGAACCTCCAAACTGTCCCATAGAGAGTAAAACTGAACAAAACAAAAATCTTTTTCCTTTTTGCCCTCGGGGGCCTGCAAGGGGGGACAGGATACCTGTACTAATATTTGAATTTGAATCCATACAAGATTCAAATTTGGAGGGAAGTCCTCCATCTTGTGGTCATGTACCTGTTGTGGCTGAGTCAGCCAAGCCCATAACTCCTCTCACACTTGGTTGTTAGTTGTTAAAAATATTGAACCTTATCTATTCTTATTCAAGCAAGGATCGCTGAACTGGTACCGGAGGCCGTACCAGTCAGCAAATGGTATAGTACGCTACGGTCCATACTATACCGTACCAGTAAAGGTACCAGTAATAAAAAATGAAGAAAAAAAGTCTTTCTCCCCCTTCTCAAGCAAAAATCACTGAACCGGACCCGAACCAAGCCAAACAAGCCCGAACCGGAGTGTACCAGGCAGTACCGTACCGGTATAGAAATTTATTCTTTTTTATTTTTTTAACGGTCCGGGAGCCGAACCATTTTATATGGCTGAACCATACCGACTATTGGCCAGTACAGGATGGAACGCCCCGTACCGGGCGATACAAGACGGTTCCAGGTTCCCTGTATTCAAGACTTTCAAACTGAGTCAAATACTTCAAGGAGGATTGCCGAACCGGACCAACACCAAACCGGCACAGTTCGGCTATAAATAACAATTCTCCCCCTTTATAAATATTTTTAAAAAAAATAGGAACTGATCCGAACCGGTCCCAAACCATGACAAACCGGTCAGTTTGGTCCAGTTCATATCGGTTCGAATAGGTTTTCTTTTTTTTTTTGATTGTTAGTTGAGAGAGGGGAGGAAGATAATTTTTTTTCAATTCACCAAGACCGGTACCCATACTGGTACCATATCGTACCGGTCGCTGACCAATATGAGTCCCGGTACCGGTTCAGTGATCCTTGGTTCAAGCCTATTCCATATTACATGACCAAGTCTTTGGTTTTGGTATCCATTGCAAAATCGTTATGGGTGTAGGGAAAGTCCTCGTGTAGTAACGGAATGTGCATGACCAGACAGTTTGAAGATGAACATGAGACTTGTTTCTTTTTATTGCAACCTTCCTTCATTGAGAGAATATGTGGGGAAAAAAAATCTCACAATGCTCTACCCACTTTCTCTCATGTTGGCTTCTTCAAAGTTTTCAATTTTTCTTTCTTTGCCAGGCCTTGAGATCACAGAGCAGGTCCAGATCCATTGCTGCATGCATAGCAAGGAGGGCCAGTAGTGAGAGGGTTCCACAGTGTCTCAGGGGTAGGTAGATCACAGTGAGCCTGGCTGCACATTTGGGGGCTGAATATCTATCTTAAGGACAGCATCTGAATAACATGCCTGGGTTTCCCTTCTCTCTTAATTTCTCTATTATTTAAACCTATATTTCCTTTCCTACAAATTTTGCCACAGTGACCTAACAAGCAAAGCTTTACAACACCCATATGGCCTACACATATCTTCAATGTCCAAAAAAAAATCCTAGAGCACCTCAGTAAGATTCAGACCCAGGACTTCCACCAAAAACTAGAGCATAACAACTGCTTGGACTTTGAACTTGAACAGCATACGATTTCTGACTTGTCACCACAAATGAATTAGTGTGGATATGCTCTACAGAGATGGTGAGTAATTTGAGAAAATGACAACAACCTTCAGATTTTCCTAGCTAGTATGTAGCTTTTTTTATTTCAATCATGACATCAGTCTAAGCATGCACGCATAAAGATATACATTTGTACACACTAGGAGAAATGCATGACCAAAAGAAAAAATTACCTTGGCTTCCTTGTATGATCAACATCCACATCTTCATTATCATGATCAGCATAATGATTATCCTCAGATCCCTCTGACTCACTAGCAACTACTTCTCGTCTCCTGCTTGTTACTACTCTTTGCCCATAACCTTCTTCTTCACTTTCAACATCTTTTGCCTCACTCCCCATCCTTTGGTCACTAATTTCTCTTTCTGGAGAACTCTGAATCCTTTCCCCTTCACTCTCTCCCATGTCAAGATCTATATCATGTGCTTCAGCTTCACTTTCCACTTCAACTTCACCTTGCCCCTCAACTTCACCTTCTCCTTCACCATCAAACTCAGCCTCGCCTTCCCCCTCATCCTAAACAAAGAACAAGAACAAGAGCCTGGTGAGAAAATGTAAAAGAAGTCTAGCTTTGCCTTATTATATTACATTATTAAATATCATAATCATTGAAAAGGTAACAAAATTCATGCGTAAATGCAGTGGTAGCATAAAAAAGTTCAACATTGGTGAAATCACAATTACATGAAAAAGTAACCAAGCTCCAAATACAAATTAATACAGTTGCATACAATCAGCATATGATCATATTTCAACCCCAAAGTATCCCAGACTTATTTGGCCTTTAAGAATTTCCTCTTGAAGGGTCGTGTGCATGTGTGCAGAGATTGTTTCAAAACTTTTTAGCATGTGTTTTATGAAAAATCATTGTCGAAAGTTACTAAATTGCATAAACTAGTTAGTCTATGTATGTGTGCATGTACTCGAAGCTAAAAAAAATGATTAACCTGCATCGAAATGACTTAAAATGATTAGGTATGTGCTAATGGTTACTATTTATAATACATACTTGTTTCAAAAATGATATGGACACTGCAAACAAAATCCCATGAATTTATTTTTGAACTTTTTTAAGAAAAGACTTTTTCTCTGTTAATTAAATAAAATCCATAAGTTGGTATGAACCTCCACTTAGTTTCATCTAGGGCTGGAACTGGACCGGGTCGGTCTAGGCCACACCCCTATCCAAGCCCGACCCGAAAAAAATTTCGGGTTTTGGACCAAGCTTAGGCCCGAAATTTTTTCAAAACATCAGGCCCGAACCCAAACCCGAGCCTGGCCCGAGCCCAATGGGCCGGCCCGAACCGAATCTGGCCCACGATCATCGAAACCCCAAAAAAGAAAAAAAAAGCTTAGGATGTCCGGCATTGGGTACGGTCGCCAGAGCCGAGAGAAGATCAGAGCTGGGAAGGGGCGTCCCGCGTCGGGTGTTGGCGCCGGGGTCGGGGAGGGAGATCGGAGCCAAGGGCGGGCTACGAGGTCATGCAGGGGCGAAGGGGGCGTCAGGGCCGAGGGAGGAGATCGGAGCTCAGGATAGTGGTGGGGTCGCACGAAACCGGGGTGGCAGCGGGGTCAGCGGAACCGGGGATGGTGGCAGGGTTGCACGAAACTGAGGAGAGGCCGAAGAGCCTGAGATTGTGAACTGGGGAGGGAGATCGAAGCAGGAAGCCGGGGGGCTGCAGGGTCGCACAGGCGAAGGGGGCATCAGGCCTGTGCGTCAGGGTCGAGGGAGGAGATTGGAGCTTGGGGTAGTGGCGGGGTCGCACGAAGCCAGGGAGACACTGAAGAGCCCAAGACCGTGAGCTGGCGAGGGAGATCGAAGCGAGAAGCCAAGGGGCTGCAGGGTCGCATGGGCGGAGGGGGCGTCAGGCCTGTGCACCGGGATCGAGGAAGGAGATCAGAGCTCGGGGTAGCGCCGGGATCGCACAGAGCCAGGGATGGCGACAAGGTCGCACAGAGCCGGGAAGATGTCAGAGAGCCTGAGACCATGAGAAGAGCCTAAGACAGTGAAAGAAGAGTGTTTAAATACCATTTAAATACTATTTGAATCGGGCGGGCCTGTTTCAGGCTGGGTTTGGGCCGGACCGGGCCGGACCAAAAGAGAGCCTGAGCCCAACCCAAAAATTGAATGGCTCTGTTATAAGACCCGAAGCCTGGATCAAATTATTTATAGCCTGGCCCAAAGCCCGACTCGAATTTGGGCCAGCCCGAAGCCCATCATACCAACCTAGCCCAATTTCAGCCCTAGTTTCATCCAGTACTTAAATTATGTTGATAATAGCCTCAATTGTTGGTAGGGCTAGAACTGGACTAGCCCAAAGCCCATTGGACCGGCCCAATCCAAAATTGGATCAAGTTTCGGACCATATTTTAAGAATTTTCGGACCGAATCCAAGCATCCCTTTAGCCCAAAAATTAAATGGACTCTATTTTACAACCCGAAATCTAGCCCGATATGCTTAAAATTTGGTCCGAAGTCCGAACTGATTTTGGGCCGGCCCAAAGTTTATTGAGCTGGCCCAGTCCAGTTCCAGGCAATGGATTTTGGGCTGGCCCAGTTCCAGCCCTAACTGTTGGAGTCCTTTAAAACCTAAACCTAAGATCCTATATGGAATCGCTTTTATTGCTTATATTTTATTTTTTAAAACAAAATCATAGAAACCAAAGTAAAAAGATATCTTTGGCACTATTATTTATGTTTTCAATTTTAAAACACAATTTCATTATTTTTAAAAAAAGAATTGTTACTTTCACCATTTTCAAAAATAAGAAATTTATGTCTTTTACCACCGCCATCAATACTATCTCCACTTCCGCCACCATTACTACCACAACCACCACTATCATCACCAACATTATTGTCATCACTGCCACGGCCACCGTCGCTGTCTCCACCACCGCCACTGTCGCTGTCTCCACCACCGCCATAATCTCCACCAAAGCCAGCACCGCCATAATCTCCACCAAAGCCAGCACTGCCATTGTTTCCCCCACCATCGCCACCACTATAGCTACTATCATCTCCACCATTGCCACCACAACTACCACCACCACCACCCACACCACCACTATATTGTTGGTGCCCCCACCATCACCATTGCCACTGCCACAACTCCCATGGCATTATATCACTAGCACCTCCACAGCTACTACCTCTATTGCCTCCACCACCTCAGACACCACCATCATGTTTCTATTTTTTTTTTAAAAAAAAAAAAGACTACACCAAACATATTAATATTTTTAAAAAATAGAAATAAAATAGAAGCAAAATGTTTTTTAAGTTTCTAAAAAAATGAAATTTGTGCTGAACAGCACCTAAATTTTGCAACTTCTCTGCTGCTCTGCCTCATATAATGCCTAAAAATTGTAAATTTCACGCACAAGAACAGCAAAACTCGTTTCTTGTCACCCACCCCCCCCACACACACAAAAAAAAAAAAAAAAAAAAGCCCTGGAAGCCCCATTGTTGCAACATTTCTGCTGTTCTGCTTCAGAAAAGCCTTAAAATTGTAACTTTCATGCACAATAACAGCAAAACTAATTTTCCATTAGTTAAAAAAAATAAAACCTAGCCTAAATTTTGCGTCTTTTCTTCTGTTCTGCTTCAGATAATGCCTAGAAATTGGAACTTTCACGCACAAGAACAGCGAAACTAGTTTTCCATTAATTTAAAAAAAAATAAAAAATAAAACCTAACCTAAACTGTGCAACTTTTGTGCTGTCCTGCATCATATAATGCGTAAAAAAATTATCTTATGCACAACAACAACAAAATCACTTTCAATTTTCCTTTAAAGATTTAAACAGAGGTTCGAGAGATCTATATCTAGGCGACTGACAATAGTAACAAGACGAATATACATGCTAACTCATCACTACAAGAATTCACAGCACGATTCATTCTATTTCCTAAAACCCTAGCTCAGATAGAAAAAAAGATCTTTTGATGGACAAGAGGAAGATAGGGCTCATTCTTCCGGATCAAATTCCCAAATTGGAGTCCCAGAACTTCAAGAAGTCGGAGAAAATCCAAAAGAAATCCAGATCAATAGGAGTACAGTTTCATACCGAGGGGTAATCCGAGTGGTTGGGGGCGGCCTCATGCTCGGAATCGACGACCTCCACATCCTCCTCCTCTTCGGATTGATCACCGAAGAGGTTCTGCATCATCTGATTCCTCGTTTTTTCTTCCATGTCTCTCTCCCCTCCCTTTCTCAACCGCTCTCTTCCCTCCCCTCTCTCTCTCTCCCTCTCCCTTGCTCTTTTCTCCGGCCTCCGGGCTTCAGGAAGTGACTAGCGAGCTTCTTCGCTCGGCCAACCGTCGGAGCTTCTTGGACTCGGATTTTTTTATTACGATGGAGATTGCGCTTCGTTTAGCGTCGCTACGCTTTAAAAGGCGGAGCGGGTGAGTTTAGCCCGTTGGAACCGGATCCGACACCTACGGTTCCGAGTTCCCAGTTCCCACCCGTACTTGAAATTTGGAGTTTTATTGAATTTTAATAACAAGGTTATTCCGTAAATGATAACATTCGGAATTAGTTAATATTAAAATAATAATCTGTTAGCAAAATTGGTACTGTGAAATAAAAGTAGAAACAATAAATGTAAATCTATCTATATTATCCTAAAACACTAAACAATACTATACAGAACAGTAATACAATGAATCTGTCCTATGTAAAACAATAATTTAAACATGTACTATGAATCATAAATTGAGTTTTAGGATTTCTGACCGGAGGCGTGCAGAGGCACTGTCCTAAGGCGATTCTCGGCCCTCGTGCAGGATTCAATCCGAGAACTCTGCCCCAAGATACAACCGGGTATCCCTCCTGCAGGCACGACTGTGAAGGGACTGACAACGGCTTCGCCCAGCAGTGAAAATCAGATTAAAAGGAAAACTGGAAACAGGAAAACCTAGAACGCAGGAGAGTTCTAGATCGGGACAAAATATATAGAGAGGAAGAGAGGGTCCAGAGATACATACATGTGATCTGACTCCATCCTTTTATAGATGGAGAAACACCGTGAGGAAGAGACACCGCTCGGTGAAGACGCGACGCGGTACAGCGGAGGACGCGACGCTCGGAGAAGGCCGCTCTTCAGAAGTCGCGACGATTGGAGAAGACGCGACGCGATGCAGTCCGAACGGGAACGGATTCTCGGGCTCTCCGAACGGAAAGAAAAAATAAATAAATAAAAGAAAATCGGGCAAAAAAAATCACACCACACCGCGCGTGCGAACCGAACCGGGCCGGGCCGCGCGCGCGCGTGTGAGTGGCCCAAGACGGTACAAGGCCAAACGGAAGAGGGATCATATTTAAGTGGCTTTGGGATGTTCTCCTTTTCCCATGTGGGACTAAAGGAATGGCTTGGAGGGAATTTTGGGTTTTTCCCTCCAAACCTCTAACAATCCCCCTCAAAACTCAAAATTCACTTATTATAAATAATCAAGTAGAACATAATAGAAAAATATTTACTGCTGGGTACATATACTGTGTAATTGATGAAGTGCCTTTAAAGTTCACTTCACTTAGCATTGATAGTATTGATTTGAAGGGAGCGGAGTGAACCAGGTCTTGAACTACGTTCCGTTAGATCAAATTTATACTATAATACTCACAGTATAGAAGCTCATGTCGCGGGTTTGCACATTAATGGCCGTGTGCAAGCATCTTGATTTGTTTCATGAGAATTTCTAGAGATTGCCTATGTCTCTAGCCACGGCCGTATACGGATATTCTCACATAGGTGAGTCCCTCCAAGGATGTGTGTAGTGTCACATCTCGAGGAATACCTCTCGGGACTCATTCAGAGATAACTCTTCCTAAACACTACATAGGAGCACTAATCATCATAGGGATGGGCTAGAGTCAGAGACTCCTGCTAAATAAACTACATGTGCTCCCTGATCAACCAATCAGTTTGTTTTTACCACATTGAACCTCCTTCAAGGGATCTCCTATCACAGAGGTTGGGTTCCCGCTGCTGGAAGATCCTTTATTGGCTAAGCCCCATCCCCCTCGATGACATCAGGACCTTAGTCCTGTTTAAGCCTTTTGTAAGACAGTCAGCAAGGTTATTATCTGTAGCTACATGACTTATAGAAACAATTTGAAGTTTTGCTTTTCTTTTAACAGACTTTTGTCTTAATTTGATGTGTCTGCTTACTTTAGTATTTATTAACTTCTTTTTGCAAAATTCTATAGCAGCTCTAGAGTCACAATGTATTGAAATTGGAGGTATAGGAGAAGATATAGAGATCTCAGTAAGAAGCTCTTTTAACCATTCTGCTTCAGTACAGGCAGAGTCAAGAGCAATAAGCTCGGCTTCCATGGTGCTCCTAGCTAAAATAGTTTGTTTAGTTGATTGCCACGATATGGCACTACCTCCTAACAGAAAAACATAGCCAGATGTAGATTTGACATCTAAGGTGTCAGAAATCCAATTTGCATCACAATAACCTTCAAGAACATTTGGATAACCTGTAAAGCATAGAGAATACTCAGTAGTACCTCTAAGGTATCTGAACACTCTTTCTAATGCATTCCAATGAATTGAACTAGGGTTAGATGTATATCTACTAAGTCTAGAAATAGTGAAAGCAATATCAGGCCTAGTCCGGTTGGATAAATACATTAGAGATCCAATAATTTGTGCATATTTTTCTTGATTTATAGGTATTCCAGTGTTCTTTGTAAGATGAGTAGATGGATCAAAAGGTGTAGAAACTGTTGAATAATTAGAATATCCAAATTTGTCTATAAGTTTGTTAGTATAATGAGATTGAGATAAACTAATCGATTCGACAGTTCGAATGATTTTCATTCCAAGGATTAAGTCAGCATTACCTAAATCTTTCATATTAAAATGATGAGACAGAAAATTCTTGATATCATTAACCAGATTCAAATCTGGTGCAAGAATTAAAATGTCATCAACATAGAGACATAGGAAGATGAATTGATCATTAACTTGTTTTTGATAAAGACAATTATCGGATTCATTAATATGAAATCCGTAGGATAAGATCACTTGGTCAAATTTTTCATGCCATTGCTTAGGTGCTTGTTTCAATCCATAAAGAGATTTTACAAGCCTGCAGACTTTATTTTCTTGTCCTGGCACAGAAAATCCTTCAGGTTGATGCATGTAGATCTCTTCATCTAGATCACCATGCAAAAATGCAGTCTTAACATCCATTTGATGAACATAGAGTTTATAGATGGAAGCTAATGCTAGAATGACTCTAATAGTGGAGATATGAGCAACAGGAGAATATGTGTCAAAGAAATCTATACCACCCTTTTGACCAAATCCCTGAACAACAAGTCTAGCTTTATATTTTTCTATTGTTCCATCAGTTCTCATTTTCTTCTTGAAAATCCATTTACATCCTAAAGGTTTGTTTCCAGGAGGTAAATTAGTAAGAATCCACGTATTATTTTCGATAATAGATTCAAACTCATTATTGATTGCCTCTTTCCAAAAAGGTGCATCAGGAGAAGACAAAGCTTCTAAATAAGTAGAAGGAGTATCTTCAATTAAATATGTGAAAAAACCTTCACCAAAATTTTTTTCTGTTCTAATTCTTTTACTCCGTCTAGGTTCAGGTTCAGATTCGGGTTCATGAGTTAAATCTGCAACTGAGGATGCAGAAGATGGAATATTATTCGTTGGATAAGACACTCTATTTTTCATAGGAAAAATATTTTCAAAGAAAGTTGCATCTCTGGATTCAATTATTATATTATTTGATATTGAAGATATTTCCGAGTTAATAACAAGGAATCTATAGGTATTACTATCCAATGAATAACCAATAAATATGGCATCTACGGTCTTAGGACCTATTTTTAATCTTTTGGATTCAGGAATACTAACTTTAGCTAAGCAACCCCAAACTCTAAAGTAACTAAGTCTAGGTTTGTGACCCTTCCAAATTTCATAAGGGATTTTATCTTTATCTTTCGCAGGTATTCTATTGAGGATGTAATTAGCAGAGAGAAGAGCTTCTCCCCATAAATTTTCTGGAACACCTGAACTAATGATCATTGCATTTATCATATCTAGTAATGTTCGGTTCTTTCTTTCTGCTACACCATTAGATTGAGGTGAATAGGGAGCAGTGACTTCATGAATTATTCCATTTTCTTCACAGAAAAGGTTTATTTCATTTGAAGTGTACTCGCCTCCTCGATCTGATCTAAGGATTTTAATCCTTTTTTCTAACTGATTCTCAGCTTCTGCTTTATAAATTTTAAATTTATTAAGAACTTCATCCTTAGTTTTTAGAAGATAAGTGTAACAGTACTTAGAAAAGTCATCTATGAAAGTGACAAAATAACGACTACCTCCACGTGTTAGAGTTCTATTAGAATCACAAACATCACTATGTATTAGTTCTAAGATTTGGGAATATCTAAATTCTATTGGCTTGAATGGTTTTCTAGGTTGTTTTGATTGTACACAGATTTCACATTTTGATTTATGATCTATATTTAATTTAGGAATTAATAGAAGATCAGACATTTTCTTGATTGATCGACGATTGACATGACCCAATCTGCCATGCCAAATTTCACAAGCTTCAAAATTTAACACAGTAGATTTAGAAGAAGAACCAGAGATTTTATTGATATTAACAGGTGCTATTACACTTAATTTGAATAATCCTTCAGATACAAAGCCCTTGCCAATAAACATATCTCCTCTGGAGATTACAACTTTATTTGATTCTAATACAACTTTAAGTCCTGTCTGGACAAGCAAAGAACTACTAATTAGGTTTCTTCTAATTGCTGGAACATGCTGTACATCACGAAGAATCAAAGATTTTCCTGAGGTAAATTTTAGATTGATGTGACCTGAACCTAGTACTTGAACAGCTGTTCCATCACCCATTGTTACACTTCTTTCACTTGATCCCTGATAGGATGAAAACCAGATTTTATCAGTGCAAACATGGATATTAGCACCAGTATCTAACCACCATTCATAATCAAAATAGGTTAGATTTATTGAAGGGGTGAAGGAGACTGACCTAAAAGAAGATGATTCTCCTTCAATCATATTGACCTGAGATTTGAAATGATTCTGGTTCTTAGTATCATTCTTCTTCTTCTGGACAACCTTTTGCTTCTTCCGGTAGAAACATTGAGGAGCAATATGATTGTCCCTTCCACAGACAAAGCAGAATCTTCCATCACCTTGATCCTTGGATTTTATGTTATTATGCCTATGGATATTGTTTTGATGGAAATGTTTTCCTTTTCCTTTAAAATTTTTCCCCTTAGGTTTATAATTAGAATTGTAATCTCTAGAGTTCTGGCCTTTAGTATTTTGATTTTGACCTTCGGTAAGATTGACTTTGGCCTTGAGTTGATTTTCTTGAATCTCTCTAAGTCTGTATTGATCTTCGATCCTGATGGATTGAAGAAGAGACCTAAAGGTCAGGGAGGTTTGAGTCCTTTTAATATTTTTGGCAAATTGATTCCACGATGGAGGAAGTTTATCTATTAAACTTGAAACTTGATACGTTTCATCAAGGATAGACCCTCCTCTAAGAATTTCTTGAACAAGATTTTGGAAATGATGGATCTGGTCATTGATTGGTTGGTTATCTACCATTCTAAAGTTATGAAAGTCAGAAACGGTAAATCTCATAGCCCCCTCATGATCTCTGATATAGGTATCTTCTAAAGCACCCCAGAGTTCTTTAGAAGTTTGGCATTTCCTATAGGTTGCAAATAGGTTGTCTGAAAGACAACTCAATATTCTAAACCTACAGTGATAATCTACTTCTTCAGGAGACTTAGAAGTTGCATCAGAACCTTGGGAATTGGTTTCAAATGGAAGGATTTTACCTAGGGCAGAAATTAGACCTAATGAAATTAACCAGGCCTCCATTTGTTCTTGCCATCTAAGAAAACCCTTCCCATCAAATCTATCAGGTTTAAGGCTAGAAGAATCCACAGAACCCATACCAAGGTGATTTAAGAACTAGAGCTGCACAATAATAAATATTCGTTTTAGAATTTTAATAATCAATATCAGAACATATGTATTTAATTAAACAATATTTTTTTTTTTGTTTCTATTTTATTTCATTTAGAATCGCCTTAGATTGTTAGCAAAATTGGTACTGTGAAATAAAAGTAGAAACAATAAATGTAAATCTATCTATATTATCCTAAAACACTAAACAATGCTATACAGAACAGTAATACAATGAATCTGTCCTATGTAAAACAATAATTTAAACATGTACTATGAATCATAAATTGAGTTTTAGGATTTCTGACCGGAGGCGTGCAGAGGCACTGTCCTAAGGCGATTCTCGGCCCTCGTGCAGGATTCAATCCGAGAACTCTGCCCCAAGATACAACCGGGTATCCCTCCTGCAGGCACGACTGTGAAGGGACTGACAACGGCTTCGCCCAGTAGTGAAAACCAGATTAAAAGGAAAACTGGAAACAGGAAAACCTAGAACGCAGGAGAGTTCTAGATCGGGACAAAATATATAGAGAGGAAGAGAGGGTCCAGAGATACATACATGTGATCTGACTCCATCCTTTTATAGATGGAGAAACACCGTGAGGAAGAGACACCGCTCGGTGAAGACGCGACGCGGTACAGCGGAGGACGCGACGCTCGGAGAAGGCCGCTCTTCAGAAGTCGCGACGATTGGAGAAGACGCGACGCGATGCAGTCCGAACGGGAACGGATTCTCGGGCTCTTCGAACGGAAAGAAAAAATAAATAAATAAAAGAAAATCGGGCAAAAAAAATCACACCCCGCCGCGCGTGCGAACCGGACCGCGCGTGCGAACTGAACCGGGCCGGGCCGCGCGCGCGCGTGTGAGTGGCCCAAGACGGTACAAGGCCAAACGAAAGAGGGATCATATTTAAGTGGCTTTGGGATGTTCTCCTTTTCCCATGTGGGACTAAAGGAATGGCTTGGAGGGAATTTTGGGTTTTTCCCTCCAAACCTCTAACATAATCTGCTATAACAATCATTGTAGAAATGCGCCAAATGCCAAAATCAAAAATCTCATCCAACGTACTTTCAAATTTTTTTTGAAAAAAACATTTTCAAGTTAATTAAAAAAATATTTTGATTTCTAAGCAGTGCAAACCTTTCTCATTAAAAAAATGATACATTCTTGAAAAAAAAGTTTACACAAAAAATATCATAGAATTGCAAATATTGTTCTCATGTAATAGAATTTTTCTTGTATGTTATTAAGAAATAATAGTATAATAGTAAAATAATATATGCTTTTTAATCCAAATGCATTCTATCTATCTTTACCCACTTTATACTTGTATGATAACCCAAGCAAATCAATTCACTAAAGGCCAGATCAGGTTCAAGAAAAAGCCAAAATAGGTTCAAAGGCTGAAGAAGTAGTATATAGATGAGTTGCTTCCAAAAGCCATTCACTACATAAAGGTCGACCATAATATAAGAGCCGATCGGCATGCAAAGGCCGACCAACACACGGAGACCGATCGTAACATAAGAGCCGATCAGCACACAAAGGCCGACCAACATAAGAAGGCCAACCAATACACAGAGGCCGATCATAACATAAGAGCCGATCAGCACACAAAGGCCGACTAACATAAGAAGACCAACCGTCACCTAAAAGCCGATCAGCGTTCTAAAGCCGATTGACATAAAAAGGCCGACTGTCACATAAGAGCCGATCAGTACATAAAAGCCGACTAACATAAGAAGGTCGACCGTCACCTAAGAGCCGATCAGTACTCTAAGGTCGATTGACATAATAAAATCGACTGTCACATAAGAGCTGATCAATACACAAAGGCCAACAAACATAAGAAGGTCGACCGTCATCTAAGAGTCAATCAATGTTCTGAGACTGATTGACATAAGAAGTCCGACGTCACATAAATGCTGACCGACACATAATGACCAATCAAAAGATGAAAACAGTAAGAAATGAGGTAGTTATCCTACTATAATAACTAATTGCCGTTATTACATGCATGGTTAGTTTATAATAGAACTAACCGTCTGAGAGGCCCGTCTAAGTGAATTCAGTTAAGGCCCAAGCCTATAAATACCGGTCAATCTCCAGGGGTAGGTGAGATAACCAGCTGAAATATTGTCTTATTCTTTAGCCATCTTTCTTGAGTTCTCTATATCTATTTTACCCGAACCCTTGATAACTTAAGCATCGAAGTTTTCTTTGTCAAAGATATTCCGGCCAGGAATTTATTTTGCGGGTCATCAAGGAGCCCGATAGAGCAAGTCCAGACGGTACATCAGAGCCACATTGGTTTGGCCACAACAGATTGGCACGCCAGGTAGGGGGGGAAATCAGAAGTAACCTTGAAAAGAAAGATGGCAAACGGAAGAGCATAAAATATCTCAGCTATAAGGGCCCACCCGCCATCCAAGAAAAAATGATCCGCCCTTATACGGGGTGGACCTCGCCCTTAGGTTGGATGTTCTTCTAAACAAGATGGAGGTCTTGATGGCTGCTATCCAAAACCTTCAAGAAGTGACAGTTAGCCGGCAACAATGCCCCATCGCTTCCAGATACAGTCGATGTTCCCCATACAGGAAGTCCGATGCTCAGATCCAAGCCACCACTCCTGTCATCGTCACTTATCAAGCCGACGTTCCCCGCGCAATAGGATTTTGGACTTCGCGATCATGGAGAAGGCTGGAGTAAAGGAAAACATTCCAGATCTTATTCCGTTTCCTCCAATGAATATACTCCAAGAAGCGCCAGTGGAGCCAGGACAGTCAAAGACAGATCATTCCGAGAGGAAGTTCCATAAATTGAAATTACAAGTTACTAAACTCGATGATCAAAAAAACGAGGACATGATGACTACTTATAACACGCGCTGCCTTTTTCCAAGAGAATATGGAAGAGAAAATTCCGTCCCACTTGAAGATCCCTCAATTGAAACTTTATGATGGAACGGTCGACCCATTCGATCACTTGCACAAGGACCATATGATGATCCAGGGGACGATCGATGCCCTCCATTGTCTTGCATTTTCAGCCACACTCAAGAAAGCTGCCCGGATGTGGTATTTGAGTCTTCGACCAGGTTTCATCCACTCTTTTGAACAGTTAGAAAAATTGTTTGTGACTCATTTCAGGATCAACCGGAAAATTCCATGAAATTCGGACAGCCTCTTCTTCATCTAGCAACAGGATTGCAAAATACTGAGGGACTACGTGGCCCGCTTCAACCCTGCCGAAATCTCCAACCTCAACGAGCACGTTGCTATGTCGGTAATGAAGAAAGGGCTCCGATCATCCAGATTTACCTTTTCTTTGGACAATAAGTTTTCCATCAATTACTCTGAGCTATTAGCATGCGCACAGAAGTATGTGCAAGCTGAAGAACAAGTTGCAAGTTGGCACCAAGTAGAGGAAAAACTAGTTCCAAAGAAGAAAAATTGAAAAGGTAATGAATCAATGTCTTTCGATGTCAATGACATGCCGACCTATCGACAAGACCAAAGCCAAAAAATCTGATCGGCAAGGCTCAAATCGACAAGTTTGATACTTACACTCCTTTATCTCTCCCAAGGAAGAAGATATTAATGGAGATTGAAAAGGAGAGGTTTCTCCAAAGGCCCCAATATGGAACCGAACCTTGTTGCGCGAGGTTGGAGGTGCTCTCATCGGTCGGGGCCTTTAGAGAAAACTCTCCTTTTCAATCTCCATTAATATCTTCTTCCTTGGAAGAGATAAAGGAGTGTAAGTGTCATACTTGCCAATTTGAACCTTGCCATTCAGATTCTTCGACTTCGGGCTCGCCGATAGGTCGGCATGTCATTGACATTGGAAGGCAGTGATTCATTACCTTTTGAATTTTTCTTCTTTGGAGCGGGTTTTCCCTCCACTTGGCACTGACTTGCAGCTTGTTTTTCAGCTTACGCATATTTCCGTGCACATGCTAATAGCTCAGAGTAGTTGATGGAAAACTTCTTGTCCAGAGAAAAGATAAATTTGGATGACCGGAGCCCTTTCTTCATTACCGACACAGCGACGTGCTCGTTGAAGTCAGGAATTTCTAGCATGGCAGAGTTGAAGCGGGCCACGTAGTCCCTCAGTGTTTCGCCCTCAATTGCTGGATGAAGAAGAGACTATCCAAATTTCGTGGCATCTTCCGGCTAGTCCTGAAATGAGTCACAAACAATTTTTCTAACTGTTCAAAAGAATGGATGATACCTGGTCGAAGACTCGAATACAATATCCTGTCAGCTTTCTTGAGTGTGGCTGGAAATACAAGACAATGGAAGGCATCAGTCGCTCTCTAGATAATTATATGGGCCTTGAAACTGCCCAAGTGATCGAATGGGTCGACCGTTCTATCATAAAGTTCCAGTTGAGGGATCTTGAAGTGGGACAGAATTTTCTTTTCATGATTCTCCTGGAAAAAAGGTGGTCGCGCGTCATAAGTATTCATCCTATCCTCTTTTTTTCTTTGATCATCGAGTTTAGCAACTTGTAATTCCAATTTGCGGAACTTCCTCTCGAAATGATCCTGTCTTCAATTATCCTAGCTCTGCTGGGTGCTTCCTGGAGTAGATCCATTAAAGAAAATAGAATAAGATATGGGATGTTTTTCTCTATTCCAGCCTTCTCCATAATCACGAAGTCCAGAATTCCATCACATGGGGAAACGTCGGCTTGACAAGTGACGATGACAGAGTGTTGGCTTGGATCTGGACGTTGGACTTCCCGTACGGAGGAACGTCGACTGCATCTGGAAGCGATGGGATGCTGTTGCCCGCTAACCGCCACTTCTTGAAGGTTTTGGACAACAGCCGTTAAGACCTCCATCTTGTTTAGAAGAACATCTAGTTGTTGACCTAAGGTTGCAGCTGGGGCGAGATCCACCCCATTCAAGGGTGGATCATTTTTCTTGGATGGCGGGCGGGCCCTTCCAACTGAGATATTTTGTACTCTCTCTTTTGCCATATTTCCTTTCAAGGTTCCTTCTAAGAATTGATTTCTTCCCTTTTCTGGCACGCCAATCTGTTGTGGCCGAACCAGTGTGACTCTGATGTACCATTTGGGCTTGCTCTATTGGGCTCCTTGATGATCTACAAAACAAACCTCTGGCCAAAATTTTTTCGGCGGGACACTCCAATGCCTAAGTCGGTAAGGGTTCGGGTAAAACAGATATAGAGAACTCAAGGAAGATGGCTAAAGAACGAGACCGTATTTCAGCTGGTTGATCTCACCTACCCCAGAAGATCTTCTATTGATCGGTATTTATAGGCTCGGGCCTTAACTAAATTCAGTTAGACGGGCCTCAGACGGTTAATTCTGTTAAGAACTAACCTGTGACTATAATAACGGTAATTAGTTATTATGGTAGGATAACTATCTCATTTCTTACTATTTTCATCTTTCTTATGCTTGATCAATCATTACGTGTCGGCCGGCATTTATGTGACAGTCGACCTTCTTGTGTTAATCGATCTCAGAGCACTGATCGACTCTTAGGTGACGGTCGACCTTTTTATGTTAGTCAACCTTTGTGTGCTGATCAGCTCTTATGTGACAGTCGGCCTTCTTATGTTAATCGGCCTTGGATCACTGATCGACTCTTAGGTGACGGTCAGCGTTCTTATGTTGGTCAATCTTTGTGTGCTGATCGGCTCTTATATTACGATCGGTATCCGTATGTTGGTCGGCCTTCTTATGTTGGTCGATCTTTGTGTGATGATCGGCTCTTATGTTACGATCGGCCTCCGTGTGCTGGTTAGCCTTTGCATGCCGATCGATTCTTATATTATGGTCGGCCTCCATATCAACTTTTGGGAGCAGCTCAGCTATGTACTGCCTCTCCAGCCTTTGGACATATTCTAGCCTTTTAATGGACCTGATCCAACCTTTAATAAATTGATCTGCTTGGTTTGTCATATATATATATATATATATATATATATATATATATATATATATATATATATATATGGCCATCTAGATTGATATAGGAACTTTTTGCACCAAATGACAAGAACCAACCAAGGTCCAATTGACTTGTATAATCCTATGAGGCTTTTAATCATAGTAAAATATATAAAAAAAAACACCAAAAATCAAATCCTAAAATTATTTTATTAAATATTATTTTATTTTAAATAAAAATTATAGGAATAACTATAGAAATATTTTAAGAAAACTGATGGAATTATACACTAACCATCTATTTGAACTAAGAAACTTTACCAATCAGGAGCGAGGAACCAGCTAAAGGCAAGTCCAATTCATTTGGATAATCGTACTTTTTTTTTTTTTTTTTTGTCCATGGACTTTTTAAGTTTTAACTATGGTTTACCTTGATCCTAAAAGAAAAGAAATCTTCATCATGCTTCTTTCCCTTGCACCTCTGAAAGCATCACCAGCCATATTGGCATCAACTGCTCTAGCCTCATAATTTCTAGTGTTACAATGATGATGGTGATGATTTTATGGGCAATTAGCTAGTTCATTTTTCTTGCCTAAACGTCACCTTTTTGGCATATAACTCTACTTTCTCGTGAATGTGTGAGGAACTTCATTGTAATCATGCGTAATTAATTGGCCCTCAATGTGCATCTCATGTATGCGGTTTATCTTTTACCCCTTCATGCGAAAAGTAGTGACATCTCATCCATGAAATATATCAAGCCAGTAATCATATCATGCACTCTTGCAGGAGCTAGTATCAGATTAAATAGTTTATTGACGCTTTGGACAAGGTTTAATTCACACAAAAAAAATTACTCATGGATTCCAAAATCCTGCCGCTCATCAGTTTCACGCATAGCACTATCAATTAATGTAGTTAGTTTTGCCACTGGCAGCGTTTGAGCACATTATTTCAGGCTTTGATAATACACCGCTTGTCAACTTGGAACCTTGGCACGATGGTAGTGCGTTTGACTCTAGATCATATGGTTGCGTGTTCGATTCAAGTATAGTTCAGATCCTGGAAATTTTTAACTTTTATTTTTGAGATACCATTTACCACCAGTCCTTGCAATCTTACTTCTTTTTTTTTTTTTAATCTATTCCTCTATTTTTTTATTTTATATATTTTATACATTTATTTTTTTTATATAAATCTATAAAATATACATATTATTATATTAATTTCTATAATATACCAATTTATATATTAATTCCAAAAAATGCTCCATTGCATATTAAAATGTTTAGGCTAGTTGATTTTAATTTAGTATGGGTATATAAAATCGAAGCAAACCGAAAAAACAGGCTGGACCGATCCTAAATTTTTTATTAACCAGGTTGACCGATTCTACTTTAGATTTGATATTTTAAGAAAACTGGTTTTCGATTTAATTTCGATTCAATAATTTCGAAACTGTATAATATATATATATATATTAGATTTTTGTTATTATTTTAGTTCAAGTTAAAAAAAATTGGTATTTTTATATCTTTTGGATAGAGGCTTAATTTCATCTCATCTCATAGTCTTCATCAACTATTATTTTTTTTCTTTCCGATCTGTAATCCCACAAATATAAATCTAAAATTATCATTATTTCATAAAAAAAATTATATTATGTTTGTTATACCTTGATGGTTCACCATCAGAACCAGATCGCTGCAGGGCCCGATCGACCCGCAGAAGGAGAGGTCCGAACGATCCACTCCTGCCAGAGTTCGGTCCACTGCTCTCCTTCGGAAGTTCGACCTACTGGAGTAAAGGTCCGATGGCCCGCTCCTGCTGAGGTCCGGCCCATTGCTCTCCTTCGGAAGTCCGACCCACTGGAGTAAAGGTCCGACGGCCCACTCCTACTGAGGTCCGGCCCATTACTCTCCTTCGGAAGTCCGATCCACTGGAGAAGATGTACGACAGCCCGCTCCTGCTGAGGTCCAGCCTACCGCCCTACAGACACCCTCCCTCGGAGGACCGGCTGGCCCTCTCGGTCGGCGTCCGACCCGACCATTTCAGGGTCTGGAGAGGTCCAGAAATCTCTTCTGTTGTAACGAACTCTTGCTACATCAGCGTTACTGCTCCACCACTCCCACGATGCTGCCATATCCGGACGCCACGTGGCCACTCTCTAGATTCTCCTAGGGGCAGATCGATCTTTTTTCGACTCCTTCCTAACGGATTTTGGACTGTTCCGCGCCTATATAAGGTGCCCGGGGGATCCCGTTTCGAGCTAAGGACCCTCTTCCCTCTCCATAAGCTATCTTCTTGATTCCTCCTTTCTGTTGCCTTCAAGCTTTTGCTAATTTAAGTATCGGAGTGTCCCCCGCCGGAACACCACCGGTGCCTTGGAGACTTTGTTGCAGGTCGACCGGAGGAGGAGCGCTCCAGCATAGCCGATCGAGCCCGGTCCAGGGGAAGTCGCCGCAACAATATTCATTGATTTGTTTCATGGCTCGTAACTTGAAACAATCTTTACAGGAAAAAAAAGAAATCAAGAAACTGAACCGATATGACCTAATCAATCTGATTTTGGTTTAATTTTTTTTGTAAAGTTTATAGAATTAGTTTTAAAAATAAAATAATTATTTAATTAGTTGCATGGTGTCGATCGTTAATTATAACCAAATCATGATCAGGATTTATTAAAATTGAAAAAGAATTGTTAAAGAGGTTTGGGAGATTAAATCCCTTGCACCTGTCAAATTTTTGGTAATAGGTAAAATGTTTTAAACCTTAAAGAGTAATAAATCAAGTTATTATTATAAATCTCATGATGTTTAAAAATAAAAATTCAAAACCTTGTAATTATGTAAAATATAGCTTGATCCATGGAGTTTTATTAAATCTGGCACCATCCTTTGGATTCTTTGAATATTCATAAAATTAAAATCTTGCTATAAAGAAAAAAAATAATAAAATATTGGCTACATTGACCTTCCCTCTCTAACCCTTTCTTCTTCTTTAATGATATCATTGGTAATGGGAACAGACAAATCTCTTGATTGAATAATACATAAATAGAGGGAGGGACAATATGCCCTTTATATAGGGTTGGACTTCGGAAAGCCCATTCCCATTCTACTGTTGGATTGTATTGGGATTATTGTCAATCCCATTTTCAATGCAATCAAATGGTCAAAAATTATGTGTTCTCGGTGTAGCCCCTTTATATAAGCCTTTCATAGTTCTTCCCATCAATGAACCATTTAAATAGGGATTCTTAATTTTTCTAACTTACATTCATATAAATGTATGAACCATAAAAACATTTAATAAATCAAGGGTGAATATTGAAATCCAAGGAATATAGAAAGCCGGAACAAGGAATATAGAAGGTCCATAGGCAAGAAGAGAGTATGTAGTAAAGAAAAATTTAATGTAATTATTTAGACCACTTCAATTCCTAACATTTTCCCAATTGGTCTATAATGACTATTTAAGTTTTAGTTTCATAAAATGGCCACAAGCTTCATTGGCCACTTAATTTCTTACATAAATGAACTACTAATATGGATCATGGCAGGCCTATGCCATGTATTCAACATATTTCCAATCATGCATTACAATATTAGTAACTCATTTAAACAAGTTTAAATAAGGAAGAAATTAGACAACAAAGCATTATGTCCATAATTTTAAATGGTCCAATCATAATGTCAAATACATGACAATCCTATAGTAACATCGTTTCATTGAAATGTGTATATAATTTAACTGGATTAAATAGAATGAACATTAAAAATAAAGAAATCTCATAATGTCAAAAATAATTACAATTAAAAATCCTTTATTAACACATCAAGACAATTACACAAACATGTTCCTTGAAGGTTTTTGGCACCAATATTTTCATTAAAGGATCTACAACTATTAGGCTCATGTTGATATATTCAATTGACACTTGTTGATTCTTTATCCTCTCTCTTACAACAAGATATTTAATGTTAATAGCCTTTGATGCACTTGAACTTTTGTTGTTCGTTGAGAAGAAAATCACAGTGGAATTATCACAATAGACTCTTAACGGCTTAGAAATGAAATATACGATATGAAATTCCAAGATAAAATTCCTCAACTAAAGCGTATGAGAAGTGGCTTCATAATATGCCGCAAATTTTGACTCCATGGTGGATGAAGAAATTATTGATTGCTTCAAATTTTCCATGAGACATCTCCACCAATAAGCAGAAAAATATATCCAGAAATTGATTTTCTTGAATCTAAACATCAACATAATTTGAATCTGAATAACTGATTATTTCAAGGTTATTAGTGTGTTTATATATGAGCATGTAGTTCTTTGTTCCTTAAAGATATCGCATGACTTTCTTAGTAGTATTCCAATGAACTTATCCTGGATTACTCTAAAATTTTTCTAACATTCTTGCTGCAAAACTAATATTAGGATGAGAGCATGTTTGGGCATACATCAAGCTTCTCACCATAGAAGCATATGGAATATCTTTTATTTTACTCTGCTCAATTTTATTCTTTGGGCATTGATTAGAGCTATACTTTTCTCCTTTAAATATAAGCACCACACCAGATGAGTAATTTTGCATATTTTATCTTTCAAAAACTTTATTAATGTAAGTCTTTTTGGATAAACCAAAAAGTCTTCGAGATCTATCTCAAAAGATTTTAATGCCTATTATGAAAGATGCTTCACCTAAGTCCTTCATATCAAAGTTCTCATAAAGAAAAGCCTTGGTTTTTTTACGCAAATTCAAATCATTACTAGCGAGCAAAATATTGTCCACATATAAAATTAGGAATATAAACCTACTCTCACTAACCTTTAGATATATACATTAATCTTCTGTATTTTCAACAAATCCAAAAGATATAATAACATAGTTAAATCTTAAATATCATTGTTAGGAGGCTTGTTTTAATCTATATATGGACTTATTTAATTTACATACTAGATTTTTCTTTTCTTTTTTCTCAAAACCTTCTGGTTGATTTATATAGATTTTTTCTTCAAGATTGCCATTTAAGAAAGTCATTTTTATACCTATTTGATGTAACTTTAAATTATAATGAGTTACTAATGCCATGAAAATTTTAAAAGAATCCTTTTCAAATATAGGAGAAAATATTTTACTGTAATCAGTTCCTTTTTTTTGAGTAAATTCTTTTGTAACGAGTCTAGCTTTATATCATTCTATTTTATTTTTAGAGTCTCTTTTTGGTTTTGAAAACCTACTTACAACCAATTCGTTTAGACCCTTTAGGTAATTTAATTAAATCCCATCATTTTTACTTATGGATTCTAACTCTTCTTTCTCGGCATTATTAATCCATTGAATCAGATTCTTGCATTCAATGGCTTGAAAAAAAATGTAACCGGATCCTTTTTAATGTTGATATCAAATTCATGTTCCTATAAATATACAAAATAATTATCAAGAATTACATATCTCTTTTCTCTTTAAGATCTTCGTAAAGTTTCTGAATTTTTGTATTTTCTTGATTAACCATTTCTTTATTAGGGATTGATTCTAACTTATCATGCTGGATATCATTATATGGAATTTCTACCCTTATTGACATTTCAGGTAAAGGAATATTTACCCTTTGTTCTTCAAATGACATCCATTATAATGTAGTATTCTGGCTATCACTATCATTTTATAGAAACTTAGCATTTCTAGTTTCAATAATTCTAATAGTATGGTTAGGACAATAAAATCTATAGCTTTTAGACTTTTCTAGATAACTAATAAAATAACAACATACTATTTTAGGATCCAATTTCTTGTTATGTGAGTTAAACATTCTTACTTATGTTGGACAACTCCAAACATATACATAATTTAAACTAGGCTTCCTATCTGTCCATAACTCAAAAGAAGTTTTTAGGACAGCCTTATTGGAAACCCTATATATATATATATATATATATATATATATATATATATATATATATATATATTAATTATAGTTTTTAATGCTTTTCCCCATAAAAATATAGGAAAAGATGTATTACTTATCATTGTCTCAAGCATATCCACAAGGGTATAATTGTGCCTCTCAGCTACATCATTCTGCTGAGGTATTCTTGGTAATGAACATTGCATAATAATACCATTATGTTCTAGGAATCTAGCAAACGGTCCTGGATTACGACCAATCTCATTATATCTATTATAGTACTCTCCATCTCTATCAAAATTTATTACTTTTATTTTTTTATTTAATTGATTTTCAACTTCAACCTTGAATATTTTAAAATATTCTAAAACTTTAGCTTTATCTTATAATAGGAAATATAACCATAATGTGAGAAATCATCAATAAAGATAATAAAGTATTGTTCACCAGGATTAGAAAAAGGTCCACAAATATCATTATACACATGGACGAACCACACCAACTTTTCCAAGAAAGTCTAAAGGATATTAAAATAAAAAATATTAATAAATAATTAAAATTAATTAAAATAATTTTTTATAAATATTATTTGAATTGTACTCAATATTGTTTCATAGAACTAAATTTATCAATAATAAAATATATTATAAAATTTTTAGCTATTTCTTTCTCAATATAAATGACTAAATAATTGGCAAAAAAGTCGTTTTCTATCTTATTGCTCAATCTGATCTTGACAATCTTTATTGCTAAAAATACTCTCCTGTGGTAGCGGTTAAAACTGGAAGAGTCATAAGTGTCTTGAACTCCTGGAGGCTGCACGTGCACTGGCCACGGTGGTGGCGGCATCGTGCAGAATGTCATCGACGTGACACGACATGAACGGGCATTCATCAAATAGCGAGGCTAGAGGCAACGGGTGCGAGCACAATGGGGTCAGTGCAAGCTTGGGGTGAAACAAGCATCTGCCTGCCCATGCCCCCCGAGACCTGAATTGATTGTGTGACGGGTCTGGCCACTAGGGTGGTGCGTAGCTCCATCGTACGTGGTGTCTGTCGGTGTGGCGAGGCTAACAGAGGCCACCAGAATGGAGTTGCTATTCGATATGTCGATTGTATCGGCCTTGCACATGTACAGCCACCCGGTCAAGCCGTGCGATGATTTGGTTACCATGGCATCCATCGATGCGGAAAACAAGACAATGTCGGCTACACATGGCAAGTTATGAAGACGGGTGCCGGTCGAGTGACAAGAAAAAAATCTTTTATCTTCTTCTAAATAATTATGAAAAAAAAAATAATGAAAAGAAAAGAGAAAGTTGGAAATGATCCAACTTTCAAGTAAAGAAAGCTAATTTATGATATTTATTTTCTTTTAAAACTTCATTTTTCAAGATTTTCCAAGCAATATTTAATACTGGTCAATTTTAGGAGGGGCTAAATAGGTAAATGCATGTATATTTATAATTTTATTAAAAAAATAATTTAAAAATAAAAATAAGCAAAAAGTTGAGGGAGGCCAAGGCCTCCTTGCCCTCCTACGATCTGCTATTGATTATGTATCAACTCTAAGAGTTCTAATCTTCTAGTAATACCTTTCTTACTATTTTTTTTAGATTGCTTGCTTTTAATGCAATCAATATAAATATAAAAATTAGTAAATTCTAGAGTTTTTAAGATTCTATCCTTTAACTTTTCAAGACTATTTTTAGAAATGTGCCCTAGTTTTTTATACTACAATATAGATAATTTTTCATTCAAAATGCTATATTTCAAACCAGCATTAACATGCAGGGTCAAAAGGGATTGAGTAAACAAGTGGTCTAAATTGACTTTATACAAACCACAAGGAATCCCAAAACTAACTAAAATAGAATTTAGATAAATTTTAAAAGAATGATTAGCAACAATAAAGGTATAACCTTCCAAATCATGTCAAGACAAAGAAAGAAGATTTCTAGAAATAGAAAAAATATAAAAAGTATTATGAAGATCCAAACTATGTCCAATATCCAAAATAAGTCTATAGGTTCCAATGGCTTCGACTTTTGATTTCAATCAGTTTCCCATAACCATGAATCTTTCTTCCTTATTTAGTCTCCGGGTTTTAAAGAATCCCTTCATAGAATTTGAAACATTAATTTTAACACCCAAGTCTAACCACCAAGTATTACTAGGGGCATTAACTAAATTGTTTTCAAAGAGTACAAGGGATGAGTAATCACCTTTCTTTTCAAATCAATTCTTCCTTTTTAAGGCAATTCTTCTTCATGTGTCATTTCTTCTTATCGAGAAAAACACTTCAAATTACTTCCCTTTTCTTTACTATTAGCTATTTGTTAGCCTTTTTTTGGTGATCCTCTTTTATATCTATAGGGTGAATTATTCTTATGCAACACGAAGTGAATACTCTATAATGTCTCCTTATATAGTTTCTTTTGTCATAGTCTCTCTTCTTCTTGAACACACATAACAATCAATTCATTAATTATTTATTTATCTTTCTGTGTATTGTAAGAAATTTTAAAATGATCGTATTTAGAACGAAGAGAATTTAGGACAAACTATACAAGAAAGGCTTCTAAAAAAATGGTCATTTGCAAAACATTAAGCCGACCAACTATATTTCTCATTTTCATTATGTGTTCCTTAAGTCTACTTATTTCGTTATATTGCATTGTGATTAGTTTCACCATCAATGTGCCTACTAAAGCCTTGTTTGAAGCTATAAATTGTTGCTCTACTGAGACAAGAAATTCTTTGATCTTGGTGGAAGTAGGAATCGAGCCTCAGACATTTTTGACAATCTTACATTTCATAATTATAAGACTTAATCTATCAAAATGCTCCTAGTTTTCATAGGATTCCTTTTCAGCAATTGTGCTATCATTAGATGGCTTACAAGGTTCTTTAATTTGAAGAGCCCAGTCTATGTTTAAGCATTCCAATTTAACAAGGAGTTGTTCATTCCAATATGAAAAGTTAGAACCATTTAACTCTAGTATACCAGACAAGTATTCAGAAAGTGAAGATGGTGTTATTACAGTAATAAAGAAACATGCTCACTAATTATCAATTATGCTATGAGTTTAAAGACTATAATCTAGAATCACACATAATTCATCACAAGATTCTAGCAAGAAACCTAATGCATTATTACAATCCCTCCTTTGGGTGAAAATCATAACATGCCATTAGATCATTCAATGAGCAAATTTAATTTACTCATATAAGGCTAAAAAGTTGATATAATATAATTAAAATTATCCTATACCATTGGATATAAGTTCAAGAATAACCAAATTATATCAACTTATTATCCTATCCTGTTAATGACTGCAAAATAATAACCATCCTTTAGGTTGATTATTATGCTACAACTAAAAATGCAATTGATGTCATATTCAACTATATTAACTGTTGTTGGTGCTAAAATCTGTCAGATGTTGGAGATGCTGGAGCTAGTGGTGCGAGAGAACCTCTAGAAGGTGGGACCTGCAAAAAGTCCTAGCCAAAAGATGTTTCAATGAAGATCCTTTGATGCTCAAGTCAAATATTCAGCCTAATAATATAAGGAGCACGAGTTAGAGTTTTTATCATACCTTTGGGGCTCATAAGGAGCCTCTTTTTATATGTAAGAGGCAGAGGCATTTTTGAGATTAAAAGATCTCAGCAAATTTGGTAAGAAGTGACAAGACTGGAGATCCTATCATATAGGCTGCCAAGGGATCTTCTTGTCCATACAAAATATCCATTCTTCTTTGATTGGAACTTTATCTTTTGTGCAAAATCAGTCATGCTTCTTAATGATGATATTAACCAATCATGAGTCTAGTCATCCTCTCCTTAATTGTAAAGATATACCAGCGATTAATAATCATGGAGCATGATGCGACCTTCTAGTTATGTAATCTAGTATGTGAAGATAAGCATCGGTCATGCTAACCTTTGGACGGCCCAAGGGAGTGTTATCTGAGAATTTGCTCACCATCAGACATAAAGATCTGAGGTCAGTTCAAGCACCTCTATCAAAACCAAGGGATGATTAGTTTGAGAAATAGTGGATACTGGCTACCAGAGCCAAGGTTCGGCTAGTGCTAAGTTTAAACGAAGTCAATTATCAACCTGAGGCTTTGTCAGCTAGAAGATGCTTGATCGGATTATCCTGGTCGATGAGCGCATGCTGATAGCCTTCAAAGGATCAATTGATGAGCAAGCATTTATCAATCATCACTAAGACTGGCTTGGACGAAGGTGATCGACAGTGAGTGCTCAGTTGGGCCTAGCCAATTGAGGAAGTGCTAGCTTCTCTAATAAGGGGTCGATCAAGTAGTAGGACTAACCATGCTGCAAGCCTATGATTGGATCATAAGTGTCCATCCAATAACAGATCTGTGAGGAAATCATTAGTAGGGGTACAAATTAGTCGGTTCGAACCAGGTCATGAGTGATCCTGATCCGACCGGGTTCTTTGATCGGGTCATAATATTAGACCCATACCCAATCCTTTAGAAAATCAGATTAGGTAGGGTCAAGTATACTATCAAAATTTTTAATCCTGGTCATTCGGGTTGGATCGAGTCCATAAATAACTTGATTCTATCTAAAAGATTTGGATCTAGATATGATCTGGATAAAATATAGACAACTATATTTTAATTATTACATAGACAACTATTATTAACTATACAATAGATAATAAATAATATTATCTTTAAAATAAATTAAGATATAAAAAAATTATAACTCTATCTTTATATTAAAAATAAGTATCACACAAATTTTAAAGTATAATTTAAAGGTCCAAATAGATATGATCATAACAGTATTAGTATGTTCGAGTTGGGTCGGGTCGGATCGGATCCAAATTCAATAAACCTAGACTCGACCTGGAAAATGAAACGAATCTAATTTTAGGACATGATTTGGATCCATAGATCTCTAAAAATGAGTTGGATCGAGTCTAAACGGGCCTGGTCGAGTTGGGCCACAGGTCAACCCGACCCATTTGTAGCCTTAATCATCAGTCGATCAAAGATCAAATTTGATGAATGATCTGCGAACATGTAGACCCTATTCGATGAGCGATCTGTGGGCATGTAGCAGGGTCATCCGACTGGGCTTATTAACTTAGGCTTCGTATCCTTTGTCCAAGCAAGATTCTCCTCAACAACTTTAACAAAATCCATAATTCCTCGTAGTAAAGCCACTTTATAAACCATACTAGCCAAATTATGCATTTCTTATAAAAATTGAACAATATCTAAATATATATTTTTGTTAGAAAATTACCATATCCACAAGTTATATATCAAATCAATAATTTAATAATATAAAACTACTAATATCTTTATATGGAAAAAAATAATATATCATATTAATAAATTTGTTTTCAAAACTAAACATCCAATTGAGCAATACCGGCTCTAATACTAAATGTTATGAATTTCATGGTGTTTAGGAATAAAAATTCAGGATCTAGCAAATATATAAAGCATATATTGATCCATAAGGTTTTGTTAAATTTGGCACCGTCCTTTGGATTCTTTGAATATTCAAAGAATGAAAATCTTACTACAAAAAAAGAAAATCTTGGCTATCTTGATCTTCATTCTCTAATTCTCTCTTTTTCTTTAATGATGTCCTTAGTAAAGGATATGGACAAATCTATTGATTGAATAATGTATAAGTGGAGAGAGGGACCAAGATTGCTTTATATATGCCTTCTATGGTTCTTCCCATCAATGAACCAATTAAATATGATATTTTTATCTTCCTATCTTACATTCATATAAATGCATGAATCATAAATGTATTTAATAAACCAAGGGTGAATATTGAAAGCTTAGAACAAGAAATATAGAAGGTTAACGGTCAATAGGAGAATATGTAGATAAGAAAAAACTTAATGTAGCCATTTAAACCACTTCAATTCCCAACAGTTATAACATGGACAATAATAAAAAGACTAGTGCTACTCTCCTATAAAAATAATTAGTTAGCATAAATGAAAGTATTAGTAAACAAATATTATTAAAGGAATGAACCAAAAAATATACTCTCATTTTTTTATGACAAAAAATTAGCGAATATGATTCACTTTTAACAAACTTTTCCATGGCCATCAACCTTTTCTCATTGGAAATTTATATAATTTATTTTTCCCCTTCATTATTTGCTTTTTTTTTTCTTAAGTCAATGGTGGAATTTCATCTTAAATGGTCCATCAAACATTAATCGACCTTTTGTCTTTCTTATTTACCATATAATTTTATTGTAATATATATACCATCTATCAAGTGTAAGAATATCTCAATTTAAAGATCAGCATATGAATTAGGAATGCGATAACGAACTGTGCTCCTAATCATTTTTTGTTCTTCATTTTATAAAAATGATGTTCGACATAGCTTTTAAAAATATTAGTTCATCTAAGAAGAGTTTATGACATAGGATAGATTATACAACCAAGGATCATAAAAACGTAGATGAAATCATCATCAAAGAATACAAAATTAGGCATTATCTATCTAAATTAGTGATTTAATTAATTATCACAAGGCATGAATTGCTGTTATTTTATTTAATTAAATAATATATATTTTGATAAGGGAAGGAGATAATTTCTTGAGTTTCTTTAACATGGTATGTCAAACATATTATTATAAATTTAATCAAGAGGCTTCGTATGAAAATCAAAAGAACAAGTAGAAGTCCATTTTAGAGTTGAAAATAATATCTCTACTATTACAATGCAAATTGCCATGTACTTTCATCCATTGCTTCTAGGTCTATGTTTGATGAAGTACAAAGGGTTTGCAACCTATAACCTACATCATTCAGTGATAGCTTTGCATCATTTTTTTGATAAAATGTATTTAATTTGAATAACTTTTGCTAAATGGATGGAGACAATGAACAGGGTAAGAAAATGGAAGTGGACTAATGAGCTATGGCATAGAAACCAAAATAAATCGATGTAACATTTCTTGCGGTCACAAAGAACATATGCCATCCCTCATTCACATAGCATGTTTGTAATGCTAACACCATGTTAATGTCCCATGCCGCTTTCAATTCCCTCATGGAAATTGAAAATATAAAGTATCAACTACCAAAATCATTTGAAAGAGGTCCATTAAAGTATCTAAAATTAGAGCCATCAAAACTAATCTTGGTTTGATGACCATGAGTCTAAATAAATAAGAAGGTGTTGTAGAGGGAAGTATAAGTTGAGCTAATATCAAGCCAAGCTAAGCTTTTTCATTAACTTTTGCACTCGTATTCATCCAAAACCTATTTGAACCCAACTCATGTTTCAATTTAGTAGAGCCTAAATGAGATATTAGCCGGCTAATCCAAGCTGCTTGCGAGCAACTCAAACTATTTATAATCTTAGATACAACAAAAGAACTCAAAATTGGTTGGTGAATGTAATAAACCCTTGAACAATGAAAACAAACTCAAAAAAATTTCCCTCAAAATATATTATTACATTAGTTGTTACTTAATGATATTTGGTAATATATTAATATCACTCATACACCAATGGCATGGGTTTTAAGTATAAAATACACCTATTATATTATAAAATTTGTCATTCCTCTAAGCTACCAACTTTAAAATTTGTTTTGCCAAGTGTTATGAATACATATACGAGACTTAAAGAGATAACCTGATATCCTCCTATCCCTTTTTCTTACCAAAAAAAAAAAAAAAGAAAAAAAAGAAAGAGAGAGAGAACCTTATATCAACTACAAGATGAAAATAAAAAATCTAATTTATTTTCAAAAAATAACTATTTAATTTGATAAAAAAGTTTGAATGCATATGCTGTAAAAAGTAGAATCATATGTTCTTAGATATCTCAAAACTATGAACCATGACATCCTAAAATCAATAACTAAATTATATATTTAGGATGACTTAGTGTATAGACAAAAAGTTTTTAAATTATGTAATATATGTTAATATACTTTTAATCTTGTAGCTGAAATCCAATATCCATTTTGCAAGCTGCATTACTGAATTTTGTAGTACATATAAAATCCTCTTAAACTGATTAATCATCATCTGTATTGTTCAAGTTAAGTGCAATGGAGATAATTTATCATGAAGCTCTCCTGCTTATTATAAATAAAAAAAATAAATAATAAATTAAACTGATAAGTTAATAAAATAAAAAAAAATAATTCTATCTCAGATAAAAATTTTTACATCTCAAATAATTTTTTCATATAATAATAATAATAAAAACTAACTGCTAGCATTTTTTTTTTTATAACACCAAGGATTGTAATTTTATTATATATATATATATATATTTATTTATTTTGATAAAATGGTGTACACAAAGCGATAAACACACCCTATTTTGAATCAAGAAAAGCCACCAATAACACGAAAAAACGCAAGAAGGACCCTCCAACCCCCGCTGCTACCGCTGTAGGCTGGAGAGTGGCTGAGTGGGAGATGCCCCTCCGCTCTCCGACATGGCAAACCCTAGAAGGACCAGCCTCCAGCTCCACCAGCAAAACCCCACCCTCCCTTTCTCCGACCCTCCGCCGTCGCCGCCGCCGCCGCCACCGCCGCCGCCACCCTGCTCCTCCACCCTCTCCGCCGTGGCCGTCTTCCTGAAGCGGCCGCAGGCCTTCCCCATCCTCCTCTCCGTCTTTGTCCTCCTCACCTGGCTCTCCCTCCGCCTCCAAAGCCCCGGCGGTGCCGCCTTCCGCCTTCGCTCCCCCGCCACTCCCTCCCAGGCCCAGGGGCAGGGGGGCGATATCGATGCCAATCTGGTGAGGTTCAGTGCCGTGGAGTTCCCTTCTCAGATCGCCAAGGACCGGAGGGGGTGGCTTCTCAACCCTATCACCGCGGCCCGGGAGGCCGGGATCCATGGTAAGTGCTCCCCATTTCAGATTATTCTTCGTATTTTTGGGTGATTTCTGTTGTTTGATTTGATTTGTGGTCGTTTGATGTGTGTTTTGTCCTTATCTGAATGTATTATTGTGTATTCTCGTCCAGATGTTCATTTTTTGGATAAATTTTGTGCCTTTCTTCTTGAATATTTATAATTGCTAGGTGGTGAATGGATTCTATGGTTGGTTAATCTGATCTTTTGCTCATTATTGATCAATAGAAACGTTTTGCCATTATTGTCAAATCTTGCAGACCTTGTAAGCTTTAGGGCAGCTGTGAAGTTAGACCTCTGATGTAATGGAGTTGCTTGATTAGTTCAGTTGATGATGAAGATGGGAAGATGGGTATGCTTTTCGTAGAACATTAGATAAAAAATAGCAGGTAACCATAGAGATTTGATGGTGTCTCAGTTTCTGGAAATTGGAATTGCCATAAATTGTGTAAATTAGAAAAGGAATTTGCAACAAATTGAAGAAAAAATAGCTAGAGATTTTGGGTTGAAGACATCTAAGTTAGATTGGTTAATTGAGAAATTGGGACGGTATGATCAAGCCAGATTATTGAAGGGGTGATGCATGTGTAATTACTATATGATTACTTACCCACCTAAACCAAAAATATGAATGGTAATCCAATCACTTCTGCAGCTATCATATGCCATCTTGATAAACTAAGCTACTTTGAGCAGTGCTGTTTGTTACTTGTTGCTCATGTTCATCCTTTAGGTTACATTGTCCTAGGAAACTTTGGGACATTTCCTCACATTGAATACCTCTTGAGTTATCTAACAAACCTCCTCTATGCTCTTGAATTAAACTTTTAATGCATTTTGAACATTGACTGATGCCTGGTGCTATCATTGTTCCATGCTTAGTGCTTGTCAATGTTGTAAGAAATGCTATAAGTCATGAATTAGTGTTTAGGAACAGAACTCTTACCCATAGTGACTACCATAGCAGCCATCTAAGTAGGCACTGCTTGTTACTCACATATGTTTACCCTAATAATTTTGAACAAGAGAAATATGTTCAGGAGAAAAATGGAGTGAATAAATTTGTCCAACCATTCTGGTTGAATAGTTTTTATTCTGGTTGAGAATATTAAGTGATTTAGAAGGGTGCCTATCAGCTTTTTTCTGAAATCATTCTTTTTGCTCTACCTTAACCTGCTTTATTATGGTCCCAAAAAAATTGTCTAGTGGACTAAAGTGGGATAAATGGGTTTTATTGAGGTCTCATCTAGGTTATTCATGAACGAATTGAGGCCTTGAGTTTTTCTTAATTGAATATTGGAATGACTAATCATCCATCATTCACTGCATGCTCTTCATTAGAGTTTTCTTCAAAACTAGAAAGAACTTTTCCTTTTCTTTCCCAAATATATGTACTGCAGAAAGTTTTAGAAAAGATGATGGGCTAGACAAACATTAGTTTCACCTTCTCATCATCTTCCCCCCTTGGTTCCTCAATTGTGTAGATAAATGTCTGAGCTGCAAAACGAAGAGAAGTATCCAATTCTATGATCATTTTATAATTCTTTGTAAAAAATGTTGAGTCAAAATTTTCTTTCTGTTCTCCACGCCCCCACCCTCACCCTCACCCCCACCCCCAATAGATGGAGCCAGAGTTACTAATTGGACTATAGCAGGTCCTTGGAGTCCCTGAAATGCAAATATTGTGCCAATACATGATGACCATGTCATCATCATCATCATTACTCAAGTGTTATCCCATTAAATATGGGGTTGGTTCTGGAGAAGAACTTGAAATTGAGATGACCTCACAGAAGTATTGAACGGATTTCATGACTGGCTGCCAACTTCACTTCAAGCCCATAGTATTGGCATTGGATTCTTGGCCAAGGCATATTTGGACGATAGAGAGACTACCATGAAATATATAAAACTGGTTTATAGATAGAGAGATCTACCTAAGCCAAACAAGACACAGTGCCATAAATGACAAGTGAAATAGCTAAAAATATAAAAAGCTGGCAGCATTAGATATGGAAGGATTTGACGTGATAGGTTTGATGGACACTACAACACATTATTCTTCCTATATTTTCATATGTTTTATTCAATTTTGCAATATCTATTTTGGAAAGCACATCAAAAGGCAATATGAAAATCAAGAAAGAAGCGGAAATATCTTCACAAGAGCAGAGGAGAAAATGCTTTCAAATCTATTTATCAAGATGAAATGAGGTAGGAAAGATCTAAAATCCAGATGCAAGGGAGAATTGATGATTGATTTTAATGTCCTATGCTATATATCTAGTTCCCTTCCATCTCCCCAAGATTAGCTAACCTTCACCCTCATGCAAGGCTTGCTGTACTGGTAGTGGCTACCATACTGGTACCTTATTGATACAATATGGTTGGTAAAATTAATGTATACTGTACCAATTTTTTAACATCTAGCCAGGTACAACCTGGAATGATTCCGCTCGATTTGGACTAGTTTGAATACAATGTCATATACTAAATTTAACCTTGGTACTATACCATTATGGTACAGTACACCCACTAAAGTATGGTGTGGGTTGGTATGGTAGATCCTGCCCTCATGTGGATGAGAAGCTTTTTGCATAAGTTGATGTACTCACAGTTGATTTTATTTCAATAAATACAACTCTACGTAGGAAATCAAATTTATCAATGGTACCAAAGATAACTTTTTGCCATCTAAGCTTATAATACTTATTTCTAATAGATAATGTAGCGTGACTCCAAAACCAACTCAAATGAGCTTTTTTGCTTTTTAAAAAAGAGAGGCAAGGAAATATTACTCTGTACACCATGAAGGCAAGAGGAGGGAGACAAAGAAGTCCCAAACAAAAAAAATCTTTGAATAAATTGATTTTGGATTTTGTAAAGGGGTGACCTTTAGATAAAGCCATTCCACTTACTTCCAGATCTCTCTCTCTCTCTCTCTTGTGCGTGTCTGTGAGTGTGTGCATTGCACAAGCTGTGCATACCCAGATGCTTGGGCTGTCTGATGTCAAGTTGATTTCTGTCCTTATTGTATATTTTATGTTGCTGACATTGCTGACATCATTAGGTGGGTGCGAGAATATTTAGTATAAAACTTGCAGATTTCACCATATCATTAGCCCATTATGGCTAGGTAAAGTTCTGAGCTGTGTCGAACATGGTCACGACTTTGGGAAATTGGTGCTGGAAACAATGCAATAGTGGGAATTTAGAAACAAAGGCTAGAGAAGTCCCAAGAAATGATGCTGAAAATTCGGCCTAGAAATTATGAGTGCTTGGGGAACCATGGAAAAACAATAGCAAAATCTTCAATTTACTACTTTGCAGTTCTCTGATTTTCTTCCCCTTTTTTTGAATATCAGATGAAAATTATAATTTTTTCCCCTTCCATTTATGGGAAAATGAATCAACTTTGTTTCCCAAACACATTTGTTGGAAGCTCAAAGTCAATTAGAATGTGTTTCATAGTGTACCTCTTCAACAGCAGAGGCACAGGTACAGGTAGCTTGCTGGTAACTTGGAGTAATTTCATAAACCTCATACACATAACCAGTCAAATTGCATCTTGATTATGGATACATAAATAAAATGACCATGTGAGCTACAGTGTATGTTTGCTACAGTGATATAATTATACATTACAAAGAACATACATATGTTAATAGCATCCAAATATAAGTATCTTGTATAACTACGCGATTATTTTTAAATGTTGGTAATAAGTATATATATTATGTAGAATATACATCTAAGCTGGTGGTTGGACTCTTGATCCATGAGCCATTAAAAAGCCATTCTAGAAATCCATGCAGATGATTAGGAATACACCTTTCTAGCTAGTCTAGCAGGATTTGCTATATGACAAGCCCTTCCCTCGTGCTTCTATACTCACCCACGGAAAAAAGGCAACATGTTAACTTGGTTGATAACATCCCATGTTTCCTCTTCACTAACAAGGATCCAAATATATCTTTATTGTGCATGTAATATCCATATATTGCTGACAGAGATGTCTGTTTACAGGGGTTGCATTAGATTGTGCTTCAGCGCATGTGGGACAGATCCAACCTGGCGGAATGAGGGGCAACCACCGACATAACAGCTGCAATGAGACCTTTATAATTTGGGGAGCTGGGACAGTGTTTAGAGTAACTACATTTTTATCACATACCAGTATTTCGATTCGCATATTCGATTAGAAGGGAATTTGAAACAGCTTTCTTGGTGAAGAATTTGAAATATTTTGTCGACAATCTTTTTCCTCTCGCAGTTGGAAAATGCTCGCATGAAAGATAAGGGCTATGCAGAAGTCAGTCTAGGGGTTGATGAGGTTGCTGTTGCTGCGAGTCCCAGTGGAACTGCTCATGCACTTATTAATGTAGACCATGCACGGTCTACCTTTTTCGTGGGCTGTCAGGACTGTTTGAACAACACCACCTCGACAACTGACTATAATGTTTGGAAAGATCTTTGATGGAGCCTTGACATTCTGAAGTATGAGATACAACAAACTGGACCTCAATTGGAAGGGCTGAATTGAAGGAATTGTTCTCTCCAAGCGTGTGATTGCTAATACCATCTTCTTCTGGTGATCAATGCATTTGATAGGAACATGGTTTTTTTTCATCTCATGCACATAACTAAGTAGTACCATGTTGGTCTCCAGGTCATCATTACATGTACAGCTGTAGAGCTACTTAGAGGTTCCATTATTGGTTTTATGATCTTTTATACATGATTTGTGTAACAAGACCCTGGTGTTGAAAACAGTTACCATACCTGTATGCAGTTCTCTATGTACTTCTGCAGGGAAAATTGTTTTTTTTCTTGGGTGAATTAACCTTGTCAAAATGGCATTCATTGTATTTGATTTTAATCATTACACATCATTTTGGATAGACCGGTCCCCATATTATTTCCATACCAAAAATTTTTGCTTTCATATAAGATGAAGTGTAGCAGAGTTAGATTCAGGTTGACCTTAAGCAACTGGACTTGACGTTTGTGAAGCGGCCACAACGATCACAAGGTTTTGAGGAGTGCAACTGACCGAACGAAACAAAGCGGATCTCAATTTTTCTCTATTGCTATAAGCTGTACATCTTTTTACTGCTGAACAAGATTTTTGTTTTTCATTTATTTAGAAATTCCTGAAGGAATATTTGGGGCTTAAAGTAACCCATCAAGGATAAAGAATTTTATTGAGGAAAAATATCGGTACGGTGTCTTCCAAGTTGCAATTCTCTCGAGTAAAAGTATCAAAGGGTTTCGCTAACCAGTGCCTTTAGGACACTGGTAAAGAAATAAAAGGGTTCGCTTGGTGCAGTCGTCGCGTGCTCTTGTTCTAACTTGAGTCTCGTGCCTGGACGATCTTTGGTGCAGTCATCGTGTGCTTTTGCTCTAACTTGATTCTTGTGCTTGGACGATCTTTTTGGGGTTTCTATGTACAGTGCATCGGTCATCGAAGACGATCGGAAGTAGTGGCGAGAAGCAATCGGTGGAAGACTCGGGGGATCGGAGGGAGGGGGTGGATGATCGATCGTGATCCAAGATTGTACAGGGAGTTTTTCGGAGCTCCACGTGGACATCGCACCAGATTTTTTCGAAGGAAATCGAGCAACTTCAAGCGCTATTTTCCACGGCGCTGGAAAAGCAATCGACGGATGACTCGGGAGATCGGAGGGAGGGGGTGGATGATCGACCGTGATCCAAGGTTGTACAGGGATTTTTTCGGAGCTCCACGTGGACATCGCACTAGATTTCTCCGAAGGAAATCGAGCAACTTCAAGCGCTATTCTCCACGGCGCTGGAGTTGCCGGCGACTGTTCTGGAAGTCTCCCGTCGTCGATGGGAGAGGGTGGTAGTGATCATTAGGAAATTAGGTCGGTGGGTCTCGGCCGATGGATTATCCAAGGAGGTATGGTCCAAGCTCTGCCTCGATTATGACACTGAGATCTTCCCTTTGGCCGTAGATCACTTGACTGTTTGACTGAAGTCGGAGACCGAGTGCAGGAGGGTGAAGGGAGGGGGGCCATGGTTTGTTGGTGGACAACTCCTGGCCATGGAGGAGTGGGTTCCCAACTTCGTGCCGGGAAGAAATGTGATTAAGAAAATAGTGGTATGGCTCCGTCTCCTGGGCTTGCCACTAGAGTTCTGAGAGCCGGAGGCGATCATGGCAGTGGCGGCAACGGCGGGTAAGCCTTTTTCCATTGATGGTTTCATGGGTAACCTTAAGAAAACGGGTTATGCCTGTGTCAGGGTGGAACTGGATGCTAGCAAACCCCTAAAGCCGGGTGTCCTGATCCATGGTTTGGCGAGGGACCTTTGGCAACAATTCATCTTTGAAAACTTGCCACTGGTCTGCTTCAAATGTGGCCATATGGGGCATGAGGTGGAGGGCTGCAACTTCGAACATTTGATGTCTCCGGCTGCTGTTGCTGTAGCTGCTGCTTCTTCTTCTCAGCAACTGAAGCCTGATCTCTGGATGTTCAGCGATGGTCCGGCTGCGTTGGCGCCGTTGGAGGGGCTGCATGTGGATGCTGTGCAGTGGCCGGTGTTTGGTCCCTAGTTGGTCACCAATCGGGTTCGTCAACCTCGGTTGGTTAAGGTTCCACCACCAGTAAAGAGGGACCTCGGCAAGGATAAGGTACCCACCTCAGACTGCACCTCTTCTTCCCCGCCTCTTTCGTCTCCTATTGTGATCCCCTCCTCCCCAAGCTCACCGCCGGACTCCGACGGTTGGCCGAAGCCAACCAAGCTGGCCCGCCGTCGGTCTCTAGGAGTGAGCTTGGGCGACTGCTCTGGGGATGGCCAGGCTTCTCTTATGGGCCTTGGCCCGTTGGGCTTATTGGGGGATCGAATGGACTTGGGCCCTGCGGTTGAGGCCGGCCCACGGGATAGGCAGATGGTGGACTACCCTTTCTCTCAAACGGGTCCATAGCCACAGGATTCGCCTGTACCCAGTCCCAGGCTCTCGGATCGTTCCTCCTCTGCTGCTTCTGAAGCTGGGGACTCCACTCCGGTGAAGGTATGCTCTCCCAAACCTTGTATGGAATCTCCTAAGGGGGCTAAAGGAAAGGACATTGCTGCCTATCGGCTTGGTGATGTCAATCCTGAATCGGTGAGGGGGAAGTTACTGACTGAGGGTGATGTTCCTTTTTCTGGATCTGCTAAGTCTTCTATGTCTTCTACTGCTATGCATGCTGTTTCTGTGGACTTTCTTTCTGAGGCCGATGCAGGGAGGGGTGCTAATCAATTGAAACTAGACTCTACTTCCTCCAAAGTCCATGGGGTGATGAATCCGGATGGAGATTCTCAGGCCAATTATGATCTTAGTCGGAAGGTGGATATCCCTGTCACTGTGATGGTTGCTCATTCCTCCCTTGGAGACTTGCAGGGTCATGAGGGCACATCTGCTAAATTGAAGAAAGCTTTGGGCTCTGTTGGTGGGTCTTATATGGGTTCTCAGAAGGGTCAGGTACCACCTAAGGATACTATCTAGGGGTCTGCCAAATATGGGGTGAAATCTCCTAAGGTTGTTGCCTCTGGGGATGCTACTGCTCAGGCATCTGGGGCATCCAAATTCTCTTAACTTGTAATGAAGATCCTACTTTGGAATGTTCAGAGGGCAAGGAAACCTGCCTTTCTTTCTACTTATGGCAGATTTCTATAATTATATCATCCTCAAATGCGTATTCTTTTGGAGACTAGGCTTTATGGGCCCAGTCTCCAATGTGTTTGGCGCCATTTTCTCAGGGATTGGGATTTTTATGTTATTGAATCTCAGGATCTGGCTGGTGGCATTATTGTCACGTGGGATTTGGGGGCTGCCGAGGTCGAGGTTTTTCACTGTTCCTCTCAAATGGTGGCCATTGTTATTTCCAAACCTAATAGGCCCTTTTGGCTCTTATGCGGTGTCTATGCCAGTACGTCGTATAGGGAGCGGAGGGTGATCTGGGAGGAGGTTTCAGTTTTGATCGATCAGGATGTCTCTATTGTGGTTGCTGGTGACTTCAATGTGATCAATTGGGCTGAGGATAAAAGAGGTGGTAGACCCTTTGCTGTTGATGCTGCATCTTTGGAGTTTACAGATTTTATCCATAATTCTGACTTGGTTGACTTGGGGTTTGTTGGTTTCACTATACTTGGTGTGATAACCGGGCCAGCATCGCCAGGGTTTGGGAGCGACTGGACAGGGCCTACGCCACCCCATCTTGGCTTTCCCTCTTCCTAGCTCGCATGGTTTGTCACCTTAGCCGTATTGCTTCTGATCACTGCCCTCTTATGTTATCCATGGATCTTCTTGTTCAAAGGTCTAGTCATTTCAGATTCGAAAAGTTTTGGCTCTCTTTCCCGAAGACCAGAGATATTGTCCGAGAGGTCTGGAGTACTCCTATCCGGGGTAATGCTTCTTACCGTATGTCTCGGAGATTGGAGCTCCTCAGGAGACGGTTACTCAGATGGAATAGGGTTGAGGTGGGTGATGTGTTAAATAAGCTAAAGACTGTGGAAGGCTCTATCTTTGACTTGTAGGAAAAGGAGGATAGGTTGGGGTGCTGATATGGAGTCCCTTCGCTCCCTCCTCTCTCTGCATCACAATCTTCTTAGTCATCAGGAGGTCTTTTGGAGACAAAGATTCAGAGTTCAGTGGCTACAGGATGGGGATAGGAATACTCGCTTCTTCCATCATGCCACTATCGTTCGAAGGCACGGGAATTCTATTCGAGCCTTGCGGTCTTCTGATAGTCAGTGGCTAGATAAGGAGGAGGCTATCCGAAGGGAGATCCTATTGTTCTTTAGATCCAGATGGACGGCTTCTAGCCTTATCACTCCCCTTTTCTCCTCTTATCCCCTGGATATTGCGTCTCTCCCTTTCTTAATTCGCTTCTCCTAGCCCCGGTGTATGCTGATGAGGTTCGGGCTGCTTTGTGGTCTTTAGGGGAGGACAAAGCCCCTGATCCTGATGGCTATCCTTTTTTTTTCTTTAAGAAATATTGGGATATTCTTTGCTCTGACTTTGTTGAAGCCATGCAATCTTTTTTCTTATAGATTTTATGCCTATCTCCTGGAAGTAGACTTTTATTGCTCTCATCCCCAAGCATCCTGATGCCTCTAAGCCTGCTCATTACAGACTGATCAGTTTATGTAACTCTCTCTATAAAGTCTGTACTAAACTCATGGTCACTAGAATGAAGCCTATCCTTCCTCAGTTGATTTGCCCTGAGCAAGGGGCTTTTCTTGCCGATCGATGTATTTCTGACAATGCACTTATTGCCTATGAATTCATGTCGGATCTTCTACGGGCCTCTATTCGTCGTTCTTTGATGGCCGTCAAGCTAGACATGGAGCGCGCCTATGATAGAGTTAATTAGGATTTTCTCTACAGGGCTCTTCGCGACTTCGGCTCCCATCAGACTTGGATCCCCATGATTCTCTCCTGTATTACTGCCCCTTCCTTTTCACTTATAATCAATGGGTCCCCGATGGAGTATTTTATTTCCACGATCGGCCTTCATCAAGGTTGTCCCCTCTCCCCTTCCCTCTTTATTATCTGCGCTGACTTTCTGTCGAGGGCATTGCGAGCAGCGGTGCGGGAATCGATCGTTCTACCATTTATTTTTGCACCGGATGCTCCTTCGATCTATCTTTTATTCGCAGATGACTGCTTACTTTTGGGAGAGCTTCAGTTGGCTGTGCCCAGGGACTCTGGAGGGTTATCGAGGACTATTGTTTGGCGTCTGGCCAGAGAGTCAATTTTCATAAATCGGGCATTTATTTTAGCCCTAAGACTCCTGCTCGATTGCGTCACTGGGTCTTGGATAACCTTGGGATAGTGGAGCACCATGGCCCTCTTAATTATTTGGGTGTGCCTATATCGGGATACAGACTCTCTATGGCTGAGTGCTCCTCTTTATTTCAGGCTGTCCGTGATATGATTCATGGTTGGCAGGGCAGATCCCTCTCTTATATGGATAGGATTATCCTTGTTCGTTCAGTTCTTATCTCTTTGCCAATCTATTTGCTCTCTAATGCTATTATCCCGAAAACCTTCATCCTCAAAATGGAGCAGATGTTTCGGGCGTTCCTATGGGATTCCACCTCGACTCGTCAGAGGATCCATTTGGTGAGCTGGCAGTCTGTTTGCCAGTCGACTTGGCATGGTGGTTTGGGGATTCATTCCCTAGCCACTAGAAGGGAGGCTCTACCAGGGAGACACCTTGCCAGATATTTCTTGTGTCCGGATGCTCTGTGGCCGTCCATGATGAGGGCCCGCTATGATGACCACTCGACGATTCTCGATGGCACTTATTGCCCCCCAGACATTGTTCGGTTATCTGGAGGGAGACGATTACGAGGGCTCTGCTGATCACTCCCCATCTTTCCTGGGTTGTCAGAGATGGCAGATATATCCGTTTATTGCTAGACCCTTGGAATTCGGGTCTTCCTCTGGCATAGTGGCCTACCTTTATTTCGATAGATATTCTGGATTCGCTCTCCATTGTTGACCTTATGGTGCAGGGGCAGTCCCAATGGGATATCGATGTGGTCTTCTCGGTTTTTGGTGATATCCTTGGTTCCCAGGTCTTGTCCATTCTTCTGCCTATCTTTCCTAGCCCGGATGTTAGAGTTTGGAGGCAGTCTTCTTCTCCCCAAGTCCCCATGTCGCAACTCATGCCTATTTTCTCTCTGGTTCATCCCACTACTTCATTGCTGGGCTGGATCTGGTCATTGCCGATTCACCCTAGGGTTTCTCTCTTCCCGTGGAAGGTGGCCCGGCGCTGCCTTCCTACTAGACAACTCCTTGCTTCTAGAGGCATTCACATGTCCCCGGGTTGCTCTCTATGTGGGGAGGTCGAGGAGACCCAGGCTCATGCCCTGTTTTTTTGTGCTAAGTCACAAAGGGTGTGGCGGATGGCGAGCCTTGCTCAGTTCTTCTCTCAGGCTAATGATATAGAGGATGTCTTCTTTCGCATCCTCAGATCCTCTGATGCCCCCTTTACTGCTTTTCTCCTGGCTTATATTGCTTACCACATTTGGTTGTCCTGGAACGAGCTTATTTTCAGCTCGGTCAGATGCTCTCCCCGCATCATTATTGCCAGAGCTTCTGCTTCTGCCTCTGAGTACTGCCGGTCGACTGGATGTTTTTCGGAGATCTAGGATTCCCGGCTCGTTTCTCAAGCGCCCCTCCGGGTTTTCATCTCTTGGGAATCCCCTCCTCCGCACTTGTTCACTATCAACTTTGATGGGAGCCTTCGTCAGAGACTGGGAGGCACTGCCTTTGTCATCCAGGACCATCGACTGGGGTTTCTGGGTGCAGGTGGTTTTCTTCTCCTGGATTCTACTATCCCCATTATGGAGTTGTATGCAGCCTGGGCCGGTATTAGGTATGCCCGCCGGATCCTCCTTTTGGACCGTCTGATTATTGAGGGAGACTCGCTGACGGTCATATCCTGGATTCGACGGTCGCTGACAGCTTTTTCGACTCATCCAGTATTGCGAGACATTGGTCTTCTTTTACAGGGTTGTGCCTCTATTCAGATTAGACACATTTTCAGTGAGGCTAATTCGGCTGCGGATTGGGTTGCCTCCTTCGTTGCTCGCCATTCTGTTCCGACTCTCTGGTCCGATTGGCGGGCATCTCCTGTACAGCTTAGGAATATCGTCCTTTCGAACTTTTTGGATTGTATTCACTCTCGTTCTTCTTAATGAATACACCGCTTTACAAAAAAAAAATATATATCTTTGAAAATTAGCAAACTCACAAGATATTAAATATTATTATTTTGAGAGTTTAAAAATAAATATATATTTTTATCGATTATAAATAAATATATTAATATAATATAGAATTTTATTATTACTTTTTTTATAATATTTTATTATAAGAGGTATATGATAATATGAGAAATTAGCACCAATATTGCTTTCCCGTTTAAACTTAGGCCCGGTGGCCTTGGATCAGGCCTGGCATGGCCCACCGTTATCTCATTAACTAGCGTAGAATAGGATGGTGGCTAACATTAATTATAAGGAATATAAAGGAACACATTTAAGAAGGGTATCATTTCCCATTATGCTCCCTCTTTTAAGACGAAGAATCCTTTGATCATCTCTGTCCTGGACGTGAAAGCAAAGATGACTCAACCCTACCTACCACTAGAAGTGGATTCCTTCCCTTTGGGACTAGGTTCAACAAAACCATCCAAAGGGACTGGTGGTTTTGGTTGTTCTATACCAAATGTAGGAGCTCTACTCTAGTTCGTTTGTGGCTCGCTCAGGCGTGGAAGCAAAGATGGGATCAACGTTGGCGGCAGATAACCCAAGAAGAAAACTTATTTATTACTTCCACGCTACTTAGGAACATCCATCCAAGCAAATGAACATATGGAACAGCAACTACTAAGCAAAAAATAAAAAGAAAAGACAGATATACCTACCTAAAGGTTAGACCTTTGTTAGTTTGTTTCCTTTGCAATTACTCCAGTACCATCTAAGTGGCTTGAGTATGGATGGCAATGGACCGGATTCGGGTCGGATGCATAACTATCCAAATCCAAATTCGAATACTCAATAAACTATCCAAATCCAGTTCAAACACTATCGGGACTGGATTTTTTATCCGAACCCATCTCAATCGGGTATCGGGTAATTCGGATTTACTCAACCCGAACCCAATTGAATCATATTAAATATTTTTTTTTCATTTTTATCAACTTTAAAAAGGCATTCCAACTGAATGATTCGATTAAATTCCAGATTAAATTTGAGACACGTGACTGGAGAGTTGAGTGGCCGAAACTCCAGTGCCGTAGTGGGACTAGGCTGACATACTCATCCAGTTGATGGGAAAAGCACGCGAAAATTTATGGTCCGAATCAAACATGGTCTAGCGGACTGCCTCCCCCTCCCCTCACCCTTTTTTCTAAAAAAAAAAAAAAAAAAAAAAAAAAAAAAAAAAGAAGAAGAGGGGAAGGCTAAAAGGCCCATCCAACATATATATTAATAGAGAAGACAGATTTCTATTAACCCATACTTTAATTCTGATTTTGAACCCACTAACTTTGATGTTCAACTTTTGTGTACGGGGTCAGAACTGCACCAAGTGGCTTACATGAAAATTTTCAGTCTTACCAGGACAGAATGGCATATTGCAATTAACAACGTAAAAGCCACGTTATCGAGAAACTACAAGCATCGGTCCATCTCCATATAAACTCTTCTTCTCCCAAGCTGGTGATTAAAAGAGTCTCACAAACTTCTCCTGCTAGCTAGCGTGTGTCCAAACTGAATTCTTGAAAGAGAAATATTAATGGAGATGGGAAAGAAGAGGTTGGCAACGTTGGTGGGGTGCAACTATCCCAATAGTTGCCACGAGCTCCATGGTTGCATCAACGACGTCCATGCTATGAGCGACGTACTCGTTGCCCGCTTTGGCTTCGACCGCGATGACATACTCATCCTCACCGATGCACCCGGCTCGCCGTTGCTCCCCACCGGTGGCAACATCAAGAGAGCACTCGCTGCCATGATTGGCCGAGCTGAGACTGGTGATGTCCTCTTCTTCCACTACAGTGGCCATGGCACCCTCATCCCTGCCGTCAAGCCGTACCATAGCTGGCATGGTCATGACGAAGCCATCGTCCCTTGCGACTTCAATCTCATCACTGGTATCACCACAAACCCCATACCTTTCCTTAATTTTTTGCCAAGGTTTTAACCAAGGTTTTTTTCTTTCCGTGGATATCACCTAGCTAATGATCATACATCTCCGTTAACACTTCCCTCCCCAGACCCACCCAATATCAAATATACGTCAGCTATTATTTGTATATGGATAATAATCGTCTAGGGAGTTATATATATATATATATATTATATATATATATATATATATATATATATATAGGGGTCTTCCCGTCTTCTTAAGTAGATCCCAATGTTGCTCTCAGCATCTCTTAGATCGAGACGAGCAAGAAACGATCCCTTGACTAGTGATAGTCGAAAGGAATTCTTCTAACATTCAAGTCAGTAAAGAAAGATAGGCTACAATAACCGAAACTAAGAACGATGGTGATGCTAAATGAATATGAAATAGTGATGTCCAAATGTACCTGCATCATGATCTCCTCTTATTAATTTATAGAGTTACTAGGAATAACTGCATACCATAAAAGAAATAACCTTCTTTGACATGGATAACGAAATTCATTGAGATATTGGTATCTTGTTCCTGGAATCTTTTTTATTAGTATTTTTCTATTGGACTTGTAGATTTTGTTGAGATTCTATCTACCATAATCTTGCCCATCACAATCTTTACTAGGATTGCTATGGTCAGTTGGTCTCTGTCATATACTTGATGTCATGGATTTTGAATATCAAGATAGTTTTTTAATTATTGTTGGAACATCTTGATATTGTATCTTGGTGCGCTCGATTAAAATCATACTGGTAACCACACTATAGTGAACATGACTTTTACTGACGCTTAAATTGATCTTTACCGATGCTTTAAAGCGTCGGTAAAAACATCTTCGACGCTTGCAAAAGCATTACAAAACGAAGAGTGGAGACAGTTTTTCCCGATGCTTTGCAAAAGCATTGTAATAGCGTCGGGGGTTTTCTTAATGCTTTAAATCATCGGTAATTATCGTTATTACCGACGCTTTAAAGCGTCGGATATAAAATTATTGCCGCCACTTTTAAAAAGCATCGGAAATATATTATTTTCGACGTTTTAAAGCGTCGTTAAAAACGTAATTACCGACACTTTTTAAAAGTGTCGGGAATAAATTATTCCCGATGCTTTAAAGTGTCGGGAATAACTGAATAAATTATTCCCGACGCTTTAAAGCGTCGGTAATTATCGATGGAATAAAGATATTCCCGATGCTTTAACGCGTCTGAAATTTCATTTTTCAAAAAAAAAAAATAATCATTTTAAAATTTGAAATATATATAATTTTTTTAACATGTACATAAATAAGACATTTCAATTTCATTACAGGCATTCATCATACATCCAAACATAAATCAAAATATAAATCCAAAAATATAATACATTATAATTTAATATTAGTTTGTTACACATGTGTGTTTAACAAAATTAAAAAATACATGAAAATACATAGAGTGAAATAATAAAAAAGTCGAGGTCAATGATCTGCAGGAGGTAGATCGTCATCCAGTCCATGTGGATCTGATACTCCAGAAGCCTATAAAAAATTATTTAAAATATTTAACTTACGAAACTATTAATGACACGGGGATTATATAAATTATTGATTTAACATAAAAATATATATTTAAAATCATATATATATGTACCTGATGTGGAACAAACATCTGTATAACAGATGTAAGCCGCTCAATGTGCTGTCTCATGCTATCCATCGCTGCTCTATCGGCATCCGCTCTCTGTCGTATCTCCTCTATCTCGGTACGGCTCTGTCGAATCTCCTCAGCACAGCTCCGTCGCATATCCTCTATCTTCTCATCGAGTCTGCGAACACGTGCATCCTAAGCACTATCTACAGCCTGACGTGTATGTGTACTGACCGTAGATAACTGAGTGGGGGTGACTCTAACTCCATATCCCCTCACTCGATCATAGTGCTCCGGGCCCATCAACTATGTAAATACCTCGATCTCGATGCGACTACTCTATGTAGATGCTGTAGAATCATCAACACGCTCAGCAATAAGAGCTATAGCTCTTTCCTGTATAAATTTAGACAAATTAGTAGGGTTTTAAAGATTAACAAATTACAATTTAAATCGTTAGATGAATCAAATGTTAATAACTTACATATATATCCCTTGACTCATCTCTGACAAAAGTACCGTCACGATGAGTATGAGTCATCCAATAAAACTCTACCTGACCGGGTTCCCTCCTATGCTCATCGGCCTACAAGAAATATTATAATTTTAAGCAAATAACTCAAACTATTTTAAAAATTATTTAAGTATCAAGATATATATGTATCGCGATACATCGTCCGCGATACATCGTCTGCAATACATATATGTATCGTGATACATCGTCCGCGATACATTATCCACGACATATATATGTATCACAATACATTATCCGTAATATATATATATGTCCTGCGACACATATACATGTACCGCGATACATATACATGTACCGTGATACATAAATGTACCGTTATAAGAAATAACTTATCCTAGCACCTCTAAATCCTAGTATTTAGGTAACTTGATGTTGTCATCAAGTGATCTGTTGCAAGACTAGGACACAATTTTGAAATATCCTATAAGGACTTAACAAGAACTACTTAATCTATATCACAAAAAATTAAGGGAATAGTTTAAGAAACTTACGAACTCCTGTCTGACTCGTGCGTAACTCTTCGATCCTGATATGTGGGGAACAGACTGAGATGCTCGGGTAGCTCTACCAATATCAGAATATGTCTGCAAAATCAAAAAGAGAACTCATATCAAGAAAGTAATGTATATATATATATATAATATACCATATTCTTTAATAAACTTGCTTCAAATAAATTAGAAGATACCTGTCCCCTGTTAGAAAATCAGTAGTGAACCAACTCCACCCATTGATGCGGGGGTACATTAGGAGGACAGGTACCAACTCTTGCTCCTCTGTCATACCTGGCAACTTGTACTTCGTCTTCAACTGGGCTTTATATTCTTTCCATTTCTGGTTGAGAGATTTCAGTACAAAGTCATGGAAGGATGGAGGAAGTACAAACTTACCTTACAAAATAAAATAATTAATAATAATATAAAACATAGTAATATTTGAACTATACAAGATAACAAATAATTTAATACAAATTTTTTACCTGTATAACTCGAAGAATCTCTACTTTATACATCGGAAGCATATCATTCCACTTAGCATAGCTAAGTGGACAAAGCTGATGCCTCCGTGCAACCATCCCCAGAAAAGAGCTCAATAAGCTGGCGGCTTTCTTAATTGGCTGCCCCAGCTCATTGCACTCAACCAATATCCTCTCACCCTTGGGCATCTGCCAAACATCACGTACTACTGTAGGCCTGCGCCTACGTCTGACACTCCCCGATCCATCTGCACAGAAATAGATAAAAGTAAGCTATAATAAAAAGTGTAATAAAATTTAAAGTTACCAATGATATTGAAATAAATTATCCTGAATATGTATCCCATCATCTGCTGGATCGACGGGAGGGTCATGATGCCCTGAGGATGATGGAGCTGCAGTAGTATGCTGTGTGGAAGGAGAGGAAGGACCGGCATGAACATCCTCCGAAGTACTAGCCTCAGCATGCTGTCCAGAAGAACTGCTGGCCTCTGTTCGGGAGTGCTAGAACTGCATCCCAAGAAAGTGTCGCCCGTGAGGTATGGTATGACCTATCATTTACATCAGAGACAGAATTAGTGAAGATAAATAGTAATTTAACATAATAATTATTACAAATCATAAACTGTATAAAATTTAATACCAATAAGAATCAATCATTAGCGTTTTCTTCAACTTCTGTCCTAACCAAGGGTATTGTAGCATGTACGTCATCAACTGGTACAAAATTGAATGGCATGGAATGCGTATAAGTATCATCATCTTCATCATATTCCAGTTGTCTTCCTATATCATATAAGTCCCGAGGTTTTGTCGTAATAACAATAGCCCAATCTTTGTCCTTTGCTTCTTGTACGAAAAATACTTGACGAGCTTGAGAAGAAAAGATAAATAGATCATCTTTCAATAAGACACCAGTATGTATCAACCTTGTAAAGTTTACTAGTGTAAATTCATTTGCATCTTTTTTCAAATCCCTTGATAAATTTATATCTATCCAATCACCTCTAAATAATATGACTTTAAAAATTTCGTAGTAATCTAACTCGTATATATCTTTAAGTGCACCATAATAAGTCTTTCCATCAGCTTCTACCATAACACCGCTATTCCGTGTTTTTCTAAATTTCTCACGATCTTTAGTGTGAAATTTAAATCCATTGATTATGAAACCATTATATCTGATGATAATTTTGTCCGATCCTCGAGCCAGGGCTATTAATTCATCTGAACAATTATTCTCCATCATTGTTGATACCTAAAGAATCATAAAAATTATTAACATGTTATTCGATATAAATCTATACATATATTCTTTAAATATATGTCAAACATGTTTTGAAAGTCATATAGGAAAAAACTCGACTAACCATCGCTGCTCAATCCTTGGATTAGGTCGAGTGCTATGACTAGCTTGTCGCTGAGACATTAAAAATTCACTTCATAAAAAATATAATTATTAAAATAGTTTCAAAAATAATATATGATATTTAAAACCATTGAAATACATTAAAAATGCTAACCTTCGATAGTTAGATATTATTTCACTATGAAGTAACACATAACGGTGTGCTTGTGCAATTGATTATGGTCCAATATAATACTTTCACCTTTTCCAATTAATCTTCCTGCAGTTAAAAACTTATACAACTCTACATTGGCTAGAAATCACTATGCCATTGAGGTCTGTTAAATATAGTATCTACACTTTTAAGATATCTTGAACAAAATGTTAGACACTCTTCAGCAATATATCCTTCCATAATAGATCCCTCTGGATAGGCTCTGTTTCGTACATAATCTTTCAATCGTCCAAGATACCTACAATATTTAAAAATTTTATTTATACATCATCATGACGCTACTTTTATTAAAAATTATCTAAACATTAAACATTAACATTCATACCTTTCAATAGGATACATCCATCGGTAGTGTACCGGTCCACCAAGCTTGACTTTCGAAGCTAAGTGAATGAGTAGATGTATCATAATAGTAAAAAATCTAGGTGCAAAGATCTTCTCCATCTGACAAAGTGTAACCGTAATTTCTGACTCTAACAGATCAAGCTCTCCAGGATCAATAACCTTTGAACATAATGACTTAAAGAATGATGATAACCTGATTATAACTGTAAGAATTGGTTTAGACATCGATGATCTTGAAGCTATTGGAAAGATATCTTGCATCAATATGTGACCATCATGACTTTTCAGATTGAAAATTTTCTGGTCTTTAAGATGCACGCACCTTGAAATGTTAGATGCATATCCATCAGGTACTTTAATATTTTTCAATACTATCAAAAAATTATCTTTTTCTTAAGCAGACATGGTATAAGATGCAGGAGGTAAATAAATTCTATCATTAGCAAGCATTTTGGGATGAAGATCATGTCGGATATCTAATTCTTGTAAATCCATTCGGGCCTTCATGTTATCTTTTGTCTTTCCATCAAGATTCAACAATGTTCCAAGCAGATTATCACAAACATTCTTCTCTATGTGCATGACATCAAGATTATGCCGAATCAGATTATGTTTCCAATAAGGTAAGTCAAAAAAATACTTCTTTTCTTCCATAAATGTTTACTGGGCTGAGTTGTAGATGTTATATGTACATCTTTCTCATTTTCATTTTCAAAAAAATTATCAGGATCTTCAAATACCTGTGCATCCACCGTAGCAGTAGTCATTTCTTCTGGCAAACCTTCTTGATCATCCCTTCCTCTTTTTTTATTAGACTTTGAAGATTTATCATATGTATAACTGATGGAATTCATTTGTCTAAGAACATTAATTCCAGAAGGTGGAATAGGTGCACATCCCATTTCTATGGTACCATCAAATAAATCTTACTGAAAACGAAATGGATACTTTGGTTTTAACCATCAATGATACGCCATATAACATAATTTTCCTCCATGTTTTAACCAAATCGAATGTGTCGAATCTACACAACAAGGACATGTAACCTGTCCTTTTGTACTCCAGCCATATAAATTGGCATATGCTGGAAAATCATTAATAGTCCATAACAAAGCAGCCCGTAGTTTGAATGTTTCACCATTGGAAGCATCAACTACATCGACACCTTTCCACAACTGTTTCAATTCCTCTATTAAAAGTTGTAGAAAAATATCAATATCATTTTCGGGACCCTTATCACCCGGAATAACCATTGATAAGATAAGTGAGGATTGTTTCATGCACAACCATGGTGGTAAATTGTATGGTATCAGAACAACTGGTCAAGTACTGTATATAGAATTTAGAATACGGAAAGGATTGAAGCCATCTAAAGCTAAACCCAACCGAACATTACGAATATCAGAAGCAAAATCAGAATGCCTAGCATTAAAATCCTTCCATGCTAAACTATCAGCTGGATGTCTCAACATTCAATCCTTCGTACGCCCTTCATGATGCCATCTCATCAATAAAGCTATTTTTGATGATGAATATAGCCTTCTCAACCAAGAAATAAGTGGAAAGTAACGCAATACCTTCACCGATTTTTTTGTACACCGCATTGTATCTGTTGCATTCACTACATCATCCTCATCTCCTTCATGACTTGTCCATCGTGAAGATCCACATACATTGCATGACTCTCGATCAGCATTTTCACAATAATATAATATGCAGTCCTTTGGACAACTATGAATCTTTTGATATCCAAGATCCAGATTGTTGATAACTTTCTTTGCTTCATAATAAGAGGATGATAAATCATTACCTTCTGGAAATGCATCCTTTAATAACCTCAGAAGCATAGGAAAACTCTTACCTGACCATCCATTCATATATTTTATATGGAATAAATGTATAAGAAAAGAGATCTTAGAAAATTTTAAACAGCCCGGATATAATTGTTTATGATCTGCTTCTTTCATTAAATTATGATACTGAGCTGACTCAGAAGTTGATGGTTGCTGAGCTCCCGTTGTTTCATGTGTAGCACTTGAACCTACAAAGTTTTGAACACCATGTCGAAAAGCATATGTGATCAAACCCGATATATCATCATCTTCTACTAGATTCTCTTGCATATTACTGGATCCAGGATCAGACGATGGTTGATTACTTGATTCTGGCAACATAAGTTCTCCATGAAAAATTCATTGAGTATAACCTCTTGCAAAACCATTCCATATCAAATGTTCTTCTACTATTTGTGGATCTAGATAGTGACTGTTAACACATCGTCAGCATGGACAATAAATCTTTCCATTCAAACTACTTTTCTCCATACCGAATTTAATAAAATCACGAACTCCATTTAAATATTCGTTGATATTTCTTTGTTTATTTATCCATCTTTTATCCATTTTAGGATAAAATGATCCAACTTTAAAGTTATCTAAATACCAAAAAAGTTTTAGTTAATAACAATACACTAAGTAATTTTTTGTTTAAAATATATGAAAAATAATATAGATTAACTAATAAATGTACCATATCATCAACTAATAGGTAAAGAGGTCCTATCCCATTCAAGAATTGCATTAATTATATAGGTCATTTACAGTAACCAAACGATACGCAATAGAAGCTCCAGACAAATTTCGGCAGCATTTCCTTTTAGTTCTCCCCATACAACTAAAAATGTATGAGGAGAATTAAAAGAAAATGATATTCGAAATATATCTGGAACTCTATCCATACCGCTTGATTATTGTAAGCACATATAAAATTATTTGCAATTCTCAAACTGTCCAAAATGGACAATCAATTGACCACTGTACATATTTCTTCCATCTGTACAAAAATAAAATAAATGTACGGATATTGTAGAATATGTACTTTAATCAATTGACGGGTCTATGTTTCTATGCAATGCAAGTTTTGTAAAAAATATTTTAAAAATTATTATTGATCATAACAAAGCTATTGATGGTTTTAAAATGAAAGCTATGCAATACTAAACAAATCTTAAAGCATAACATATTCAGTAAAATACAGGTATATACCAAGAAATTTATAAAGAAACATAAATAATCTACTAAGGAAAGAAAAATAAATAAAGAAAAATAACTAGGAGGTTCAGATCTACTATTTAATCCGTAACTAAATCAAAATGACTATAATCGGTTGCCTACAAAAGAAGGCCATCCAAGATTATAGGTATTAGAAATTGTTGAATCAGCAAAACATACATCCGAAATCATCATAGCCTCCATATACAAACCTTAAACCAATTTCAAAATAGGGTAGAAACCCTCTTTACCCTCGAAGCAATCAAGCACCTGATAACAAAAAGACAACAAAACATGTAAAGCATATTTGGGTTATGGATGGGGATAAACTTTACATATTGTCTGACAAACTAATACATTAATGCAATTTAATTCTCATACCCCGCTTCCATTTATTACAATTCCCATGGATGGGGATAAACATGTTCATTTTTTTTTCAATTTTCTTCCATTTATTACAATTCTTTTTTGTTGTTCTTTGCTTTTATATTCATCTGTTATGCCTATATTCTATCTAATACAATATTTTGTGTTATATAAGCATCCAAAATCTATCTAATACATAATTATCTAAAACATAGCCACATGAGTCTTCACATATTCAGTTTATATGAATTATGAAACTAATTTGATATGATATCATTTATAACACCTAGGATTTTATCCAATATAGTTTTGAAATGGGGGACAAAGGACAACATCTAAGTTGGCTGGCAAGAGCAATTCACTAGCAAAAGAATGCAGGATGAAGCGGAACAACACATTTTTGTTCAAATAAAAGAAGAATAGAGGAACACATTATTCCCTGTGCAAGAAAAGAATTCATTAAACTATCGGGCATCATAAAAGAATGAATTCTTTAATGCCTAGATCATAGATTAATTGTAACTTTTATTCAAACAATAAAGGTAAATGGACTAATTAATCCAAATGCTGCCATGCTAATTATAATTTATTTCATTTTTTTCAAGAATATAAACTTAACTTTTGTATGGCACAAGTATTTTAGCTTCTATTTCAGTTACAATCAATGTGATTACTATTAGTCATACTAATTTTAGAAAATTGGGCATTGTATTAGATAGCTAATTTAAAAAATTAATACTCGGACACTTTTTATATTTTAAAGTTTAATTGCTTCATTACTTATAAGTGTACTAGTCTGCATTAAGGAATTTTCTTTTTCTTTTAATTAATTCCTATGTTTTTTTCCTTTCTTTTGGATAGAATTCCATCCATGCCAACTCATCCTTTCTTAAATATTATAGGTGAGTTTGGATTCTTCATATTTATCACCCCAACTTGAGAGAATATAGACTTACGGTATAAGAATAGCTTTGGGTTTAAGCACCCTCAAAAAGGCATAGGAAGTGGAAAAAGTACCAATTTGGATGTAAGGATAATATTAAGTGTGGGTGTGAGCTCATGGCTAAAATAATTGACTGAAACAATGTCCAACTTAAACATTAACATCTCATAAAAGTAAAATGAACAATTGTTGCCGAGGACCCGAGGCAGTAGCATGTTGATTGAACTGCTAACTGGAGTCCTCACCTATAACACTATTTCCATGTTCACTGACCTAATAGCTAAAAAATCTTTTTTTTCTTAAAAAAAAAAAAAAAATCCTCATGCATTTCAATGCTTCGGTTGATCTGCTGCCCATTTTACAAGATCCGTGCTTTAACTCGAGAGGTAATTGGAAATTCAGAAACCATGGTAGCACGATAAAGAAGTGTAAAATAAAAGAAAAATTTTAAGGCATGCTCAATAAAATTTGCGCACACAAATTTGAAGAAAACAAAAGAAGTCTGCATCCATGAACTCACCTTCGGGCGAGTCTTGATCTCCGGTGACACCACCAGAGCGGGCGATCGGCTGCCGATTGGCGGAGATCGATCAAAAACAGAGAAAAAATTGTGAAAAACATATATCAACTTCCTACCACCCGATTGAAACTATGAAGATGGAAAAAATAGCAAAAATATAGAGATTTGAGAGAAGGAGCCTACCTGATGACGGAGGGAGAGCGGCGGAAAGCGGCTGGAGCTCGGGAGAAGGCAGTCCGGGAGAGTGGCTGGAGCTCGGGAGAAGGCCGTCCGAGAGAGCGGCGCGCGGTGGAACGAGAGGAACTGAGATTAGAGCTCGGGCTCGGCAAGAAATGGGAAAAAATCCCGATGCTTTAAAGCGTCGTTAATACCATTTTTTTCCCGATGATTTTGAAAAGCGTCGAGAGATGGCGTGGAAGAAAATTCCGACGCTTTAAAGCATCGTTAATACTGTTTTTTTGCCGGCGGTTTTGAAAAGCGTCGAGAGATGGCGCGGGAGAAACTTCCGACGCTTTAAAGCATCGTTAACATATTTTTTTACCGATACTTTTAAAAAGCGTCGGGAGGTGGCACAATTTTAACGGTGCTATCCTCTAGTATCGAAAAAATTCCGTTGCTAAAATCCCGTTCCGTAGTAGTAGTGCCGGTCAGACTGGAATAAATACTCCGTGGATACTGTTTTTAATATACTCGATTAAAATTATGCTAGTAACTAGTTAGATTCGGACAAGTACTTGGTAGACAAGCGTAAAAGAATGTCTTGTCGGATCTGATCTCCTGCGGCTTCTCGGTTTGGATCGTAATAGTTAATCATGCAGTGGTCGTTATAGCTGTCTCCTTCGTGATCGCCTTCTTAGTTGATAGTCCGAATGAATGCACGCGAGCTTTTCCCTTAGCTGTAGCTATTCCTGTATGTAACATGAATTGGTTTAGAATGCATGGATGCTATTTATGATCGTTTTTAACCAAAAATTTGTTAATTGTTAGTGCATTACAAAATAGAACTCTTCCAAAGAAATGCATTATAATTACATTCAAATTGATTTCTTTTCTTTTCTTTTCTTTTTTTTGTTGGTAGATGTCGACTTCCGGCAACTAGTCGACCGGCTGTCAGCTGGAGCGAGCTTCACCATTATCTCCGACTCATGCCACAGTGGTGGTCTCATCGACAAAGAGAAAGAACAAATAGGCCCATCTACCACCATCAACCACACTACCGTTCCTCCACAGCGTCCAAGAATCATCCCATTCAACTCCATACTCGACCACCTCCGCTCTCTTTCTGGCATCAACTCGCGGCACGTCGGCGACCATCTCTCGACTCTCTTCGGCGCCGAGGCCAGTGCAAAATATTCACAATTATCCAACCTCTTGGAGCCTCTAAAACCGGACAACGGGATCCTCGTGAGTGGGTGCCAAGCCAATGAAACATCGGCTGACATGAGCCCGGAGTATGGAGGAGCAAACGAGGCCTACGGGGCTTTCAGTCACTCCATTCAAATGGTATTAAAAGGGCATGAGGGAGTTCTTAGCAATAGAGAGTTGGTGACGCGTGCACGGGGTTTACTACGTTCACAAGGTTTTCTGCAACACCCTTGTTTGTATTGCAGTGATGAGAACGCCGATGCACCATTTCTGTGGCAGCCGGTGGGACGGCTGAGGTCAAGTATGCGAGGTAGCGTGCGTGCGAGAAAGAAAGAGTGGGGTGTGGGATGGTTTGATTTGCTTGGGAGAGAGCCTAAAATCTCTTCTATAGTGTGAATAATAAATGCAACGAAGATTACGTACTTACGTTGTAACCACAACTGGGAGTGGTAAACATACCTCATTTGAAATTTAATGCAACTATTTCTGTTGGGTTAATTGAAAATAGACTATGAGTACTGCTGGTTCTAGGGTGGTTGACTTGGCCTAAGTAATAAGCAGGGATTTCTGAAAAAATATCGAGTAAAAGCTGAAATAAAGCCCCACCTTCTGTACGTATACCTTCTTTTTCTAAAATGAAACCATGATCCCTCTATTCTCATGAAACTCTCTCCTGAGGTAAATGAAGAAGAAGAAGATAAGGCATTTTGTGCCTCTCTCTCTCTCTCTCTCTCTCTCTCTCTCTCTCTCTCTCTCTCCGATCCCCCATTTTCTGCACTTTCTTTACTTTCTTGTTCGTTTCATTTCTTTACTTTCTTGCTCATTTCATTGGCGTCGAAGTAAAAATGAGAGATATATAGAAGACCTGTCTTGGAACCTCCTTAAAGGAGGGGTGGTGAGGTGCATCCTATGTCCTCGCCAACCACTGACTGTTATCTAACCCAAAAGTCTTATCCCCCCAAGTCAAGTATAAATGAGAGATAGAAGACCTGTCTTTCGCTATTGGAAGTTGGAACCTTCCATCTTGTTTTTGGTAAGAAACTGTAGATATATTAATTTAAACAGTAAGTGTACAACTGAAGGTTGGGCCTATCTAGAATACAAAGTACAAAAGCACACAAAATATAAAATAAGTACAAAGTTGTGATAAGATTGAAACTATGAGAAGTATCCATTTGAAAGAGATGGTGAATTAAACCTGTTTATATGTACAGCTACGAGGTCCATAAGAAGAAACTGCTGAAACCTGAAGATCGGAGAATATAAACCATGATAAACCCAAGTTGAATAAGAGATAATTTCATTAAACAGATGGCCAACCCAGAAGAGTAACCAGTTTGAGTAGCATTCCAATAAAATCACAATGACCAGTAGCACTTGAGTAAAAGATATAACGGTAGATGAAGACATGAAGATCTGATTAATAGTTAGGAGAGAAAGACGTGCCAACAGTAGGATTGTATTTATCAAATGATAAATATGTTTGGATGATTATTGGATCCAAAATTCTATAGGAACCGTGTATTTGGGCTAATACAATCACCTAAATAAGGCTAGACTAAGCTTGTGTTTATATAAATACCTAGAGAATTATTAAAGCAGACCAGCCAAAATTTCATATCGAGAAAAAAGGATCTAATAATTTTTTGTTTTCATCCGATAGGATTTAGGCTAGCCCATTGCAATAGTTTTTAGATCTAATAAGATCTTTTTTCTTCCAATATGATTCAGGCTAGCCCATTACAATAATTCTTAGGTTACGTTTAGTACATCACCAAGCAATCCTAGATTATCACTAATGTTGATTACTGTGTTTGGTACATGCCGATAATATTATTGTAAAATTACTAAAAATCTTGATTGACCTGTTTGGTATAATAATCAGATTCGTGATAATATGAAATTAAATTTCTAAAATACCTCTAAGTTAAATTTATTAAAAATTTATATACTTATCAGAAAATATTAATTATATGATCTATATCATTATATAAAGCAATATTAACTATCAGAAAAAGAGACAAGTACAGCAAAAAAAATCAAACATCAAAAAATAATAAATTCATGAATTACTATAGCCATAGAAGAGAGATTACCAGTTCTTGGTGCCAAAATTTGTCAAAGTGCCAGAAGAAGTGCTGGAGCTGGAGTAGACGATGCGCATACCGGTCTCCGGAAAAAGGTACCTGCAAAAAAGTTTCACTAGGGGTGCCCCAGTAAAGGTTCTTTGATGCTCAAGTTAGTTTCAGCCTAACGGTGTGAGAAGCACAAGCGAGAAAGCATACGTATTATTTTCAAAATTTTGCAACTGATTTTTTCGATTACAAAAATTCAAAATTTTTAAATTAAATTTAAATTAAATTTCGCAACCAAACAATCGGTTGCAAAATTTTAAAAATAATTTAAAAAATTTAATAATTAACATTTTTTAGCAAACGATTTTTTGGTTGCTAATTTAAAAAAAATAAATTTATTTTTTTTAAAAAATTAGCAACTGAAAAATTTGGTTGCAAATTTCAAAAATAAAAAAAATTAAATTTAAATAAAATTTTGCAACCAAAAAATCGGTTGCAAAATTTTAAATATAATTTTTTTAAAAAAAATTAAAAATTTATATATTTATAATTTTTTTTGCAACCGAAAAAATCGGTTGCAAATATCAAAAATAATAAAATTTATTTTTTTAAAAAAATTAGCAACCAAAAAATTTAGTTGAAAATTTCAAAAATAAAAAAATTAAATTTAAATAAAATTTTGCAACCAAAAAATCGGTAGCAAAATTTTAAATAAAATTTTAAAAAAAAATTAAAAATTTATATATTTACAATTTTTTTGCAACCGAAAAAATTGGTTGCAAATTTCAAAAATAATAAAATTTATTTTTTAAAAAAATTAGCAACCAAAAAATTTGGTTGCAAATTTCAAAAATAAAAAAAATAAATTTAAATAAAAATTTGCAACCAAAAAATTGGTTGCAAAATTTAAAATAATTTTTTTTAAAAAAAATTGAAAATTTATATATTTATAATTTTTTTTGCAACCGAAAAAATTGGTTGCAAATTTCAAAAATAAAAAAAAATTAAAATAAAATTTTGCAATCGAAAAATCGGTTATAAAATTTTATTTAAATTTAATTTTTTATTTTTGAAATTTATAACTGAAGTTTTTGGTTGCTAAATTTTTAAATAATAATTAAAAATAATTTCTGTTTCGGTTGCAAAATCGGTTGCAAAATGAAATTTTTGCAACTGATTTAAATCGGTTGCTAAGTTATTCAGAAAAAATATCGGTTGCAAATTCGGTCACAAATATTTAAAAAAAATTTGGTTGCAAAATCGGTCACAAATATAACCAAAAAAATTGGTTGCAAAATTGGTTGCTAAAACTAGTTTTTCTTGTAGTGAGAATCCTGCAAAACAGACCTCCTGACCGGATTTTTTTCGGTGAGGATATTCCGATGCCTAAGGCAGTGAAGGCTCGAGCAACAAAATGGAGAGTTCTCAGAGAGAGAGAGAGTGAAAGAGACTTAGAGAATTTATTTTTTTTTGGCTTACTTGCCTTAGTTTGCTTCTTGAGTGCCCCCTATTACCAGTATTTATAATGGGAGATGCACCAAAAATGCAGTTAAGCCCACTTGCCTCTGGTTAAGTGGGGTTGGTTAGCTTAACCCCTCCATGATTATAATCGGTTACTGCCTGATTCTGGCCACCTCGATATTATTGGTGCTAAAGTTAGTGGCCATGTGACTGATTCTGGCCACTTTGATATTATTGGAGTTAGTGACTACGTGGTTGGTTGCAACAATCATATCCATGTTTGGAGATTTGAGATCAATTGGATATTTGCTTCAAGGCCACTCCTTCGGAAGGGATCGAGGCCGAATCGGCTGACTGCCTTACACCTATCTTCTTTGGAGTAGGCTAAAGACATCCCAGCCGTTCGCATCAGAATGGCTTCTTCGAGGTGGACTGAAGTATTTTCTTTGTATTCGTTCTTTTTGGAGTAAGTTGGGGAATGAAGCGGCCGTCTTCTTCGGACCAATTTTCTTCGGAGTGGTCCGAAGAAGACTGACCCGCTACTTAGTGCATGGCATAGCCTAGATTAGGGATATGCTTCGGGACCGTTCTCTTCGGTATGGGCCGAAGACTGACCCAGCGATGTGACCAGAATGGTAATAGTGGGTTAAGCCGTCACTTCGTCAGCCTGTGGAGTCACCTTCGAACCTTCTGATATGGATGACTGGTTTAATAGGGGTTCAAATGTACCCCCGAGCCAACAATTAGTTATTGCTAAGCCGATTTATCCCAACAGTATATATATATATATACATATATTATATATATATTAGATTAATCATTTCATAAACTCTATATTTGTTTTATTTTAATAAATAAATCAAGAAATTGTAAATCCTAAGGGTTTATTTGGATGATTAGATTAATAATTTTTTTTCTTCCGCCCTATAGAAAATGACTTGGTCTACTCCAGAGATAGTCTAAATATTTGTAAATATAAATCAAGCATAGCCTAATTTTTATAGTTATATTAGTCCAATCCTAGAACCCTATTAGATTTAAAGTCCAACCATCCAGATAGATCCTAAAATATCTCCAATTCTTGTATTAGAATATTTTTAAAAAGCTTACACAAGCAATAGCAAAAAAAAAGAAAAATAGATTATTTATAGTTGGAGTGGTCGACATCATCCTATAATTGGATTTCCTCTTTCTCTGTCCTTTAAAAACCAAACATCACATTCCAAAGTTTTTACTTCTGTCAAAGACAGATAGGCTTATACAATTAAGTTATTAAGTTAAAATTTATGATTATTTAGATATTTCTATAAAATTAAACTAAGAATTTTATAATATTCATAAATTAAACCGTGCATTTAAATATGACTCTATATCAATCAAATATCATCTGGTTTAAATTAGGTAAGAAAAGAAAAAAAGTTTCTTTCTAAATTCCAATGGCTAGTATTTGGATTAATTTTGGCTATTCAAAAAAAAAAATACAAGATACAAGCTAATAAACCTACCTATATAAAATTTTTAGTCTAATTTTATAAGAACATCCATACTCAATAGTACTTCTAGCAAGTAGCAAGTAAATTCATTATTCCTTTAACCTATTTTGCTTCTTGGTATATCACAATTAAGTTCTTAAGCAAGCACGGATAGATAATGCAGCAAAGGAAAGGATAGGTGTTGTGATGTTAAAAGGATATTATCAGTTCCGTATTAATTATGTATCAAGAAAAAAATTAAAAAAAAATTTTTTTTTTTTTATGTGAAATATTTTTTGGATTGAAATTAAAAAATAAAATTAAGAAACTTTTAGCTTCAAATGGATAATACCGCATATACCTAGTGATGAGTTCTTGGCCGCAACACGTGCGATATTCTCACCCCCTGTCAACATGGGACACAAAAATACGTTTCTTGACTAATTTTCTTCGTATAATAATTATTTAATTGTACGGAGATATCATATATTCAAGCACCGATCATCATGTCCGTAGAATGTGTACCGGGTTCGATCATTGACGTTAGAAGTTTAAATACAGTTTGTTGGTTTTTTTTTTTTTTTTTTTGGCGGGGGTGGGGGGGGGGGGGGGGGGGTGGGGGGGGCGTGGTGGTGTGAACGAGAGAGGGCGGTGCCGCGGTGGTCGTTTGTTTCGTTATGGCCGCCCACGCGCAGCAGTTCTGCCATCCACGAGGGACCCCACTCCCCGCGTGGTAACCGCGTCCTCTGGGACCCACACCGGATTAATTAATTCAATTAATCACATCAGATATTGCTTTTAATTTTTAGTAATTAAGTCGATAAGGGCAGCTTATTAAACTTTGATGCGAGGGAGAGGAAACGAGCGGGCCACCGGTGCGGAATCCCGATAAGCTAAAGTTACCGGGAATAATTAGATCACTGCACCTTTCTTTTTCGCCCCTTCTCCACTTTATTTGCTTTTGGGTAAATTACGCTACCATCCCTAATTTGTCTTTTTGGACCGGCGGGTGCCCCACACGAGATCAAAAGAAAAAGCCATTGATTTTTAAATGACAAGAACGCCCAAAAAGCTCCGTCGTGTACCAAAACTTTCGCAAACGATTTATGCACAATAATAACCTGGACACCAACGACCTCATTTTTATTTTTCCATAATTAAATTTTGCATGGTACACCTCTATTATTTTTATACTTGTATTTCAATTATTTATCTTAAATCATTTTTATTTCATTTTATTTCAAATAAAGAAGTTGTATAGGCATAGTTGATTCATGGTTCAATATAATAGAAATTAAAAATTTATTTAATTTGATTTTAATTTTTTTAACTTTTGTTATTAGAGGTGATGTTTTCATATTTAATTTACCTTATATATATATATTTAATATATTTAAAAACTTAAATCAAGTTGCTAACTCGTACTTCATTATTCACAAAGATGGGATATAAATAATATATTTATATATTTTAATTTTTATAAATATAGAAAAGTTGAATGTCTTTAATTAATTTAAAGTTAGTTATGAACTTTAGGTACCGCCATTTAAATTTAGAAATTATTTTAAAACTAGATTTTCTTGATAAAAAAATAATAAAAAAATATTTTTTTATAAAAAAAGGAATATGGACAATCAGTATAGTTATCTTTAGTTTATCCTGAAGCCAATCATTTTCTATTATATTAAATAAATACGTTATCTCCATCTATTAAAATATTAATTAGATTAATAATTAATTTTATAAATTTATATTAAAATATTAAAAAAAATATTATTTTAATTAATTTTAGACATATGGAACCATAGCCGTTCAGTATTGATCGAGCCAGTGCCTTGATGGTAAAAATCAATTAATTTTAAAAATAAATAACTCGAGCCGCAATAAAGCCAGACTGTGTACATTTTTTTGGACACTGATTTGAGTAGGGATATTTCTGTATTTTTATAACAAATATCCTGAATTTAGAAATGAGCAAATTGTCGAAGGATGAAAGCCACCGATTCCCGAAAAAGAAGGGTATTTTCGACATAGCCTATTTCTCGCATTTAATAACGCCATTACGTCCGGGTGGAGAGCATCAGATGCGAAGCGGGTCCTCCGCCGGTATAATAGTACCACTAATTTTCCCGAACCCAGAGCCACAAATCGCCCTTCGCCTTCTCTGGACTTCGTTAACGTCTCTCTCGATCTCTCCCGATCCCTCCGAGAAGAACGATGGCCGATCAGCTCACCGACGACCAGATCTCCGAGTTCAAGGAGGCCTTCAGCTTGTTCGACAAGGACGGAGACGGTCAGATTCCTTCGATCCTTGTTTGCTCGATCTATTTCATCATCTCGATTTCTTTCTTGGTTTTGATCTCGTTTTGTTTGAGACCAAGGGTTTTCGTTGGCCAGATCTGGGATCGGTTTGGTTCTAATCGAAATCGTCAATATGGGGTTTCGCTGTCGGATTATTTTTGGAGTCGGATGCTTTGAATAATTTTTTTCTGGGATGAATAGTTGTTGATTTTTTATTCATTAGTTTGCTTTTAGGAATTTTTTTGCTTGATTGAGTGTTCAGTGATCATGATATCTATTTTATTGGTATGGATGTCTAGTTCTTGTGTAACTGGATCTTTATCTGGATCATGGGCTTCCAAGTTCCGTGAGTATTTGCTGATTGTTTGATTTCCATTTTGCTATGATGCTGCTATTATGATAATTTTTACTGAGGCTTAGGTTTTATATAATTGGTTTTTTATGCGGTCCGGTTGATTCAAGGGCTGGAGAATCATATTGAAAGATCATCACATGTACTTGCCTGTTGGTTTTATATGTCCAACGTTTTGTAGACCTGCTTGTTTACCCTCTCGTTACTGGACGCAGAGATGTAAAAGCAAAAGCTTTTCGGCATTCATGTTTCAGTAATTGTGTGCGCTTCATGATCGGTGGGCAAGCTAATGTTTTGTGGTCCTTGATATTTGGAAAGCTATGCTATTGTTTGAATGAATTTTTTTTTTTCTTTTTTTCTTTTTTTTGTGGAAAGTCGGACCATGTCCAACCAATTCATTAAGATAATAAAACAGGAAACAAATTCATCCATTAGTGTACACTCAGACTCCTGTAACTCGAAGGATTCAAAAGGTTGAATGGCTATTCAGAAACAGACATTATTTTGAATATGAATCCAATAAAAAAGGATGATGAACAAGCTAATGTTTTGTGGTCCTTGATATTTGGAAAGCTATGCTATTGTTTGAATGATTTTTTTTTTTTTTTTCATTTTTTTTTTTTTTTTTGTGGAAAGTCGGACCATGTCCAACCAATTCATTAAGATAATAAAACAGGAAACAAATTCATCCTTTTTTATTGGATTCATATTCAAAATAATGTCTGTTTCTGAATAGCCATTCAACCTTTTGAATCCTTCGAGTTACAGGAGTCTGAGTGTACACTAATGGCAAGTGATTTCTGTTACATGATGTCAATCTTTAGCGGTCAATTCTTTTGCATTAGGTCTAGGATTTTGGAGGGATTCATTCTTGTAGCGATTACAGTATCTAAGACTTGTTTGATATACAATGTGTTTGATCTATCTTGTTTGACATGTCTTGGCATGTATTGGACAGAAGTGCACCTTCCAGCTCAAATTTGTTCCATCTGTCTTATTTTTATTATCCTCTGTTTGCAAAACTTGTAAATTGTGGCTTTAGTTTCCATAGTATTTTTTTGGTTGTTTGAAGGTTATTTTGTGAGTAATTACTATGATCTTATTATATGAAAAGAGGTAAGAATAATGTGTGATGCAAGGTGCATGATTGAGAACATCTTCGTCCTGAAACTAAGGCATCTTGTGAAAAATATACTTTGATGGGGCTGTAAACTTTTAAAAAGGTTTTCCTTTATTAATATCTGTATGTTCAAGAAGTCATTTTGAGTTCCTAGTGGAAGCAATAATGGAAAAAATTAACAATCCCCATTCTCCAGTGGTTGGTGAGTTGCGTTCATGCCAGTTTCTTGTCTTGTTGGAGATAGGTAGTGAGAGTTTGCCTTGAAACATAGCTCCAAATTGAACCATGGTTTCTCAAAATTTTTTATATTTTTATTGCCCCATAGTATATATTGATTTATGAAAATTAGCTTTGCTGATGTAATAGGGCAAAGCAAAATAAAAAAGTGTTCTTCATTGCTGACTTACATGATATGTTTCAATCAGTGGAAGCACTGATGATTGATTGGTCATTATATGTATGGTAAATGTTCCATTACTTTTAAGGATTTAGCATCTTGAGTCTTGACATGCATCATTTACACATGTACGCAGTAGTTCATTATAAGGAAATTAAGAATATTTGAAAATAAATGTACCATATACATGAGTACATGTCTATTAGCTGTTACTTTTGAAAATAATTAGACTGGTATAGATCACATTTCACATTGTTTTCTTTGTCCATGATTTTATTTCATGGGCACCGTTCTCTAAAGCATTTTTTTTAAAATTTATTTTGTAAGCAGTTGAGCATTAAAACATTAAAAGATATATTTTTCCCAAACATATAGTTGTTCAATATATTTGTATCTTTTGGTCTTTTAAAGTTCATCAACTTGGAGTTACTCTCCAAAAAAGTAGGTGGAAACTAAGTCTACCATATTTTGAGTATCGAAAAATAGGGATTTAGTGTTGTATTAATGAATCCAACTTATGATAGTTTGTGGTAAAAGTAGGCTTGGCTAGTAAAGATCTTTTGATGCTTTGTAGTACTTAATATGCATGTACAAATGTTAAGGAACCTGGATTTTACAGTTAAATAATTTTTTTATGGTTCTCTCTCTTTCTTTTTTTTTTTCATTCTCGGTTTGTTTTTCTCTAATATGTCTTTTTTTTTATTTGTGTTCTTCTGTGGATCCATAATGTTGACCATTCATTAGTATTTGAGCTAGTTTTCTGTATGTTTGTGTAGGAGCATGATGTTCTTTTCATGCAACTGATTGCAACGCATCATTTTTAAAACCAAGATGGACTCTCCAAAATATTTTTCTGCTAGTGCAACCAGCACATGCAGATTATAGCAATGCCATTTAGTGGGGATGTCTTCTTGTTAGATACTTGAAGCTTAACAAACTTGTTAGTTTCTTTATGGTGAATACACTCCCTTTTCATCATTGATTATTGAAGTAGGTGGTGGTTGCTATTAAGCATCTGCCATTTGTGTGATATGGGATTGTTAGGCAATGACCATCCTCCACCTCCAGTAATGCTCATAAATGCTGAAACAAATTTGGAAAGCTGTGAACTTTGGAAGACTTGAAGTTGATGATTCAATAAGATGTTTAAGATTTTATATTTGATGCACGTGAGGAATATGTTTCTATATTTGATAAGATTTGGTTTAAATCTTGTTTTCTGGATCAATCAGCTGCATTGAGTGTGTCTGATTTTATTCTACTTTTATGGATGCTGCCCTACGTGGTCTCTTTCTGCCCTCTAGTCGGTATCTTCAAAGCAGAACCTAGGCTCTAGGTCACCAAAGATGTTACAAAAACCATAGTTTTAAGTCCAGTTTGATAACAGTATTTGAGTTTTGCTACTGATTGATGATTTATGCCTTGCTGTCACTGAGCTGTATTATTCACCTGAAAATGCACCAGAAATCATATGTCTTGCTCCATTTTTTTTACATTTGCCAGTTTGTCATTTTCAACCGATGATTGTTATTTGATCGTTTGCTGGTTCATCAATTTACTTTTGGGCCACATGCTTTTATTTGTTTGTTTGGTTATCATGTAGACATGCTGCAAAAATTTCATTTTAACAGTGCTACTTTTAACTTCTGTTCAACTTAAGATAACTGATATGCTTTTGAATATAAATCGTGCTGTTTGATGTGTTGAATATTTCTAATGGGTATTGAAATTCACAGATTAAAAAAAAGGTTGGATGATATGAAATCATAATATAATTTATTTTGTGTTAAATTCTACAGGCTGCATCACAACAAAGGAGCTGGGAACTGTTATGCGATCACTGGGGCAGAATCCTACCGAGGCAGAGCTTCAAGACATGATCAACGAGGTGGATGCAGATGGAAATGGTACAATAGACTTCCCAGAGTTCCTTAACCTGATGGCTCGCAAGATGAAGGATACTGACTCGGAGGAGGAGCTAAAAGAGGCATTCCGCGTTTTTGACAAGGACCAAAATGGGTTCATCTCAGCTGCGGAGCTTCGCCATGTCATGACCAACCTTGGTGAGAAGCTTACCGATGAGGAGGTTGATGAGATGATCCGTGAGGCTGATGTTGATGGTGATGGCCAGATCAACTACGAGGAGTTCGTCAAAGTCATGATGGCCAAGTGAGAAATCCTCACTAAAAGCTTTTTTATGAAAAAACAGAACATTCGTGGCAGATAAGTAGTATTATGTGATTCCCTTCATTCCCTGTTTTGTAGGTAGTAGTTTTTATTTGATTAGTCGTAGGGGTGTGGAAAGTAAAAGAACCCTGTTATTGTCGTCTGGCTTGGGTGGTTGTCTTGCACTTTGTGTGTTTCTGTGAATTTCTGTTTCCTTCTCCTCCTTTCAATCATCTTTGGGGCTTGGGCTTGGATCTTGATACAAGATCTTCTTTTTCTATTTTCAAACTTATTGCAAACTAGCTACATGGTGCCATCTTCAATCACTCAAATTTCATTGAAATCATTTTTTAACCCTTGTACCGTATGTGCCCTTCTTTTCGTTGTTGCATGGTTTTTGTCATTTGATCCTGGAAACTGTTGCATGGATTAGCTAGTGCTTCTTCCCCCACTGCGTTTTTGCTTGCATGGATGATCTTGGCCATGCTTCTCGGCCTTGCGCCCTGTACCACCAAGGGTCGACCCAATCCATTTTCTAACTGACTTCTCTTTCACACTCAAGAGCAAGCTAAACTCAAACTGGTTTGCCGGTTCATCTCCTGGCCTGCAAGCACTTGGGCCAAGGTTTGTGTTCGATGGTCACTCCATTCAAAGCCTATTGGGTTAGGCTTGTCATTTGTTTGTGGCTCGTGTCATTTGTTCGTGGGTTTTATGAGCATCCTTAGTTTCTGGGGTTAATAATCCGTAGCTGTTCGTATTCTAGTCTGGCGTGATTGTGGAAGTTTCAGTTATCCTGTTGCTTGGTGTTCCATGGATGCTATATTTCTGATAAATATTGGTTGGATACCCTGCTATGTCTAATCCCACATTCTGCTCATGCTTCCTCTTTAATTTTAAAATAACCATATGAGAAGCTCTGGATACTTTAGCCGTTTGTCTATGCCAGCACGAAGAATAAAAATCAAGAGAGATTCCAAAAAAAGAGATGTTCGCTGTCTAAGTTTGCTGGTCTATGATTCCTTAAATCTCCATTTGGATTGTAGATTGTAAAGATAAAATGTGATGCGTCCATATTCCTATTGTGGTCCAAAATGAAGGGTGCCGTCACGTCACAATCTTGATGCTTGGCATCGAGCGTGGGCGATATCTGCTCATCAGTGAAGCTTGGAAAAGGTTGCTTAGCTTTGCCATGTCATCTCACCGGCTTTTTCATGGCGTCGCATTTACGGAAAAAATAAGAGTAATTTTGTGGGCGTTGTGTCCTGCATGCATGAAAAGACCGCATAGACTATGTTAGTGTCATACCCAATAAAAGTGATGCTCTGGTAAGTCGCATACCTACGGTGGGAGTAGAAAAGACTATACCGTGCTACATGAGGACTTATTATGAGGATCAGGTCCACCATAGATCTTGGGTCAAATCGTTCTACAAGGATTCGTTTCATCCTAAGATTAAATTATTAGATAGATTTATTTGATTGAGATTCGAGATCCAAGGTGAATTCTTCAGTCCATCTAATAATTTCCCGTGCTATATAGATCTTTTTAAGTCTCGACATGTTGTAGGGCCTCTCGGTGCTGCCCAACAATGAAATGTCATGGCCCCGCAATGGATGTGACTTTAAGGTTGGAGAAAAATATTTGCACCCTAAGTTGATATGGCTTATAGAACTCAAGGTCAATGAGTCCGGATTCTCTGTCGAAAGTGGCACCATATAGTGCATATGCGTGATAGAGGACGTACGTCGCGTTGCTGGCTGGACCGCGTGCGAAGCCTGCGCTATGCGGTAATTCACCCAAGATTAATGGACTTGCACAGCAAAGTTACAAGGAGGCTGGACCACGTGCAAAGCCTGCGCTATGCGGTGATTCACCCAAGATTAATGGACTTGCACAGCAAAGTTACAAGGAGGTTAGACGATTCAAAACAAGGCTGGCAGTCGCCCCATGAAATTTTTATCTCTATAGAAAGTTTCCGCCTCCAAACTATATCATTGTCAATTTTGATAAAAATATCCATGGCCCGAGTCTCGGTGTCATCGCAGTGGGAGGTTGTCATCTTACCGAGCTGACTATCCCTTTCACCGAGCTCTGGAATATTTGGACCGGTATTGTCTATGCTCGTATGATATCATCTTATTATGGAGGGTGACTGTTAGCTGTCATTGCTTGGATCCAGGAAATCAGAAGGTCCGCATCGAGACATCCTTTCCTTATTGATATCGGACTTTTTCGCTCGTCTTTCATTGTTAGACATGTGTATCGGGAGACAAACTCGACTGGGTTGCCTTCTTTGTCGTCCATCATTCTTTGTGGACCGATCCAGGGCATATTTCAAGATTCTTTCATGATATTGTTCTTCCGATTTTCTTGATTGTATTCATGTTAGACTCCTGGTCTGAATGCAATGATTTATCAAAAAAAAAAAAAAAAAAAAAAAGAGGGGCGCCTCGTGGAGTTCCGATTTGATGACTTGATAAGCTCTTGCAGGCGGCGGCAAAGGAGGATACAAGAGAGGAGCGGAAGAAAGCCCGATTCAAGCCCTTCTCCGGAGAAGAAGCGCGGTGGCCGTAGATCAAAGAACTGCGCCATCCTGTGATGATCATATGATGAGAACTTTGGGCAACTATATATTGTTGGAGAAACAAGCTTGTAATAACTGGAGGCATGGCCCAGACTACCATAATACAAGCAGAAGCTAAAACAGCGGCGTGTACGCTTAATGTTATTTGTGCATGAAAAAGCTGGAGGAGACCTGGTTTCTCTCATGGGTTTTATATGTAGAGTAACTCTTCGTACACCACCGGCCGCGTGATAAAAAATCTGATCCGGAGTACAACGCATGTGATTATTGGATCATGTTGTATTTGCATGGCACGGCTGCTGGATTTCCATCTTTCAGTATCAAATCGTAGCAGTAAACGGAACGGAGACACATGCTGGAAGCTAGGACTGACCAGTATTAAATGCATTATGGCCACGAAATTTTAAAATTTTCATGATTAAAATATCCTTTTCTTTCAAAATGATTTTTTTTATAAATTTTTTGCCTGGTGCCAAGTCATTTTTTAAGCTTTCCTATTCATCCTCTTCTTCTTCCTGCCATTTCTCCTTTCTCTCTCTTCGTTCTCCTCCGACAGTTCTATTTTTCTGCTATTATTCTATATTCGAGCTTGTTAGTAATGGCTTCTTTTTTTAAGTCATTGCAAGACTATATTTCGGAGCCATTTGGAAGTAAATAATTCTTTCATTTTTTTGTTATGCGGTTCCATTATTATAACATCATCATCGATTGTTAAACTAAGTTTATGCAGCTAGTAGGTTCGCCGTGGCATAAATGCTTTCTTCAAATTAGTCTTTTTTTTAAACCCTATAATACCTGGTGATGAGCTTATGACATTCCCTGCCTGAACCTTCTTGTTACAACGACGTACGACATCTCATTATCAATTTATGACACCTTGGCAATTTATGACATCCTCTGCCCAAAATGAGCCTCTTCAATAGCTTAAAATCACTTTCTGTGCCTCAATTATGACACCTACTGGTCAACCCATGACATTTCTGCTCGAACTAACCATTTTCAACAGCTTAAGATAAACTTATAATATCATATTCCTAGAAAACTTCCCAAACATTACCTTTTCAGCTTTTTATGTCATCCCGTCCTAAAAAAGTTATACGAATCAATCATTTTCACATACGTAGGATATCATGATGCTCGATTATGATACCACATGTCCAGCTTATGACATCCTCCACTTTAAGTGCTCCAGGAACCAACATTTATCATAATATCATGATATCGTGTGACCCGATTATGACATCCAGTTTTCACATTATGATATCTGATCCCTAAATTACTTCCCGTACCAATCCTTTCACGTACATATGACACCTCGTGTCGAAATTGACACCCCATGTCCTCTTCATGACATTCTTCGGCCCAACTACTCTAGGAGGCCAACCTTTTCATGATGTAATGACATTCTGTGGTTGGATCATGATATCTCGTGCCTAGTTTATGACATTCCCTGTCCTAACTACTCCTTTGTTATGATATATTACGATCGGATTATGACACCTTGTGTCCTGGTTATGACATCCCCGTCCCAACCACTCCACCAAGCAACCTTTTTCAGGATTTATGACATACTGCGGCTCGATTATGACACCCCGCATCCATCTATGACATCCTCTCTTCGAAATATTTCCTGAGCCAACCTTTTTCATCTGTTTGTTACTCTCGATGGCTAGCTTATGATATCTCGTGTCATCTTCATTCGGAAATATTACTCGAACCATACCTTCTCATGACCATATGACCTGATGCGGCCCAATTATGATACTCTGTATACAGGTTATGACATCCCCCACCGAAACTACTCCAGGAACCAACACTTTCTATAATATTATGATACCCTGCGACCTGATTATGACATCCATATATTTCACATTATAACATCCCCTCCCTCGGAACTACTCCATGAACCTATCTTTTTTACAACCTTATTATGTCAACCCCATAAGGGGACCTTATGTCCACTTTATGACTTCCCGTACCCAACTACTCAAGGAGCCAACCTTTTCGCAATAATGATATGACATCCCGTGGTAAACTTATAACATCTCGTGTCGAACTTATGACTTCCCCCACCCCAACTATTCTAGGAAGCAACATTTTTCATGTTCTTATTATGATTTCCTTCGACCCGATTATCACAGTCCTTGTCCATCTTTATGACATCTCATTCCCAAAATATTATCGAGCCAACCTCTTTCCATTATATAATGACATAATACAGCCGGTCTGAGTCACGGTTGCATTAGATAATCTTGGCCTCATGCGGTTCGCTATCCGACCCTAACTCGAATATCACCAAAGATTTCTGCTCGTGCCTCATTTCGGTACTCAACGGTGCATTGCCGGAGGAGGTTTTGGAGGTGAGATCGAAGTATTTCGAGGACTTGAATGTGGTTGGAATGCTGAGAGAGCCAACTCGAGAGCGAACATGTAGCACAATGTACTGATCGGTATGCAGAAGAGGACTAAGGCATTGACCGCCAAGGGAGGGGGGGCCATCCATCGAGCTCTTCCCTTCATTGGTTATTGATGTGGATAGGATTCAGGCAAAGGGGAGCCAAAGCTTTTATAAGGTGTATAAGGGTAGGGTTTCGTCAATGATGGATACAGAGTGCTTATCTAGCTAAATTATTTCGGGGGAAGGAGGGTCTAGAGTCCATGTTTCCCGGATTGTAAATAGAAGGATCACTAGTGCAAAGGATGTAGTGAAGCGCAATTAAGAAGTGTTCATGAAGGTGATCTCAGTGTCTGGGCAGAAACTTAGCTTTTCCATGAGGGATGTGAACCAGAAGACCGGAAAATATCTGCTTCCAATGAGGAAGATCTCGGAGGATGAGGCATCGAGGGTGAACCCTTCAAGTGGGAACAACGGGCCGGTGACAAGGACTGGCCTTTTGGACATCTCGTTCATGGAGGAGGATGAGAATGGATCATTTTGGCATCCGTTAAAGAGGATGAGCTCACCAAAGAAGTGGGACACGAAGTAGTTGATTGCTTCTAGCATTTTGGATGTGAGGAAGCATCCTATGTTTGATGACGATGGTAATAGGCTACCGTATCAGGAAGAGGGGGTGGAGGAAGAGCTCGAAATTGAGCTCAACGAGGATGAGCCTGCATTCTTGGAAAGGCAGAGCTGGTTCTCAATTGACATATCCCCTATCAAGATTTTCAAAAATCTAGAAGGTTCTTTAAGCAGGGTAGCAGCACTCCAGTCATCTCTAATTGAGAAAATGAGGGAGGTCCGGGAGTAGTAGTAGAAGACAATGCTCGATTCCATCCCGAAGGATCTTGATTGTCCATGGAAGGACCATATGCCACCTATTACGAGCTAAAAAAATATTAAAATATTATTTCAGTATATCAATTGGGATTAAAATAAAGCAATGGCAGTAAACTAATAGACAGAATTGACGAAAGGACTTTGTAGACCATATATTACGAGTCGGGTAACTTCAACTATAAGGTTCTTAGTTGAAAAATAATGGAGCACAAAATATAAAAATTGAGAGGCTATTGCCATACTTTTATTAAAATAAAAAGACTCAGCGAGTCCTAACTAAGGCACGTAGAGCGTTATTAGTCCGTAATTCACTAAAAGTCCTTCGGAATTAGTTGTACATAATTTGCGAAGAAGTTATAAAATTGGTGAACCATTGATTATTTTTTAATTAACTCAGTTTTGCCTAGAGTAGTTCATAGTATCAATCATTTAACTGAGGGAAAAATCAAACTAATTTAATTATTTGGAGAATATTGTTGCAAGTTTTTTTTACAAGGCCACCTGGATTTGTCGCTCCATTATTAGTGATCACCAGATCAATAAGCTGCCCGTGAAGGCTAATCAAAGGGACAGCGCTCTCTCCAAGTCCCTTTGATACTTTGGATGTTTAGTTTTGCGCCAGTTTCAAAACCCTAATGTGGCTTCAAACTGTTCCTCTTGGGTATGCAACACAGAAGGCAAAATTGTTGTCCCAGAGTCAGCCCTCTAGAGGCGAGATGGTTATAACGTAGAAAGCGAGGATTAGCCTCCTGATCTTGTTTAAAAAAACAAGAAGAAAAACTCTTTCTTAAACATATCAGAACTATTTTCCAGCATAGCTGCATAGCACTTACAGCATAGACCATGTTTACGAATACTCCAATAAACTCAAAATTTTACCATTTCCAAGTGCATAGGCTAGTAAATTGTTTCTGCATTGAAGTGTCAAATAGGAGAGAGCAATCAGGTGATTGAAATGGTAATGCCCAGAAAATCTGTAGGGAGTTATTAATTATTCCATCTCTTTTACAGTTGGTTATGGCATATTGGAAGAATGGCTACTTAGGTATATCTAAATAATTCAAGCGAAACACTGATGAGGGAATGAAGTGAAAGCGAAACACTGATGAGGGAATGAAGTGAATCAACGGCTCGGTATTCTTGATCGCATTTCACAACCAAGAAACATGCTGTATCTGTCCCACATTTATCTTCATTTGATGAACCTATTTGAAATTCATGAAACAGAAGAGTGGCGGAAGCAACCAAACAGCTTATTACAGTTGGTGAGGAGGGCACGTGAAAAATTACGGCTCGAATCGAATAAAGATCTAACAAGTTGGAACCCGAGTGGGGAGCTACACCGGGAGGGGCGGTTCTTCCCCCCTTCCCTCATCTTTTTGTTCTATCAAAAAAAAAAAAAAAAAAAAAAAAAAAAAACAGTTTATTGTACCTGCTGTAGTCTCTGGAAATCCATAGCCTCGGATCATTAATTTGTTCAAGCAGACTAAAGGTCGTAGACATAAATACCAGAGCCAGAAAAAAGATCTGTTCATATATAAGATCAAACAGTATTCTACATGTATATCAAACTGGTGCCAACTTTATGATCTCCATCAACAATACAGAAAAAAACAAATAAAACGATCAAACAAGATTTCCCCAAGATTTACAGCGGCAAAGTGTTTAACAGGAAAAAAGTTATGCAGGGACACATCAGCCAATATGAGGACTAGCCGCCGAAAACCTGCACCAAAAATAAAATAAAATAAAATAACCAGGATGACTAGAAGGCAATGTCTTTTGTTTAATAAAAAGGGAGCACTCTCTTGTCTTGCTGGTGCCTCAGTTGGCAACGTTTTCTTGCATATCCTCTTCAGATTTCCAAACAACATCCTTGAGGCTGTTGGAGAGCTTCTTATAAAACTGCAGACATGGAAGGAATTGCAATCAGCCAAACTGCTAAAGAAATTATGCTTAAGAATTTTCTCAAAGTAGAATTATAGTAAGGACAGGTAAATGTTAGAACTCATATTTAGTGCTGCGCTCAAATGGAAGTGGGAGGGGAATAAGAGGAAACCGAAGGCTCCACAAAGTACATGCAGTTTCACAGCTTAGAGAGCAGGACATTGGAACAGGTTTACTATCAAACAATCCCTGCTTCTAGGCCTCTAGCTCATGACTGATGATTTTGGGGTAATACCATAGTATGCATGGCAGCCTACGATCCTTTGCTATATTATATCAAATACCATATGAAATCTTGTATCACTTTTCTCAAGCTAGGCAGCTAGTGCACTGCAGACAAGAGAGAGTGCATGATATAAGAGTTCATTTTATGTTTAGTAAATCACAATGTCATCCAGGGCAGATAAACAACCATCAATTTTTGATAGTTTTAAATCAAGCATTTTCTTTAAATTGTTTCGTGGAGAACACATGATGGTTCCTTAAATACAAGATGTAGTTATAATTTACTTGTATATATTTCAGAGCATTGGACCTCTGGAAACAAGCATTACACTAATTTGGCAGCCATGCAATAAATCGGCCAATTCGAGAAAAGTCATGTCAGGGTTTACAGATCACTAATTTTTAAGTTATAAAAAAATTTCTTCATATGTGTTTGAATTTACCAAGCAAAAGACGAGCAACAAAGTGGGCATTAGATTATTAGCATCAGTTCATGTTTTACTCAACATTAGCCAGCTCTAAAGTCTGTATTTCTAAGCGGCAACATTGTAACATTGTGGGAAAACATTAATATGAAAAAATGGATAAGAAAAATATAAAAGGTTAACAAATCAAAACTCGGTCACTAAGTTTCAGAGAATGGCATGAAGCATGATCTGCTTAAAGGTGTCAATCCATAACCAGACAGCAGCACTGACATCTTGCAAATCAGTGCTATCTAGAAATTTTAGCTAGTGAAATCAATCAAAATGGGGTGAACTTGATACAAGGATCATGCTAATCATGCCGTTGAACTGATGATCTAGGATGGAACAATCCAGTTCTTTCAACTACTTAGAAGATTCAATCAAGTGTCTAGATATTTTTCATAGAAATATAAATGTCTATAATCTTCCTGTTCACCCAGTCAACTACAATAAATCATCTTAGTCGGTCAAATTTTAGGAAAGTACCTTGTGAAATTCTAGAGTATCTCCTTTAGCTTTCCGTACTTCAACCATATGAAGAGAGGGAGCTACTTGAAATACCTGAAATTCATAATAAAAGTCTCAGGGGGAAAAAAATCAACTTAACAGATTTTATCAGTTAAATGAAGTATGAATTCAATGATACCTCAGTAGCAACACTGAGATTCCCCTTTCTTCCGGCTTTCACATTTTGCAGCCTCATCTGAAAATAGAGAGTTATTTAATGGAAAAAAAAGAGAGGTAAATCAATAATGTTGCTTCTAGGTCCTCTACCAAGAAGGTTGCCACAGACCATCTAATATGTTTATAAGACTGGTCTAGAATTTAGAAGTTATAGCACTCCACAGTTCTGCATGACCGACCTTGTAATTTTTCTTGTGAACATCAAAGCCCAGTGGTTTTGCAGCTTCTTCAATCTTCTTAATGATTTCATTGGCTGGACACTTTGATGTAAATCTGGTTTCTCTCTTGAATTCCTGTCACAGGTGAGTGGATAATTTAGGATCCTAAAGTATAACCATGATGACCAGCAAAACTAATCCCACTAATTGTAATAATCTGAACCATTCCATATAGGAAAGTGATGCAATATAAGCATATTAGAGGAAAATTTGCATTTGGATTAAAGTAAAACAAGAATGTTCATAAATAAGTTAAAATACTTGAAACTAATAACATCATATTTTGCATCATATTATTCAAAGAAAAATGGAACTACATTATTTTATCCCTTGCCTAAACATAGAAATGATAAGACAAAGCACAAAAAGTATACAGTATTTCAACCTGTTCTATGTCAAACAAATTTCCAAGATTTAGCCCCTTTGACATTGAAATCAGCTCAAATGCATTCATAGTTGTTGGCTGGTCTTCCTTCTCCTCTGTTACATGGTGTTCCTGAAGTAAAGGTTAACACATGTAGTAAAAATCATTTTCAGTATAATCATCACAAGAGATGCTTTTGCCGAATGAAGAAAAGATCTTTTACTATAATTGCCACTAGAGATCATCTGTGACTCACTTCTGAGTCCTTGAAAACAGCATCCACATCATCCAGATTTGCATCATATTTCTCCTCAAAGACTGGTGGCTTATAGCCTTTCTTGAACCATTCATCCTCCAATATTTCAGGGATAGTTATTCGCTACCATCAGATATAAAAAATCAAGGTCAACCATGGTGTAATAAATCAAGGTACGTTTAACAAATTTTGCTCTTAGACATTTCAAAGACAATTTTCTTGCCCAGTATATCACTAAAATGAGCTGCCTACCTCCCCTTTTTTTTTTTTTGCTTCTTTTATTTTTCTGTGTGCCAATCTCAGATGCAACATCATGATTAATAAGAAACAATATCAAAATAGTCAATCCAGCTCCTGTTGCTTATGACCTAGCATAACATCTTACACTAGTTTATGAACTGAATCACAAAATACCCCCTACACCAAGTAACGGTTATCTAAAAGAAATACTTTCTGAATTTGATTCAGAAAAGTAACTTACTGTCATGGGGTTTGGATCAAGGATTCTTGTCAACAGGCTCATGGCACGAATAGAAAGCCAAGACGGGCATGTAAATTCTGCAGCCGAAATCTGCATGTGTAAAGAGCATTTCTTAAAAAAGGATGAGAATGTAAGGTCCATGGAACCCTAGATCCTAAATATAGTGTAATGCTCACTTTCTTATACAAGGTCACAAGATTAGAATCCTCAAAAGGCAGATACCCTGCTAGCAATACAAAAAGAATGACTCCACAGGACCATAAGTCTGCAGTTGCCCCATCATAGCCTCTGTCGTTGAGGACCTAAACAGATGGGAAAAAAAATTGTACTTGACATGAGTTTAAAAAGAAAAGAAGATATATTTGCCAATGTTATAATCATAAAACTGCCATTTGCACCTCTGGAGCAACATAATTTGGAGTTCCACAAGTAGTGTGAAGCAAGCCATCATCCTGAAGGAAACAACATTAACAGTTGAAAGTTGATTAAGTTCTGCGAAGTAATGACTAATTAGAAGGTAATGATATGCAGCTTTTTGTATTTGTAAAAGGGAAAAAAAATATCGATCAGAGTTCTAGCATCCTGTTTATGATGCAGCGAGGAATTCACAATTTTGTTGTTGATGCTTAAGGCCACCAAAAATCAGCTACTAAACCTAGCAATTAGTAAACCTGAAACTTACCATAGATTTATCAAGTACAAGGATATCAATTATATTTTAATATTAAAATTTTACATGAATATAATAAAGGAAGCATTATGACCTCTTGAGGACTTCTCCTCAGTTGAAATTGTACTCACGACTTTATGGTAGGTGTTTTAGTTGGATCAATAATAGCTTAGAGTTCCTTTATTTAAGAAACAATAAACCCATCACAGCTTTGTCCATCATAATTCCTCAAAAAAATGAACATTGTCCATGATAATCTTTGTGGAAAGGAGCATTATTTGTAGGAAAGAGAAATTTCTTTTGCCATTATATAAAGTTTTGTTCAACAAATGCAGGGTGGCTGTCTTCAAATGACATTTGTGCTTCATGTTAGATAGAGAGACAAAACATGTTAAACCTTGGTCAACGAAATTGTTCACTGGTCCAAGCTAAATTTCTTATATGCAAACATTAATAGATATTGTGCAAAAAAGTTTTAGCAGGTTTGTCAAAAAATGCTATATTAATGCCTTGAATCATGAGGCTTCTGAAATTGTTCATTGAAATACAAACTCATAGAAATATTGATCAAGAAGCTGTAAAGAAGTATTACTATCAAGAACCAAATCCAGAACAACAACTTTGAGCAAGTATAGTTACCCTGACTTGTCGGGATAATGCACTCAATCCAAAATCAGACACTTTGAGGTTCCCATATGCATCAAGTAGTAAATTTTCTGGCTGCACAAACATTGTGGAGGATATCAGGATTTAGTTTTCAGCATAAAGGACTGATGAACTTAAACGAAGTTGGATGTTTGAGGCATCTAAGAATAAAGTAGTTTACTTTTAAGTCACGGTGGTACACCCCCCTGCTATGGCAATAATCCACAGCATTAATTAGTTGTTGAAAATACCTCCGTGCTTCATCCTCCCTCATTCGCCCATGGTTAACCTTCAAATTTGAAGTTTTAAGCACTATCAACACTGGAGCTAGTAGCAGGAAACATGTCACAATGCACAGTAAGAAAGCTTTACATATGCATGAAGGCTTAATGTACATTTCTGTCAGCATGCTAGGACATATTACAACTTCTGAATCAACATATTCACCCCACGTATAATTTCTTTTCAATCAAACATAAAAATTGTATGCAGTAAATTTTCACACTTACAATTTTGTCAAAAAGCTCTCCCCCAGTAATATATTCAAGTACAAGGAATATCTTTGTTTTGCTTCCCATAACCTGAACAAAGAAATGAAACTAATGATGAAAAAAAAAAGAGCGATAAAAGACAGATATGAACAGAAACTTGTCTTAATTCTACCATATTTTTTGATTTTAGGGTTCTAGGTTGTATTTGTCATCAGCTAAAGACTGTGCATGACTAACAAGGCCTCCATTACCATATAGAGTTTATATACGCTATAGCACCAAGATTAGATCTACATGAATGGATGCATGCATATAATCTGAATAAGCAACATGCTGGATCACCACATGGATTGGAAACAACCCAGTTTCCTAGTGACTGGATGGCTGTAAACCTACCATCAGATTGACCTTTTTTGAGACTGCACTGTTGGTGGAGCACTAATCATCTTTTCATATTCATTCTTTAAATAAAGAGTTTATACAGTCAAGAAGAACTTTAAGCCACTGTTCTGAATTCTGTGCCTTATTGACTTGGAATTGTTGCCTTTCAGCATGAAACAGTAGAATTAATACACTATATTATGCCAGTCATCTTCCAATATAGTAGGTTTAGCAAAATTTAAAGATGGGGTGCTTGACATGCTGGACAACAACCATGGAGTGATAATGATGACAAAAATCCATATTTGTTAGAAATGTACATTGTTTGTTGAGGCAGTGTGGTGGACTTTTAAGGGACTGATAAGGACTTTTTTTGTAATGAAAGCACTCCCTTGGACCTATCTCATTCTAGAAATAATTGTGAGTATGTATGCACATATGACTCAAATTTGTTTTGTTATATGTAATAATGAATGCTGGCATGTACACATGAAGGACTCACACTTGATACACCTAACTTAAATAGTTTTTTGCCTTCCCCCTTCTATGGCATTAATCATAGCCTGTTTGCTTTGCTCATGCAGTGATGTGAGACCGCCAAACTTTAAGTGATCTAAGAGGATCATCAGACTCGATGTAGAACTCCGACCATTGTGAAGAGGATTGGATGAGGTCTAGGAGGGAGATCTACTACATTTGGAAGATGACATGCGTGCTGAACTTCCAAAAGCCCTAATCTGATGGAGTTTGCTTCTTCTTTTTTTTTTTGAAATTGGAAAACTTTTCAAGATCTACAACATGCCATTATCCCATAAGGTTGTAGTGCATCGAGTGATTAAGGTCAAATTCCATCATTTGGACCTCGAAATAGGCCGATCATAGCAAAAACTTCAAAAGATTTTGACTACACATGTCTCCCAATCCCAGAAGAAATTAGATGAAGTGTCTAAAAACAAAAGTGATGTAATAGTCAAGACATACCTCCTTTAGAATTTTATCTTTTTTTCATGATGATTTTCATTTGTCATGTTTATTCTGAGTAAACTATAATCTTCTTTAACTAAAAAAGGAATTCAGCCCAAATTGTGCAAGGGCAGACTTCAGTATCATAAATAGAGGCATTGCAACTAAGCTTTATGATTAATTAATGAAAGAAAAGGAAAACTAAACCCTACTTTCATCAATTTTTCTTATTTTCTTTATTTTCTAAAGATTATAATTGAGTGGGTTGAAATTTCTTCCTTGTCCCTAATTGGATCATTAGGCACCAAAAGACCATCACGGAAACCAAAGATTTTGAAGATTACCTCATATAGCCGAACAACATTAGGATGCTTTATTAACTTCATGGTGGCAATTTCTCGCTTAATCTGCATGTAGTTATAAAATTATCCCTTAGTAATGGCAAGGCTTGAGAAATAAGAAAAGAAAGACATATTTTCCAATCAAATAATCATTAAAAAAATGTTTCTACATATAAGGCAAGACAATCACATAAGACAAAAGCAATTATAACAAATAGTGAAGAAATTACTATTTGCTTTGGTAACATTACGCTAGGACTCTTCTGAAGTGATTGTTCACATGAAAACTTGTATCGACTAAGGATATTATTCCATGACATATGTTCTTATTAATATGATAATGGAAAAATATTTCAAAAAATAGCAGAAACTAAGAGCAAAGCTTAAGGAGAATTCTTATGAGTGGATTGAAAGAAAGATGACTCTTGGACTTGGATCATTCGGTTCGAGGAAAATACCGGTTATCAAGTCAAAAATATTCCATTGATAGACAAAAGTAACAGTATTGCTGTACATCATAAGCATTAAATATTTATTCTTGTAATAATGCTACATCAATTGCAAACCTAATTATCCTATAAACTTAAACATCCATTATTTACAGCATTAAGGCAACATCTTCTTTTCTTTTCTATATCTCCTTTTCTTATTTTTATTTTACATTGCAAAAGAGTGATGTGTGCATGTGAGTGAGAAAGAACAATTGAGTTTACTTATAGCAGGAACATCTAGATTCACTAAATCATGCAAGGTGATAATTATAAACAAAATGTGCCATCTAGGCAACCTAATAGCATTTAGTGTCCCTCAATACATTAGCAATTCTAACCTAGGCTTCACTAAATTGACATAGAATGCACTCAACATATGTGTGTAAGAAACTAGGCAAAAACAACATAAACACAAAGTTTAAATGGAGTGCCAACAATGCTGCAAGCATTACCTGCTCAACCAATTTGTGCTTGAGAACCTTTTCCTTATCGAGAATCTTGATGGCAGCAGGTTCCCCTGTTTCGGTGTTCCTTGCAAACCTGACCTTTGCAAATGTCCCTTCCCCGATTGTCCTCCCAAGTTCGTACTTGCCCACACGACGCTTCACTTTGCCTGTACTCATTCTCTCCTGTATCTCTGATGTGTTTTCCAGAGAAATCAATAAGTGATCTCAAATTTTGCCTTTTTCAAGTTTATGTGGATATCTGATCTTTTAAGCAAAAGTCACACTCATGCCACAAGAATTTGACTAGATATGATATTTACAAGTGAAACTCCAGATCAAGTTCGAAGAGATTTTTTTTTTTTTTTTTGCCTTGAAATCAGATCTTAGGCTAGCATAACTAAATCAAGTCAATAATTATGTATTAAACTTGTAACAAAGATCAAAGGAGTCATCTTCATCAAAGATGCAATATATGAGGAAAAAGTTTCATGCAGAAGTGAAATGCCAACTAAAGAAGGGGCGAAGAAAAGAGAATGTCCAAGGACATAACAACCAAACAAAACTAAATTTATTAAATTAAGGCCTGTGTGATCTGGATCAAAAAAACCCCTTTATTATGGTAAGCAACAAATGGCAAGTTAAGGTAGTATGAGAAACATCAAAAATTTCCTAGATGTATGCATAAACAAACATGCAAAGAAACTGCTAATGAAATTGGAATATGACTATACTGATATTAACTGTTCATATATTAATTTTATATATATCCAGGAACTTGTTACACATTTGCTCTGGGAACACAAGGTTTTCCTTTATCATTTCAATAAAATGAGAATTTTAGATGCCAGTAAGCAACATCGTTGAGATTTAAATTTTTGACCCAAATGAAGTCCAGATATTACAATATATTTTTTCTTTTTTAAAAAAAAATCATGTCTTAAACAACATAACATTGACAACAAAACTGAAGTACAAGCCACATTGCAAACACAAAAATAAGAAAAGAATCCAACACAACACATACAAACAACCAAGCTAGTAACTGGTACTTGAGACCATAAAAAGCCCATGATCTCAGACACAAAAATATAAAGATCAAAAACATCTGTATAAGTATTTTTAAGCATTCATGTCACCAAACAAACAAAGGAAAATCTAAGTAACTAGACTTACAGAATGTTCCTAGATAACAAAGACCATGGACCTGAACTATCAAAAAAGAAAAAAAAAGGGACCAAATACTTGAATAAAATATTCAGTGATGGAAGATCGAAACAAAATTCAGGAAAGCAGTGAGAACCTTGCAATTCCGAATCCACCAAATTCACCTCATTACAAAAATAACCTCCAAACCAGACTATATATAAAGAAAAACCAGGACTTTGAGTCAATCACAAACCATAGTCCATTCAAAAATGACATGATATGACGTCTAATTCAGCTAAAAGCAAGGAATAGAAAATCCGCTGACAGTAACCAAATTAAAAAGGAAGAAGAAGCAGGAGAAAGACCATTAAACAGAAGGATTGAAAGTTTCAGACGCATACTAAACTGTCAAATTAAAGAAAGAAGACTACAACTTGCTGCAAGCTCCAAGAAGCTTCCAAACAAAAAAAGGACTACTTGCGATTATAAAAAAAAAAAAAAGGAAAAAGAGTAACACCACCCATCTATTATGTTATAATAGAAGTCTATGGTGATAGAGGGCCAGAATCTCAATCACAATAATCAAAAAAGGGGGAAAAGCCAATTCAATCCAGACAAAACTAATTAAATCTAAGGAGAATGTTGTGGTTTTCATTACAACAAGCACAAAAGGATAGATTAAAGGACTCTCTAGCATGAAAACACCATACAAATAACAGTTAGGTAATCAAATCTTCTAACACAACGGAATCAGAAAAAATTCCAACCATGCAGCTATAATGGACACCCAAAACACTATTTCCCTTTCTTGATGTACAAATTTACAAATTTTCAAGTCCCACCTTGAACAACCCACTACCAACAAAATCCATGTGCTTATTACCAAGAAAAAAAAAAAATCAAGTTTTCTTTTAAAAAACAGAACCAATTAAAGCAAATCCAATATGTGACTAAAGGAGGTAAAAACAAAGAGATCAAGAACCCACCTTTGGAAACCAATCCAAAAGAACTGATCACAAACTGCTCAGAATTCAATTGAAAACAAGAAAAACAGAGGGAAACTTATAATTTGGTGGCTCCAGGGCAACAGCTGACTGATATTTTCTTCCACCTTTTGGTTCTTGGGAGCTGGAGGGTACCAAACCAGGAAAGCTAAGTGACGGAAAAGAAGTAGAACATGGGACCGGAAAAAGGATGAGAAGAGGGACTACATGTGAGGCCAAGACCGAGCAGTGGCCACAAATAGAGGCAGAGGGGAAGGAGAGAAGGCTTTGCCGACCCAACTCCATGCAGCTAGTCCTGGAGGCCCCACAGCCCCCAAAGCTCCACATCTGTCCCTGCGTGGTGACAAAATGCCTAGCCCACCACCCTCGTCTCCTTGTCTTCCTTCTAATTTCTACTTGGGTTTTTACTCGGATTTGGTTTATGGGGTAACTCTCCCTTTCGATTAGTTTGTAGAGTCTTCGAAAGAACACCAATAACTTGGTCATTATTTTATTATAAATAAGGTTTTTATTTTTTTATTTCTTTTATGTCCTTACCTGTCCTTGGATGGAAAAATATGCGGTCTTCTCCGAATCTATTAGAAGGCTGGAGACATTGATTTGGATGTTGGAGAGAGAATGACAAGTGAAGATCTTGTCGCACCAAAAAAACTACTCTTATCAAATCTAAACATTAAAATGAACTTGGCAAGGCGGTGGATTAAGATTTTGCGCTGGAGCAGGAAAGAGATGATGTGATCTACCCTTCCCATGGAGAAAAAAAAAAAAAAAAAAATTTTTTTCTTTTGATAAAACGGTATATTCATTACACTGAACGGAGATGAATATAACCTAAGGAGTCAACAAGTATAATATCTCTAAGCTATACAAGGACTGTATGCCAATCAGTCCACAAAACAGAACCTGTGTGCTGGACGACAGGAGGCTACCCAATCAGCAACTGAGTTGGCTTCCCGAATATGTACCTGATAGTCAGAGAAAAACAATCCTGCAACATGAGTCTAATATTCTTGACTATAGGATGAGCCACATGCATGAAGAAAGTCTGCGAAATCCAAGATATGACGGTGGCAGAGTCTCCCTCAATGATGAGATGGTCAAGGCCGAGAACCTGGCAAGCATATCTAATGCCAGCCCAAGCAGCGTAAAGCTCTAGGACCGATACGGAAGAGTCCAGAAGGGGGAAACCCCCAGCCACAAGGAACCCCATCGAAGAGTCCCTAATGATGAAACCCGCTCTACCATCCTATGGCGGAGACTCCCATCAAAGCTGACAGTGACATAGGGCGGAGGAGAGGTTTCCTAGGTAATAAAAACCCTTCGGGTCGCTCAACGAGCGAAAGGAGAACCCTAGATCTCAACCGGCATCACCGCGGACCTACGATACTCAATCGCAGCAATCCTAGCCCTCTCAACCAGCATCCTAGGTGAAGACCTCATAGATGCAAAGATCCAGTCATTTCTGGAAATCCAAAAATGATATGCCAGATAAGCAATAAAGGAAACCTAGGTGACAGGAGCCGTCCGCAACAGGATATAAAAGACATCAAGAATGTGGTCAGTCTGGGTAGAAATACCATGAAAGCTAGCCAGAGCCCAAATCCGCCTCGCACGGTCACATAGGAAGATGGCATGAGTCTGCGACTCGGCCAGATTCCTACAAAAGGGACAGTCTGGAATGATATGGATCCCCCTAAAAATAATAAATTCGCACATGGAAAGGCGTGCAATGCGAGTTTCCAGATAAAGAGAGATATCCTAGGATGTACCGGCAAGGTCCAGATCCAACGATAGCTCCTAGATAAATGATGGTCCAGAGCAGGCCTAGGAATGAGATCGGAGATGGGCACACAGGTCGACGCCGTATGTCTCCATACTCTGATATCGGAGCACGGATAAACCGGTAGGGGAATGGACAACACTCTGAAGCTGAGGATGTCCCCAAATATGGATAGAACCCTATCCGTGTCCCACGAGGCCAATCCTGGCCGCCGAAGATCAGCAACAGTAATAGAGGGTGGCGTCAGAACCGAGATGAAGGTGGGCCACCTAATTAACAGAATGTCCGAAATCCAAGGATCATTCATGAAGCTAATAGAGCGGCCATCTCCCACCACCCAGGAAAGCTGGGGAATGATAATCGGGGCCCTGTCAAGCATCTCCCGCCAGACTACCGATGACTTTCTGGTGGAGCTAGAGAAGTCACCGGGGTGCAAAGGAATATCACCATATTTGGCCCTCATGAAAGAGGACCACATAGTGTCTGGACATAAGAAAAATCTAGCTGCATGTCGGGTCATGAAAGCCTCTTTCCTTGCTAGAAGAGAGGTGATACCCAAGCCCCCATCCTGCGTCAGTCGACAAACACTATCCCAGCACATAAGATGTATCCTCCTCCGATCAGAAGAGGAGTTCCAGAGAAAGGATTGAATCATCTGCTCAACCTTGGTAATAACCCCCTGGGTATAAAAGCATTTAAGAGTATATAAACCAGAAGAGAAGCGAGCACAGATCGAATAAGAGTGAGCCTGCCCATCGTAGAGAGCGATCTGGCATGCCATCTCACAATCCTGTCTGTCACCAAAGCTAATAATGGGGCGCAATCATGCATGGCAAGCCTGGTACCAAAGATGGGAATACCAAGATAATATAGAAGGCCCTGTCGCTCCTGAATACCCAGCATATCAATAATCCTGCACCGGATACTCAAAGTAGTTTTGGGGCTAAAGTAGATCCCAGACTTGTGAAAATTTACCCTCTGGCCCGAAGCATAACAATAGTGCTCCACTATACTCCTGAATCTCCTGGCATTAACTAGGGAAGCCCGGCCAAGAAGAAGACAGTCATCCGCGAATAGAAGATGGGAAACCAGGAAGGATCCCGGTCCAACAATATATGGGTGGATCTGAGAATCCCGCACTGTCTGAGAAAGGGATATGGAAAGGAAGTCATACAAATAATAAATAAATAGGGGGATAGAGGACAACCTTGCTGGAGGCCATAGGAAGATTGAAAGAACTCCACAGGGGATCCATTGATCAGAATAGAGAAGTCTGGAGCCTTTATGCAAGCCATTATTTTAGAGATCCAGGATGATTGAAATCCAAAATCATCCAGAGCTTTGATAAGAAAAGACCAGTTGACACAATCGTAGGCCCTCTCCATGTCGAGCTTAATAGCCATCAAACTATGCCGCCGAGATGCTCGATGTAGATCGTGCATGAATTCCTGAGCAATAAGAATATTGTCGGTGATATTGCGGCCTCCAATGAAAGCTCCTTATTCAGGGCTTATAAGTTTCGGAAGAATCAGCCTCATCCTGTTCGCCAAAAGTTTGGCACAAACTTTGTAAAGAGTATTACAGAGATTGATGGGTCTGTAGTGTGAAGGCAAGGAAGGATCCTGATGCTTCGAAATAAGAGCTATGTAAGTCTGCTTCCAGTCAGGGGGCATGGTAGCCAAATTGAAAAAGAGTTGAACACCCGCAACCATGTCAACCCTCAGAATCTCCCAGACTGAGCATAAGAAAAAAGGAGGGTAGCCATCAGGACTAGGAGCTTTATCCTCCGCCAAGGACCACAGAGTAGATTTGACTTCCTTTTTAGTTACCTGATTTAGAAGTGCACAATTCTAAAGAGTAGAGACTGAAATCTGGGAAGGAACAGAAGAAATATAAGGAATAGTAGTATTAGGAACAGTCCACCTGGTCGTGAAGTACTGGATGAATTTCCTCCGAATATCAGCTGCATCCTCCATCCATCCCTCCTGGTCGGAATAAAGAGCCCGGATTGTGTTGGTGTGTCTCCTAATACAGTGGCATGATGAAAAAATCGGGTATTCCTGTCTCCCTCCCGCAACCACTGAACCCTGGATTTGTCTCCAAAGGATTTCCTGATTCTGACGGAGGGTGTGGTGACTAGCCAGAGCAGTGCGAAGAGCATGAAGGTCGTCATCCGATAAATGGCCTTGGGCATCTTCCTTGATTTGCAGAGCATGAATAGAAGCTTCTGCCTTCTTGATTTGGTTCAGAAGATTGCCAACTTCCACCTTGTTCCACCAAAGTAGGCGTCTCCTCAGGAGCTCCAATTTTTAAGACATCCTGTAAGCCGTATCCCCCGAACCGGCATTCTCCAAACTTCCCTGGCAATCAACTTGGCCTTAGGATAGGAAAGCCAAAACTTCTCAAATCTGGAAGGCTTCGGTCTGGCTGGTGGGAGAGTCATGGAAAGGAGAATTGGAGCATGATCAGAGGCTATCCTGCTCAAATGGCTCACAATGTAAACAGGATAAAGGGATAGCCATGAAGGTGTAGCAAAGTATCTGTCAAGCCCCTCCCACACTCTGGCATGCCTAGTACGGTTGTTGCACCAAGTGTGACGAGGACCCATAAACCCTAAATCAATAAGGCCATTTTCCTGGATGAAGGTGGAAAAATTCCTTATGCCAACATCCGGGTGAAACGGTTTACCTCCACGCTTGTCTTCCTGCCTCAGGATAGTGTTGAAGTACCCCGCTATAACAGTAAGGATTCCTTGATCAATTGAAACATACACCTCTTCCTAGACCAATCTACGCTCCCTGTAAGACATACTAGCATATACAGCACAGAGGAGCCAGGAGGGACGGTCCAGTTCAGAGACAACAATGGCCACCAGCTGAGAAGATCTATGAAAAATATCTATCCTGGCAGCCGTAGTATCCCAGTTGACAATGATTGATGCGGCACGATGATGAGAATGCAATCTAAATGATGAATTGAGAAATGAGAGCAATGAAGCCTATTAACAGGTACTAAATTTCAGATCAAAAGTACTAAGGTAAAGCTATGGAAGGAGCACGGAAATTTGGAACTTACGCCGCGATGTAGTTATTTAAATCCTAGAGAAGATTAGGGCTAATGATTATGGATTCTAAACCTAGGAAAACTGTCTTCAATAACCCAGACTTAAGAATATTAGAAGGGAATTGTTACCATGATGAGCACTCCTTGTTGGTGTAGATTCGTTGAAGCAATCAAATAAACAAGCCTTGGATGAAAAGATGACTCTTCATCGAAACAAGTTCTCACCATACTTGATCTGATGGTAATGACCCCCTTCTTGAACTCCGGATCGTAGAAGGAACCCTGCGCAATGAAGGAATTAGGACTAAGCTGATTTGAAGGAATACCAAATCAAAGTAGGAGGAAGGAATTAAGAAAACAAGTGGTCGTTGAGGGAAGATGGGATCCTTGGAGAAGTCGTTGGCTTGGGAGGTAGAAGATCACATGCCAAGATTGAAACACAACCACACTACAAAACACTTGCTTCATAGAAAAACTACTCCTTCTTGTTTCATCATCCAAAAGCCCCCTTTACCATGGGCGTACAAGAGGCTTTTATTGGCCTTTCAATCAATTTGAAATTTCCCATATCATGGAGAAATATTAGGGGGGGTTACATGAAATGTGGAGGATTTGGTGGAGGGTTACATGGAATGTGGAGGATTTGGTGGAGGGTTACATGGAATGTGGAGGATTTGAATCCTTGGTCCCCACTTGAAGTTGGCGCCTCTTGGTGATTACTTGGCAAGGTGAGTTGGCATGGTGAGGTCCCCACTTTGAAGTTGTTTTGATGTGGCACCACTTGGTGATGACTTGGCAAAGTGAGTTGGCATGGCGAGGTGGTTTCCAAATCCAATGATGTGGCAAGGTGAAATGGCATGGTGACATGGCGCATCCTTCTCCATGGCACCCCTTGGAGATGACTTGGCAAAAAGGTGATGTGGCATTCTTTGGTGATGAGTTGGCATAGGTGGTCCATGATGATGTGGCATTCCAAGTAAAGCTGGTCTGGCCCAATTTCAAGTAGCTCTTGAACTTGACTTAGTATAAAGCCTAATTGACTCTAATTGAACTTTAAAACCCCAAAAGAAAATAAAACATGACTCAATAAACATACAGGACTCATACGAGACTTGAGTTCCTAGTCTCAATCCATAAAGAACTTGGTATTAGTTGAAGCTTCTTTCTGAACCTGGTGCCCCCACCAATTCTCCCCGGGTGGGAGGAACTCGACCGAGTATGGTCCAGCCTGGCTTTGATATTGTTCAAATAAGTCCGGGTCCAGTCGTTGCAGGTCTTCTCTAGCGATTCAGGAGTTGTCAGATTTTGGTCTCCCTTGCCAATAGACCAAATATCGATAGTAATCCTTGTTTCTGGTAGTGACAATCTTATTATCCAGGATTTGTTCAGTTTTCTCTCATTTTTGAGGAATGGTTGTTTGTGGATACTCGGGTAATGGTTCACTCTCAAAAATATGGTCAGGCCCAAAAGGCTCATTAGGTATCATCATGGGTTCCTTATATTCTATCAAGTCTGAGACATTGAAGGTCGGGTTGATACCTAGGTCTGAAGGTAATTCCAATATGTAAGCATTAGATCTAATCTTCTTTAGGACTTTAAAAGGGCCTGCACCACGGGTATGTAGTTTCTTGAAAGTCCCGGATGGGAACATGATCTCTCTCATAGAATTCCTTGACTTTCTTTCTTGAATTAGTCCTATGTTTATAGGATTCATTGCTCAAATTTATTTCATGATGCAAATCCTCAACATGCTATGCATAGGACTCAGCAGACTCAGAAACTTACACAAGCACTTACGAAATGCAGACTGAACTAGGCATCCTTATTGAGAGGAATTTTATTGGACTCTCTAGGGCCTAAACCTAACAGATTAATGACTCTCTAGGTTTGACCCTGGTCTGGCATGCATATGAGAATTTACCATGGATTCCTAGCAAATGCCATAAGGTTTTCCAAAAGTATGTAGCAAAAGGAATAGGCTTTAAAAGCTCATGCATCCTAGTAATCTCATCAAAATAAAACTTAATGGCTCTAAAATTATGATAAGACTCAGGAAAGGCAGGAAATAGGAATCTGAGACTTGGGGTAATTTAGGAGAATCTTGAAACAGACCTTGGTTACTCATGATGACCTTAAGATTAGAATTTTGATCTACAGGCGGGATGCTTCTAGGTAGTTGAAGGTCATCAGGAAAGTTTTCTAAAATAATGATTGGGTTCTTCTCAGGTACCAGAAGGAGTTCTTGTGTCGAAGCTAAAGTATTGGGTTCTTCCTGAGGGCATTGTCTTACGGGAACCAAGTCCTCACTAAATTTTGGTTGTTCTGATGTTTCAGGACTAGGCTCAGTAATCTTTTCTTTACCAAAGGTTTCCTCAGGTAAGGTACTAAAGTTGTTCTCTTCACAGTCTTCCCCTTCATATTCATCTATTAAACTTATGTTAGTCTCATACACATATTTACTAGGTTCAGATTTGCCTTCTTCCTTCCCTAGCCCTTCAGTTTGAGGATACCGTAAGTCTTGGGTATTAATGAACTCAACTTGTACTTCAGGGTTCTTACTCCTATCATTCATATGATCTAATGGGATAGTAGGAGTTGGTTGGTCTAAGGGAAATTGTTTAGCCAGAATTTGGTTCAATTGGGCCATTAGATCATTTAGGGCTTTCAGCATGGTTTCAAGATTCGGGTCCATGGCTACACTAGACTGGGTCTGGACTGGTGAATATGAGGCCCCTGATCTAGTTTTCATGCATGCAAGTAGACTCAAGCTCGAGCTAAGGTTTCCTAGACCTAGAGCACAAATTAGAGGTCTAATTAAGTGAACCAACTAGCTAGTAGTACTTATGGGACTTAGCCAGGTAGGTGGAGGGGAGTAAAGGTCCCTGATTGCCAATCCTTAGACACCAATCTGAGATTGGCCAGGTAGGCGGACCAAATCACAAGCCCTGATGCACCAATCCTAGACACCAAGCCAGTAAGCACACACCAATTAGCTGACACAGTTAACTTGACCCTAACCTGAACCCAACTTGTTGGTGTCCCTAACCCATTAGGGCAATTAAGGTTCTAATCGATTTTAATTAGGGGTTGGGTTCGATGCACAATGTGGGCGATTGTTCTTGGGCTAAGGACAGGTGATCAATCCTGCCCCCATGTCATATTGGTGCCCTTAATTGGATTAAAATGGATGCACACAATCATGCTGAAATTTATCCTACTGAAATTTAAAGCAGAACAGTACAAGAATTACAGTCCAAAAATTCTATGATTAAATAAAAATTCTAGAAAAAATATGAAAAATTCTATCAACTATAATGGATCTAACATAATAAGAATCACTAAATTTGGGTTTCTGTGCTGAGAGAAATGAGTTAATGTTCAGACCATATTTGCGGAACTATTTATAATAGAACAGGAAAATGATGCAGGAATTTTCACTTTTTTTGTGATTTTTTTCTAATGATGAAATTTAATACAGTGATAAACAACTTAAAAGGGGACATGAAAAAAATTATTTCAATGCAAAATATGTAACTTGCCTTTGGAGCTGCAGACGGATTACAATCAGCCTACACAGAAAAAAAAATAGCAAGCAGACCCTAATACAGAAAACAGAAATTAACCCTAACCTAATGCAACCATGCTCTGATACCAATTTGATGCGGCACGATGATGAGAATGCAATCTAAATGATGAATTGAGAAATAAGAGCAATGAAGCCTATTAACAGGTACTAAATTTTAGATCAAAAGTACTAAGGTAAAGCTATGGAAGGAGCACGGAAATTTGAAACTTACGCCGCGATGTAGTTATTTAAATCCTAGAGAAGATTAGGGCTAATGATTATGGATTCTAAACCTAGGAAAACTGTCTTCAATAACCCAGACTTAAGAATATTAGAAGGGAATTGTTACCATGATGAGCACTCCTTGTTGGTGTAGATTCGTTGAAGCAATCAAATAAACAAGCCCTGGATGAAAAGATGACTCTTCCATCGAAACAAGTTCTCACCATACTTGATCTGATGGCAATGACCCCTTCTTGAACTCCGGATCGTAGAAGGAACCCTGCGCAATGAAGGAATTAGGACTAAGCTGATTTGAAGGAATACCAAATCAAAGTAGGAGGAAGGAATTAAGAAAACAAGTGATCGTTGAGGGAAGATGGGATCCTTGGAGAAGTCGTTGGCTTGGGAGGTAGAAGATCACATGCCAAGATTGAAACACAACTACACTACAAAACACTTGCTTCATAGAAAAACTACTCCTTCTTGTTTCATCATCCAAAAGCCCCCTTTACCATAGGCGTACAAGAGGCTTTTATTGGCCTTTCAATCAATTTGAAATTCCCATATCATGGAGAAATATTAGAGGGGGTTACATGAAATGTGGAGGATTTGGTGGAGGGTTACATGGAATGTGGAGGATTTGGTGGAGGGTTACATGGAATGTGGAGGATTTGAATCCTTGGTCCCCACTTGAAGTTGGCGCCTCTTGGTGATTACTTGGCAAGGTGAGTTGGCATGGTGAGGTCCCCACTTTGAAGTTGTTTTGATGTGCACCACTTGGTGATGACTTGGCAAAGTGAGTTGGCATGGCGAGGTGGTTTCCAAATCCAATGATGTGGCAAGGTGAAATGGCATGGTGACATGGCGCATCCTTCTCCATGGCACCCCTTGGAGATGACTTGGCAAAAAGGTGATGTGGCATTCGTTGGTGATGAGTTGGCATAGATGGTCCATGATGATGTGGCGCTCCAAGTAAAGCTGGTATGGTCCAATTTCAAGTAGCTCTTGAACTTGACTCAGTATAAAGCCTAATTGACTCTAATTGAACTTTAAAACCCCAAAAGAAAATAAAACAGGACTCAATAAACATACAGGACTCATACGAGACTTGAGTTCCTAGTCTCAATCCATAAAGAACTTGGTATCAGTTGAAGCTTCTTTCTGAACCTGGTGCCCCCATCAATGATGCCCCCAGCCAGACCCTGGGAGGGCACAGAGTAGAAACCCCAATCCCTAGGAAGGTGACGCCTCAGATTGTCAAGAGTAGGACCAGATAACCTGGTCTCAACAACACACAGATGTGTGGGCGATATAGCTGCAGATACTTATAATAGGTTGATAAAAAGGAGGGTTTTTTCGCCCCCCCTAACATTCCAGATAAAAGTTTTCATAAAACCAAGTTAGAGTTGAGGGTCGGACCCCTGTCCACCCTCATCTCGTTTAAATATAGTAACTTGTTTTACAGAAATATTAACCAATTCCTTCCACTTGTTTCTCCAGTCAATCCCAGGGCCAGCTTGACCTTTTCACACACTGGCTCATGCCCCCCTGATCAGAAATAAGTTTAAGTGGATGCAGTAGGGATTTAGCAGCCTGAACACCCGCTTCTGAAGATTCAGCAGTGCCCTTTTCCACTTGAAATTGAGCCGAGACATCATTATCAACATAAATAGGATGATGTAATAGGGATTTGGCAGCCTCGGTCTGTTGAAATTGGCCGCCTGATGAACCCTGCAGCTCAGATGCCGACATCCTTGCCAGCGATTTCAATTGAGGGGTCTTCCCAGTTCCCCCCATAACTTGCACTCCCTTCACCTCACCCACTGAAGAGCCCCTACCCTCAACTCCAGTGTGTCCCGTAGCTCACCCCCTGCCCGCCCACTCTTTCCCTTAGACCCTTCTTCTCTCGCTGACTCTTCCTACCCCACTGAACTACCTCCCTCTCCCTGGACTGAGAGGTGTGTCAAAGGAACCCAGTCTCGCTCACTCCCTCCCCCACCACTTTCAGGCTGGGAGACTGCCCCAGCAAGATGACCCACAACGAGGGTTCCCCTTCCCTCCCCATAACACAGTCCCCTTGGCCTCCCTCCTCCCTGTGCAACCCCTACTTACCCTCCACTCTCTGCCATTCTTTCTTCTCCCTCCTCCTACACTCCTGTAACCCCATAGAAGAAGAGGAAACAGCACCACCTGTGGCACCCTGTGTTGCACCCTCGGAAGCATTCATTGTGGGTTTGGAGGGGCATACCTGGTCCATTGGTGCAGCTGCGGACTTCGACGAGGACGGGGAAGACGATCTGGATTGACTTCGGGTCCGCTTCAGTGAAACCATACCATAGTCCACCATTTGAAAGTCTCGGTGGCCTTCTTCGGGAGGGATGATTTGCATGGTGTCCATCAGTGGCACGAAGAAGCTCCCCCTACCTCCTTCATTGATCTGCCTCCGTCAATTTGCTCCGATTCCATGGTAGCCAGTGACTTCCTCCTTGCCACCTTTGCCGGCTTTTGCCAGCCTTCAGAGTCCAGTGGCGAGGTGGGGGTAGAGGAGTGCCTATTGGGGGAGGATCTTGAAGGAGAGGATGAGGGTGGATTAGGAGATGAAGCCAGGGCCTTACCTCGGTCCGACAATGCCTCAGGTCTGGTGGAAGTCCCTCCCAAACGAGTAGGGCACACCCTCACTGTCGTCAGCCAGGGACTGAAGGTAAGCAGTTCCCCCTCCCTCGAAGCATTGGGTCCCAGACCCTCAGAGGTCTGATCCCCATGAACATCAACAAAGTTCCCCGAGCAGAGCCCAGGAGTAGAGGATTCAGACCTCCCCTATTCCTCCAGAAATTGGCAGCCATCAACCTCGTGGCCCATTCTTCCACACCGAAAGCATACCGGAGGTAGGCTCTCGTACACAAATTGCTGCTAGAACATAGCGGTTCTCCCCTGGATCAAGACTCCAGGTAGCAAGGGTCAGGATGCATCAATCTCCATGCAGATTCTAGCGAAGCTAGTTTTTCGCATGAGATCAGTGAAGCTGTCCAAAGAGAAAGGCTTACCTGCCTCTCCGACAACGACCATAATAGTCGATGGCTCCCAGTATTCCAAGGGCAGGTCAGGCAGCCTCATCCACATGACTATGCGGTTAATGAGGCTCATTCCTAGAATAAAGTCTGACTGCCACGGCGCAAGTGCCATTAGCTAGCCAGTGACGTGCCACGGCCCAGTAGCGAGCACCCAGTCATAGTATCCTTGGTAGCCATCCGAACCACCATATGATCATCTCCCACCGGAAATACCTCAGGATCCGAGGTCAGCTGCAGCCTCAGCTGGACCTCCTTCACTAGCCTGAGAGCTTGAACCCGTCGACCAAGGCTCCTGAAAGTGACCGCGAGGCCCTCCCACTTCTTCCTCACATCCTCTATCAAGGTCTCCAGCATGATCAATACTTTGGAGAAGGTATGCTGGAGCCTCTCCATCTCCTCTTCCGTGAGCTTATAGGATGTCCAAACCAGTGCGCACGAGACGGTCCATGCACGACATCCACCTACGTACGTCGGTCTTTTCCTTCCCATCAGAGCCAGAGGCTCTTCCTTCAGCTCCCAACTCTGCCATCAGGCTAAGACCCACTCAGCGATACGAACCAGAACCAGCGAAACCCTCAAAACCCTCAAAACCCAGCTAAAATCCTTGAGGAAGATGGTGCGGAAAGCAAGAGACTCTGACCGCCAAAGCGAGCTTTAAGAACCAGGAAACTACCATATGATACAATGCAAGTACCATGGAAAAATCCTTTAGGTATGGGTCCCAAAAGAGACAAAGCTAATCACAATGAGTTATCACCTCCAATGATCGAATTAATTAAAATAATCGTATTATCCTTAAAAAATTTAAAAAATTATAGTATTTTAAAGTAGGTGAGCAGATTTGTTGAAATAGATGCAGTGATGTGTCACAGTTTTCATTGATTTAATCTACAGTATTTATAATAGACTAAATCTGCCCAAAAATTTGTGACTCAATAGATATTAGGAATTTGAAATAACTTGAAAATGAGAGGCCTTAGAGTGTTAAGAACTTTTATCCGCAAGATTTTTGATTTTTGATGTGGATGGTTTAAAGAAAACAAGATTTTTGATTTTTATCTGTGTTGCCGATCTCGCCGCCGCGCCTGTGGCTTCAGAGCCGCCGATCCGACTATACCGTCTCGTCCTGGGGTCTCCTGGCTCTTCGAACCTGCAAGGCAAGGTTAGAAGCCCTGGCCGGGGGTCCCGGCGAGGGAGCTCCGACGGTCAAGTTAGTAAACGACGAGAGGGAACAGAATCTCCGAGACGGGCCCCCGAAGGAGTCCCAGACTTAGAGATCATGCTAGCAAGAAAGATCTTAGGAAGGATAGAAATCCGGCCGAGTTCCTCCGCCGAGCTCACGCCAAAGGTCCCCTCTCGGGATCTTGGATCCTGCTCTTGGAACGAATCTCCTCTCCCGGTCTTTGTTTCTTGCTTACCTTGTCGTCTACCCTTCCCTTCCTTTTAACTCCTCATGATGTTCCTCGTTTGCCGCCCTTGGGAGGCTCCTTCTTTGCTTCCAACCCCTTCTCTCCATCTCTTTCCCCTTCTGGATCACAGAACCAGGCGGCTTCCCCGCCTTGCTTGCCGAGCCTAGCGAGGAAAGAGTAAAGGGAGGGCGCCGGGCAGACCGCCGACAGACCTTGGGCTGAGCGTGAGCGCTCTTATTCCCAAGCACCGACGAAGCCCGTTATTGGGTCCTGTTTTGTCAGGACTTCGCTTCTTGACTACGGGACCTGTCGGGCTGATGTAAGCGATGTTTCGCGTATCGCTGCCGGCCGTACGGGCGCTACTCTCGGGGTGCGGCGCACACGGCTCGAGGGGCAATCTTGGAGCTCCTGCTCCTACTCCTCGGAAGCTTCTCCGCACAGGTTGGCCTGCCTCGCCGAGGTGGGACCGTCTCAGGGTGCCACCTGGTGAGGGAGCAGGGAGGCCGCCGGCTTTGATCGAGGTGGACCCCTCCTGGGTGGACACCTGGCGGAGCGGCAGAGGGGCGCTCGACTTTGGCCGAGGTGGTCCTGTCTCCGGGCGCCACCTGGCGAAGGAGCGAGGGGCCCGGCTCGACCTCGACCGAGGTGGGACCGTCTCAGGGTGCCACCTGGAGAGGGAGCGGGGAGGTCGCCGGCTTCGGACCGAGGTGGACTCCTCCTTGGTGGACACTGGTGGAGCGGCAGAGGGGCGCTCGACTTTGACCGAGGTGGTCCCGTCTCCGGGCGCCACCTGGCGAAGGAGAGAGGGGCCCGGCTCGACCTCGGTCGAGGTGGGACCATCTGAGGGTGCCACCTGGCGAGGGAGCGGGGAGGCCGCCGGCTTTGGCTGAGGTGGACCCGTCCTGGGTGAACACCTGGCGGAGCGGCAGAGGGGCGCTCGACTTCGGCCGAGGTGGTCCCATCTCCGGCGCCACCTGGCGAAGGAGTGAGGGGCCCGGCTCGACCTCGGCGAGGTGGGACCATCTCAGGGTGCCACCTGGCGAGGGAGCGGGGAGGCCGCCGGCTTTGGCCGAGGTGGACCCCTCCTGGGTGGACACCTGGCGGAGCGGCAGAGGGCGCTCGACTTCGGCCGAGGTGGTCCCATCTCCGGGCGCCACCTGGCGAAGGAGCGAGGGGCCCGGCTCGACCTCGACCGAGGTGGGACCGTCTCAGGGTGCCACCTGGCGAGGGAGCGGGGAGGCCGCCAGCTTCGGCCGAGGTGGACCCCTCCTGGGTGGACACCTGGCGGAGCGGCAGAGGGGCGCTCGACTTCGATCGAGGTGGTCCCGTCTTCAGGCACCACCTGGCGAAGGAGCGAGGGGCCCGGCTCGACCTCGGACCGAGGTGGGACCGTCTCAGGGTGCCACCTGGCGAGGGAGTGGGGAGGCCGCCGACTTCGGCCGAGGTGGACCCCTCCTGGGTGGACACCTGGCAGAGCGGCAGGAAGGCCTGGACCGACCTCGACTTCGACCGAGGCGGAGCCACACCTGACTTTGCCAAAGAACTCCACGTGGCTCAAATCATGCCCAGCGAAATCTGAGACATGGCACGTCATCGTTACGGCCGTAACAATCTATAGCTGTATGGAGTACGGTTATTCAACCGTATCTTCTTCTCCTGGAGCCTTATCGATATCTCATTTATTGTTTGCTGATGATTGCTTACTTCTCAGCCAGGCTTCTCTTATTAATGCTCGGGGTCTTCGGAGAGTCATGGAGGATTACTGCTATGCCTCAGGTCAGAGAGTTAATTTGCAGAAGTCCGGGATTTACTTTAGTCCCAAAACCTCCACCAAAATTTGATGCAGAGTGGGAGATATTTTGGGAATTGCTAAGCGTCAGGGGCCTTTGCATTATTTGGGTATCTCTATTTCTTAAGCCAGACTCACTAAGGCGGAGTGTGTCCCACTTCTTACGGTTGTCTAGCAGAGGATTGATGGCTGGCAAGGTAGAGCTCTCTCCTCAATGGGCATGATTACTCTCATTCGTTTGGTGCTTTCTTCTTTATCCATATATATGTTGTCCAATGCTATTATCCCGAAACGGGTCATTCTTGATATTGAGCAGATGATGCGGTCCTTCCTCTGGGACTCTTCGCCTGCTTAACGTAGGATTCATCTATTGCGATGGGATCTGGTTTGCCAACCTAGGGTTGGGGGTGGCCTTGGTATCCCATCCCTCCTTGCTTACTGGGAGGCTTTCCTTCCCGGCATGCAGTCAGATTTTTTCTTTGCCCAGATGGTCTATGGTCCTCCCTTATAAGGTCTAAGTGTGCTGATATCCCAGCTGATTTCATTGCCTCCTTCAGGCCCCCCAGGAATTGCTCCATTTTCTGGAGGGAGATGATCACCAGGGCCCCGATGGTCATTCCGTATTTATCCTGGGTCATCAAGGATGGCTCTTCTATCAGATTTATGGCCGACCCTTGGATCTCAAATATTCCGCTCATTTGGTAGCCTACCTTTATTTTGGTGCATACTCCGATCACTATTTCTATCCCTGACATCTTGTCTCCTAATCTTTTCGATTGGAATCGATAGGTAGTGCTCTCTATTTTCGATGAAATCCTTGGTCTTCGGGTCCTCTCTATCACTGTACCAGTTCACCCTTGCCCAGATTCAGGGTGTGGAGGCACTCTGCCTCCACACATGCACCGATTCTGGACCTCACGAGGATTTTTGCTCCTCTGACTCCTTCACCGCATACTTTTGGTTGGATCTGGTCTTACCGGTTCATCTCAGGGTTTCTCTATTCATCTAGAAGCTCTCCTAGCATCGGCTTCCTACCCAGCACCTCCTTTCCTCCAGGGGTCTCTCCATTCCTTCAGACTGCCCTTTTTGTGCCTTTGAGAGCGAGACTCAGGCTCATGCTATTTTTGGTTGTGATAGAGCGGCATATATTTGGAGATTGGCGGGGTACCTCGAGTTGCCTATTCAGCTAATGATGTTGATCAATCTTTCTTGCTCTCTTTGCAATGGGCCTCTTCCTTCTATGTCTCCTTCATGGCCTACCTGGCTTACCACATCTGGTTATCTAGAAATCATCAGATTTTTTCCTCTGCTAGATGCTCTCCCAGGATACTGGTGGAGAGAGCCAGGGAAGCCACTACCGAGTATTGGGGATCGACAGTCTCGAATTCGGAGACCTGGGATTCTTTCTCTGCTCCTCGAGCAACCCATCGGGTGTTTGTCGCTTGGGAACCCCCTCCTCCGACTTTCTTTACCATCAGCTTTGATGGTAGCCTCCGCTAGTGTAGAAGAGCTGCAGCCTTCATCATTCGGGACTCCACTCTTTGCTTCTTGGTGGTGAGGGGCTTCTCGCTTTGGGACCCCTCTATCCCCCAGACCGAGTTGCTGGTGGCCTGGACTGGGATCAAATATGCTCGTCAGATCCTTCATCTTGATCGCTTATCATCGAGGGAGACTCCACCACTGTTATCTCTTGGATTACTTGGAAGTCGGCAGCTCCTGCTTCCCATCCCATTATCAGAGATATCGCCTATCTTTTGTAGGGCTGTGTTTACTTCGATCAAGCATGTGTATACAGAGGTGAACTCAGCTGCTGACTGGGTCACCTCTTATGTTGCCAATCACTCTGGTCTGGTCTTATGGACCGATTGGCATTCTGCTCCACTTCAGCTCCGTGACCTCCTCTTGTCTGATTACCTTGGTTGTGTTCACTTTCATCCATGAATTGAATACACCGGTTTATCAAAAAAAAAAGAAAACAAGATTGTTTAATTTAATAAAAAGATCTATTATATTGCAAATATAATAATTATTTAATAAATAAAGTAATAATTGTAAGCGTAAATTATATGAGAAATTTTTTAACGATGCCATTAAAAAGTGCCGTGAATAGTTTTTTGAAGATGAGAGACCAAATACCGCTAAGGTGGTAGCCAAGTTAGTTGGGGTCTCGCCTCACAAATAACTGGTTACGGATTTGAGACATGACTCTTCAAAAGACTCGATTAAATCCAAGGATTATCTACTGGAACCTGTGACGGTTGGTAGAGTGAAAGGTCAGGATCTCCCTCCAATCCTCGTTTTGACCAACTGGTATTTAGGTGGTGTCGGATTGACATACTCATTTAAATGGAAAAAGGCTATGAAAATCTGGCACTTGAATCGAACGTTTTTCGATGGGATAGAGATCGTGCGGTAGCTACCCGGGTTGATCTTCCTATTCCTTTTTTATATAAAAAAATAAAAAAAAGAGAGACCAAATGCCATGCCAGGCCGCGATGATATGTTGCCTTGGCCTCTCATTTTTTCCTTTTTTTTTACTTTGATAATGGTAACGATCAGCCAGAGTCCCATCATCGCTAGTTCCCTCCGACCATCTAAGCCAGCCTCGTCGACCACCTTCTTCTCCCGTCATGGCAATGGCGCTGCACACTTTCTTTTCCATCTCCGACTTTGCCCATGCCATGCTTCTCCTTGTCCAACTCCGACGACACTGGCCATCATCAAACATCGGATCTTGATGATAGTTATTAAAAATATATTAATTAAATCAATTTTATTTGAATAAAATGGATACTTTTAAGTAGTAGTTTATAGGAAAAATTTTCCAATACGAAGAGCTCGATTTTAGAAGTCCAACGGCATAAACGGTTCTCCAATCGAACTTGAAACAGGCTCAAAATCATATTTTGAAGATTTAAGTATGAATTGCACATATTTTAAAGCACTGGTCCATCATGGACCGGCTGCTTGGTTCACGAGTTGCCGCCCGGTCCATAGCAGCCATTATTGTCAGTTCATGAAACAGATCCGTGGACCATTAGCCTCCCCAAGCTGAATCTTCATCGGAGAAGTCACTAGCGCCCCTCCTCTGACCGTCGAGAGCCTTCCACAACCAGAAAATCCATGCAGCAGCCATCCGAGCCAGCTCCAAAGCCATCGAAAGTCACCATCTTCCCTTTTCTTTTCCTTCCACCCAATCCGCTATCGCCCATGGCCAGAAGGGATGCCAGAGAAGCAATTAATCATCACCGGAGCCGTTGCTGGAGCCGCCATCCATGCTCGAGACACCGCTGGCCGTCATTGGTCTCCCACCACCCACCTCCACGGACAAGCATGTTGCCTAGTAAGCAACCTAAGAAAGGGGGTGAATTGGGTTTCTAAAACTATTTGTAAATATGTGCACCTATTCAATAATCAATTCAAGTGATAGTAAGATGAAAGCGTTGTGTGCTCTTAAAGAGTATGCAGCGAAAGTTTAAATGCAATGAAAATAAGAGCAAGTAAAGAGGAGACAATCAACCACAAATACAAGCAAGTATAATGGTTCGGTGCACTCCAAAGTACCTACATCCACTTTCCAATTTTCACTCGGGAATTCACTATAATCACTCTCGATTACAGCCGATTAGTTTTCCGAGCTCACTAATCAAAATCCCTTTTGGTTTTCAATAGGCTCACCAAAAGAAACCTTTTGATTTTCAAAGGCTGACCAAAAACCTCCTTGGTTTTCAACTAGGCTAACCAAAAATCTTCTTGATTTTCAATTAGGTTAATCAAAAACCTCATTGGTTTTCAACTAGGCTAACCAAAAACCTTTTTGGTTTTGTTCTTAGGCTCACACAAAACCTTGATACAACAAAGTAATAATGAAAGTAAAGAATACATCAAGCTTTCTAAATAAAAGCTGTTATCTCTTTGAAGCTTGTTGAAGATGCTTGTCTTCAATTCGATGAAGCCTCAATCAATGCTCAAAAGTGGTTGTATTTGAATGCTCTTGATTGTTTTGAATGCTTAGAGGCTTTTTTTGCTTGGAAGTGGTTGCTCTCAAATGAATTTGAGTGAATGCACTTATTTTTCTTTTTCTTTCTCTTCCTCTTTCTATTATCTTTTCTCATGTGTTCCACTTGAATTTAATTCACTTAAATACCATCCCAAGGCTTAAATGATGGTTTATGACCATTGGAGAGGCGGAACTAGCCGTTGGGGGCTAAAAGGGTCGAGTTCTGTGTTTTAAAAACTAGCAGTTATTATTTCCAGAACTGCAAGTATCGACACTTCAGGCTGTGAGTCGATACTTAGGGTCGACACTTAAATACTATGAGTCGACACCTAGTTCAAAATTTTGCTTTGAAGCCCTCTGAAAATCTCAGGTGAGTCAACACTTCATCTAGTGAGTCGACACTTAAGTCGACACTTGAGTTGCATGAGTTGACACCTAAGATAAGTTTTGAAATTCAACATGTTCTGTAAAAATCTGTCTCAGACTTTGAGTTGATCCTTGAGTCGACACTTAGGATCGATACTTGTGTAGCATGAGTCAACACTTCAACCGTGCCATCTGAAACTCTTTTTTTCATACCGGCATGAGTCGACACTTGCACTATCATGAGTCGACACTTGCATTGTCATGAGTCGACACTTGAACTGTGAGTCGACACTTGCTGAAACTTATCAAAACTTGACTGAACTCTGCTGAATCTTCTTTGAACTTGATTCTTAAATTCTTTTAAGCAATTCTCAAATACTTAAGTCCATCAATCTTTAATGTTTCATTCATAAAAGGGCTTCTTCCGGCATTAAAGACCGGACGACCTCTGGCACCGGAGAGCCTAGCTCCCCGACATCAAAGACCGAACGACCTCCGCACCGACGAGCCCAGCTCCCCGGCATTAAAGACCGGACGACCTCCGGCACCGGCGAGCCCAGCTCCCCGGTATCAAAGACCGGACGACCTCCGGCACCGGCGTGCCCAGCTCCCCGGCATCGAAGATCGGACGACCTCCGGCACCAGTGAGCCCAGCTCCCCAGGTCCTCCGCCAGGTCCGCTCCTGCAAGCCCGGGATGCTTAGGCCGGAGCCAAGCGCGAGCTTCCACCCAAGGCGGACCCCTCGAGATCGGGACCCGTGGTCAGGAGTCGAGCTTAGCCTCCTCCATCACAAGGTGCCCCTCTGAGCTCAGGTCCCCTGGGCGGGGCGGCATCATCGCCGATCAAAGATTGGATGACCTCCGGCACCGGCGAGCCTAGCTTCTTGGCATCAAAGCCCAAAGAAGAGGGCTCTGGCACAAAGGACCTGGGAAGCCCCTAGGCACTTAGTGCCTCTGAGCCCAACTCCAGGACACCAAGGCCTAGAACTCAAATTTCCAGCGCGCAATTCTCAAGCGTCGATGTCCTTGGAACTGGCTCCAAGACACTAAGATCCAAGACTCAGGCTTCTGATATCAGGGATCTCAGCCTTCGGTGCTACCGAGCCTAGCTCCAAGACAGTGACCACTGAATTATGTCCCTAAGCAACTGGGTCCAAAGCCAACACTCATCAATGGCATGACCTCTAGCTTAACGCTGGGTCCGTGCCAGTCGAAGTTCCTAACTCCTATCTCGAACCTCCCTGCCCTGAGAAGAAAGAAGTAGCAAAGAAAGGAGAGAAAGAGAGAGAGGGGACATTCCACATTGCAGATGATGGAGACACCATGATTACAAAAGTGCATTTCATTACTGGAAGAGCTGATTACACTATTTTTCGGGCCCCGACAGGCCGGGTGACCCGGTCAAGAAAAAGAAAAGACAAAGGAAAAACACAAGTATAAAAAAAAGGGAGGAAATCCCAGCCGCGCAATGCCCAGAGAAGGCTTCCGTGCGGCTCCGGGCACAAAGAATTTGAAAAAGGTATGTTTCGAAAGAACTCACCCATCCCTTTGAGACAACCTGCATCCGACCGTACCGTTACGGCTTCCCCAAAAGTCATGACACGTGTCACTGATCAACGGGGCCAGCGCCCCCATCCGACCACGGCCGCTTCAGCTTTCGTGCCGGCCATAACTGCTCCCAAGACATGGCCACGCGGTGCCCCCGCACAGGCGCGAAGGATCGCCAAGCAAGGCACCGCCGATATCGGTCATTATTGCACCATATTTTCCACCTTTCCATGTTAGCACCGTAATTACTCCCTTTGCCCCGAGTGCAACGTGACAACAGGCCCCGGGAGTGGGGAGCAAATGATGTGGCCGGATCGCTGACATGGAGCAAGGAGATTGACGTGGAGCACCCATTGGATGCCACACCGGATTACCACAAGCCCCTTCGCCGGGCTGAGCTCCCCGATGCCAACGAGGCCGCCCATCGAAGCCAGGCTCCGTCTTCCGCCAGGTCGGTACCCGCCAGGTCGGGATGCCTAGGTCGGAGCCAAGCTCAAACCCCACCAAAGGCAGACCTCTCGAGCCCGAGCTCGGGTCCCATGGTCCGGAGTCGAGCTCAAGCCTCCTCCGCCACGAGGAGCCCCATCGAGGCCGGGTCCCCTGGCCTGGGCGCGTCTCGTCCACCTCAGCCGGCCCAATCTCGGTCAAAGCTAGGCCCTCTAGCCTGGTACCGAGCTCGGCCCCTCTCCGTATAGCCGAGCCGCCGCAAGGTGGGTCCCCTGCAAGTGGGCCCCATCTTTCCAGCTCAGTCTCTAATGCAAATCAAGATGTCAACCGCCAAGGGAGCAGCACCTCCCAGCTTAAGACAGTGGCGGACCCCCCGAGGACCGTACGACAGCACCCACCACATCACCATTAATGCCCACGGTCACCATTCACACCAGGAAGAAGGAAAGCTCACATCAAGGCACTGTGCCTCCTACCGGCTTGCTATACGACCGGGAAAAGATACCAAGGAGTGCGATTCCCAAGAGCGGCGGCGCGACAGTCGAGGCCCTGCCAGGCTTCCAGAGAGGGGCAAATCGAAGGAATGTCAGAAGCTTGTGGAAACTTCCCCATATACCCAATAAAGAAGGCGTACCGTTCATGGCACGATGTCACGTCACATCCATCTGCCAACATGGGAGGACCTCGAGGCAAGCCGCAAAAAAGGATCCAGCCAGTGTAAGCAAAAAGGAGGTAACAACGCTCATTTTTCCAATTCCAAGCAAGTGCAATACTCTCTCCACGAGAGAACACACAATTTTCCAACAACATATCCACCACAAAGGAAAAGAGGAGAGGGGGGAGAGGCCAAAGAGGAGGGCAAGATCACCTCGTCCACCACATCTCCCAGCTCACTCGCACTCACTCCACTCACTCCTCCTAGCATGGAGCTTATCCAGAGGGGCTCGACCAGGAGGACATGTTCCCCTGGATTGCCACTGACTTGACCGTCAGAGTGCCCCCGCCAGAATTCCCGGCTCGGGTCACTGACGTTGCTTCCTTGCAAGTCCCGAGACACTAGAGGCGTTCCCAAGCGGGCGGACGCGAAACACCCGATGCCATCAGCAGCTACGGGCCATGACGATCCGGGCGGCAACAGAATGGCACTCCAGGTAAGGGGGAGAACGACACTTGATCCAGTTCAAACCTTGCTTAGCCAGTCTACCGGGTGGATGGTGCCACCCGGGCAAGGGGAGCTTCTCCCAGTCGTGCAGAGGCATCCCCTTCTCACAGGAACCCGCACGGACTGGAGATGGAAGTGCCTGCCCTGGTTCAGCCACCCTCACTGGAGACCCAGTTGGCCGCACTCGCCCAGTAGATGTACACTCTCACTGCGGTGGTGTGCCAGCTCCAACATCAGCACCAGCATCGATCCCTAGCCACTCACCAACAGCCAGAGACCACCGCGGCCTACGACACAGCACCCCGCGATAGCCTGCGTTCCTTCCACGGGAGGCCCTTGCAGCCGCGGGCAGTTACAGACCCACGGGGTACCCATCAAGCCCCGGGAAAGTGATGGCGAGCCAGCTCCACTAAAGAAGAAAGCTGCTCACCGCATCTTGGCCGGGGGGCACCCAAACCCCGCCAAGACTGGAAAGGCAAGGCTCCCCGCCACGGGCGCTGCACCTCCATGTCACCATCTCCGCCCCCCTCAGCGGAGGGGTCCACAGACAAAGCCATCAGGCGCATGGCGGAGAAGCGCCTGGAGGAGCACGACCGCAAGTTGGAGGAGTTTGCCCGCCGGTTCGCCAACTTGCCTGGCTCCACTAGTGAGCCAGCGGGCTATGATGCCTGCCCTCCTTTCTCCCAGGAGATCCAAACGGAGCCAATTCCTCGTCGGTTCCGCAAGCCGCAGGTGGATCCCTACGATGGGACCACCGACCCCCTGGACCACCTGGAAAGCTACCGGGCCCTCATGAGGGCCCAGGGGACCACTGATGCCATTCTGTGCATCACCTTCCCTGCTACCCTTCGGAAGGTCGCTCAAGTATGGTTCACCCGCCTCGAGCCGGAAAGTATCAGTTCTTTTGCCAAGCTAGGATAGAAGTTCGTGGTCCATTTCGACGCCTGCTGAAAGATGCCATGTGAGGCAGATAGCCTCATCTCCATCAGGCAGCAAGACCATGAGCCGCTACAAGACTACGTAGCCCGCTTCAAAGCTGTTGCCTTGGAGATCTACAACCTGGAGGAGCCGGTGGTGATGCTGTCTTTAAAGTGAGGGCTCAGGACTTCCTGCCTGACCTACTTGCTCGATAAGAAGCCCCCGAAGACTTACGCCGAGCTGCTCTTCCGGGCCCAGAAGTATATCCGCACCGAGGAGGCGGATCGCACGAGGCGGGAGCTTGACGGGAAGCCACTAAGGAGGCCGGCACCCACCGAGAAGCCTGAAGCATGGAGGCCGGGACCACCAGCTCAAAGCTCTCGACCGGCGCCAAGGCCAAGGAATGCTCCCGTCCCTCAGGGGAACTTCACTCCCCTTCTCGCCCCAAGAACGAAGATCCTCATGGAGATTGAGGGCGAGACTTATCTGAGGCATCCTCAGCCACTGAAGCCATCCTTCACCCATGACAAGATGAAGTATTGCCGCTTTCACCGTGACCACGGGCACGACACCGAGGAATACCGCAATCTCAAGTAGAAAATTGAAGAGCTCATTAAGAGGGGCTACCTCGAAAAATATGTGGGGGGCAGACCTCAACCAAAGTTCCAGGCACTCGTTGCTCTCCCGCCTGCTCCAGCCATCGACAACCGCCCCATCGAGAAACCGGTGGGCATGATCTCCTGGGGAGCAGAGCGCACGTCCAAGAGAACCCGGGGGGCAGGAAACTCTGAGAATATACTCCCCTTTATGAGGGAAGGGGATAATTAGGAGAAAAATATAAATAATGATGCTGTGGTCATTGAGATGACGATCGCAAAGCATCCTATAAAGCGCATCATGATAGATAGTGGAAGCTCTACGGATATACTTTTTTACGATGCTTTCTCCCGGATGAATCTCTCCCCCACTCAACTCAAGCCAGTATATACTTCCCTTGTTGGTTTTACGGGAGACTCCGCAAGAGTAGAGAGGGAAATCACTCTCCCAGTCACTACCGGGATCCCACCTCGGCAGAGTACCGTCATGATGACGTTCACAGTTGTCAGGCTTCCTTCGCCTTACAACGTGATCTTGGGCCGACCTGGGCTCAACCTCCTCGATGCCATCGTCTCTACTAAGAGGTTGCTTGTCCAGTTCCCAACCCCTTGCGGCGTGGGGGAGATGAGGGGTATACCCCAGCCAGTGCAGCACTGCTTCCAAACACTCCCCGGAGCCCAGGTGCTCGAGGAGGATTCCAGGGCGGACGAGCTCGACCATAGGGCCCAAGACCCCAGAGGAGGCCCGACCGAGTGCCTGCTTTCCTATCAGCTCGGAGCCGACCAGGCAAAAACCATGCAGATCGGAGCCCAGCTGCCCGAGGAGGATAGGGCTCCGCTATTAGAGTTCTTGCAAGCAAATGCAGATGTGTTCGCCTGGATGGCGGCCAACATACCAGGTATTCCCACTGAAGTCATCACCCATAAACTTAGTGTTGATCCGAAGTGCAGGCCAGTTCGACAGAAGAAGAGAAGCTTTGCCCCGGAAAGGCAAGCGGCTATCAACGAGGAAGTTAAGAAACTCCTCACCGCCGGATTCGTCCGAGAGTTGCAATACCTGAGCTAGCTGGCAAATGTGATGATGGTGAAGAAGAATAACATCAAGTGGAGGATCTATGTAGACTACACCGACCTCAACAAGGCATGTCCGAAGGACAGCTTCCCTTTGCCAAGGATAGACCAGCTGGTGGATGCCACTTCGGGGCACAGGCTACTCTCCTTCATGGATGCATTCTTCGGGTACAATCAGATCCGGATGCACCCAGAGGACGAGGAGCACACCGCCTTCATCACTGACCGGGGGACATACTGCTACAGAATGATACCCTTTGGCCTGAAGAATGCTGGGGCCATGTACCAACGCTTGGTCAACAAGGTCTTCAAGGACCAGATTGGTCGGAACGTGCAAGCGAACATGGATGACATGCTTGTCATGAGCAAACCGAGCTTGGACTACATTATCGACCTCGCTGAAGCCTTCCACAACCTCTGGAAGCACTAGATGAAGCTCAACCCGGCAAAGTGCGCCTTCGGGATGGCGGCCGGGAAATTTCTCGGCTTCATGGTCACCCAGAGAGGCATCGAGGCAAATTCAGAGAAGGTCCAAGCAATCCTGGACATGGAGCACCCCACGTCCAAGAAGCAGGTTCAGCACCGACGGGAAGGATCGCAGCCCTGAGCCGGTTCATTTCAAGGTCGGCTGACCGCTGCCTTCCCTTCTTCAAGGCGCTGTGCAAGATGCATGACTTCACCTAGACTGAAGAGTGTTGGACGACCTTCGAAGAGCTGAAGGAGTTCCTGACCTCTCCGCCTCTGCTGTCCAGACCCGAAGAGGGAGAAGAGCTCCTGCTCTACCTGGTGGTCATCCTGGGAGCCGTCAGCTCGATCCTCATCCGTACAGATCAGGATGGAATGCAAAAGCCGGTGTACTATACCAGCAAAATACTTCATGATGCGGAGATCAGGTATACTCGCTCTGAAAAACTCATTTTTGCACTAATAATGTCCGCTAAGCACCTCAGGCCCTATTTCCAAGTGCATCCCATTGTGGTTGTGACTGATCAGCCGCTGAGGACCATGCTAAGCCACCCCGAGACTTCCGGAAGGTTAGCTAAATGGTCCCTGACGCTGAGAGAGTACGACATCGCATATCAACCGAGGTCATCGCAGAAGGCCCAAGTCCTAGCCGACTTCGTGGTCGAATGTACAGGGCTTCCCAAGGAACCAGAGTGGATGGTCCCGGAGAGCCAAGCCGAGCCTGCCCCGCTGGAGGACCCCTGGATCCTCCACGTGGACGATGCCTCCAATTATTACGGGAGCGGAGCAGGCCTCATCCTCGCCAATTTCGATGGAGTGGTGATGGAGTGTGTGCTTCGCTTCAAGTCCTCCGCCACAAACAACCAAGCGGAGTACGAGGAGCTCCTCACGGGCCTGAAGATGTCCCGCGAGTTGGGCGTACAGAACCTCAAGGTCTTCACCGACTCCTAGCTGGTTGCCGGACAAGTCTCCGGAGAGTATGAGGCCCGAGATCCCTAGATGATGAAGTACCTAGAGAGGGTCTGCTCAAGCGTAGCAGGCTTCTGTTACTTCCATGTTTCCCATAATCTCCGTGGAGAAAACGCTCATGCGGATGCACTGTAAAGGCTCGCGGCCCTACCGGACTCATCCCTAGGGCATGCCTACATCGAATATCTCGAGAGCCCGAGCTATGAAAGCCCCGAAGAGGTGCAACAAGTAGCCCCCGAGCCGAGCTGGATGGACAAGTATGTCAAGTACATCCAGGACGGCCTGCTACCGAAAGACTGCAAGGAGGCTGGCCTCATCAGAAGGAAAGCCGCCCGCTTTGTCTTGATGGATGACTAGCTCTACCGCCGTTCCTATTCCTACTCTCTCTTGAAGTGCCTCAGGCCCACAGAGGCAGCCTTCATGCTCCAGGAGATACACGAAGGCCTCTGTGGGAATCATGTAGGATGGAGGACCCTGGCGTACAAGGCCCTTTGCCAGGGATATTTCTGGGAAAGAATGAAGGAAGATGCCGCCGACTTCGTCAAGAATTGCGACAAGTGCCAGCGCCACTCCCACATCCAGCGCCTGCCGGCTGCGCCGATCTCCCAGCTGTCATCTCCCTGGCCCTTCGTGCAATGGGGGATGGACATTCTGGGACCGTTCCCCACCGCTCCAGGGTAGTGGAAGTTCCTGCTGGTGGTGATCGACTACTTCACCAAATGGATCGAAATGGAGCCGCTAGCTCGGATCACAGAGGCCAATGTCCGACAATTTTTCTGGAAGTCTGTCATCTGCCTTTTCGGACTGCCCAATCGCGTCATCACCAACAATGGACGGCAGTTCGACAACCGAGAGTTCGAGGGGTTCTGTGCCGAGCACGAGATCCAGCATCGGTTCACCTCGGTCGCCCAACCACAAACGAATGGGGAAGCCGAGGTCACCAACCGAACCATTCTTCAAGGACTCCGCACCAGGTTGGACCAAGCGAAGGGCAGATGGCCAGAAGAACTCCCAAGCGTCCTGTGGGCCTACCACACAACGCCTAGGATAGCGACGGACGAAACACCTTTCAACCTGGTCTTCGGGTCAGAAGTGGTAATCCTAGTTGAGCTCGGTATGCCCATGCTACGCGTGCGACAGTATGACGAAGCACAGAACTCGGCACACCTCCTCTTCAACCTGGACCTCCTCGAAGAAACAAGGAACAAAGCCCGACTCCGGATGGCTGCATACCAACAACAGGTCGCCCGATACTACAATGCACGAGTGAAGCGGAAGAACTTCCGACCTGGCGACCTAGTGCTGTGCCGAGCAGAAGCATCCCAGCCCCGGGAGGGCGGCAAACTCTCACCAAATTGGGTGGGCCCCTACAAAGTGGCCGAGACCCTATCACAGGGGGCCTACTACTTGGAAGACTTGGATGGCGCCAGGTTCCCCCGGACCTGGAATGCTTGTAATTTGAGGAGATACTATCAGTAATGTAAGTACTCCCTCCATGAGAAACGAAGATTTCTTTCCGCAACATGGTTTATCTGCCTTGCAGGAAACAAAGACCGGATGACCTCCGGCACCGGCGAGCCTAGCTCCTCGGCATCAAAGACCGGATGATCCTTCAGCACTGGGAGCCCAGCTCCCCGGCATCAAAGACCGGACGACCTCCGGCACCGGCGAGCCCAGCTCCCCGGCATCGAAGATCGGACGACCTCCGGCACCGGAGAGCCCAGCTCCCCGGCATCGAAGACCGGACGACCTCCGGCACCGGCGAGCCCAGCTCCCCGGCATCGAAGACCGGACGACCTCCGGCACCGGTGACCCCAGCTCCCCGGCATCAAAGACCGGATGACCCTCCGGCACCGGCTAGCCCAGCTCCCCGGCGAAGGACCTGGGAAGCCCCCAGGCACCCAACGTTCCCGAGCCTAGCTCCAGGATTCCTGCCCAAGATCGGAGCTCATATCTCCGGCCGAGGGAATCTTTTCAACCAACGTGTCTTCGAGCCCAGCTCCAAGATGCCTTCTCAAGTCATCGACGTCCCCGAGCCCATCTCCACGACGCCAGCCCAAGGCCGGAGATTAGATCTCCGGCCAAGAGAATCTCCTCAACTAATCTCCGGCCAAGAGAATCTCCTCAACTAACACACTTTTGAGTTTAGCTCCGGGACGCCTGCTCAAGACCGGAGCTCAGATCTCCGGCCAAGGGCACCCCCGAGCCGCGTAGCTCGTCATTAACAGCGCTCCCGGGATTGGCCTCGCGACAATAGCCGAAGCTGGGCCCCGTCCTCCTCCAGGTCAGCTCCCGCAAGCCCGGGATGCCTAGGTCGGAACCGAGCACGAACTTCCACCCGCCGGAATTCTCGGCCCGGGTCACTGACATTGATTCTTTGCAGGTCCCGAGGCACTGGAGGCGTTCCAGGTGGGCGGACGCGAAACATCCGATGCCATCAGCAGCTACGGGCCACGATGATCCGGGCAGCAACACCCATATTGTCAATTACTTAGCAACAGGACAAATTCCTTCCCACTAGTCTAAATAGAAAAAAGATAGATTTTTCTCGCAGATCAAATATTATTTTGGAGAGGAACCTGAACTGTTTAAGTATTGTTCGGATTGGATGATTAGACGATGTATCCTTGAGAGTGAATTTAAAAGTATACTTACTTTTTGTCATTCTTTTACTTATGAAGGTACTTTAGCGGAAGGAAAACTATAGTAAAGGTACTGCAGAGTGAATTTTACTGGCCAACTCTTTCCATAGAAATACACGAATTTGGGCGTAATTGCCTTAAATGTCAACAAACGGAGAATATTTCATGGAGAGATATGTTGCCCCTAACCCCTATCTTAATTGAAATTTTTGATATATGGGCTATTGACTTTATGGGTCTATTTTTTCCTTCCTTCAGATTTGAGTACATTCTAGTAGCAGTGGATTATGTCAAAATGGATAGAAGCTATGGTAACTCAAATCAATGACTATAAAGTTGTGGTCATGTTTATTCAACATAACATCCTTAGTCGGTTTGGATGCCCAAGGGCTATTGTTGTGATGGGGGTGCACATTTCACGAATAGGCACTTTGAAGGATTAATGAAAAAATATGGAATTACCCATAAAGTAGCCACACCTTACCACCCTCATACTAGTGGCCAGGTTGAGGTATCGAATAGAGAGATTAAACATATTCTTGAAAAAATGGTAAGACCCAATAGAAAGATTGGTTAAAATATTTGAATGATGCATTATGGGCTTACCGAACTACTTTCAAGACCCCTCTAGGAATGTCTTCTTACCGGTTAGTGTTTGGCAAGGCTTGTCATTTACCTGTAGAATTGGAACACCATGCATTTTAGACCATCAAGCAATTTAATTTTGACATGAAGAATGCAGGTTCCAATAGAAAACTTCAAGTAAATGAGTTAGAAGAGCTACGAAATAAAGCTTATGAAAGTTCAAAAATTTACAAGGTTCGAACTAAGGCATATCATGATAAATTCATTAACAGAAAAACATTCAAGCCTAACCAAAAAGTGTGGCTCTATAATTCTAGATTACGACTTTTTCTTGAAAAACTTCGCTCACGATGGAATGGTCCTTTCATAGTGACTCGTGTATTTTCTCACGGAGCTGTAGAACTTAAAGACCCCAGGTAGGGAAATACTTTTAAGGTAAATGGCCAGTATCTAAAACCCTATATAGAAGAAATTAATGATGGAAAAGTTATTGAATACATTAATCTTGTGAACACAGCATTACCATGATGATCAGCATAGTCTGATCAAGACTTTAAACTTAGCACTCATGGGAGGCAACTCAATTTATACTTTTACTTTTAACCATGTGCTTTTCTTTTTTTAGAAAAATTCAAAAAAAGAATAATAAAGTTAAATTGAGAGGAGTATGGCGACAAAGGAACATCCAGTCCTCGAGTATCCTTTTCAGGTGGTATCCTTTCTTGTCACTTATTTTTAATATTCTCTTCCATTAGAGACAATGAAAATTAAGTTGGGGGGATAATTTAATCAAATCCTCGAGTAAAACTTTAATTAGCATTTATGTACTAAGTTTTATCTCGATTTGAGAATAATCAAGCCTTCTAAATGAGAATGATTAATAGTTCAGACAATTTTAAAGATACCGAGGAAAGAATTATCAAGAAAGCCCAATAAATGGTAGAGTTTATACCAGAGAATTTTTTTTAGTAATTCTAAACCCTTCTGCCTATTGATCTCGATAAAGAATCTACCTTATAATGGTATAGGTGGAAGTATTAAAAGAATGATAAAAATCTCCTTTAAAGTTTAATAAATAAGATTTTTAGCATCTCTCACTGAGTAACTGGTCCCTTCGTCTAAGTAAGTATTTTTATTCGCATCAAAAGGTGAGGATATAAAGAAAGTTTTTGTAGAGACAGTCTTAACACGTAGTCTTTTTTACTTAAGTTAGTAAGCCTGAATGGTATGTTACACCTAATGCCTTAAAGTCAACAGGTTTGGGAGTCATTGGCCTATAGCTTGCTACAAGGGTCATCTAGAAAGTAAGATGTTAGGATATTGCACTGACTCTACTTTCAACCAAAAAATAAATAAATAAATTGATATTATACCAAAACCAAAGTAAGTTAGAGGATTTAAAGAGTAAGATAGAAAGTTGGGAAAGAAAAAACTCTTGAAATGTCTATGACTTCACTCGACCACTAAATGGATGAAATTGACAATCCAATGAAGTACCTCTTCAATGGTCTAACCGAGTATCAACTGAATTTAGAATTTGTAAGATATTTTTGCTTCTTGGACAAGTTAGGAATATAACTAATTCATTTACTTTACTTGAGGACGAGCAAAGTGCAAGTTAGGGGGTGTGATAGTTATTAAAAATATATTAATTAAATCAACCTTATTTGAATCAAATTGATATTTTTATATAGTATTTTATAGGAAAGAATCTCGTCAATGTGAAGAGCTCAATTTTAAAAGTCTAACGGTGTAAACGGTTCCCAAATTAGACTTGAAACGAGCTCAGAATCACATTTTGAAGATTTAAGTATAAATTGCATAGATTTTAAAGCGCCGGTCCACCATGGACCGACTACTTGGTTCATGAGTTGCCGCCCGATCCATAGTAGCCATTGCTGTTGGTCCACGAAACAGATCAGTGGACCATCGGCCTCCCTAAGTTGAATCTTCACCGAAGAAGCCGCCAGCGCCCCTCCTCTCACCGCCGAGAGCCTTTCACGGTCGAAAAATCCATGCAGCAGCCGTCCGAGCCACCTCCAAAGCCACTGGAAGTCGCCATCTTCCCTTTTCTTTCTCTTCCACCCAATCCATCGCCGCCCGTGGTCAGAAGGGATGCTGGAGAAGCCATCAACCATCATTGGAGCCGCTGCCAGAGCTACCATCCATGCTCGAGACACTGCCGACCATTGTTGGTCTCCCATTGCATGCCTCCATAGACAAGCAGCCAACCCACAGGCTTCCTCCGCCGCTTCTCCTTCCTTGTTGCCGGTCCAAGAACCTGTCTCCTCTTCTCTTTCCAACCAGAGACCTACCCATCGTCGTCGGAGCAATGCAGCTCTTCCTCCATGCTAAGCCATCGCACCAGTCATCCTCATCGTCCTGACCCTTTATCATCTGTTCAAGCCATTAGGTGAAGGTGGCTACCGTTTTCTCCCCTAGCCGAAGATGTCGTTCATCGCGGAGCCACTACCAAATCACCATCCCATCCCTCCACCAGCAAGCAAGACCATCACCGTCGACCCTCCTCTTCTCCAATGAAGCTACTGTTGCCCTGATGTCCATCTTCCTTGTTCCGAACTTGAGATCCTGGACAGTACTGGAGTGATGTCCGAACCACAGGAAGGAGTGGTCGGAAGGAATTAATGTGTTTGGGTTGTTCGACGAGGAAGGATAAGTGGAGCTTAGTTGGAACATAACGACGGGGATTGATGATTGAGCGGGTGCGGATAAGAATATGGAACTGAATATGGTTGGGAAAGATTACGATGGAAACTGACACGGTACTCAAGCATTCTCTTATGCCTTTAAAAGAAGTACCGTAACCCGAGAGCTGGGGATTCAATTTTCGATCCATTCTTCACTCCACAAACTATTTTCTCCGCTTTCTCTTCACTTCTCCGCTCCTTCTACTTCCATTTTCTCGCCCTTTCACCCTCTCATTCATTTCGTTTATTCCTGGTTTTCATCGCAACACTGCTCCACTTTTCTCGAACCTTCCTCCTATTGCTGCTGGGTCCACCTTCCTCGAACTATTGCTACTGGATCTTCATGGAAGCGACAAGAATAATTTTGTTTTAAAAATTAATTTTAATAATTTTATTTTTTTATAAAATAAAAGATCTTTTTATTTTATGTTTGTGCTAAATATTCTTTTAAATGTATCCTTTGAATAATATAATCTTGATTTGATCCATTTCTAAAAGAAATGGATCATGATCTATAGATATGGATCATCCTTTCATTAAGATAGGTCGTACATTAATTATATTATCTAAATTCTTTTTTATTTAATTATTACATATTATTTAAAATAATTTTTAAAATAATAAAATTAAAATTTAAAATTGATGTATAGTGATACGTACTACTTGCCACCCTGGCAAGTAACCAAAAATGGCTATCCTCGGGTGCGAGGCAGATGGGCGAATCCGTCCACGGATGTGCACCAGCACGTCACTTATTTTATTTAAAAAGCTCGGAATCCAAGAAAATGAATGCCATTTTCTTGAATTCTTTTTATAAAAAATTAATACTTCGACTAATAATTAGTGATCAAGACTAAACAAGTTTTAACGATGAGGGAGAACGGCTACTTGTTATGATTAGCACGGCGGGGCGCACCTTTCTCATCTTACTTGTAAAATATAAAATAAGCGAAGATGATAGAACCATCCACCGTACTTGTATATTACACTGATTTTTTTTTAATATTAAAAAAAAAGTACTAAATTAGGTATTTTTCAGTATATTTATGAAATTAGATATTTTTGGCTGACGTGGACAACGTCAGCCAAAAACACTTACCTACATGGCGCCAGGTCTTGAAATCGTCTTTCGAAAAGACGATCTCAAGCGATCGCCCCGCCCATGTGCCACCCTGCCCAGCCGCCCCCAGAGCCGTCCCGGTCGCGACGCGTGGCGGGGGTAAAGACGATTTCTCACCCCCACCTGTCGCGGCACGTGGCTCGTCCCGTGGCTCGTGCCAGGCGCGTCACGTGGCTCTGAAATCGTCTTTTGCAAAGATGATTTATCACCTGTTACAAATTGAAGCCGAAGGGGTTTTTTTTTTTTCTAGGTTTCTTTCTTGCTTTGCTTCGTTCTCCTCCGGCCCCCTCCGCTCCCGTGCCTTTTTTTGTTTTGCTTCGTCCCTCGGCTGGCCCACTTCTTCCCTCTTCTGTCGTTCTCCTCCGGCCCCCCGTGGTCCCATAAGGTAGAGTTTTTTTTTTTTGTCTTTTCTTTTCCATTGGCCCACATCTTCTTATCTTCGACCGGTTGAAGATCGACTTGTTCCCGGTCCGGTTCAAATGAAGATATATATATTTTTTTATCTCCATTTATTTGTTTTCTTATATATATATATATATATATATATATATATATATATATATATGCTAGATTTGTGCTTGGATTGCTAGACCCGGTCTGTTTGGCTCCATTCAACCCATATTATTTCCATAATTTCACAGGTAATTTGTTTAGTTGCATTTATATTTATGTAAATTTTTTTTTTAAATTACGTTATACGATTTAAATTTAAATTTGTTGAATATAAATTTGATTTGAATTGTTTAATTATCTTGTTGAATATAAATTTGATTAGATTTGAAATATTTAATTATCTTGTTTAAATTCTACCGGCATTATGATTAAGCTTGTTTAACTATAATTTTGATTTAATTATATTGTTTTTATATTAATTATTTAAATATTATTATTAGTAATTGATTATGTTATTGTTATTGATAATTAATTAAGAGATAATATATAATGCTAATAAACAGTAATTAAATTAAAAAAATAGAGTTGTAAGTATAGATATTAATTAAGTATAGATATTAAAAATTTATTATGTTAGTTGTTTAAATATTAGTATTAATTATTTAATTATTTTATTATTATTTGATATAATCATAATAAATTATTTATTGATAATGCTAGAATAAATAATAATTAAATATAAAAATTAAAGTTATAAATATACCTATTAAAAATTTAATTAATAATTATGATTATACTTTTTTAAATTTTAGTTGATTATTAAATTTTTAACAAAATTTGCATTGCATTGCATTGAACCGTAAACCCGTCAATTGATTAATATACATAAATTATTGTATCCATACATTATTTTTAATTTTGTATGGATCTTAATATATGCATATTAATCAATTGATTGTCCAAAGTGGATAGTTTGGAAATTGCAAATAATTTTACGGATCACTTTACTGCAATGAAATGATGTACAATGGAGTTCGAATGAAATTTCGTGCAGCATTTTCCTTTTATTCTCCGCATACATAAATATTTGTATGTGAAGAACTAAGGAAAAATGCTGCCGAAATTTCATTCGATCTCCATTGCACATCATTTCAATGTTGTAAGTCATCTGTAATATTAATGCAATTCTTGAATGGGATAGGATCTATGACCTATTAATTGATGATAGGATGCATTGGATATTTCTAAATATCTTTTCTTGGTTAAATATGTAGGGTATAAAGGGAGAAACAATCACCGCATTATGTTATATTAATGGTTGCATTATCAATGGACCAAATGGGATGGAGTACAACCAGGGTCCGAAAAAGGCAATTAGAATATATTCTGGTATGACATTTCAAGAGCTGGAGAACAAAATATATAGAGTCATGCATATCGATAGAATTGGGAAGAAAATATTGATCATCTACAGATATCCCCAAGTTATCCAGTCGACATCTGTAAAGTATGAACCCGTTCCACTGACCGATGATGAAGACATGGAGATCATGTTTTCAACTATAAATTTACATCCACGTATATCGGGTGCGGAGTTATACATAGATATCCAAATGGTAGAAGCTCCTGAACCTGTCTGTTCTCGGGATGACTATGAAAAAGCTGTTCGAAATATAGCAACAACCCGTATAACTGAACATGTTTTATACTGTACTCGGAACATGATACCTACTGAATTTGAAAATATTGGTTCCGTTTATCCAGTATCTCCGTTACATACGGTGGACAGTACTATACCTAAAACTAATATTAGAGAAGCATCAGTATACACAGCTGCTGATGATACTGTGCATCTGGATAATTTACTTTTTAATGAGAATAATGATGAATGTGAAAATGATTTGCCTGATGAAGGTAATGAAGCTGGAACTTCGAACCCAGTACGAAGTCCAGAGGGAACACATGGTCCAAACTATTCTGTATTTGAAACTCCATCTAGAACATTTACCCAGATTGATTGGGATTCCGGACATGGAGGATAGGTTTATGGCGAGGGTTCGTCGCATCAGGCATCCCAAGTCGGGGAGCATATGACTGAGCATCAGCCACCAGCTGAAGTTGTACCTCCACTTCGTCGTGTCCAGCCTCAACGCAAGAGGAGACGGCCACCATGTGGGACCTAGGATATATATTTTTTTTTGGTATTTGTAAAACTATATTTTGAAATAAAATTTAATTACAAAATTCATGATCTCTCATATGGTAATACAATCATTACTCAGTGATACCGGTCCAGCTCTCTTACTGCCATCGGTCTTAGCGTCCATCCGATGACTAGAGTCCGGCTCCCATTCCTGCCATTGATCTTATCGTCCATCCGGCATGTAGAGTTCGGTCACCAATCGCATGTTTAGAGTTTATCGGCATAATTATTTCTAAACTTATTTCTTATTATTAAAAAAAATATTCATAAACTGGATCCCAGAAAAATATAATTTTTTTTAATATTTTTATTTTATTATTCAATAAAAACTTATTTTTGTATTTTTATAAAATATAATATTATGAGATTAATTACATAATATTAAAATAATATAGTTTATAATAAAAATATTTTATATTTTATTATTTTTAATATAATATATTTATACATTATATATTTATATATAATATAAGTTCATTATATTAGAATTATCAATATAATATATAAACAATAATTATTACATTATAGTTTTACTATATAATATAATATTATAATCTCAATATAATATAACATATTATATATCATATTTTTTATTTAATCATATAAAATAAATTATACTTTATCATATTTAAATATAAGGTAATATAATTATAAAACTAGTATATTTATACATAATATATTTATATACTTATATGAAATATATTATATATTTAAATTAAACAACATAATATATAATATATTAAACAACATAATATATTTTTTTGTTATAAAAAATAATTTTTAATATTTTCAATTTTAATATAAAAATATAAAATAATATTTATCCAATACATAATTATATATATATTTTTAATTACAAAAAATAATCAAAAAAAAAAAACCCTCCAACAGAGAAATCATCATATTTTTATGTATATTTTTAATTACAAAAAATTAATCAACAAAAAAAAATTCAAAAAAAAACCAGACGATTTCTCTCTGTCGGGACCCGTCACAGGTCAGCGAGAAATCATCTTTGAAAAAGATAATTCCCCTCTCCCCAACCACGCATCGCAACCGGGACGGTTCTGGGGGTGGCTGGGCAGGGTGGCACGTGGGTGGGGCGATGGCTTGAAATCGTCTTTTCGAAAAGACGATTTCAAGACCTGGTGCTACATAGGTAGGTATTTTTGGCTGACGTTGTCCATGTCAGCCAAAAATATCTAATTTCATAAATATACCGGAAAACATCTAATTTCGTAATTTTTTTAATATTAAAAAAAATTCTATTATACTCGATAAATTTTTTGTCTCCCACCAAACCTTTGACCTTTCCAGCGGTAGGGTAGGCTTTCTCCTATTTTACCTTGATTAGCGTCACTGCTGACAAGACAAAATAAACGTTTAATTTTTAGTTTGGGGCGCTTGTTATATCAACAACTGCACACGGATTGGTGTGGGCGATGAAAAGCTGCAGCGTTCGACAAGATCTCGAACGTAGACTTAGCTTGCAAATTAGACAAGCTGGAATTACTTCAAAAATTGTTGGGATTGAATAGAGTTTTCTTTTTTTTTAATTAAGATAATGATTGTTTTAAGAAACACGCAAAACATGTGGAACCCGGAAGCCGACAAATTGCAACAAATATTAAATTTTAGTTATCTTTTAATATATGGTATGCATCATGATGTATGTTTTTTTTAATTTCATTTTTAATGAAAAAAATCTCGAGAAGTTTACTCAAATATGTTATGTTACGTGTAGTTATTTTTTAAAAAAATCAGATTTATTAACTAACATATCGGAAAAAAATATCTAATAATTTTGAAAAGAATATCTATCACAGTCGTTCACACGGTGTAAATTCGATCTGTACAATGAGCAATAAATACCGTCGTCCAATCTACAATCCTATATATTAATTTTTTTTATAGGCATTTCTCACTCCATAAGGCCAAATAGTTATTTTTATTTTTCAATAATAATCCAGCCTCGAAGGATGGATACTAATTTTTGAAGATATTGAACCAAAAGTTACCTAGTAATGATCGTGAAAGCTTCTATCTAATAAATAATAATTATTCTAGTCTCCTGCTAAGACAATATAGGATTTTTTTTTTTTTTTTTTTTTTTTTATGATAAACCAAAAAGATTAGGATGGTAAATTTATCTTTCGATGGATACTCAAACACGGAACCTGTGGATGATAGGTGTAAATATTTACCAATCGTGCTACCGTCTTAATGACAATATAAAATTTAGTTATATATGACATAGTTTTTCGTGAGCACAGAATTGTACCATAACAATCATATTGTCATACAATCTATAACACCTCTGTAGTTATAGTTATACTAACCCACCACACGTATTTCTAATAATAAATTTGTTCCACTAAAATCATCTTTGTTTAAAATTCTATCACTAAAATTAACCATGAAGAAACTAGAAGGCGGTGGCTCTAAAGCAAAATAGAATATTTGAAGCATAGCGGAATCTTCAAAAGAAGAGCAACAATTTTTTCTGACAATCAATCATATCTCGAAAATAATTGCATTAATGCACTTCTATGCCTTATCCGACCGTTTTTACGAGAATCGATCTGATACTCTAGAAAATATGATTATTTATAGCAAACCAAATATTGTAAGCAATGCAAGGCGTCAGCACAGCCTCTTCACTCCTGTTACTTGTAAACAATCTTCTTATAGTATTAGTTCTCATCCTATTCAAGGCTAGGAGTGGTAAGAAGGCCTACGTGGTGCAAACAGGTTCTCGACGGAGATGGCAGAACCATCTAATGCTGCTCCTTCTGTTAGTCAAATAATATGAGGTGGAAATTCTTGGTTTAGTCGAAGACTCGTGAAGCTTGGAGTTGATGATTTGATTAGCATGCTTTAATTTGTTTCGTTTAGTAAACATTAGAAGAAATTAATAGATGTTGTGATTTGATTTTCTTTTTAAGACATATAGTGGAGATCCCATCACCACGGCTTGAATCTTGAATCTTTATCAAGTGGGGAGAAAATGATTTGATATCTCCAATTTAAACTGAATCAAGATATGATGCACAATTAGCCTAGAACTTATTTCAGATTAATTACAAGCTAGAAATATGGGATCAAGCAGAGACAACAGAGTAAGGATGTGTCAAGAAACTTCCAGCCAGGTCTAGCAAGATGAGAGAGAGAGAGAGAGATAAAAGAGTTGGAAAGATGGAATTATTAGATGGATCAAATCGAACGGACCAGCTTAACAGACGGTGGCCACGTTACCTTTTTTTGTATTTAAACAATTTAAGATCAAAATAGGAACGAGAAGTTATCTTATTATTTATAGTGCATGTGAGTTGAGACTTGGACTGGTCCACTAAAACACCTCGTCCACCTAATAATTTCTCACCGGAGTGCGGGGTCCCCACTCGCACGTATAGGGACCATTGCATTGTTATCTTATTATTTATTGAACCATAGCATTGTCTCCAACCGTTCCTTTCTCTAGCAGGTTGGTTTAAAGCTCAATCCTAACTCTGTGCGGAATATAGATTTTTATTCAAGAACCCAATAGCGATGATAATGTCCACGTCATAAGAAAAAAAATATGAAAAAAGAGAAAAAAATATAATTAAATAATATGCATCGGTTCAAGGCTTATTGATGCAGAACAAATAAAGGAATGCGATGCGGAAGTAAATTAAGATTAACTAATTTTTTTGTTGTTTTTATATGTTTGTAGAAGTTGGCTTCAAATCAAAGAAAAGTTAACCTAACATTGAAAGATACTAATATGATAATTGAAAGCACAATTTTAAGGAAACTAAATTATCAGAGTAGTTCAGAAGCAACGGATTGCTGGGGGTTGAGAAACTCCCAGACCTAGGGTTTCGCTCCGAACTTTCAGCAGAACAGAAATAAAGAGAAGAGATGGTTTACCTAACCAGACAATGATCTTCACAGATTTTGGTGGAAGAACTCTCCCGAGCAGATTGTTGGATCATCGGATTCAGATTTCTTCGCAATGGATCCTCCAGTACTGGTCCTTTGGCGGGTTGGCTTCTCCTGAACTCAAGATCTGGAAGAGAAGAAAAATAATTGATGGAATCAGAGAGTCAAGGGAAGAATTTACCAGGTTGATGAACTTGAAGATTGAAATTGCTGAAAACTGGATTCTCCTGGAAGCTGATGTGATTTTCCTTGGAACTTGCTCTGGATCTGAAGTAGCCGGACTGGATCTGGATGAAGGTGGACGGCCTGGACTTGTAGAGAGAAAGAGGCCGTGGGAGATGGATGGATCTAGGGTTTGATGGATTGAAAATAATGAAGGGTGGCTAGGGTTTTGGGATTTCAAGTGGCTAACCTAGGGTTTTGGATAAAGATGGAGATCTCTCACCTCCTCAAGGCTCCAATGGAACCCGGATTACCCCCTCACGGAGCTCAACACTTAGAATAGTGCGGAAGAAGAGAAACCTAGGTCACTCAACACAAGAGAGTAGCAAAAAAATAATTTTCTTCATTGATTTTCAAAGTTACAAAGAGAGGTCTATTATATAGACCTAAAATTTTCTCCTAGCTTGTACAAATTCCCATGTGGGACTAAACTCTTCCAACCTCTAGATTAGGTAGAAAACCCCCTCTCTTGGTCGACCAAGACTTCAAAAAAAATTGGGACGGCCATAAAGGAATTTTTTTTGGAATTTTTATGGCGCCTCCTTTGGAGTTGGATTTGGATTTGGAGTCCTCCTCTTCTTATGGCATTTCTTCTTTTCTTCCACTCCAAGTTAAGCTTTTTGTTTTTGATTTGAACTTCAATTGGATGTCCTTCTTTGATTTCTTCTCCAAGAGAAGTTTTCTTCCTTCTTTGCTTAGGTAAAATAGGCAGGTATGGGCGCCTCCTTTAAATTAGCTTCCAATTTGATTTTTTCTTCTTTGGGTGTGGGGACCATGACACTGGGATGCCTCTGTGGCGCCTCCTGGACTCTGGCGTGTGCTCGGAGTGTGGCTGGGCGTGTGGCTTGGAGTGTGGCCTCCACTTGCTTGAACCTTGATTTGATTGGAAGACAAATGTGGCACCATTTTGGACCAAATTGAAACCACATCGGGACTTGCACCGAGTCAACATGACTCAACAAAATTTAAATGGTGACTCAAGAAATAAATAAAAATAAATAAACTGGTTGACCAGGTCAACCTTTATTACAAACCCTAATTTCTCGGGCAATGTCAATCAGAGATCCAGATGGAGCTCTGAAGTCTTCTTCTGAGTCTGGTGCCCGCACCAATTCTCTCGGGGTGGGAGGAACTCGACCCTGTCGAGTAAGGCTCAAGTTGGCTCTGGTATCTCTCCAAGAGGTCTGGGTCCAATCCTTGTAATTCTTCTCGGGAGATCCAAGAGTCATTAGAATCTGGCCTTCCTTGCCAGCGGACCAGGTACCTTTAGTATCCTCGATTACGAGTAGAGATAACCTGATCATCCAGGATCTTTTCAATCTGCTCTTTCCTCACAGGCCAGTTTGTTGGTGGACACACAGGGTCGGGATCACTCTCAATGATTGGGTTAGGCTCAAAAGGCTCACTAGGAATCACAGCTGGCTCCCTGTACTCTACTAAGTCTGTAATGTTGAAAGTAGAGCTAATGCCTAGTTCTGGAGGCAACTCGAGCACATAGGCATTGGATCCTACTCTCTTTACCACTCTAAATGGTCCAGCTCTCCTAGCATGTAACTTTCTAACGGTTCCAGGAGGAAACCGTTCAGGCCTTAACCTAATCATCACATAGTCTCCCTCAACAAAAGATTTGACTCGCCTTTGAGTATCAGCCAACTTCTTATAAGTTTCATTACTTAAATTTATTTTGGCATGAATTTCTTTATGCAAGTCTTTTACATGCTGTGCAAAATTCTCAGCAGATTCGGAGACTCGAGTGTGGACAGGTAAAGGGACTAGGTCAAGAGGTGTGTGAGGTTTGTACCCATGTACAATTTCAAATGGACTCTTACCCGTAGACCTATTGACCGAGTCATTGTACGCAAATTCTGCCCTTGGTAGGTATAAATCCCAATTTCTGGTGTTTTCACCAACAAGACATCTCAGCAGATTTCCTAGGCTACGGTTCACTACTTCAGTTTGGCCATCAGTTTGGGGATGATAGGCAGTTGAAAACTTAAGTTTTGTCCCTAACTTATGCCAAAGGGTCTTCCAAAAGTAACTGGTGAACCGGACATCCCTATCTGAAACGATTGTCTTAGGTAGGCCATGGAGTCTAACTATCTCATTGAAGAAAAGTGTGGCTACCTTAGACGCATCAAAGGTTTGGGAACAAGGCAAGAAGTGGGCCATTTTAGAGAATCGGTCGACTACGACACAGATAGAATCATGTCTCCTCTGGGTCTTAGGTAAACCTAACACAAAATCCATACTCACATCTTGCCAAGGACGATCTGGGACAGGGAGTGGGGTATAAAGGCCAGTGTTTTGTTTTCGCTGTTTGGCAACAGCGCAGGTTCGACATCTAGCTACAATATTAGCTACATCCCTTTTCAAGCTAGGCCAGAAAAAGTGGTCTTCAATAGCTAGAATGGTCTTGTCTTTTCCAAAATGGCCGGCTAAACCTCCAGCATGGATTTCCCAAATCAAAAATTCCCTAAGAGAAGTTCTAGGGATGCAAAGCCTATTTTTGAAGAACAAAAAACCATCTACAAGGGTATAATCCTGGTGATTACTAGATGGTCCTTGAACTAGATCCTGATACACAGTTGTGAAATCCGGACAAGACTCATATTCCTCTTTGATTTGCTCAAACCCTATGACCTCAGTTCTAACAGAAGTTAATAACAGGGATCGGCGACTAAGGGCATCAGCTACCTTATTCTCAACTCCAGCCTTATGTTTCAGGACAAAAGTATAGGACTGGATATATTCTACCCACTTAGCATGCCTAGGGTTAAGCTTCTTTTGGGAGTTCAGAAATCTAAGAGCCTCATGGTCCGAAAATAGTACAAATTCCTGCGGTAGCAAATAATGTCTCCAGTAACGCAAAGCTTGCACCACCGCATAAAATTCCTTATCATAGGTAGAATACCTAAGCTTAGCATCATTAAGTTTTTCACTAAAGAATGCTATGGGATGATTCTCTTGGCTTAGGACTCCACCTATTCCTACACCTGAAGCATCACAGGCAACCTCAAATACTTTAGAAAAATCGGGTAATCTCAGAATGGGTGCCTGGGTCATTTTCTCCTTAAGATCTAGGAAGGCTTTATGGGCTGACTTAGTCCAATGAAATTCTCCCTTCCTAATACAATCAGTGATAGGAGCAGCTAAAGTACTAAACCCCTTGATGAATCGCCTATAGAAGGTAGCCAAGCCGTGGAAACTTCTAACTTCATGCACATTGGTTGGCTCTGGCCAGTCTACTATGGACCTAATCTTCTCAGGATCGGCTGCCACGCCGTCAGGGGTTACTACAAAACCAAGAAAGATAACTCTACTAGTCATGAATTCACACTTCTTAAGATTACCGTAGAGTCTCTCATTCCTCAAAACTTGGCAGACTGCTCTAAGGTGGCCTAGGTGATCTGCTGGGGTCTTACTATAGATCAGGATGTCATCAAAATAGACCACCACAAATTTTCCTATGAAAGCTCTAAGTACCTGGGTCATAATTCTCATGAAGGTACTAGGGGCATTGGACAACCCAAAAGGCATAACAACCCATTCATAAAGACCATCCTTAGTTTTGAAAGCAGTTTTCCATTCATCCCCGGGTCTAATCCTAACTTGATGATAGCCGCTTTTGAGATCAATCTTAGAAAAAACCATTGCACCAGCCATCATATCAAGCATGTCATCTAATCTAGGGATGGGAAACCTATATTTGATTGTAATTTTATTGATGGCACGACTGTTAACACACATCCTCCACGTGCCATCTTTCTTTGGGGTCAGTAAGGCTGGGACTGCACAAGGGCTAAGACTTTCTCTAATAAACCCCTTCCTCAATAATTCTCCAACCTGCTTTTGCAGTTCTTCATGCTCAGATGGATTCATCCTGTAATGGGGCAAGTTGGGCAAAGTCACTCCTGGGATTAGATCTATGGCATGCTGGATATCCCTAAGAGGTGGAAGGTGGTCTGGCAAATCCTCGGGAAAGACATCCTCAAATTCTTTTAACACAGGTTTAACTTCTTGAGGAGGCTCTGAGGGTTCCGAAGTTCTAAGTTCCTTAGCAGTCAACATCCAGATGGGTGAACCACTATGAATTTCTTGTTCTAGATCCTTAGCACTGATTAGGTTCACTCCAGTTTTCATCTCCTTAACCTTACCGGCTCCTTTAGTTACCTTGTCCTTAGGGGGAACTGAATGGATCGTAATCTTCTTCCCATTGAAACTAAAGACACAGGTATTGGATTTTCCTAAGAGGGTGGCATCATGATCATACAACCAAGGTCTTCCGAGAATTATACTGCTCACCCCCATGGGTAAGACATCGCACCAAATCTTTTCATGATAAGATTGCATTTGGATTTGGACTTGACATCTATACTGGATGGGTATGGAGGTAGAATCTACCCAAGAAACCTTATAGGGGTTGGGATGGGGAACTGGGATTAAGCCTAACATCTTGACAGTGCTAGTAGAGATGGCATTTACACAGCTCCCACTATCTATGATGATCTTACATACCTTATCCCCTAATTTAAGAAAAGTCTGTAGGATGTTAGTCCTACGCCAATCCTCTTGAACTAGATTCTGGGATAGGATGCATCTTACAACTCCTAATTGGTCAGATTCATTGGGTTCCTCCTCTCCTTCATACTCCTCAACCAAATTCATTCCGGCCTCATAAACTTCTTCTTCAAATTCCTCACTGGGCTCGGAATTATCATTCTCTCCCTCTTCTATGTAAAGGGATCTCCGAGGGCACTGGCTAGCAACATGACCTACCTTATGACACTTGAAACAGGCTATGGCAGTACACTGACTGGAAATGTGACCTGGTTTCTGACACTTAAAACAGGTGATATTTGAACTAGGGGTTCTCTGGGTGTCAGGTGCCTTACCTTTGTCCATGGGCCTAGGGGTAGAAGTACCCTGAAAAGGTTTACTAGGGATAACTTGGCTAGGTCCATTCCTTGGGATTGGGGCACTAATCCTAGAAGGTATAGGTCCTCTCTGAAATTTCTCAGTGTTCAGTGCAATCTGGTAGGCTTGGTCTAGATCAGTAACCTCTCTCAGAAATAGTTCTCTCTTGATATCTTCCCTCAGTCCAGCCCTAAATCTAGACAAAGTGACTTCGTGGGCTTCACTCACATCACATCTCATTAGGTATTCATCAAAAGTAGCTATGTAGTCTGAGACAGATCGGTTTCCTTGTTTCAGGTTTTGCCATTGGTCTAACAGGTTTTGCTGGTATGAAATGGGTAGGTATTTATCTCTCAGTTTTTCTTTCATACCCTGCCAAGTGGTTATGGGCTCAACATTCCGTCTCCTAGTGGTTAGCTCAATGTTCCCCCATATAACCTAGCTTGACGCACTAATTTCATCTTGGCAAACTTGTATTTCCTCTCCTCAGACATAGCATACCACTCAAAGTATTGGTCCATCTCACCCTCCCAATCAGAATACACCTTAGGGTTCAGACTACCATCAAAAGTGGGTGCATCTAATTTGATGTTCCTGATGAACCTATCATCTCTATCTTCAGGCTCTGGGTCAGGCCTCCTATGATTAGGTTCAGGATCTCTATATAAAGGCCTTCTAGGCTCCTGATGTGGGTGAGGTTGAGGCACATTAAAATCGGGGTCAGGAGTCCAATTTCGATGCCTAGGTTCTTCAAGTACTTGGACTCGGTCCCTAAGTTGGGTAAGATCCTCATGAATTTGTGCGCTAAACTGGGCTACAGTGTTTGTCATATCCTGATTCATTTTAGCCATACTTTCAGTAAGAGTTCTGATCATGGCCTCTAAATCAGGTTGGGTTTGACCAGGTTGATATGGCACTCCATTTCTGGTAGACATGATGATTCAAGCAAGCACACAAAATGAGACTAGACTAAATCGACTACTGGATCACTAGACCTAGAGTCCAAACTAGATGCCCAATCAGAGTGGCAAGCTAGCTTGTAGTAACTCAGGACTCAGCCGGCAGGTGTAAGGGGAGTGTTAGGTCCTTGATTGCCAATCCTAGACACCAATCAGTGATTGGCCAGGTAGGCGGACCAGCACACAAGTCCTTCGGGACGTAGTCCCTAAACCACCGTTCTAGACACTGAGTGCTAAGCACACACAGAATAACTCGGCAAACTGACTCAACACTAGCCTAGACCCGACCAATTGGTGTCCCTAGCCCACTAGGGCAAATTAGGTCTAACTGATTTTAAATTAGGTCTAGGTTCGAATGATTGGATGGTGGTTTTGGGCTAAGGAGAGGTAATCAACTCCTCCCCTTATCTTAGATGCTCAATTGCCCTTAAGTAAATTATGAGATGATCACTACAAAAAGAATTGAATTGCAGAACACAAAAAACAGAGTTGCTGTATTTTAATTCTCAGAATTTTTACCGAAACCAATAAATCACAGACAAATTATGGAAAATAGGTTCAATTATACTGGTTTCAACGAAGCAAAAATCATGCAATTCAGAGTTTTATGCAGGGAGAAATAATTCAGACAACAGGGCAATTACGGGCTGCAACTAGATTGTCTTCCCCGTTTATAATCCCTGCTACGAAGTTATAACCCAATGGATCCCCTACACGCCCTAGGAACACCCCGTGGAATGGGAGGAGGAGGCTTGCGCCTCGCTTAGTTCCTAGGACCGGACATCCTGGGGAGTCTACTTCGAGCAGACAAAATAAAAAGAGAACAATCAAAGCAAGCAAGCAAATCAGAAACCCTAGACTGGGCTCTGATACCAAAAATGATGCAGAACAAATAAAGGAATGCGATGCGGAAGTAAATTAAGATTAACTAATTTTTTTGTTGTTTTTATATGTTTGTAGAAGTTGGCTTCAAATCAAAGAAAAGTTAACCTAACATTGAAAGATACTAATATGATAATTGAAAGCACAATTTTAAGGAAACTAAATTATCAGAGTAGTTCAGAAGCAACGGATCGCTGGGGGTTGAGAAACTCCCAGACCTAGGGTTTCGCTCCGAACTTTCAGCAGAATAGAAATAAAGAGAAGAGATGGTTTACCTAACCAGACAATGATCTTCACAGATTTTGGTGGAAGAACTCTCCCGAGCAGATTGTTGGATCCTCGGATTCAGATTTCTTCGCAATGGATCCTCCAGTACTGGTCCTTTGGCGGGTTGGCTTCTCCTGAACTCAAGATCTGGAAGAGAAGAAAAATAATTGATGGAATCAGAGAGTCAAGGGAAGAATTTACCAGGTTGATGAACTTGAAGATTGAAATTGCTGAAAACTGGATTCTCCTGGAAGCTGATGTGATTTTCCTTGGAACTTGCTCTGGATCTGAAGTAGACGGACTGGATCTGGATGAAGGTGGATGGCCTGGACTTGTAGAGAGAGAGAGGCCGTGGGAGATGGATGGATCTAGGGTTTGATGGATTGAAAATAATGAAGGGTGGCAAGGGTTTTGGGATTTCAAGTGGCTAACCTAGGGTTTTGGATAAAGATGGAGATCTCTCACCTCCTCAAGGCTCCAATGGAACCCGGATTACCCCCTCACGGAGCTCAACACTTAGAATAGTGCGGAAGAAGAGAAACCTAGGTCACTCAACACAAGAGAGTAGCAAAAAAAGAATTTTCTTCATTGATTTTCAAAGTTACAAAGAGAGGTCTATTATATAGACCTAAAATTTTCTCTTAGCTTGTACAAATTCCCATGTGGGACTAAACTCTTCCAACCTCTAGATTAGGTAGAAAACCCCCTCTCTTGGTCGACCAAGACTTCAAAAAAAATTGGGACGGCCATAAAGGAATTTTTTTTGGAATTTTTATGGCGCCTCCTTTGGAGTTGGATTTGGATTTGGAGTCCTCCTCTTCTTATGGCATTTCTTCTTTTCTTCCACTCCAAGTTAAGCTCTTTGTTTTTGATTTGAACTTCAATTGGATGTCCTTCTTTGATTTCTTCTCCAAGAGAAGTTTTCTTCCTTCTTTGCTTAGGTAAAATAGGCAGGTATGGGCGCCTCCTTTAAATTAGCTTCCAATTTGATTTTTTCTTCTTTGGGTGTGGGGACCATGACACTGGGATGCCTCTGTGGCGCCTCCTGGACTCTGGCGTGTGCTCGGAGTGTGGCTGGGCGTGTGGCTTGGAGTGTGGCCTCCACTTGCTTGAACCTTGATTTGATTGGAAGACAAATGTGGCACCATTTTGGACCAAATTGAAACCACATCGGGACTTGCACCGAGTCAACATGACTCAACAAAATTTAAATGGTGACTCAAGAAATAAATAAAAATAAATAAACTGGTTGACCAGGTCAACCTTTATTACAAACCCTAATTTCTCGGGCAATGTCAATCAGAGATCCAGATGGAGCTCTGAAGTCTTCTTCTGAGTCTGGTGCCCGCACCACTTATCTTCAAGGGGTATATAACTTTATTATAAAAAAAATCTATAAATATAAAAAAAGATTACATACTCTCAACTTTCATACATCAATCTCCCATTAAAAAGCACAAATTTCTAATAAAAGGTCTCAAAAAATTCTTAAAAAGACTAGCCATCGATATCAAAAAATTATGGATGTCTGCCTTTTTAAAGGTCTAAAAAATCCTACCGTCCGCGTATACCCCGCATACGCCCCATGTGGACCGCGCCTAAGCTTGCTCGCAAGCTCCCCCCATATATACCATGCATAGACCATGCGATTGTGCTCTAGCCATGCATCTGTGTGTGGATCGCACGGTCGCACCCATGATCCATGCATTGCACCTATGGGTCGAATCGAGGCGCCAAACAACAAATCTCCATCTGGACTTGACAATAGACCTCCACATAATTTTGAGAGCTTATGAAAGATCTCGCCCTATGCCCTGGGACCAATGCCTGGTTGCTCATAGATGGGTAAAATAGAAGCTGAGCCAGGTCCCTACCAAAAGATAATCCTATTGCTACACATAATCTTCAGGACTCCATCATCAACTCCCCATTTGTAGTTACTTGAATCTAGCCTGATCGATGAAATCAGATTACTTCTGAAATTGGATATGTATCGGACCCATCTAGCTTCCTCTCTACTCTAACATGTATCTACAAGTTGACTGTCCCAATATCCTTGATCGTACAGCTTGATCCATTCGGCAAATAAATAGTACCCTCACTATTCTCTAAAAAGTTAAACGGCTCCTTTATATAATAAATATGATATGAACAAGCAGAATCTAAAATCTACTAAAAGAAAAAAGTAGATATCTCTTTAGAAACCGTATACACTTCAACATACTCATCAGTGTCGCTACCATAGATCGTTGTCATAGTAGCATTCATCCAATCTTTGAGCTATGGATAATCTTTGACTTAATGTCCCAATTCATCACACTGATATCATCTGATCTTGCTCAAGTTCCTTGACTTGGACTTGAAATGCCTACCTTACAATCCTTTGCCACTTCTCTTGCCACCATTATCTTTAGTTAATACCAAAATCGAGTCGTTGCCTAAACTCAAAGCTCGATTCTCTCGTCTAAGAACCTTATTTTAGAGAAGTGCAAACATAACCTCATCCATCTTGCTGGTGCTTTTCTTTATAAGAAGATCAGTGACCAAAGACTCGAATAAAGGAGGAAGTGACGAAAGCAAAACCAACATCTTAATATTCTCATCAACCTTCTCATCAATATTGAGGAGACCTCTCCCATGCTCAAACCCGTTCTGGTACCACTTGTTAGAATTTTCCGAATCAAAATATATGCCGCGAAAGCAACGTGGGAGAGATCCTGACGTGATGATGGCAGCATTCTTTTTAAACCAAGAAGTAGGAGAAAATATACATAAGAGATTAGGAGAAAAGAGATTATATTATTATCCTTGGAGAAGAAACCTTGATTACAAGATACAAGAACCAGCGCCTCTCTGACACCCGAGAAGCAACTCCCTCTTGCGGACTCCCTCATGCAAGATTCCCCTTCTCCAAACCCGTGGAAGATCCCATGTTCCAAGCCCTTCTTCCACGTGATGTAACCCTCACGCTGATTCCTCACGGTCCCTCAGAAACCGACGCCCTCTTTTCTTATGTCATGTGGGGAGTTTTGGGACTTCGTAGTTGGTTACAACCAACCAACTAATTCTTGGACTTGGACATTAGGTTCAAGGTGGTTAGGATCCTAGGTAGTTATGATCCTAAATTGGTTAAGCTTCTAGTTAGTTAGACCATGTGGAAGGTTAGGACTCAACCACCTAACCGACTAACCAACTAACTGCCTCGTCTCAAATCCCTTTCAAACCAAAAGGGAACCGACTACACCTCTGGACCTAAAATCCGATAATCCACAAACCGGATTATGTTACAATCTCTCAAAAACTCCCCCCTAAGTCACATGTAAAAATTCTCAAACCCGGGTCAAGCCCCCTGACTTAACTCAGCATCTGCTTGGGACACGTCCTCAAATCCCAGTAATCCTCGAACATCCCTGCCTTCAAGACTTGAGAGCACTACAAAATTCTATAACCTCATCATATAACCTGATGACTTGGCTTCATTTGCAAACTTGAATATCTTGGGGGAACGAGGCCGACTCAAGGTAAGAGGCTTCACCATAACCAGTCACATATGGAAAAGGATTTCCACCCGAGCCCAACCAAAATTTTGTAAAGCCAGATGCAGCCTGATCTGTGGGTTTGGAAAAACATTAAGATGTTTTCAGTTTGAACTCTGTAGATCTAGTTTGATATGTTCAAAGTAAAATGACACACAAAAAGTGCAGAATGGCTGACAGCTCATTGCCAATCTACATCAAGTGTTGCATGTTTTTTAACGCCCAAAAACCATGCGAACTCTATAAGCTTATAAACTGTCAACTTTTTCCAAACCAGGAAAGCATATGCATAGGTAGCAGAAAAATAACAGAAGGGGAGAATAATTATTTACGCAAGTAAAACGGAGCATCAAAATGGGTTGAGAAAATCACCTTCAAAATGAAAGGGATTCGGATTCTGGTTTATGGCTTGACGAGTTTGAGTAGAGCTTGAGTTCTGATGCTCTTCAATAGATCCTCGATGTAGTTGCAGATGAAAGGATCGTCCATAATAGTTCTTCTACTGCTATGTGAAACAAGTATTAGAATAGGGCTTTAAAAATTATAAATATGATAATAAAAGATATAATTATAGAAAAAAATAAAATATTTATAGATAATCAAAAAATTAAAATCAAATTCAAAAACGTGTAAGACACTATATATCCTAAAATATATTTCCGTTCCTTGTACGGGAATAGTCGAAAATACTATCCGATCGGAATTTTTCTGTTTGTGAGCACGATCGTGGAAGAGGTTGATGGAGACTCTTTCAGCATCCAGTAAAATAACTTTGAAATAAGAAAGATTTAAAAAAGAAAATACTAGAGAAAAAAAAGAGTATGAAAATATAAAATAAAGCCTATATATCTTTTGGACTCCAAAATGAATTTTTTTATAGCCATCTAAAATCTGACTGTTTAGATTTTTATTGGCCTATTAAAACCTGTAATAAGAAACCCAACAGTTAGAAATTAAAAACCCAATGGTTAAATTATTAAAAGATCTAACGGTCAAATAATTAAAATTTCAATGGTCAAATCATTAAAAACTTTAACAGTCAAATCATTAAAAACTTCAATAATCAAATATTTAAAAGCAAAACGGTCAAATAATTAAAAATAAAATAGTCATAATTAATTGATTGATGGAGAAAATTTTGAGTTTTTTCAACAATCTCTCTCAAAACTCAAAATTTTTAAAAAATAGTATAAGTTTCTAGATATTTATTGATCGCTGTCATAGGTAGTCAAAAATAAAACCTACTTATTACTATAGTTAGCGGTGAGTCGGGATCGTATCCTCGAGGATCGAGGGCATTATTTCATGGAAAAGAAAAGCAAAAGGCAATTACTTGTAAAGATTAGACTAAGATCGGTAATTATAGAAAAGATATCAACTATTTAATTAATTGAATCAAAACAATAGGAAAAGTCACATGGAATTCTGAATCTACTATGCACACTGGTTTCACCTTCTTTTCTTTATATCGTAATAATAATTATTCTTGCAAATTCAGAGTTAGAATAATTTATCTCTTGCTAGGTACAGGCCATATCCAGAGATCACGACACGTCATCTTAGAGTATAAACTATATAATCTTTATGCAAGTTTAGGGGTCTAATCTACCATACTACGATCCATCTTTCTTGGGCACATGCCGTATTCTGAGATCACGGCATGTCGATAGAGAGTGTAGGTTGTGTATGCTAGATTAATACCTCAATAAAAAAACAAAGATGAATAGATGTAGATGTAGATGAGAACAACATACCTTTATTGCTTATGAATTAAATACAAAAAGAAGTAGAAAACCCGAGTACAGGCTTCATCTTTATCTCAGGTTGAAAGAGTCTAGCCACGCATCGCAGTCGCCAGCATCTCCTCCATGATTCCTCCTTTTTCCAAGCCTAATACAGTGATATAAAAGAAAGAAATAAAATAACTTGGACAAAATTTGCTGAAGTAATTGGTGCCCCTAAGTAGAAGTACAGGAGTCTTTTTATAAGGTTCAATAGGGAAGTGGTTTTCATGTTTTTTCGATATGGGACTAAACATAAAAACCATACGGGTGGCTAAGATTTATTGTTTACAAAATTGATGGTTAGGATGGTAAATCCCAAGCCTGGTTGACGTAGACCGTAGAGCCCTATTCCAAATCATTGCTAACCCGCTGAGGGTTGGGTGCCATTAGATCTTGATCAGATGTCCAGAAATCAATCACAATAGAAAAGTCATCATGAACCATTGAGTGCTCTGAGATCTGTGCTATCCCTTTTCCTTTGATAGGCTTGGATCCCGTTGCCCAGCGCCGCCAACTCCCTTGATGGCTCGGACGGTGGTAACCGACGGCAATAGGCAGGCGGTATGGCTAGACGGTGGTTGGCCGATGGCAACAACCAGACGGTGGTGACGGTGGTGGAAGCGATGTGACTGGCATGGAGGATGATGAATGAGTGGTGCAGTGATAGAGGCTGATCGAACTTGAGGAGATGGTGGCCGGTGACAACATGATGTTCGGCAGCGACGGACGGCAATGAGGATGATGGGGAGGACGGTCGAATGGCATCAGGCGACTGTGCACGGCGACTGATCTGAGATGAGAGAGGGATGATGGCCGACTTCAAAAATGGTGTCTCCGATGGTCTTTACTGGTGAAGGGCGACTCCCCTGTGTCTCCTCTGACGACTAGCGGTGATCGGCGGTGACGGGCAATCGAAATCGATGATCGGGATGAGCTGGTTCACGAAATGGGCTCGTGGACCAGCTTTAATGGCTGTCGATGGACCAGGTGGGTTCCTGTAGACCGAGCGGCCGGTCCATGGTGGACCGGTTCTCCAAAAATCGTGTAATTCCTTTATAACTTCAAACTTCGTTTCTGGGCCCGTCCGAACTTCGATTTGAGTACCGTCTGCATCGTTGGACTTCAAAAATTAAGCTCTTCCTATCTGTAGACTCCTTTTTTTATAAAATATTAATAAAAAATATCAATTTTTAATGAATATATATTAATTAATATTTATTTTAATAGTTAAATTGGAATAATTAAAAGACTTATCACATCCCCCAACTAATCATTGCTAGTCCCTTAGCAATGTAATTATAATAGAATCATGTGTCACTAAGATCCTTCCTTATAAAACTAGATCTAGGCTTAAGGTTGATAGAAGCTAGCTAGTATCACTAATTAAGTATTGAGTTTATGGAGTAAATTTTGCAGTCAGAATTTTCAGAAACTTTCTTAGAGTTCATCCAAAGATCTACAGCACGTGTTTGTGATGACTAACTTAGTCTTTCAGTACTATCTTATATGGGACAATAGTATCTTCGCCTATCACCTACTTTGATTAATTTTCTATACTCCTCCAAGTTAGGTACATGAGCTGAGGTAGCTTTCACACTGCTTGATATTTTTTTTCTCCTTTTTTTAAAATTTTTATTTTTATTTTTTGGGTGATGTCTTCACATTGCCTACTTTTTGATGCAAATAACATTGCTTACTTAGGTGAAGGTACCCAGTTACTCGATGGGAAACCAGTGTTTAGAATATTTCTTTTCTAGGCAAGTAGCTCTTTCCTCAGCTTTAAGTTTCTCTCAATAGAGTGTATATCAATTACCATTTTCAGTAATACTTGAATCTCCAATTATCCTCACAACTAATACCTAGTTTACTTTATTAGTGTGCATATGCAATGGAAGTCCTACTAGCCTTTAGATGACCTAAGTAAGTCGCTAAAAGTCTAACCAGCTAGTAAACTCCTTGGCTTGCTACAGTAATTAACTAATACTTTCTAATTCTATTACCTTTTCCTAGTCAAATTTGCTCAAGAGTTTCTTTCATGGCACATTTTTCAAAGTTTTTTTGCCCAGGTATTTTGAAATATATTTTGTTAAAAGAAAGGTTCCCTTATCCCCCAACTTAATTTTCATTATCCTCGATGGAATAAGGAAGACTAAGATAAGGAGAGATACCACCTGGACGAGATCTGCCTTGTGTGATACCGAAAGTGACCGTGCAGAGCAGTCTTTTATTCTTAGAATTAAGAAGCACTAAAATAAAGGCCAGAAAAATAATAAAACTTTGGATTTCCTCTCAAAAATTGCTAAGTTTAACGTCTTCAGCCATATGCCATGGTCTACTCTAGTTCGTAAAGAGTCATAACCTCCCCAGCTTCCTCAGTGGTTAATTCCAAGAATGGTTTCAGACGTTGTCCATTAACTTTAAAGATATCACCATTACTTGGGTTTTCAATTTCTATAACTCCATGTGGGAAGACTTCTTTCACTATGTAAGGGCCAGTCCATCTTGATCTCAATTTTCCAAAAAATAGGTGAAGCCTAGAATTATATAAGAGAACTTTTTGTCCATGAGTAAAAGATTTTCTAGAGATAGCTTCGTCATGGAAAGTTTTACAAAAAAAGTCACCTACACCCATGCTTTTTAGACTCGTAAAATATATACGTGAATAAAAGTTCAAATTCTAAAAAAAGGGGTTATATATATCCACGTTTCATAAACGTGAAAATGCTATAATCAATTTGTAACTTACGTTTCAACTATTAAACGTGAGTAAATCAAATATAATGGATAAACATTGGTATGCCAAGAAAAGAGTATCCAAAAAATTAATACTGATCCCAGGTCTAGAGCTATTTCAAAATCGGATCTGATTAACTTTAATATAAATGGGTCAGATCTGGATATTTAATATCCAAACCTGAGACCCGACTAAAAATATGATATAATATATATATTTAAATAATATATAATATAATATAATATAATATAACATATTTTATAATTTATTATAATATATTATTTTATAATTTATATTTTAAATATTAAAAATATAATTACACTATATTATAATTTATCACAATATATTAAAATGTATCATATTATTTTATATTCTATTATATTTAATATAATGCCAAATATTGATTTTAGTTGTATTAAAATATATTAATATTTAATTAATATAGTTGTATATAATTTAATTTGATTTTGTATGATTTTATATAATTTTGCATGATAAAAACATATAACATAATATAAAGTAATATAATATAATATAACATAAAATAATATGGTGTAATATAGTATATTTTATAATTTAATATATTATATTATATTATATATTTTTAATATTAAAAATATTATGCTATATTATAATATGTCATAATATATCATATTATTTTATATTCTATTATATTTAATATAATATTAAATACTAATTTAGATTATATTAAAATATATTAATATATAATATAATATAGTTTTATGTATTTGTATTTGATTTTACATGATTTTATATGATTTTATATAATTTTATGAATTAAAATCACATAATACAATATAAACTCATTCCAAGCTTCTCCATTTGCACGTCTATTCCATTTCAAACGCCTCTGCTATTCCAGACACCTTTTCCATAGATAAAATCCTTCTCCGTTCTAGGTAAACATTGGCCCGACCAAGATTTATGTATATTTTTAAATTGATTGTTAATATATTTATATTGTTTTAAATTATTACAAATAAATATTCAGTACAAAATCCATCGTTTCATTGTGCAGTTCGGCTACTTCAAGTTGCCCACCTAATCGAGACTCCTGAGGACATAAAAAAGTGGTGAAAGTGTGAGGCCCAGTTTTTATTAGGCCATTTTTTGGCTGAAGTCGGCGGCCCTTGCCGACTTCAATTCAAATTTGAAATAGTACCGAACGCTCGGATCTTCCGGCGGAGGTTTCGGAGAAGCCGGTCGACACCACCAGAGGGGGGGATAAGGGTCTTCCTCGGGTTTTAGAGGGGACCTCGTGTGCCTCAGTCCGATCCAGATTTTCTTTCCTTCGGTGGACGTCGATGTTTCCCTCGCTCGTCTCAGCCTTCTCCGGAGCGCCTTCTCCTCCGGTGGTCGCTGCGACCCGAAACCCACCTCGCCGGTAAGTCCTCCTTCCTCATTTTCTTTTGGGGCATGGTTTATGTTGGGGTGATCGACGGGGAGGTGGGGGGAATCCATCCCGTTCCTTTATTTTTTTTTATTTTTTCTTTTCTGGGATTTTAAGAAATGGTCGGGCGGTCGTTGATCGCCGCCGGTTCTCCCTTTTTCTTTAGTCATCTTCTCGATGGACGTTGGCTATGATCGTCGCTGATATATCTGGCGTTTGTCGTGAAAATTTTTGTTGGCCCTGTTGACAGAGGAGTCGGCTCTATTAACGAGGGGGATTTATTTCAAGTCTTCCGACGAGTGGTCGGGCAGCCGTCGTTTGGGACCGTCGGTCCCTTCCCTCCCTTCTGGCGACCCTTCCTGGCGGTCGATCGGGAGGATCGCCGTTGATCCTCCTTGGTTTTTCTTGAGGAGTTGCTCATCTAGACACTGTTGGGCCGGGCTCGGTTGGGCCAGGCTCTGTTGGGCCAGGCCTGTTTTTCAGATGGGCCAACCCAGTAAAGATACAATTTGGAAAATATAATTAATAAATAAAGAAAGGTGGAGGAAAGGAGGAAAAGAACTGTCTGGGGTGTCCCAAGAAATTTAATTTCTATTTAATTTTTTTTATAGGAATTAATTATATAATTAATAAATAAAATAATTTGTGATACAGGATAGTCATTGTCCTTGAAAATCGGGTTTAGTACTTAGTTGGTGGAACAATAAGTTATCACTCACTGATATAATTTGCCATGCATGATATGAGCTTATTATTTGACTTGTTACTGAATTTTACTGTTTAGGTTTATACTGTATACCTCTATCTCGATGTGATATGAAATTAAACACAGATTAAAATGTAATGAGTCATGGGTTGAGTTGATTTTAGCTGCTCTCTAGTCTGACTATGATCACACGAGGACCTGTCTCCTTTTAGGCCTCCAGCGAGGCTATCGCTGGTACATGACCGATGAGCGATATGTGACACAGGAGCTAGTTGCCTTATTTAGCACATGGTAGGATGCATGTTTCTCATGTGATACTTAGAGCTAGTTTTCCTTTTGGGCCTCCAGCGGGGCTATCACTGGCACATGACCGATGTGCGGTATGTGACACAGAATCTAGTCTCTTTTAGGACGAGCCACGGGCCGATCGTGATCATAGTCTGAGGGACTAGGTGAGTGAGTATGGATGGCCATCCTAAACTTTGTGTGTTGTCAGAAAAATGATAAAGAAGGTTAATAATGGAAACACAACGGAAATGGGTTATATTTTATGGTTACTTGCATGCATTGATTTGCTCTTGATTCATGATAGATTTATATTCGTGACTTATAATGACTAACTGAGTTTAGGGAACTTATTCCTTTCCCTTGCATTTTTTTTCAGGACCAGAGGACATGTGGGTCAGGGATTCAGTCAGTGAGGTTTTAGGATCCAGTGGACATTGTTACTTCTATGCTTGATATATAAATAATGTGACTTTTATGAATATTTGAATCTACTTGCTTAGGTGTAAATCGTATGGTCTAATTGCTTGCCTAATAAAAACTTTATGTGATTGCCTGGATATTTATTTTATTTGAGAATGGTTTGGTACAGGCCTTATATGTCCAAGAAAAGATTGAACCCAAGGGTATATGGCCGTCTGTCGCACATCCGGCCTAAGTTTTGGGGTCGGGGCATGACAGATTTAGTGATATCAGAGCCAGGTTTGTCTTAAAATCAAGATGATATAGATAGTGAGAGTGGGGTAGAGATAATTAGGACAAGTTTAAAATAATTAAAGTACAAGCAAGGTTATATTATTAAACTGACTATCTTTTGTGACATGGGTGTAAATGGCTCGGACCCGATCCATGAGGACATCAAATCATAATGATCATGCTTCCCGAGCTCATGGTACTTCTCAAGCAGCGAGTCCATCTCAGGATGCCAGTGCCTTCAAGACTCATAGCCCATCACCTGATCAGAGCGAGAGCCGAGCAGTTAGTCCTCCTCCTCAGCAGCGTGATTTGAGGACAGCCAATTCTGATGGTCGGGTGGTAGGCCTTATTCAGGCTCTAACTGGACTTGTTCAGGAATTGAGGCAGCGGGGAAGTAGAGGTGGTCAATCTTTTAAGATGGATCGAGAGATCACTAAATTTAAGAAGTTGGCACCTCCTACTTTTGAGAGCTCTATCGAACCTACTGAATCTTTGAAATGGCTAAAGGAAATGGAGAAGGTTTTTGCCAGCATGGATTGTACAGATCGAGAAAAGGTCCGCTTTGCTGCTTATCAATTGCAAGGCGAAGCTTCTGAATGGTGGGATGCTGTCAGGAGACAATATGGTAATGAAGAGCCAATTACTTGGGATATTTTTCGTCAAGAGTCCTTGGATATGTATTTTCCTGAAAGTCTCAAATTCGAGAAAGAATGTGAATTCACAAGACTGATACAAAGAAGCATGACGGTGGCACAATATGAAGCCAAGTTTATAGAATTATCCCGTTTTGCTCCGGACTTGGTGGCCACGGATAGTATCAAGGCTCGGAGATTTGAGAAAGGGCTTGAACCCAGGATCCGTGCTGGAGTGAGACCCATGCAGTTGGCTTCGTATCGGGACGTGGTTAGTAAAGCAAAAATTGTAAAACATGAGGTTGACAATATGCAACAAAAAAGGGAATGGCAGTTGAGGAAGAGACCCAGATCTGATGGGCAGCAGGGGAACCAATACTCTGGCAGACAGCCTAGATAGAGGGGAAATCAAAGACAGGATCCAGGTCCTCGGCAGGGAAATGGTCCTCGTTGCAGAAGATGTCAGGGTTTTCATTTGGAGCAGGATTGTCGTTGGTTTTCTGGGGCTTGTTTTAACTGTGGTCAGCAGGGCCACAGAGCTATGGATTGCCCTCGTTCTCAGAATCCCGGGTATCAACGTACCTTCCAGAATGCACTGCAATCACCTGCACCTCCTCCTTCGAATGTACCAGCCTTTATCCAAGGACAACCTTCAGCTTATGGATCTGGAGAGCGCCAGAAACAGAAGACCCAGGCTTGTGTGTATGCTCTGACTCAGCAAGATGCTCAGGCATCGAATGCTGTGATGATAGATAATTTTAAAGATCATTTCTTTTAAAAGTTAGTTAAATTGAGTTCATATAATTACAAGGTAGAATTTGACTATCTGGTAGGTACCATCAAAGTAGTTTCCTCTTATGCCCGTGTTTTATTTGATTCCGGGACAACACACTCTTTTATTTCAACCGGATTTACTAAGAAGGCTGGTATGAAACCAGTACCTCTGAATTTTGAGATCGGTATGTCCACTCCAAATGGGAGCATTATCATGGTCAACATGATTTGTCCATCCTACACCCTAAGCATTGGAAACCATGATTTTTCATCCGATCTAATGGTTTTGGAAATGGAGGAGTTTGATATTATCTTGGGAATGGATTGGTTGGCCTCTTATCATGCCACTGTGGACTGTTTCGGGAAGATAGTAATTTTCGACCCTCCAGGACAGGAACCCTTCGGATTTCTCTGGCGGTAAAGGGAAGGCCCCTATTAGAATGGTTATAGCCACGCAAGCTGGCAGGATGCTGAGGCAAGGCGTGCAGGATATTTGGCCAATGTTATGGATTTCCAGCAGGAAGAGATGAAGTTGGAAAACATTCCGATTGTGAATGAATTTCCGGATGTATTTCCAGATAAATTGCCGGGATTGCCTCTTGATAGGGAAGTGGAGTTTTCTATTGATCTCATACATGGTACAGAACCTGTGTCCAAGGCTCCCTATAGGATGGTACCAGCTGAATTGAAAGAGCTTAAAGAACAACTCCAGGATCTTCTTGATAAGGGTTTTATCAGGCCTAGTGTTTCACCGTGGGGTGCTCCGGTGTTTTTGTCAGGAAGAATGATGGAAGCTTGAGGTTGTGTATTGATTATCGGGAACTGAACAAGTTGACAATCCGGAATAAGTACCCTCTTCCCAGAATTGATGATCTTTTTGACCAATTGCAAGGTGCTCAGGTGTTTTCACAAATTGATCTACGGTCTGGATATTATCAGTTAAAAATTAAGAATGAGGACATAACCAAGACAGCCTTTCGGACTAGATATGGACATTAAAAATTTTGGTGATGCCTTTCGGATTGACGAATGCTCTAGCAGCTTTCATGGACATGATGAATAGGATATTCAGATCATATTTGGATCAGTGTATGGTAGTATTTATTGATGATATTCTAATATATTCTAAGAACCAGGAAGAGCATGAAGAACATTTGAGGAGAATTTTACAGATACTAAAGAAGTAGAGGTTGTATGCAAAGCTGAAGAAATATCAATTCTGGCTTGATAATATTTCTTTTCTTGGCCACACAGTCTCTAAAGAAGGTATATCTGTTGACCCAGCAAAGATTGAAGTAATTGTTGAATGGAGTAGACCAACTAATATGACTGAAGTCCATAGTTTTTTGGGACTAGCTGGTTATTATCGAAGGTTCGTGGAGGGATTTTCTTGTATAGCATTGCCACTGACCCAGCTAACTCATAAAGGGATTAAATTTGATTGGTCAGATGACTGTGAGAAGAGCTTCCAAGAGTTGAAGAAGTGCTTGGTATTAGCTCCTATCCTCACCCTACCATCTGGAAGTGAGGGTTTTACTATTTATAGTGATGCCTCCAGAAAAGGGTTAGGATGTGTACTTATGCAAAATAGGAAGGTGGTGGCCTATGCATCTAGGCAACTTAAAACATATGAATTGAACTACCCTACTCATGATTTGGAATTAGCTGCAGTTGTTTTTGCCTTGAAGATTTGGAGACATTATTTGTATGGGATATCTTGTGAGATTTTTACTGATCATAAAAGCCTCAAATATTTATTTACTTAGGAGTTAAACTTGAAACAAAGAAGATGGTTGGAGCTGATCAAGGACTATGATATGAAAATAAGTTATCATCCGGGAAAAGTAAATGTGGTGGCTGATACATTGAGCAGGAAGACCGGGGGTAGCATAGCAACCTTAATCACTTCTCAGGGAGAAATTGTTCAAGACCTTGGAAAGTTAAACTTGGAGATACAGTTGCATAATTCTAAATTCTCACTTGCTACTCTTAAGATACAATCTACCCTGATTGACAGAATTAAGGCATCCCAGAAGAGTGATTCAGAATTACAAAAGATCAGGAAAAAGGTACAATCTGGGGCAATTTCAGAATTCCGAATTCATGGGGATAGATCCTTAAGGTTTGGAATCAGATTATGTGTTCCAAGAGATGCAAGTTTGAAGAAGGAAATCTTGACTGAAGCTCACAACTCTACTTACACTATTCATCTTAGAAGTACAAAAATGTATAGAGATCTTAAAGAGAACTTTTGGTGGAGTGGTATGAAAAGGGTGTTGGAAAATGTGTCCCAAAGCTAATTGTCTACTGTAGATAGTTGTATATTTGATGTAATTGTATATGAATTATATTATTGAATAAAATGTTTATTCTGGCAGTTTATCACTATTTCATCTTTATGTAATGAGTTCTTGAGTGATGAAGTCCTTAGGACTATTTGTATATAATATAGAGAGGATATATCATATAGTCTAAAATTGTTCGCGATCAAATGATACACTTATTCCAGAACGATAGTATATCAAGTATAGGTCGTTGTGTGCCATATTCATTGGTTGTACTCTTAACCAAGGAGTGTGGAGACACTGGTATGGCATGCAGATGTTGTGTTTGACATTTCATCGAACTTGACCCGTCTGTACTTTTTCTACCTAGAGTTTTTGATATGGATGTAGTTATCCCTCAGACATGAGATCGTCATGGTAGCTTGCGAGCAACTCACTGTACTTTGATGCTGGACTATCTAGATTTCTAATCCAGGGATGGAAGGTTTTTGGGTGCAGTTAAGTACTCGTGTTACAGTGATCGGATCAAGATGGGATTGACCCCTCCAAAGTGTTTGGAGCAGATATCTTACCGTATTTCAATTTAGCAAAACCTTGGCCAGGGTAGTCTCTGTAAAGTTATAGGACTTGTGAGGTTGAGGCATATTATTTATGGAATTTATGGGTTGGGCAGTTTAACCCTAAGTCTTCCTGAGCATTTAGGTCAAAGGAATTAATTATAGGGTTTTCGTATCTCCTGATTTTTTATTGTTGCTCTGCAACTTTGACCTATCCAGATGTCGGGTGTCATTGCTAGATGGCGACTTTGACTGGTACTGAAAATGTTTCAATGCTACCGGCTTAGTGTTCAAACCTATGGGGTCACACACCATAGGGGTTTCTACTTGATCTAGTGATCGGAGAACGATTGGGAATAGTTCGTGGACTCACAAAGGAAAAGTATTTTTTCCTTATCCTAGTGTCGATACTTGATATTCTTGAAAGTGTCGACACTTGTGTAGGTGTCGACACTTGTTGATTTCGCAAGTGTAGACACTTGATGTCACAAAAGTTGTGACATAAATTTTTTTACTAAAAGTTGGTGATGCATAGAGGTGAATTAAGTAATGAGATTACTTGATAGCCCAATTTGATTGAGCTATAAAAATCTGGAACGAATCAAATGGGATTTGGTTCAAAATCGGTTTGGGTCCAATTGGGTTGAACCCAATGTATGCACACTTGACCCAATTGATTTCAGTTATGAACTGAAATTAATTGAGATATTAATCTAAATTTAAATATGTTTAAATTCAGTTTTGGGAAGTTATGTAACCTCCATGACCATAACTTTTCATAACCACCCATAACCCCTCCATAACCACCCATAACTCCCCACTCTCCCTCTCCCTCTCCACCTATATAATGGGCTGAAATGGGAGGACGAAAATAACTGATAATTCAGCAAAGAAATACTGAAAAAATCAAAAGGGATGAAAGGGAAGAAACTAAGAAAGATTCTAGATTTTGTATGGGTGTGAGGACTTTGGAAAATAGTATGCATATTTGTACCTAGTGATCTAGGTCTAGGGATTGAGTGTTTGGGAAGGGTTTCAACATCTTATCCTCCACCTCTTGAGTTTCTTCATTCATTCGGAGAGTCCGGCATCGAAAGAAGAAAAGGAGTCCCGATCAAATCGTTCCACAACAAGCTAGCACTTGGAGTGGAAGTGGATCTTGAAAGAGCCCCAGTGTGAACCACCTGTAGAGGTCGGACACGTGTGTGACTAAGCAGAGTTCTTCTACCTCCTCCTGAATCTTCCGTAGTGAAGAGCGTCTCCACTTCATACGAGGTATGGTTTTACATATAGAGATATGTTGCTTTGAAATGTTCATAGCATGAGTTCATGATTTCATAGTTTATATTACTCATTCATGCAAGATCTTGGGCTAAGTAGCATAGAAAAGTTATAAAAGCATGCTTAGATTAAATGTTAATCTTCTTTATTACGCTTCTGCTGTATATTATTTTGAAAAAGTTTTAAAATAGAAAGCATGCTCGCTACGTTTTTCCTTTCAAAGGGAGATAGCCATATTTGTGGCCCAATGTTTAACTTGTCAACAAATAAAAGCTGAGCATCAAAGACCAACGAGACCACTGCAACCCTTGGCTATTCCAGTATAGAAATGGGAGAATGTCATAATGATTTTGTTACATGATTGCCGAGGAGAGGATTTGATGCTATTTGGGTTGTTGTAGACCGATTGACGGAGTCAGCTCATTTCTTACCTATCAAAGTTAATTTCTCCATGGAAAGGCTAGCTAAATTATATATTGATGAGATTGTTAGATTACATGGTATTCCTGTATCAATTGTATCTGATAGGGATACTAGATTTGTTTCTTAATTTTGGAGAGGACTGCATCAAGCTATGAAAACAAAGCTAGAGTTTAGTACAGCCTTTCACCCTCAAACAGATGGACAGTCAGAGAGAACAATCCAGACACTAGAAGATATGCTGAGAGCATGTGTTTTTGATTTGAAAGGGTCATGGGATGAACATTTGTCACTGGTGGAGTTTGCATATAATAACAGTTATCAAGCAACCATTAAGATGGCACCTTTTGAAGCACTGTATAGGAGGAGATGTAGGACCGCGGTATGTTGGGATGATGTTGGCGAGAAAAAATTTTTGGGACCATATATTGTACTGCAGACCACAGATAAAATTTAACTTATTAGGAGACGACTGCTTGCAGCTCAGAGTCGATAAAAGAGCTATGCAGATAATCGGAGAAGAGAACTGGAATTTCAGGTGGGAGATCATGTACTTCTTAAAGTGTCTCCTACTAAAGGAGTCATGAGATTTGGGGTGCGAGGGAAGCTAAGCCCTCGGTATGTGGGTCCTTTTGAAATCCTAGAGAAAATTGGAGCTGTGGCTTATCGGCTTGCTTTGCCACCTTCTCTTGCTGGAGTGCATAACGTTTTCCATGTTTCTATACTGAGGAAATATGTACCTGATCCAAATCATGTAGTTGAATTGGGACCACTTCAATTCAGGGAAGATTTGTCTTATGAGAAGCAACCAATGAAGGTGGTGGATAGAAAGGAACAAGTCCTGAGGCGATGCATCATTCCTTATATAAAAGTCCAGTGGAGCAATCATTCAGAATGAGAAGCCACTTGGGAGCTAGAAGAAGTCATGAAAGATAAATATCCTCAACTGTTCCTTGAACCAGGTATGCCAATTTCGAGGACGAATTTTTTTTTTTTAAGGAGGGGAGAATGTGATGCCCAGTTTTTATTAGACTGTTTTTGGGCTGAAGTCGGCGGCCCTTGCCGACTTCTGTTCAAATTTGAAATGGCACTGAACGCTCGGATCTTCCGACGGAGGTTCCGGAGAAGCCGGTCGATGCCGCCAGAGGGGGGATAAGGGTCTTCCTCGGGTTTTTGAGGGGACCTCGTGTGCCTCAGTCCGATCCAGATTTCCTTTCCTTCGGTGGACGTCGACGTTTCCCTCGCTCGTCTCAGCCCTCTTCGGAGTGCCTTCTCCTCTGGTGGCCGCTGCGACTCGAAACCCACCTCGCCGGTAAGTCCTCCTTCCTCATTTTCTTTTGGGGCATGGTTTGTGTTGGGATGATTGACGGGGAGGAGGGGGGAATCCGTCCCGTTCCTTTATTTATTTTTATTTTTTACTTTTTCTTCTCTGGGATTTTAAGAAATGGCCGGACAGTCGTTGATCGCCGCCGGTTCCCCTTTTTTCTTTCGATCGTCTTCTCGACGGACGTTGGCGATGATCGCCGCTAATCTATCCGGCATTTGTCGTGGAAATTTTTGTTGGCCCTGTTGACAGAGGAGCCGGCTTTGTTAACAGGGGGATTTATTTTGAGTTTTCCGGCTGGTGGTTGGGCAGCCATCGTTTGGGACCGTCGATCCCTTCCCTCCCTTCCGGCGACCCTTCCTGGCGGTCGATCAGGAGGATCGCCGCCGATCCTCCTTGGTTTTTCTTGAGGAGTTGCTCGTCTAGGCACTGTTGCCTGGACACTGTTGGGCCGGGCTCGGTTGGGCCAGACTCTGTTAGGCCAGGCATGTTTTCCAGATGGGCCGGCCCAGTAAAGATACAACAATTTGGAAAATATAATTAATAAATAAAGGAAGGTAGAGGAAGGGAGGAAAAGAACTATCTGGGAGTGTCCCAAGAGATTTAATTTCTATTTAATTTATTTTTATAGGAATTAATTATATAATTAATAAATAAAATAATTTATGATACAGGATCGTCATTGTCCTTGGAAAACCGGGTTTAGTGCTTAGTTGGTAAAACAGTAAGTTATCACTCACTGATATAATTTGCCATGCATGATATGAGCTTATTATTTGACTTGTTATTGAATTTTACTGTTTATGTTTATACTGTATACATATATCTCGATGTGATATGAAATTAAACACAGACTAAAATGTAATGAGTCATGGGTTGAGTTGGTTTTAGCTGCTCTATAGTTCGACTATGATCACATAAGGATCTAATCTTCTTTTGAGCCTCCAGCGGAGCTATCGCTGGCATATGACCGATGAGCGGTATGTAACACAGGAGCTAGTTGCATTATTTAGCACATGCTGGGATGCATGTTTCTCGTATGATACTCAGAGCTAGTTTTCCTTTTGGATCTCCAGTGGGGCTATCGCTGGCACATGATCGATGTGCGGTATGTGATACAGGATTTAGTCTCTTTTGGAACGAGCCACGGGCTGATCGTGACCATAATATGAGGGACTAAATGAGTGAGTATGGATAGCCATCCTAAAGTTTGTGTGTTGTCAGGAAAATAATAAAAAAAAGTTAATAATGAAAACACAATGAAAATGGGTTCTATTTTAAGGTCGTCGAGCTCACCATCGACCGCCCCGCCGGCGCCGGGGGCAGCGCAAGCGTCTCCGGCCAGTCTTCGTCGGCCTCCAAGACCGGGAGGCTCACACTCAAGACCACGGACATGGAGACGGTGTACGATTTGGGCGCGAGGATGATCGAGGCACTGACGAAGGAGAAGGTGCAGAGCGGGGATGTGATCACATTGGATAGGGCGTCCGGAAAGGTGACGAAGCTGGGGCGGTCCATCGGACGGTCCAGGGACTACGATGCCGTTGGACCCCATACAAAGTTTGTGAGGGGCCCTGATGGGGAGCTGCAGAAGAGGAAGGAGGTCGTGCAGTACGTCACCCTTCACGAGATCGATGTCTTCAACAGCAGGTTTGGTGTGCTCTCTTCCTCCCAAAATTAATTTCCTTCTTGTTTTTATTTTATTTTTACTTTTTACAAAAGTGCTGCGTTGAGTGAGATGGTGTACATTTTTCAGTTTTAGTTGTTTCGACTTGTATTGTACATGATATGTTTGATTTTATTTCAAAAAGAAGTCTTAGGTTTTTGACACTTAAGTTTCATTCATTTGTAGAATTCTGTGGCTGTTGAATTGAACTAAGTCGGTTGCAACTCAAGCTTGAAAGTTCAGCTGGTGTGTTCTTAAACTAAAATTTATAGAGTTAGGCTGACCAAAAGACATGAGTGCAAATTGAGAAAAAAGACACTGGAGTGGTAGGAAACACAAACAAATAGGGAAGAATTATATGTTATGAAAAGGATCAGATGAGTGTTTTGATTAAGCTGATTAGATATACCAGAGTTGAATGGTTTTTTTATTAAATCCTCCATTTTTGTGCCATCAACTTTGAGGGTACACCTATTTGTAAGCAGTCATATGGGTGGCATCAAGTAAGACAATTTCATGGAACATATAGTTCCTATTAATTCTTTAAATTTTCCCTCAAGCATTGGTGCATACATGGTAGATTTGATATTTGCAGTAGGATATGCATGCAGAGAAGGGGATAAATGGGATAGTTGTAAAAAATTTTACAAGGTTTAGGGGCTATGACTTATACCTATGATAGTTATCATTAGTGCCATAAGAGTTCATTGGGAATATCAAGGTGGTTGTGGCTGGTATTGATGCAAAATTGACACATATTTGGAAAATTGTAAGAAATATGATTGTGTTCTTTTGATTGATAAAGTAAGGTTTAACTTAGATTTTGACACATGCATGAAGGGCTGACTACTAGGTGATGCGAAGGGATCGTTAACGTGGAGGAACCGGCAGGCGCCACGTCAAGAAAAGATGCCACATCGATTCTTCAGCCCGGATTCCACTACCGAGCTGAGCTGAGCTCTCCCAAAACAACAAGTCGAGCTCAGTCCTTTGCCAGGTCATGCCCGCAAGCTCGGGACGTCTAGGTCGGAGCCGTCTTCTGCCCTCCAGAGCGAGACCCTCGGAGGCTAGCGCCCTGCGATCGAGGTCGAGCCAAGAGCTCACCCGCTGATGTGGAGCCTCTCCGAGCGCGCGCCCTCTGGACCGGGTCTGCCTTCTGCCCTCCAGAGCGAGACCCTCGGAGGCTAGCGCCCTGCGATCGAGGTTAAGCCAAGAGCTCACCTGCCGGTGTGGAGCTTCTCCGAGTACGCGCCCTCTAGATCGGATCCGCCTTTTGCCCTCCAGAGCGAGACCCTTGGAGGCTAGCGCCCTGCGGTCGAGGTTGAGCCAAGAGCTCACCCGCCGATGTGGAGCCTCTTCGAGCGCGCGCCTTCTGGACCGGGTCCACCTTCCGCCCTCCAGAGCGAGACCCTCGGAGGCTAGTGCCCTGCGGTCGAGGTCGAGCCAAGAGCTCACCCGTCGATGTGGAGCCTCTCCGAGCGCGCGCCCTCTGGACTGGGTTCACCTTCCGCCCTCCGGAGTGAGACCCTCAGAGGTTAGTGCCCTGCGATTGAGGTCGAGCCCAGCACTCACCTGTCGATGTGGAGCCTCTCCGAGCGCGCACTCTCCGGACTGGGCCCGCACTCTGCCCTCCTCCACCAAAGCGCCTCCACGAGCTCGAAGCGTCAAGGTCGGAGCTTGGCCCCAACCCAGACGAGGCCCTCACCAGCCCAGAACACCAGCGAGCCGCCCAAAGACTGCACCGAAGCGCCTTCCAGGCCGCACTGACCACCTGCGACCGCCAGTTACACCAGAAAGGCAAGCATCATGCTTATCGAGATGCCATACTCCTCACCAACCACTCAAATCATCCAAGAGAAGAAGCCAACCGGAAGATTCGAATCCCGCGGGCGGTGGTCCGCCGTTCGAGGCACTGCCAAATTTTCCGGAATGAGGCAACCAAGAGGAATGCCGGAGCGCCTGACAACTCTCCTTATCATGGATCAGGAAAGACTTCTCGGGACACCGTCGCATGCGCCTGACAGCTCGGCGGGGATCCCAAGACAAGCGCCCAATGGTAACCTAGTTTGCAACAAACTCGGAGATAACACAACAACTCCAGCACAGGCAAAAAAAAACATAGGCCAGCAAGAGGGGCATGGCACCACCACCACCACCATGAGCACAAACGCAAGCCCGACTAAGAGGGCGAAGCGCCATTACCACCATAGTTGAAGGAAAACGAGGGATACGAGGAGAGGCGGAGGAACATGGCACCCCTCTATCCCCGCTATCATTCTTTCCCTGCAACGTTTTCACTTTCACACATATTTTCCACTCCTAGTGCGGAGTCCATCAAGAGGGGCCCGACCAGGAGGATCTGTTCCCCTGGATCGTTACTGACTTGATCGTCGGAGTGCCCCCACCGAAAATCCCAGCCCGGGTCTCTAACCCCTGTCTCGTAGGTCCGGGAGCGGAGGACCGCCGAGCGGCAAGACGGCTACACCCAGCGCGGAGGTCCGGGACTGGAGAACGGCGGGCGACAGGAGGAGCGCAGTCCAGCGCCGACAGCAGCTACAGGCCACGACGGTCTTGGCAGCAACAGATTGGCGCGCCAGGTAGGGGGAGAACGGTGACGAACGATGACGACATAAGCTAGAAAGGTCAACAGATTGGCAATCTTCTCTAGGCGTCTCCAGGACGTCAACCCCTCTGTCCCCTTCGACAGGGAATCCGCTGACAAAACCATCAGGCACACAACGAAAGTGCGCCTGGAGAAGCATGAGTACAAGACGGCGGGATTATTTCGCCGGTTCATCAGCATGCAAGGCTCAGCCGGCGAGCCACCGGACCACAACGCCCACCACTGGTGAAGCCCTTCACCGGTTGCAGCGAGACGGAGTATCATCGCTTCCACCGCGATCACGGCCATGGCATCGAAAAATGTCGCAACCGTGAGTAGGAGATCGAGAAGCTCGTCATGGAGGCTCTCCTCCGAAGGTTTGCGGGGGGCAGGCCTCAAGTGGGGTCTCAAGCGCTCCTCGCTCTCCCGTCAGCTTCGACCACCAACAGTCACCCCACTGCGAAACTGGTGGGGGTGATTGCCTGGAGAATCGCGTGTGCATCTAAGAATGCTTAGGTGGCAGAGGACCCCGAGAGTAATCGCCCCGCCATGAGGGGAGAAGAGAGCGAAGGAGAAAGGTAAATAGAGATGCCATGGACGCCGGGACGACGGTCGCGAGCCACCATGGGGAGGACCCCACGAGGTGGTCGAAGTTCCATCACGAGGGGTCCATTACCTCGAGGAACTCGACGGCGTCAGGCTCTCCCGAGGGAGGAGGGCCTGCAGCCTACAAAGACGCCCCCGATAAGGTAAGTTCCCTTACCAACGATCATAATAACGATTTTTTCCTTGCATGGGTGTCCGCATGTCTTGCAGTAAAGAATCAACGGCATCTCCGAGACCAGCTCCAGGATGTCAAAGATCTTCGAGCCACGTAGCTCCCAAATTCCAGGCGCCCCCGAGCCTAACTCCAGGACGTCAAAGAATCTTCGAGCCACATAGCTCCCAAATTCCGGGCGTCCCCGAGCCCAGCTCCAGGACGTCAGAGATCTTTGAGCTACGTAGCTCTCAAATTCCAGGTGCCCCCGAGCCCAGCTCCAGGACGTCAAAGAATCTTCGAGCCACGTAGCTCCCAAATCCCAGGCGTCCCCGAGCCCAGCTCCAAGACGTCAAAGAATCTTCGAGCCACGTAGCTCCTAAATTCCGGGCATCCCCGAGCCCAGCTCCAGGATGTCAAAGATCTTCGAGCCACGTAGCTCCCAAATTCCAGGCACCCCCGAGCCCAGCTCCAGGACGTCAAAGAATCTTCGAGCCACGTAACTCTCAAATTTCAGGCACCCCCGAGCCCAGCTCCAGGACATCAAAGAATCTTCGAGCCACGTAGCTTTCAACCATCAACGTCCCCGAGCCCAGCTCCAGGACGCCAGCTCAAGACTGGAGCTCAGATCTCCAGCCAAGAAAACATTGAGCCAAACTGCTTTTTATCTCAAACATCTCCGAGCCCAACTCCGAGATGCCAAGAGTTCATGGGGCCACGTAGCTCCCATCAATGCCTCGAGCCTAGCTCCAAGGCGCCAAAGACCTAGGCCAAGATCTCAGGCAAGCCCTGGGCCCGAGCCTAGCTCCACGTCCAGGAAGGCCTCGAGCCTAGCTCCAAGGCAATCAAGACCGGTAACCCCCTTCTCTGATCTCCCCACTCGAAAAGAAGACGAGAGGGGAAGGAAAGAAAGAGACCAAAGGGGGGAGCCCGACAGCCCCCTTCTCCGATCTCCCCACTCGAAAAGAAGACGAGAGGGGAAGGAAAGAAAGAGAGCAAAGTAGGCATACAGCCAACATCCTCTCCTCTGATCTCCCCACTCTAAAAAAAAAAGTAAAAAAGAAGAAAGAGAAAAAAAAGGAAAGAAGAGAGGGGAAGGAAAGAAAGAGAGAACAAGAGAAAAATACAGCATCATCAAAGCTACTACTCTCCCTTCTCAAGACCGGAGCTCAGATCTCCGGCCAAGAGAACTTCGAGCCAAGCAGCTCTCAGTCATCAACGTCCCCGAGCCCAGCTCCAGGATGCCTTCTCAAGACCGGAGCTCAGATCTCCGGCCAAGAGAACTTCGAGCCAAGCATCTCTCAGTCATCAATGTCCCTGAGCCCAGCTCCAGGATGCCTTCTCAAGACCAGAGCTCGGATCTCCGGCCAAGAGAACTTCGAGCCAAGCAGCTCTCAGTCATCAATGTCCCCGAGCCCAGCTCCAGGATGCCTTCTCAAAATCGGAGCTCAGATCTCCGGCCAAGAGAACTTTGAGCCGAGCAACTCTCAGTCATCAATGTCCCCGAGCCCAGCTCCAGGACGCCTTCTCAAGACTGGAGCTCAGATCTCCGGCCAAGAGAATTTCGAGCCACGCAGCTCTCAGTCGTCAACGTCCTCGAGCCCAGCTCCAGGACGCCTTCTCAAGACCGGAGCTCAGATCTCCGGCCAAGAGAACTTCAAGCTAAGCAGCTCTCAATCATCAACGTCCCCGAGCCCAGCTACAGGACACCTTCTCAAGACCGGAGCTCAGATCTCTGACCAAGAGAACCTCGCGCCAAGCAGCTCTCAGTCATCAATGTCCTCGAGCCAGCTCCAGGACGCCTTCTCAAGACCGAAGCTCAGATCTCCGGCCAAGAGAACTTCGAGCCTAGTAGTTCTTAAGTGTCACAACTTAGCCCCAAGCAAGGCGCAGCCCTTCTCTCTGATCTCCCCACAAAAAAAAAGAGAAGAAAGAAAAGAGAGAGGAAAGGAAGAAAAGAGAAGGGAGTGAAAGAAAATAGATGGCAAAGAAACTTAAGTTTCATTGACTAAACACAAGTTACAAGTGTTTTCTGGGCCCCCGACATGCTGGGTGACCCTGGCTGAAAGCAAGAAACAAAAGCGCCAAACAAGGCGAGGAAGAAAAAGGGTCACTCCACGCCGGCCGGTTTCTCTGCTGGGCCCTGAGGTTGAGAGCTCCCACCCTCAGAAGTCTCCAGTTGAGTTGCCCCAACTTCGGGAGGATCGCCCTCGGCTGGTGTCGAAGGCTCTGGGCCTGCGGCCCCTGCAACGACCTCCTCGTCCACCTCCGCCTCCGAGGCCGAAGGGTACCTGAGGCAGCTACGGTTCTTGTCAAGGATGAGAGCCTCGACCCGGCCATGCAGGTACATGAAACCCTTATAAAAGGAATCCGATGTCATCTGCTGGATTTCAGTGACGAAGTCCTCCGAAGCCTTGAATCTGGCGACGGCCTCCTCAGCACCCTTTGTGGCCTCAGTGGCCACCCTCAGCTCCACGGCTTCCAGCCTGGCTGCCTCCGCCGAGTTGGTTGCCGTCTCTGCCGCCTTCTCAGCTGCGGCAAGTTTCTCCTTCACAGCTGCCAACTCTGTCTGGGTAGCTTGGGCGATCTCCTTGTGCCGATTGGCCTCGGCACTGTACTAGTTAAGCTTTTTCTCGACAACGGAGAGGTCGTCGATCGCCTTCTTCGAATGGCTCTGCTCCAGGTCACGAGCCGTCAGGAGTGCCTTCGCTCGCCCCTCAGCATCGGCGAGCTCTTTCTCAAGGTCCTTGACCTTCGACTCAAGGACCCTATTTGCCCTGACCTTCCCCTTGCTGAGGGGCGAGCTCTTTCTCAAGGTCCTTGACCTTCGACTCAAGGACCCCGTTTGCCTCGTCCTTCCCCTTCAGGTCGGCCTTCAAAGACTCGATCTCGGTGGCCTGCTGCTGCTCGAGACGCTCCCAGCTCTGGTGGCGGCCCTTGATGTAGAGGGCCTCGGCGTCGATCTGCACCATGAAAAGAGGTCAGCTAAAAAAAAAAAACGGGCGGGGGGGGGGGGGAAGAAGAAAGAGAATAAGAGAAAGAGGAGGATAGCTCACCGAGTACAGCTAGGAAAAGATGTTGCTGATAACATCGGCCAGTCGCATCCCGGCCATCTCTTGCCGGTCGCATAGCTGGATTGAGAAATCCATCATACGCTCGGCCAACTCGGGGCTCCAGAGGAAAGAGCTCTCCGGCCCCATCCTGAAGGGGAGGCGGTGTCGGGCCTCCTCCCTCCTGCCCTCTCCGAGGGCGGGCGGCCTCGCCCCACTAACTGAAGGACCCTGGGGGGCAGACTGAGAAGCTGGTGCAGGTGGCACCTCCGTCGTGGCCCTGGGCGCAGCCTGGATCTCCTTACCCTTGATGTCGGCACCGGGCAGACTCGGAGGATGGCAGGGTGCAGCGGTAGCAGCCGTAGCCCTCGCCCGGACAACTACCTCGGGCTCTGTAGCGGGGGCATGCTGGGCTAGCCTTGGTGCCGCAGAAGCTGCCCTCTCCACCGGCACAGGAGCAGCGCGGGACACCTCCGAACTCGAACCCGTCGGAGCTGCCAAGCTCAGACCGATCACCATCATGGAGGCGGCCGCAGGGGCGCTCTCACTCCACGCCCGCCTCGACGAAGGCTCCCCGGCCAGCCCGGTCGGTGGCCTCTTCTTGGTGATTGCCAGGAGGTCATTCTCGGAGAAGATCATTCCTACATGCAGGCCATACAACAGTTAGAATCTGTGGAGGATAGTGAAAGAAGTGCAAGAAGTGCAAGGAAAAAGGAAAAGAAAAGTTCAGGTCAAACTCATCCAACCCATTCGTTGGGTTGATCCTGGAGTCGGCAAGGTTCTGCTCAGACAACAGGACCTCCAGAGGAGGAATTTGGGCGGTGCGGAGCTGCTCGTAATCATCCCGGTCAGCCGCATCGATCACAGAATTTCGGTTGGGAGACTTATCCGGATCGCTCCAGACCCAGTCGACCCCCTCGACCTCAACAAAGAAAAACTTGCTCTTCCATCCCCTGATGGAAGAGGGAAACTTGAACTTGATGCCCTTCGGGCGGGAGGACAAGGACCACCACCCATCCTCGGTTGGGTGGCGCTTCAAGGCGAAGAAAGCCCTGAACAAGAAAAAGCGGGCAATGATCCCGTGGAGGTGACAAAGCATAATGAAGGAAAAAACGACCCTAATGGCGTTTGGCACTAGCTGTGCGGGGACCAGACGGTAATTGTCCAGGACGGATAGGAAGAAAGGATGGAAGGAAAATCGGAGACCCCCAGAGAAGTCCCCTCATAAAACGCAAGACGGCCCGGGCCACTAGAAGTGACCCGTTCCCCTGGCTGGGGGATAATGAGCCGGACGGAAGCCGGGATGCCATAGACATCCCGGACGGTCCTTAGTTCCCCTGCAGTGATCGTCGAGGCGACCCCATCAGGACCTGTGGACCGGATTGACTCAGAGACGGGGATAGAAGGAGGAGGAGGCGAAGAAGGGCCAGATTCCGGCTCCCTAATAAGTACTGGATCGGGAGGACGCCTTCTATTGAGCTCAAAGCGAGTTGCATCTTCCTTTCTGTCAGAAGAAGAAGAAGATGCCGGCCTCCGCTCGGAGGGACCGGCCTCGTCCTGATCAATGGAGGGGCGGAAGCCCGGGCCAAAACGGGACATCCTCGAGAACGAGGGGAAGGAAGAACTTGGAGTAGAGGACGGAAGAGAAGACTCAACCTAAAGAAGACTCCAGACCCCGGGAAAGAACCTATTCTAGCGGGGGAAGGAGAGAGAAGAAGCTAACCTGTTGCCTTAGAAAATTCGGGGCGACTGGAAGGAGGAAGAAGCTTGAGCGCGGCGGCAACAGGCACGGAGAATTCAAAAAGAATGGATGGTTCGGGTAAGACCCTCCTTTCATTTCGAAATGACCCGAGGGATTCATACCGATTCAACCCTTCCGCCCACGGATCTACGCCACGTGCCGTCCATCGGTGAGAATGGCATCCCGGCCGCTCTGCATTCTGCGCCAACATTAACTGCTCCTCGGACGTGGCCACATGGCATCCCCGCATTGGTCCACAGGATCGGCCCTCGAAGCGCCAGCAATCATGGCCATCATCATGCCAGATTTTTGCCTTTCCATGTCAGCACCGCAATTACTCCCTTCAACCCGAGTGCCGCGCACTAACGGGTCTCGGGAGTGGGGGGCAAATGATATGAAGGGATCGCTGACGTGGAGGAACCGGAAGGCGCCACGTCAAGAAAAGATGCCACATCGATTCTCCAGCCCGGATTCCACTACCGAGCTGAGCTGAGCTCCCCCAGAACAACGAGCTGAGCTCAGTCCTCCGCCAGGTCGTGCCCGCAAGCTCGGGACGCCTAGGTCGGAGCCGTCTTCTGCCCTCCAGAGCGAGACCCTCGAAGGCTAGCACCTTGCGGTCGAGGTCGAGCCAAGAGCTCACCCACCGATGTGGAGCCTCTTCGAGTGCGCGCCCTCTGGACCGGGTCCGCCTTCTGCCCTCCAGAGCGAGACCCTCGGAGGCTAGCGCCCTGTGGTCGAGGTTGAGCCAAGAGCTCACCCGTCGATGTGGAGCCTCTCTGAGCGCGCGCCCTCTGGACCGGGTCCGCCTTCTGCCCTCCAGAGCGAGACCCTCGGAGGCTAGCGCCCTGCGGTCGAGGTCGAGCCAAGAGCTCACCCGTCGATGTGGAGCCTCTCCGAGCGCGCGCCCTCTGGACCGGGTCCGCCTTCTGCCCTCCAGAGCGAGACCCTCGGAGGCTAGCGCCCTGCGGTCGAGGTCGAGCCAAGAGCTCACCCGTCGATATGGAGACTCTTCGAGCACGCGCCCTCCGGACCGGGTCTGCCTTCCGCCCTCCAGAGCAAGACCCTCGGAGGCTAGTGCCCTGCGGTCGAGGTCGAGCCAAGAGCTCACCCGTCGATGTGGAGCCTCTCCGAGCGCGCGCCCTCTGGACTGGGTTCACCTTCCGTCCTCCGGAGTGAGACCCTCAGAGGTTAGTGCCCTGCGATTGAGGTCGAGCCCAGCACTCACCCGTCGATGTGGAGCCTCTCCAAGCGCGCGCCCTCCGGACCGGGCCCGCACTCTGCCCTCCTCCACCAAGGCGCCTCCACGAGCTCGGAGCGTCAAGGTCGGAGCTTGGCCCCAGCCCGGACGAGGCCCTCACCAGCCCAGAACACCAGCGAGCCGCCCAAAGACTGCACCGAAGCGCCTTCCAGGCCGCACTGACCACCTGTGACCGCCAGTTACACCAGAAAGGCAAGCATCATGCTTATCGAGATGCCATGCTCCTCACCAACCGCTCAAATCATCCAAGAGAAGAAGCCAACCGGAAGATTCGAATCCCGCGGGCGGCAACCAACCAGAGATTTTAGTAGCTTCGATTCTTGGAGGGTGCATCGCACTCGAGATTATATAAACATGTCCATCTTGTGAAAGAGACATGGATTTCATGTTTAGCAAAGCATTTCGTGTTTTTTGTTGCCGATCATTCGATGCATCCGATTCTAAATAGATACTTGCCTGCAATTTCTGATGACTTTTCTTTCAACACCGAGTTAGATTCGGTAAAAGTAGGCGTGTAAACAATCGAGACTGCAGCTCTTCGCTTCCTTCCGTTTTTTTTTTTCTTGTAGCTTAGCTGGCTTTGATGCGAATCCTCGACGAAGATAAGCTTGCAAGCATGCCAGTCTAACTCGACCATTTAATGGGGCTTTGAAGAGCTAGTTATTGGTATTTGAAGCATCGTTTATCCGGACCACAAAAAGTGTGACATTTTATCGGTATCCAAGAATCGACCATTTCATTTTCAGGGATCCAACATCAATCGGTTGGTGTACCTGAAACGTTGGACCATTTCTCGCCACCTCCATTCTATTTCAGGGATGCTCTGCTTTGATACCTTGTGAACCGTATTTTACGTGGAAATAGAAAAAACAGAGACACATCTTCCACCCTCACGAAATTTAATAAGATTATGGTTTTTGGGGAGGATCGATCGAAATGGGGCAATAACTGGATGATTCAGATCCCATAAGAGCTCATAATTACAGATTTCCCGGGGATTTTAGATAAATCCGGTTTTAATTTGATGAACTCATATGAACCCCCGATCCAACAACAAAGTTTTGATGTAAACCAACGAGAATACATACAATAGGCCAGTCTCTTAGATTTACACATCGAAACTCAAAATCAATTTTGACCTGATGCACTGCAGCAAGACTATCTGAACTTATGGATAAATGTGATTTGATTCTGACCCAGCTACAAAACCCTACGATAAGGATCTGGATTATCCAAACTTGCGGACCTCCGAGATTTTTTCTCTTGACCTTTTTTTGGGGACGAGCAGGCAAAAATTTGGAGCCCTTACCACCAATCTGAGGTAAATGCACTACCAGAAACATTTTGAAATGCATGCAAGATTCTTTAATAAGAGTGCAGATCACACCTGATCAGCAGCCTATGCTGCCATTCGATAACAAAATGTGCATCTTAACTAGAACAAAAGATGCAGCAGCATATCGATCGGAGTTTCCAGGAGGATCTTGAGAGCATGAATCATCTTGCTAACATGGTCAAACATGAATGCCACTTTAGCCTGCATGCCTCCAGCATCTCGCACAATCTTTGTAGACTCCAGTAAAGTTCGCAGAGACTAGAAGTAGTCGCTGTCAAGAGGTGGAAACATGTGACAGATGAATGCATGAATACAACCAGGTTCAGCATTGTTGGATAGCATCAAGCCAATCAGAGCATCCACATCCACACCCACACCCAAGGAAATAATGGCTCAGAAGCCATGCTGGCTGAACATGCCCGGAGAACAGGCATCGACCATATTGGTAGTTTCACCATCAAGCTTGGATGGATGGATTTGAGATGGCATCCAACATCAGAAGCCAACAGCATACTGATCAACTTAACCACAAAAATATTTTCCAAAAATAGATAATAGCCAGTCCACCCAAACACTAGATTGAGATGCTCCAAAAATACTAGCTAAAAATTGCCACTGAATCCATATTGCACTCAGAACCAGGAAAAGTAGTTTGGCTGGCATCATATCAATAGAAAAATGGTATCTATGATAACAATTCAAACAGCTGCACATGAATGAGAACAACAAGCATTATATGTGAAAATCTTGCCTGCTATCCACATTTGGTGAACTCAAGAAACCAGAGATGCCGGACAGCATTGGAAGCAAGGTTTCTGCATTGAGAAACTCCTCTTGCTTATGGTTTGGTACAGGGACTGGAGTAGAGTATTCCGTTTGTCTATCGCGGTATACTTCTTCATTCCCTTCAACCTGAATAAAGCATTCACACGATGTTAGGCTTGAGACTATACATTGACGGGAGTCTAAAATATAGCAACAAGATGACCTGTCACCATGCTCTAATAGCTTGTTGACTTTGTCAATGTGACCCTGAATATGCTGGTCAAGAATCAGGGAGACGAGCTGCTCAACATCTGGCACATTCAGTTCCTGGCCATTCAAAATCAACAACGTTAATTTCAGATAACTTCTGCTTACTGAAAATTTCAGGCATGGTAAAACTCTTAAACCAAACCAGAGAACAAACTATGGAAAACAAGCATTAATCACTGAAAGCATTTATTGGAACCACCTAAGGATTATTAACTCAACAACCTGTCCTATGTCTCCCTGGAACGCAATTTAAATCCAACACAAGATGGCTTCATTTGCAAAATTGAATATCTTGGGGGAATGAGGCCGATTCAAGGTAAAAGGCTTCACCATAACCAGTCACGAATGGAAAGGGATTTCTACCCGAGCCCAACTGAAATTTTGGAAAACCAGACGCAGTCAGATCTGTGGGTTTGGAAAAACATTAACATGTCTTCAGGTTTGAACTCTGTAGATCTAGTTTGACCATGTTCCAAGTAAAATGACACACAAAAAGAGAGCAGAATGGCTGACAGCTCATTGCCAATCTACATCAAGTGTTGCATGTTTTTTAAGGCCCAAAAACGATACAAACTCTATAAGCATATAAAGTTATAAACTGTCAATTTTTTCAAAACCATGAAAGCATATGTATAGGTAGCAGAAAAATAACAGAAGGGGAGAATAATTAATTATGCAAATAAAACAGAGCATCAAAATGGGTTGAGAAAATCACCTTCAAAATGAAAGGGATTTGGATTCTGGTATATGGCTTAATGAGTTTGAGTAGAACTTGAGTTCTGATGTTCTTCAATAGATCCTCAATGTAGTTGCAGATGAAAGGATCATCCATAATAGTTCTTCTATTGCTCTGTGAAACAAGATCAAACAAAGCCCATTTGAGGGTACATAAAACATTACAACACTGAAATCCAGCTAGTAAAGAACTAAAATTGTAATGGATATCGACCTTCAGTATTTTTTTCAAACTCAAATATCTCATTTCGCTGATATGCTGCAATAAGATTTGTCATCACTAGGATTTAAGGGTCAAATTGAAGCTGTTAAATAGGAACAAGTATTATTAACAGGGTAAAAAGCAACTGCCCAGATATTATAATACCGGCAGAGACAATGTACTACTGATGGACTGACAGCTTTGCCTCCTGCCCCATCAAACGGATTCACTTGAGATTCCATTAACATTTTGGCCAGAACCAGGTATCTGACACTAGAAGACTGAAAGCATATGTGAAAAGAAAGAGAGCAAAGTCCAAACAATTGGTAAAATATATATAATATCAAGTAAATGAAGGGATTTCTGTGTCTACATACTTAAGGCATTGGATATGACGCTGATTCCCAGCCTCATCATAGTTCTTGAATGCTTCAAAGAAATCAGTGGCTGCTTCTACCCATGCCGTTCAGCCATATGCATTTTCCCACCACATTCATGGATTATCCCCATGATTCGTGGATGTGGTATTGCTGATTTTATTGAAAGGGCCTTCTGGTACAATTGCTGTCATAGACCATAGCATAAGACTAGCTCATATGAACTGGTTGTTCGAAAGTCAATATTGAGATAATGAAAAGTTGTAAAAGAGTACATATATGGATTTTTACAATGAACAAATTCCACTTGAAATGAACGGAACTATTGACCATTTTTAATATATATTTGTCTTTGATCACCTAAGATAAAAGCACCACTCCTGCATACCTCCACCCACCTACATGTCTGCAAGTGGTGTCTGTGCTTGCCTATGCACTTTGCAATTACTTTTCAACTGAAACATTTGGTTCTAATTGCTGTAGAAGGAAATTAGATTTGGGTCCAGGAAACATGCTATGTGATCTAAATTTCAAATGCATGAAGACAAACAATTACCACAAATGCTGAATATTATAATTCTAATTGATGTACAGGGAAATTGATTTAGAACAGTTTAGAAGCTCCTCCAACCACTCCTCGCTCATGTCTCCAATCTCCATCATGGACCATTCTTGTTCCCTTTTCACTGAGGATTGGTGGAAAGGATATCTAAAGACAGAAATGGGCAATGCATACAAGTGGGCTGACCAGGGCATTGAAGAAAGTTCCACAGGGTTGGCCTGAAAACCTGGTCCGAGCAATGTAAAAGTTGGCCCAAGGACCAGCCCATTTGCATCCCTAAGTGAGACTAGGTTAGCGGGAGACAACCAGGCAGGAGAGGAAGAAGATGGGGGAGACCAGTGGCTCTATTTAATGCACAAAAATGTGCCCCGCCTACTTAAAAAAAAAAAAACTTTCTTCACTAACAGCAAAGAGCAAGCATCATTAATTTGAAGGTAAAAATTAGCAATGTAATGATTGTTTTTCTTACAAAGAAAATAATGTAATTATCTACTGATGAATCATAAATCACCAAAGGGAAAACTCCTAGACTTATTCTTTACAAAGAATATGAATCATGGTTTTCGGAACCCAGGTTTTAAATCCCGTGCGGCGAGGATGTCTCGATTTCTTCATGAAATGGGACGTACTGGCATCCCGCCCCGTCCTGACACTCAGACCCGGGGATGTCCCAAGATATCCCGATTGGAACGTTGGGACACTAACCGGACGTCCTGTCCCGACATATGATTGGCGAAGTGGCAGAGGCCAGCTCGACCTCGATCGAGGTGGACCCGTCTGGGGGTGCCACCTGGCGAGGGAGCGGGGAGAGCCTGGCTCGACTTTGGCGAGGTGGACCCATCTGGAGGTGCCACCTGGCACAGGAGCAGAGGCAGGGCCACCCCAGCTGAGGTGGATCCCGCATGGATCGACACCTGGTGGAGTGGCAGAGACCAGCTCGACCTCGACCTAGGTGGATCCGTCTGGAGGTGGCACCTGGTGAGGGAGCGAGAAGAGTCTGGCTCGACTTCGGCGAAGTGGACCCATCTAGAGGCGCCACCTGGCGAAGGAGCAGAGGCATGGCCACTCCGGCCGAGATAGATCCTGCCTGGATCAACACCTGGCGGAGTGGCGGAGGTGCCGAGCTCGGCCTCGAGGTCGGCTTTATCGCTGACCGAGCCACCTGGCAAGAGAGTCCGGAGATGACGCCCTGCGGTGCCGCCTGGTGCCCAGCTAGATCTGATGCATACTCCACATCAGCGATGTTGCCATATCAATGGATACATGAATTGGTCCGGTTCTTTGATTGAGAATATGATAGGAGGTGCTAGGCCATCTTTGTTGTTATTCTATGTTGAATATTTTTCAGTCAAATAAAGATTTTTATTGTCACTTTCAGATGAAATGGTTACATTGATTCCCCTCGTCCCCCCTCCCCCAACCCCCACCATGTTTGCCTTGCCCCCCCCCCCCCCCCCCCTCCTCCAAAAAAAAAAAAAAATAGATTGTTGCTAGTAGTTCACAATTTCATGTGAGAGAACAACTCATGTCTCCACTTCTCAAGGCATATTTGAGTGGCTCGATCGAGAACATATTTAATAGTATCCTAGTCTTCTACTCTTTGAGGTTCATATTGGATTTTAAATTTTAAACTATGATCTCCATAATCACAGCACCATGTCGCTTGGTGATGAATTCTAATGATTGTTTCCCTACTTGCTAAGGCATCGATAATACTCCAATATTAAATTAGATCGTGCCCAAAGTTTGAATCATGAGTTCCTGTTGCATCATGAAAAAAAGGCAAAACATAACAAAACAAGCAAAGAAGCTTGTGTAGTTAATAATCTTTATTTTCAATGAACTGCACCCTCCTTCCACTTCCCGACCACAAATTAAAAAAAAAAAATTCTTTTTTTCTGAATAAAAAAATATTTTTTAATAAAGGGACATTTCAATGCTGTCTATATATATATATATATATATATATATATATGTTCCCTTCGAATATGATCTTGAATCCCTTGCATTGCATCTTTTGTAGTGCAAAGAGAGTGCATGTTTGGATCATTACCATATTGCTTATTTCAAAAATAGAGAGCTCTCACATAATTTCTTCATCTATAATACTTGGTAAACGTATCCAACGTGAATAAAGTTCTCTATTCACCGTGTGTAAATCGATAGTACTGAGAGGAGAGTTTCCAATTAAATCATCATTAAAAGTTATTGCTTACGGCGTAATAGAAGTTTAGCTATTAAATTAACATCTAATAAGCAACAAAAATTTAGCTATTGAATTTTTTTATTTATTAAAATTTATTATACATCTGCAATGCATGTTAACGGCCCTTGCCGACTTCAGTTCAAATTCAAACCGGTTCGGAAGTTTGGATTTTCCGGCAAGAGTTTCGGAGAAGCCCGTCGACGCCGCCGGAGGTGGGGGAGATAAGGTTCTTCCTCGAGTTTTTTAGGGGCATCGGGTGCCTCTGTTGATCCGAAAATACTCCCTATCGGTGGACGTCGACGGCTCCTTCGTGTGTCCTTGCCCTCGCCGGAGTACTCTCCACCGGTGGTCGCTGCAAACGGAACCATCTCGCCGGTAAGTTCTTCTTTCTCGGGAAATGCTAGGTGTAGGGTTATTTGGCAGGGAGGAAGGAAGAATCCGGTCGATTCTTCTTCTCCGTTGTAACCGAGGGTAGTGGCCGGCGACGGGAGGTCGCCGCCGGATTCCTCCTCTCCGGCAAACGTTCTGGGCAGCTGATCACAGGGATCACCGCCGTTCCTCCGCTTGCTTGGGGGGGAGGGGATAATGATCGGCCTGTTAACAGAGAGGGATGTCTCTGTTAACAGGGGCTGGTTTTGGCTCGGTGCTCACCGGCTGACGGTCGGACGGCCACCATAGGGATCGCCGGACCCTTTCCTTTCCTCCGACGAGTGCTCTTTGGTGGTCGGACGGGAGGATCGCCGTCGATCCTCCCTGGTTTTTTCGTGAAGTCGGGACGGTGCAGTGGCTGGGAGAGTTTGGCCTGGGCTCGAATTAATCTGGGTTTGGCTGGGCCGGGCCTTATTGGGTCGGGCTTGGCTGGGCCAAGCCTTGTTGGGCCGGACTCGGTTGAGCCATGCCCTGTTGGGCTGGGCCTAATATCTTGGATGGGCCGACCCAGTAAAGACACCATTAGGAAAATAAATAAAAATAATAATTAAAAGAAAAAGGAAGGTGGAGGAAGGGAGGAAAGAATTTGTCTGGGGATGTCCCAAGGAATTTAATTTATGTTTAATTTCTTTTTATAGGAATTAATTATATCAAATTATAAACAAAATAATTTGTGATATAGGATCGTCATCATCTCTAGAAAATCGGGTTTAGTGCTTAGTTGGTGAAATTGTAAGTTATCACTCACCGATATAACTTTTACCATGCATGTTTATTTGACTCTTAGTTAATTTTTACGGCTTATATTTATACTGCATACATGTATCTCGATGTGTTATGAAATGTAAACAAAGACTAAGAGTAAGAATTATGGTTGAGTTGAATTTAGCTGCTCTCTAGTCCGACTATGATCACACAAGGATCTAGACTCCTTTTGGACCTCCAGCGGGGCTATCGCTGGCACATGACCGATGAGCGGTATGTGATACAGGAGTTAGTTGTTTTATTCTAGCACATGCTGGGAAGCATGTTTCTCGTGTGATACTCAGAGCTAGAGTCCTTTTGGGCCTCCAGCGGGGCTATCGTTGGCACATTACCGATGTACGGTATGTGACACAGGATCTAGACTCTTTTGGGGCGAGCCACGGGCCGATCGTGGCCATAGTATGAGGGACTAAGTGAGTGTGTATGGATGGCCATCCTAAAATTTGTTTGACGTCAGAAAAATAAATAAGAAGGTTAATAATGAGAAATGGATTATGTCTTATGGTTGCTCACATGCATGGAGTTACTATAGATTCATGGTAAATTTATATTTGTGACATACGATGACTTACTGAATTTAGGGGAAACTCATTCCTTTCCCTTGCATTTTTTTTCAGGATCAGAGGAACACATGGGCCAGGGATTCAATCAGTGAGGCTTAGGATATAGTGGACACTATCATTTTTTTTATTATTGTCTGAAATTTGTTTATGTTAAATGTGTGACGGTTGGCTTTATGAACATTGAATCTACTTGCCTGGGTTTACTTTTTTATGGTTTAATTGCCTGGTTATTCATTTTATTTAAGAAATGGTTGGTACAGACCTGGTATGTCCCTGTGAAGGTTGAATCCCAGAATATACAACCGTCTATCGCACTTCTGGCCCAGGTTTTGAGATTGGGGCACGACAATCACCAAGCTCGATATGGTGCATCACCCATGTTTTTGGAGTAAATAGGTATAAAGAGAGAGTAAGTTGCAAGATTGCCTCTCTAGGCATTTATCGTGCCGGGAAATGTATAGGTGGAGAATGCACCATCGAGGCAAGTTGGTGCTAAGAAAGAAAGCAACAAGTAAAAGGTCACCTAAAAAGGTAAAAAAGTTGGAGTTGCATGAAATATAGCCTCACAACTAGAGTTGCAATAGTAAAGATATCACGTCTCTTAAGCAAAATCTGGGTTTGTTGTCCGAGAATAATTAGGAATGATAATAAAATTCAAATCGATGGATACCTGATTTGGTCCGATTTAATTGGATTGGATAATTAGTGTTTTGACCATGTCTGAATTGAATTTGAGTAAAATTCAAATACTTAACTTTGAATTTGAATCGGAACTGGATTGATATGTACTCGATCAAAATCTGACCCGAATTATTTTTATATATTAATATATATAATTAATATATATTATATTAAATATATTTTATTTTGATTGAATATAAAATTAAGTATTGTTGAACTTAAAATATAGTTAAATTTTATTTATTTAATATATATATATGATTTATAGAATGATAAATATTTTTAAAGTTGATAAAAATAAAAAATTTTAATATGACTCAATTGAGTCGGGCTGGAAAAATTTGAATTATCGATATCCAGTTAAGATAAATTTATATAAAAAAATTCGATCCTGATAATATTTAGACTGGTTTTGAATAATTTATTAGATATTTAGTTTGAATTTGAATAGTTAAAAATCGGGTGCCAACATAATTTATTGTGATTTCTAAGAACAATGCGGTTGGGTGCAAAAGTTTTCGGAATTAAAAGAAAGGTAAAGATCTTAAAATTATTTCAACGCTGAATGATGCATAAATTCTAATGCTCGTGCGGTCACACCGTACCATCATTTTTTTTTTTTCCCCGGGTTCATTACTAAGCCTCGGCAATCGGACGGCCAAGAATCCTCCTAGCGGGATTCTTTAACTAATGCTAATACGAGCCGACATAGCATCCAACCTCACCCGTTTACCAGACCAAAAAGCTCTCGCCAATCCGCCGAATCCCAACCTTCTCACTTGCCGAACCACTTCCACACGGAACCCGCATGGTGCGAGCCGCCTCCTGCCTCCGATAAAAGGCTCTGCGCGCCTCTCTCTCTCTCTCGCCTTCTCCTCTCTCCGCCTCCTCTCCTCTCGCTCCTCTGATCCGTGGCTCTTCGATCGTCTTGCAGGTATGCGTTTTCTTCTGCTGACTCGTTCTTCGATTTTTCCCTTTCCGGCTTCTGTGGAGTTTGATGTTTTTTTTTTCCTTTTTACTCTCCAATCTTATCCTGTAGGTGCTTTATTTATTTATTTGTTTGATGCGTTTTCAGGACGTGTTGTGGGAATTTAATGGTTCCGCTTGTTGTTTGATGGAAAGGTAAATGTTTTTTTTTTTTTTTTTCCAAGATTTGGATTCATGGCTAGTATTCGGAGTACTGGGATTAGGGTTTTGTGTTTTTGATCGTTTCCGATTTGAATTAGATATCTATAATTATGATATTGAAACGATTGAGGGTAAAGTTTGGAGTTTGATTCCATGATTCAGTGCTGATAACAACTAAAACATTTTTATGGATTCAACCAAGTATTATTTTTTAATATCAGTCATGTTCATCTCTTTATGCATAATTGTACATGTTTGTCCCTTTTTTTTCATCGGCTTTGGATGGTACCTCTGTTGAGGAAAGTGCTTGCAAATGATCGTTATACCTTTTTTTCCCCTAATTTTTGACCGAATAATTTGTTTCTTGATTTTGATGCTCTTTTTTTAATTTTTGTTGGGTGCTATTGGATATTGATTAGCCCGATCAAAGAGAAATTAGAGTCAGGATAAATTTTATTCCATCCTTCACGGTTGGGTTTTGGGTATAAGAACAATGTTTCCTGTTACGAAATTTTGGCAAAGATGTTGACTTTAGAATAATGATTGCTGCAGTGTTTCTTCACATTCACGGCCAGAGATGCACCAATTTGTATCTCTTCCTTCTCAAAACAATATGAAAATAATGTGTTGCTTGTATCAAGATGTTCATTCATGAAGATGTTGTATTCAATTTAATTACTGATTCACTTTTCTGTCATTTGCTACCTTTCATGTTGCCTTTTTGATTAAGTTTAGACTCGTTTGCTATCTCTATTTTGTTTTTTTCTGTCTTACAATTCTTTTGCAGTTTGAACCCTCGGAGCTATTTACAGAAAAGAAAAAAGAAAAAAATAGTTGGGCATCTTTGTGTTATTTAGGTTTATATGTTACCAAGATTCGCCATCTCAATATCGAACCCCATATCAGTACGACACTGGTACAGTATTGGTACTCCTGGTATAGGGGTTGGCTCATTCTCTCTATTCCTGTACCAAGTCTCAATTGGGCACCAGTATGCTACAGTATGCCTGGCATGGAACAATATGGCTAACCATGTATGGTACTGTGATTTACCTTTCAGTTATGTAATGAGATGAGAGTCTTTCATTCTGTGATGTAGGAATAGTTTTACAAATTGGCAGTGTAAATTGCTTGGGCAAAGATTCCATGCTCCAAGCAGTTGGAGAGGCCAAATAATGTATCTAGATAGAACAATGATCCAGTTATACTAATGCCATTTATTTTTCATGGATGACAGACATTCTTTATCAAGTTTCTGCCGTCATTATAGAGTCTATCAAGTAATGAATGTGAGCATGGTATTTTACTTATGGTTCTTTGAACTACAGCAAGGACAAGTGTGATGATTAAGGCAAGTGAAAGTGATTCCTGCTGTTTTGCTGATCATCACCTTAGCATTTGGAGTTTTGTAAACCTTGACATTTCATTGTTGAGTTAGGGGCTGCAATACAGGACAGAGAATGTGTATTCGATTTTGTTACTTTTAAGATAATTGATCTAGTAAGGTTCAAAATTTTGGTCTCTTAGGTCATCTTTAATGCAATTCAAGTTTCAGCTGGAGACCAACCAAACCACCCTCGAGAATTTTCAGGTTTTTGCTGGTTTCTTTGATTTTTGGAAAGGTTCATGCTCAACTTCTTCCAAAATGGAGTCAGCTACTGCTATTTTCAGTGGGTTTTCCTTGATGACACCCCTGTGTTAAGCTGCAAGGTTGTGGCGGATAATAAACTGACTTGGAACCTCTCTTTGTTGTAATATTAGTATCTTTAGGGTCTTTGTTCTTGGCAGCTATCATGCAGTTTGGCTTTTGTCCAAGATAAATTAGAATTTTTCAGCAAAGCTTAAACAGGAGAGGATGATTCTATGTTGGGAAATAGCTACTGCATTTAGATCCTGTATTGAGATCATTGAAGGGTATCTTATTGGGGAGTTATTGGCCTTAGCAGCAATCAGGGAATTGGCCTAAATAGAAATTAGGGATGCCAGAGTTAAATTTCAAATTGTTTCAGCATATATGTAGAGAGGTTTTGGGTAGTGGACAGATAAATGGAGAAATGCATGATTTTTACCCTCTTTTATTCTCTGATATGTAACAAAAATATGTGATCTCAGGCTCTTATCCTCCTTTCGATGTTAATTCTTCCTTCGACCCTCATTCCCCCACTTCTCCTATTCAATTATGCCAGGCTTGCAATTAATTATTACTATAAATCTGGCAAGTCTTATTCACATTTCTGGCATGTTACTAAGATCCCATATCTTGAGGAGGAGGCCATCCACTCCAAAGATTTAGGAGTGATCTGTGGTTTTGAATTTAGGAGAGATTTAAGAAAAATAGATTGAGGCTAGAAAACTAAAATTTATCGAGAAATCCGTTGCTTGTAATAGTTTTTGATGTTAAGAATCCAGAAAAGTGGGAATTATTGCATGCAAGAGAGCTCACTTTTTTATTTCCACATCAAAATCTTAAAAGTGATCCATTGTTTGGGATATATGAGGAAAAGGCCTCATCGATGAATGCTTTGGGAGCACTTGTTAAATCTATGTCTTATTATTTTAAGGTTGCGTTTGGTGGATCGCCAGGAAATCCTGAATGATAATCTGGATTACTTGCAAGATAGATTACCACTAGATAGATTGCCAGTAATGCTGATTACTGTGTTTGGTATACACAGGTAATCTATCAGTAAGATTGATTACTGTGTTTGGTATGATAAATAGATTACCAGTAATCTAAACTCAAATTTCCAAAATATTCCTAAGTCAAATTTATTAAAAATATATTATAATATAATATAGTAATGTAATATAATATCGCATTAATATAATATATTATTTGATATTTTGTAATGTAATATAGTATTATATTATTTGATATTTTATAATGTAACTATTTATAAAATTATATAGTTAATAAAGTATTATATAATATTATTATTATATTATATTATATTATATATATTATATTGTATTTAATATAATATAATATAAGTTATGTTTTGTTATAAAATGTAATATATAATTTAAATTATATTATATTACACTATTGTTATATAATATATATTTTAAAATATTTTATTTTCTAATATTATAAATAAAATATAATAAAAGATTATATATTATTTTAAATTTAATAATATAATATATATAAATTTAATATATTACTTAGTATATTTAAAAGATTATATATAATTTTTTACATTTATTTAGTATAAAAAATATTTTTCAATTTTTCAATTTTAATATAAACATATTAAATATTTTATATTTAATAATATAAAATATTTAAAAATTATATTTTTAATAAATAGCTAAAATGTAAAAATTATATTTTTATAAATAAAATATAGGTTTAAGAAGAGATCCCAACCAATACCTAGAGGACCTAGATGAGAGGGAGAAGGGAAATGTTTGGTTCTCACCGAGGCGAAAGGGACGAAATAATTTTATAAAAATAAAAAATACCAGATTACCACATCTCCGGTAATCTGGATAGCCATCTCTTCCTGAGATAATCTGGATTGCCACATAAGAGATAATCCAGATTACCACTACAACATAGATTACCGGTTTAAAAAAATACCAAACATGGTTATCTAGTGGGCCCAGTTTAAAATTACCGGTAATCTGGATAGGTTACCGTCTACCAAACGCAACCTAAATGGTGTGTCAACATTCATTTGGAGGTTAAGTTTTCGATGACAATCTACATTTCCTGGTATAAACTGCTCATAACATTGTTTTTTCAACATCAACAACTTCAAATCTATATGGATTTAACAACCCATGCAAAGACAACAAGGAATGAGTGCAGTAGACTGGAGGGTTGGTGATTAAGATGGAGATATATTGGGAAACTTTGAGGAGAGTTCTTGTGAAGATAGTTGATGACTAAAGTAGTATATGTAGTTGTAATTAACTAATGAATGGTTACAAGATAAGCTATTAGAGGTAGGTGGGGCAAGACACCAAATAAGGCATACGCTAATGTTTCCATGAGGGAATTAGTAAGCGTTGTGAAAAGCAATAAAAGCAGGAATGCTTGTGAAGAGCTTATTTCTTTTCCCTTTTTCTTATGATACCAAAAGGGTAAAAATGTCCATTTTGAGAATTAGGAGTGATTCAGAGGTCTGAAATATAATGAGTGGAAAACATAGAAAAGTAGGAAATGTGGCATACAAGAAGGCTAATTTTTTTCCTTTTTCTTTTTCTCTGTTACATGAAACAGAAGTCTGGTTGAATATGGGTAATTTATGGATCGTGATTTAAGAGAAATTTAGGACAATTTAGGAGAGAGAACTGAACAAACAAATTAGGAATGACCAAGTCAATGTGTTCACAGTTTGGGATGAATATAGTTAATCACAAAGGGTAATGCTAGGGGGCAGCTGTTTGATGCACATAAAAAGTTCCTTCCACCAGATGGCATGATGGGATTGGCGTGACCTGCTAGAATTCATGTTATACACAGGAAGTGGTTGAATTTTGAGTTGCAAGCCAACATTAAGTGGGTCCAAGGAACTTCTCGTATTAACTTACATTAAAAAACATAGAAAAGCATTTTCCTATTAAAGAACATAGAAAAGCATGACAACTTACATGAAAAAGTGAATGACAATTTTGGAATAAAATTTGAATGAGATCTCTTAAGAGTATCATGAGGATGACTGAGATTTTTATCGAGTGATTCAGGCATAAAAGTTGATAGATGGGACCTTTGAAGGAACATGCTAAAATTCAAAACTTTTTTTTTTAATAAAAAAAGAAAAAACTATAGTAAGATTTTTACTTGGCAGCTAATAAGTTGACTTTTGCTGAGAAGAGAAAAGGGCCATATGTAATTAGAATAGCTTTTGTATGAATGCCTGCTTAAATGTTCTTCTTTCTTCTTAGTGTTAGAGACTTAGAGCTTTTGTAATGGTTACTTGAGGCCACTCTAGAATTATTATGTTAATGATGTGACATCCAGATTTTGACGAAACTTAATTAACCTACAAAATATTGATTAAATTCTTTGCATACGAGCTTAAACCTTGCATCTGGATAAGCCATGCTGGCATATGATTTTAATAGAGGCGAAAAATTGAAAAATGTGTGTTATAATTTAACTTAATATCTTGCAAAGGCTAGCTCATATGTTTTGTTCTTTTTCTTTTTTTTTTCCCCTTCCTCTTTCTCTTTTCACTTTTACTTCATACTTCAACAAATCATTTCTAATTTGATAGCTTTCTTAATTGTGAACAATATGCAGTTCGAGGCCTGAGGAGCATCAGTTGAGTTAAGCAAGTCCTTCATTCTGGGTTAATCATCAGAGGGTGGTATTGTTCTCATTGAGACATTTTCGAGCCAGTCAGTCTCAATCTTGAAGGTCAGTACTCATCCTTCTTTGAGTGCTATGGATGCCCGTGAGAGCCCTCTGCTGATTACCTATTCGTCTGAGATTCTTAACGGAGAGCCAATTTTAATTTCTTCAAATTGCCTTCCTGTGAAAGCCTTCAATTTTGAACCTGCGGGGCATGCCTTTCATTTTGCTGCACTTAAATTTTTTGGTTTTTGTGAGGAAGAAGACACAGATTCAGATGATCAAAGCGTGTTATCAGATGATAGAGGTCAAGGCTACATTCCTTCTTCTGATTTCTATAGCAGTAGAGGAAAAAAGAAGTCTGTGGCTGGAAGCAAACAGCAAGACCATTATGCACTATTAGGTTTGGGCCATCTGCGGTTTCTAGCCACTGAAGAACAGATAAGAAAAAGTTACCGTGAAACAGCCTTGAAGCATCATCCTGACAAGCAGGCTGCCCTTATTCTTGCTGAAGAAACAGAAGAAGCAAAGCAAGCAAAAAAAGATGAGATCGAAAGCCATTTTAAGGCAATTCAAGAAGCATATGAGGTTCTAATAGATCCTGTGAAGAGAAGGATTTATGACTCCACTGATGAGTTTGATGATGATATACCAACAGACTGCTCCCCACAAGACTTCTTTAAGGTCTTTGGTCCAGCATTTATGAGAAATGGGAGATGGTCCATTAATCAGCCAATTCCTTCTTTAGGAGATGAGAATACCCCTTTGAATGAAGTGGACAGTTTCTATAACTTTTGGTATACTTTTAAAAGTTGGAGAGAGTTCCCACATGCAGATGAGTTTGATCTTGAACAAGCTGAGTCTCGTGATCATAAGAGATGGATGGAGAGGCAGAATGCAAAGCTAAGGGAGAAGGCCAGGAAAGAAGAATATGCTCGGATTCGGGCTCTTGTTGACAATGCTTATAAGAGAGATCCAAGAATCCTTAAGAGGAAGGAAGAGGAAAAGGCTGAAAAGCGGAAGAAAAAGGAGGCAAAGTTTCTGGCTAGAAAGTTACAGGAGGAAGAGGCAGCTAGGGCTGCAGAAGAGGAAAGAAGACAGAAAGAAGAAGAGGAGAAAAGAGCTGCAGAAGCCGCTCTAAACCAGAAGAAGTTGAAGGAAAAGGAGAAGAAGCTCTTGCGCAAAGAAAGGACCCGTTTGCGCACTCTTTCTGCACCATTGGTGTCAAAGAATCTGCTTGATCTGGCAGAAGAGGATGTGGAAAAAGTGTGCATGGCACTTGAAATAGAGCAGCTTAGGCATCTGTGTGATGATATGGAAAGGAAGGAGGGAATTGAGAGGGCTCAGCTGCTAAAAGATGCATCGAGTGGAGACAATCCAAATGCTACAAAACAAGATGCAAAGAACATGCAGCCCAATGACTCTCAAGACTTAGGTACAAAAACCAATGGGGTTGTGGCACAAGTCAAGTTGGACAGCCTGTTAAGCAATTATGATAAGAAAGAGAAACCTTGGGACAAGGAAGAAATTGAGATGCTTAGAAAAGGCATGCAGAAGTATCCCAAGGGGACATCTCGAAGGTGGGAGGTTATTTCAGACTATATTGGCACTGGGAGATCAGTTGAAGAGATTCTTAAGGCAACAAAGACTATCCTGCTTCAGAAGCCTGACTCTTTCAAAGCTTTTGATTCGTTCCTTGAGAAAAGAAAGCCAGCCCAAGCCATTTCTTCACCTCTGACCACTAGAATTGAATCAGAAGGGTTGCCTGTTGAGGGAACTCGGGATTCATCACCTAAAATGGCAGCAAAGCAGTTAACAAATACTACAAAGAACCAGAAGACTGTAGATGGAGTTGTTTCAGCTTTTAATGGAGTTTCTTCTGGTACAGAACAAGATGCCTGGTCCGAAACTCAAGAAAGAGCTCTTATCCAGGCTCTAAAAACATTTCCAAAGGACATAAACCAACGCTGGGAGCGTGTTGCTGCAGCAGTTCCTGGGAAAACCATGATACAGTGCAGAAGGAAATTTGCTCTGATGAAAGAGAACTTCAGAAGCAAGAAAAATGCAGAGCAGTAGTTTGCAGTTGTAGGGCTACTACCATTCTCCTTAGCAGTAAATTTTAGCTACATTCATAAAAGAGAGAACTGTTTTCATAAGACGGCTTTCAGAGATGCTGCTACATTAAAAAGAGGGCTTTGTTTTTGTTTTATTAGCTGATGCTGTGGTTCCTTTAATCCACTTGCAGTTAAGTAATCTTGTTTATCTTCTTGGAATTGTTTCATCGTGCTGAGGGACATTGAAGCAGCTGGTGCATTGATGTAAATGGAGATATATTTGCCTGCTTTGTACAAGTGAAACCGACATAGATCTCTTTGTAGCTAAAGCTTTCGAGATATTATGATATCATGACTTCAAAGTTCCGAACATCACGCTTCTTTCTGGCAGAATTGAACAAGGTGTAGAATGGAATGTAAACTTCATGCCAGACTAACCAACTTTTCAAGAATTATGTTTTGGATAACTCAAGTACATGGCATCTGGTTCAGTGTTGTTGGCTTGACATGGTTCTTATTTTACTTCCGAACTCTGTCACAAATATTGTAGTGACATCAGTATTAAAAATTCTGTTCTGGTTGATTATTAGCACTTTATTGAGGTACATGTCTATAATATTTCTGTTATGCGTTGCACAAATATTCCACAGGTAATCTGTTGTGCGTGATTAGTGAATCACATTATTAGTATATTGGGACTATAAGACAATTTGTTGACTTTGTGGCATCTTCTTCGGTGCTGGCTTGGCACGGTTCCTATTTTACTGCCAAACGCCATAACAGATAAGGGTGTGCCATTAGTATTAAAAGTCATCTTTTCTGACTGATTATTAGCATTATATTGAGGTGCATATCTATAATGTTTCTGTTACACACTACACTATTGTATTTCACAGGTAGTTTGTTTTGCAGCATTGACTAGTTATGATAATCTTCTTTACTTCATTTTCTCTTGCACAATAATTGATGCCCAGGGCGGGTTGAATAATGAATTCTGATTGTTGCTTCAGTCTGCATGGCTTCAATGTTTCGATATTTTTATACCCCTGATATGTAACCTTGATTATTTTTGGTGAAGTGGTTTGTTCTATTGTAGGTTATATGTTACTCTTCAAGTATTTCATGGGAAATCTGCTGTATGGGGCCAGGACAGGTTGGGTTATTGTGATAGTCGCTTCAGTCTGCATAAGTGCATAGCATAGAAGTTTTGATATTTTTATACCCCCAATATGTAAGCTTGATTATTTTAGGTGGACCGGTTATGCTATGCATTGCTCATGTATTTCACAAGTAAATTGTTGTGTGGGATTAGCACGTCATGATTATCCTATTGACTTCTCTTGCACAACGATTGATATTGATGGGCCAAGACAGGTTGAATAATGAGCTGTGATCGTCACCAAGTCTGCATAACTTGAATGTCTTGACATGTTTATCCCCCCCCCACCCGATATGCAACCTTGATTATTTTAGGTGGACTGGTTTGTTCATTGTAGGTTTATGCATGCTCTTTACGTATTTTGCAGGTAAATTGTTGGGTGGGATTAGCAAGTCATGATATCCTATTCACTTGATTTCCTCTTGCACGATAGTTAATACCTCGGGGCCAAGACAGGTTGAATTATAAGTTGTTATCATTACTTCGTTCTGCTTTAGCTGGAATTTTTTGATATTTTCTGCTCCTGATCTGTAACCATGATTGTTTTAGGTGGATTGGTTTTGTATGCATCACTCCTGCATATTTCAGAGGTGAACAGTGTGCGATTAGAAAGTCATGATAATCCTATTGATTTCTCTTGCACAATGAGACCGATACCCAAGGGCCAACATAGGGTAAATAATGAGTTGTGATCGTCACTTTAGTTTGCTTAGCCTGAATGTTTTGAATTTTTTTTTTTTTTGTGGCCACAAATATGCATCCTTGGTTATTTTAGGTGGATTGGTTTGTTCATTGTAGGTTATGCATTACTCTTACATATTTTGCTGGTAAATTGTTGTGTGGGAATGGCAAGTCATGGCAATCCTCTCTACTTCATTTTCTTGCACAACGATCGATATTGATGAGCCAAGACAGGTCGAACGATGAGTTGTTAAGTTGTGATTGTCACTCGGTGCATAGCCCGAAGGTATTATTGACTCTTTTTTTCTTCTGATATGTAATTAAACAATAATTTTACTTCTACTTGACATGTACACTGGTACCATGTCATCCTTGTTTGTTACGCAGAATACATTAATGAATAACCGGAATTGATGTCATGCATATCACCCTTTAAAGTTTTAGGAGGACCGAGGACGGTGATTTTGACAAACTTTTATCAATTTACGACCACCAGCATCCGGCATGTGCATTCCGAGAACAAATTGAATAGCGTTGGGAGGTTAGGAACTTCCGGGCTTGGATTATTCAATAACAAATCATCATATTATCTATTATATATATAATTTGGAATGAAAATAAATAAATAAATAAATAAATAATTTGTCAACTGTTATTTTTTATTATTTTGAATGAAAAAAAATATATATTTTTTTTTAAATAATATGATAGTTTATTATGGCATGGTTTAAGATGTACATGATCAATACCTTTTTTTTTAAGATCGAAGAAAAAACGTTGAGAGTCCTGTTCTCTCCCGTTTGGATGAGGAAAAAAAAACAATTAAAATCGCTTGTTAGATCCTTCAACTTCTTCTGCATTTTCTCCGGCGACTCGCTCCACCTCTCGTTACCTTTTTCCGTGGAGGCGTTATTTCCTTGTTCTCCGGGCATCACCATTTGTTGTCCCATCCTCTGACGTGGAAGAGGGCTACGTGGCATCTTGTTTTTCCATGTACTCGGTGGACTTCAAGCCATGCAGTCCGAAATTGCCGACCCAAGCACGAATCTCGAATTCCATTTCGCCGTGTTTGGCATCAACAGCCTTGTTCTGTCCTTTGTCGTTTAACAATCCTGCTTTATGATCCTATTCACACGTTTATTATTAAATACATTTCCCAATCAACTAATCGTCTCCCGATATAAGCATGAAAATGAACCTGTACATTGGTCCAAGTTTCGGACAAAAGTTGATTCCAAGGACCTCAAAGCATAGTCTTCTGGTCATCGAATGAAGGAGGCACGTGACAGTCAACAGAGAAACCATAACAAGAACAAGAATAATTATTATTTTTTTAATAAATTAAAAGGGATAGAAGGATAAATCACGGTGTAGCTACTTCTACAGGTCCCCATCCCGTCAGTAGATTGGGGACAAATCCCGTCAGGTATGTTCGATACGAGGCACCGGCCAGTAGATTGGGGACAAAGGAGAGATCATGACCTCTCACATATACTAACTGTCAAGGATCCCAGGAAAATTCTGGATTTAATTGAATCACCGTGGGATCATGTCTCGAATCACCGATCTGTTGGTAATGAGACAAGACCTCTATCAATCGAGCTACTGCTTTAGCGGTGAACAAGAATAATTATTAATGCTAGAAATTTTCTTTCTCTAATTTCTTAACCAGCCGCCCTTAGCTTTTGTAGGTAACTACAAGGACATTTTCGGTGCCGTAAAGAATGAAAGATTAAATTTCGGATCAGAATTAGAACTGGATTGGTGAGAGTGCCTCATGATAATATAGTTTTCGTTTTATTTTTTTTTTTGAAATATAAATTATTTGTATGATTAAATTTGTTGGTCAGGATCTTCGTTGTCCTTGGAAGACCAGGTCTAATGTTTGAATTGTACTTAGTTGGTGGATACTCTTCGATAAGTTATCTCTCTCTAGTATATTTTGCCATGCAAGATGTGAGCTTAATTATTATTATGTTATTGTGTTTTACTGTATATGTTCTATGCTATACATCAATATAATTTGATATGATACGAGGTTAAACACCTGTGTTTAAAATGTTTTGTGTCATGTACATGGGTTGAGTTGATTTTTGACGCTCTCTAGTCCGACCATGATTACACGAATTATGATCTAGTCTCCTTTTGGGCCTCCAGTGGGGCTATCACTGGCGCATGACCGATGAACGGTATGTGTACACAGGAGCTAGTTTTTCTTGTGGGCCTAGCTAGCGGGACGATCGCTGGTACATGCAGAGGATGCATGCTTCTCGTATAATTTCAGAGCTAGTTTTCCTTTAGGACCTCCAGTGGGGGCTATCATTGGTGCATGACCGATGAACGATATGTGTACATAGAATCTAGTCTCTTTCGGGGCTAACCACGGACCGATCATGGCCATAGTTAGAGGGACTAGGTAAGTGAGTGTGGATGGCCATCCTAAAGAGTGTAATGTCATAAAAGTAAAAAAGGTTAATAATGAAAACTTAGCTGAATTTGCTTAATTTTATTATTATGATCAGTTTATTATTTTGCACTGATTTATTTAAGTTATCTTATCTTGATTCATGGTGGATTTGTACTTAAGATTATGATAACTTACTGGGTCTAGGGAACTCACTTTATTCCCTTACATTTTTTTTTTATTTCAAGACCAGAACATGTGGGCTTGGAAACCAGTCAGTGAGAAACTTAGGACATAGCGAACATTATTACTTTTATATTTAATATTTAGTAAAATTAAGTGTATGGATGTTAGTTATATGAATATTTGAATTAGTTTATCCAATTAAAATTAGTGTATGCCTGGCTAGATAATTATTACTAGAATTATGATATGATGCAGGCCTTATGTGTCCGAGGAAAAAATAGACCTAAGGGCATACGGCCATCTGTTGCACATCCAGCTCAGGTTTGGGATCGGGGCGTGATAAATTTAATGGTATCAGAGCTAAGGTTTAAGATCCAGATGAATTAGTAAGAGTGGGGTAGAATTAGGATTTTGATTGAATATTTTGAAAATTATATCAGAGTGCGTAGCGAAAATATGGTGAACTAAAGATATTATGAATAATTTAAAATATCTTATAATGGAAGAATGGGTGCTCTTATTGGAATTACTGAATTTGGATAGAATGGTGCATGTGAGCATTGGATCATACATATTTAAGTTTTGAAAGCCTTAGAATTTTTTTAAAAAAAATTTGAGACCGATTTTTTTTTATTGGAGGAGAGAATGTGAAGCCTAGCTTGTAAATAGGCCTGGTTTTGGGCCACCTGGGCTGAAATCAGCAAAGGCTACCGACTGCAGTTCAAAACTCAGAAAAAAAATTTTGCCGAACAGGGGATCAAGTCCCCTGCTCGGTTGGGGCACCGGACCGCCAGTTTTGGTCGGCGGAGGAGTCGGAGGGAGGAGTGTTTGAGGCGTGGAAGGCTTGAGGAGGATGGGTTGAAGCCGTGGGGAATAGGGACTTTTCCTTATAAAGGACGGTCCCTCGTGTGCCTTGGCCAATTCGAGACTCGCCCTTCCTCCAGTGGTCACTAAAATCCGACACCGACCTCGCTGATAAGTCCCCTTTTCTCCGTCTTCCTCTCAAGCATGGGCATGAGCAAAGACGACCGGCAGGAGTTTGTCTCATTTTTTTGGATTTTTGGTGAGTGGTTGGACGGTCGTTAGGATCACCACCGGTCCCCTCCTTCCTTCCGGCCATCCTTCCCGAACCTCCGATCTTCCTTTTAGGGAGGGTTCGGCTTGGTTAGGGGAAGAAAAAAAAAGAGGGAGAGGGGGAGATTTTGGTTTGGCGGAGATGATGGAAGGAGAAGGAAACGGGAAAAGAGAAAAAAAAAGAAGAAAGAAGAGGAAAGAAGGGAAAAAAAAGGAAAAAATAAGGGGAGGAGAGAGAGGAGAGAGAACATAGGAAAGAGAGGAGAGAGAAAAGAAAGGGAGGAAGGGTTAAATTCTGGACCAGAATTAGAATTGGATTGACGAGAGTACCCCATGATAATATAGTTTTATTTTTAGTTTTTTTTAAATAGAAATTAATTGTATGATTAAATTTGTTGATCAGGATCGTCGTTGTCTTTGGAGGACCAGGTCTAGTGTTTGAATTGTACTTAGTTGGTGGATACTCTTCGGTAAGTTATCTCTCTCTAGTATATTTTGTCATACAAGATGTGATCTTAATTATTATTATGTTATTGTGTTTTATTGTATATGTTCTATGCTATACATCGATATGATTTGATATGATATGAGGTTAAACAACCATGTTTAAAATGCTCTATGTCATATATATAGGTTGAGTTGGTTTTTGATGCTCTCTAGTTCGACTATGATTACACGAGTTAGGATCTAGTCTCCTTTTGGACCTCCAGTAGGGCTATCACTGGTACATGACTGATGAGCGGTATGTGTGCACAGGAGCTAGTTTTTCTTGTAGGCCTAGCCAGCGGGGTGATCGCTGGTACATGCAGAGGATGCATGTTTCTCGTATAATTTCAGAGCTAGTTTTTCTTTTGGACCTCCAGTAGTGCTATTACTGGTACATGATTGATGAGCAGTATGTGTACATAGGATCTAGTCTCTTTCGAGATTAGCCACGGGCCAATCGTGGCCATAGTCAGAGGAACTAGGTGAGTGAGTGTGGATGGCCATCTTAAAGAGTGTGTTGTTAGAAAAGTAGTAAAGGAGGTTAATAATGGAAACTTAACTGAATTGGCTTAATTTTATTGTTATGATTAGTTTATTATTTTGCACTGATTTATTTAAGTTATCTTGCTCTTGATTCATGGTAGATTTGTACATGAGATTATGATAACTTATCGGGTCTGGGAAACTCACTTTATTCCCTTATATTTTTTTTGTTTTAGGACCAGAGAAATATGTGGACTTGGAAACCAGTCAGTGAAAATCTTAGGACATAGCAGATATTATTGCTTTTATATTTAATGTTTAGTAAAATTAAATGTGTGGATGTTAGTTATATAAACATTTGAATTAGTTTATCCAATTAAAATTATTGCGTATGTCTGGCTGGATAATTATTACTGGAATTATGATATAATGCATGCCTTGTGTGTCCGAGAAAAAAATAAATCTAAGGGTATACGGCCGTCTGTTGCACATCCGGCTCAGATTTGGGGTCCCGGCGTGACAACAACATACCAAAGGGATGCCTTACACATATAGTTCTCATGACTTTTCCTATATATTTAAATTGCTTACCATTGCTTAGATACTTTAGCAATAACAATGTTGCACTTATGCATAACCTTCTTTGTAGATTTAATTTCTAGCTTAAAATTGTTGAAATAAAAGCATTATCAAATTGCTGAAGGCCACACACTTCTAGTCTTTTCACTTTGAGAAATAAAATTGATGCGGGACGGATGGGTAGGATCGTTGGTGAGTCTAGAAGTCATTTAAATTAGGGTACTATTTTTTTTTGGTATTTTTTTTAGGGGTGGCGAAGGAATAGTGGAGATGGAGGATAGGGATCTGGATCTCATGGACTTTGGGACTCACCCTAACGAAGAGACCTCTCACCTCTAAGGCATTACACCCTCCTCGATACTTGGAGGTGCTAGGATGAATCTCAAAGGTCACGAGGGGATAAAGAAGATGGAATGGGAAGGGGATAACTAGACATGACCTCTCATCATGTCCTAGGTTGGGCCTCGCACCCTCTCCTTACGGAGTAAAATAAAAAAACCACTCTTTTCTAAAACTCATTTTCATTCCCAAAATTATTTTAATTGATGGGGGACAGGGATAGGATCATTAGTGAGCCTAGAAGTCACCTAAATTAGGGTACTATTTTTTTTGATATTTTTTTTTATGTGGGAAGATGATAGGATAGAATAGATGGATCGGTGTAAGGACTGGTAAAAGAGGATTTGGGTTGATTCGAAAGTACACTAATTTTTCTAGGCTCTGATACCAAAATTGATGCAGGACGGATGGGTAGGATTATTGGTGAGTCTAGAAGTCACCTAAATTAGGGTACTATTTTTTTTTGGTATTTTTTTTTTAGAGGTGGCGAAGAAATAGTGGGGATGGAGGACAGGGATCTACATCTGATGGACTTTGGGACTCACCCTAACGAAGAGACCTCTCACCTCTAAGGCATTACACCTTCCTCGATACTTGGAAGCGCTAGGATGAATCTCAAAGGTCACGAGGGGATAAAGAAGATGGAATGGGAAGGGGATAACTAGACATGACCTCTCATCATGTCCTGGGTTGGGCCTCGCACCCTCTCCTTACGGAGTGAAATAAAAAAATCACTTTTTTCTAAAAGTCATTTTCATTCCTAAAATTATTTTAATTGATGGGGGACAGGGGTAGGATCGCTGATGAGCCTAGAAGTCACCTAAATTAGGGTACTATTTTTTCTGATATTTTTTTTTATGTGGGAAGATGATATGATAGAATAGATGGATCGGTGTAAGGACCGGTAAAAGAGGATTTGGGTTGACTCGAAGGTACACTAATTTTTCTAGGCTCTGATACCAAAATTGATGCAGGACGGATGGGTAGGATTATTGGTGAGTCTAGAAGTCACCTAAATTAGGGTACTATTTTTTTTTGGTATTTTTTTTTTAGAGGTGGCGAAGGAATAGTGGGGATGGAGGACAGGGATCTACATCTGATGGACTTTGGGACTCACCCTAACGAAGAGACCTCTCACCTCTAAGGCATTACACCCTCCTCGATACTTGGAAGCGCTAGGATGAATCTCAAAGGTCACGAGGGGATAAAGAAGATGGAATGGGAAGGGGATAACTAGACATGACCTCTCATCATGTCCTGGGTTGGGCCTCGCACCCTTTCCTTACGGAGTGAAATAAAAAAATCACTCTTTTCTAAAACTCATTTTCATTCCCAAAATTATTTTAATTGATGGGGGACAGGGGTAGGATCGCTGATGAGCCTAGAAGTCACCTAAAATAGGATACTATTTTTTTTGATTTTTTTTTTTTATGTGGGAAGATGATAGGATAGAATAGATGGATCGGTGTAAGGACTGGTAAAAGAGGATTTGGGTTGATTCGAAGGTACCCTAATTTTTCTAGGCTCTGATACCAAAATTGATGCGGGACGGATGGGTAGGATCATTGGTGAGCCTAGAAGTCACCTAAATTATGGTACTATTTTTTTTTGGTATTTTTTTTTTAGGGGTGGCGAAAGAATAGTGGGGATGGAGGATAGGGATATGGATTTCATGGACTTTGGGACTCACCCTAACGAAGAGACCTCTCACCTTTAAGGCATTACACCCTCCTCGATACTTGGAGGCGCTAGGATGAATCTCAAAGATCATGAGGGGATAAAGAAGATGGAATGGGAAGGGGATAACTAGACATGACCTCTCATCATGTCCTGGGTTGGGCCTCGCATCCTCTCCTTACGGAGTGAAATAAAAAAACCACTCTTTTCTAAAACTCATTTTCATTCCCAAAATTATTTTAATTGATGGGGGACAGGGATAGGATCGTTGGTAAGCCTAAAAGTCACCTAAATTAGGATACTATTTTTTTTTGGTTCTTTTTTCCTAAAAACTCATATTGATCAAACTTATTTTTTTACAAAGGACTGAGGGTGGTATTTATAGACCTGTCCAACCTTCATTTGAATTTGAATACAGGATAAAAAGATAAGGATGACTCAAATTCAAATACAAGATTGAATAAGATAAGCCTATCCATATCTCAATCATAACCAACCAAATCCTAATTCAAAATTCAAATAAAAGATAAATCCCAAACTAATTTATTAAAATCTGTGCTACTCCGGGATCGATGCTGCTCTAGGATCAGTGCTGCTCCGGGATCAGTGTGGCTTCGAGATCAGTGCTGCTCTGAGATCCTCATCAAAAAGCAATTGTAGGTGCATCAGATTGAGACCAATAATTTGACTTGGATTATCACCTCTATCTCTTATTCATACAAGAAGCCAGTGCATCTTTGTCAACAATCGGGTATACTGTCTGCCATGTAGGCTACTTGTCTTGGTTATTGTTGAAGGTTCTACAAAGTCAAGCCAATCTAATGAAAGGATTCTTCCTGGGGCCAGACTAATTTTAATGGACCTCGCCCTTGGGCTCAAGATGAAGGCAGCGACAACACACTTCAGCAAACAATAGAGATATGCTTGATTGGCTATTGATTCACCTGATACTTTGAAAGTGCTGGGATGATGTACTTATCCATTTCACTTGGAATGAAGTGGGGAAAGATTGAGCTGTCTTTATTATGGCCCTATATCGAACATTCTCTAACGAAATGGAGGTTCTTATGGTCATGTCCAGAGGGATTAGCTACACCATCGCCCCCCACTCATTTCTCTTATAAAAAAAAATTAGAAGTACACTTTTATGTTTATTTACTTGCATTAGTTATGACAACTATAGCACCATTACTTTTACTCATTGCTTTTTTTTTTAGTAAATTGGATGATTTATATTACTCAAAAAAAAAAAAATGCATCCACAAAAATTAGAAAATAAAAAATTACTGAACTGAATAGGAAGAATATCCATATTTATCTAAATCATAGATGCCATATGATCCATGTGTTCATTACTTTTATTGAGATATTTCCATCAGTTAGTAGTTGTTTTTTTTTTCCCTTGCAATTCTCTTGTTTTTGCTATGTCCCAATGAAATTTTAGCATTGATTTATGTTTATTTGATTGAAATTTTGGTTTTAAGCCTCCTCGTGGTTAAATCTATTCAAGTTGCCAATAAAGCATCCCAGGAGGTGGATCACCAAGATGGCTATCTTTAAAACTACTGATACACCATTTCCATGATCTGTACTTCTTCATGCATCCATAAATAATTATTTATTAGATGTCCTTGTATATTCCGACCTTTTTCAATAATATAAAATGACTTTTGAGCATGTTTATTTTGCCGTCTAACTTGTGTCGAATATTAGTAATCCTGTTAATAATTCATTTTGTAGTTGAAAGGGTTGCCATTTGAGGTTTTCCAAGGTTCTTGTGTATGATTAACAATTATGTAACATTCTTATATCAAAACAATTCGGCATGGTGCATTTTTCCTTATGCCATTTCAAGTATACTGACAAATAATAACAGCTACCTCTATAGCCTCCCTAAATAAAGCATCCACTAATTTTATTTTGAAACTATCACCAGCGAATACTTCACAATCAAACTAGGTTATCTTATATATTTTTAGCATATTGCAAAATAATTTATGCTGCTTTGTGAGGCATACGATGATACATATACTGTTGAGTATATCTTGAATTTTACTTTTATTAGTAGAACATGTCCACATCAAATTAAAGAAGGTCCAGTACCAAAAAAAAATCAAGAAGGCCTATTTTGGATGGCAATTCAAATTCATATAAAATTAGAACACTAGCCTCGGTTATTGTAGGAATATCAATTTTAATCTAAATTAGCTTACTCTATTATATATATCTCTTATAATCTTAAAGAGAAAGGGGTAATTGAGTGTCCTAAAAATCTAATGCATTAGAGACTAAAGTTTATGAAGTAATTTTATACTCTGTAATCTTTAATTTTTTTATAGCGAAGCTTTTGCACTATTTTTGCTTGTGGACATGGATTAATAGATTGAACCACATAGATATCGTGTGCTTTTATTTTTTTTTTTATTCTTATTATTATTTTTTCCATCTTGTTTCATTATCTTTCTTGCCATTACAATACATAGTATAAGATCTAAAAAAATACATATAGTAAAGAGGTCGTTTCAAATGTTCTAAGGCAAAGCATTTCACCCAAAGAAGTGTCAATCAGCTCTCCTTAAAATTTTTCCTACTACCATTGCTTCCTCGTAAGAAAACATAACATAGAACTAGCGTGGAATTTCTTTTCTTCTTGTAGCTGCAAGAAATATAGGCATATTGAAGCCAAAATCATTAAAAATCGGGCTACAAATTAACCTGCAAAATTCTTTCCACCTCACCATAGAGAAGACCATAAAAATAATTCATGCATGGGCTTAGTCTTCCATTTCTATAATTGTGAAAGGAGATATTCTGAAGATTTTTTTCTTTTAATTTGATCTTCTACTTCTGGAATTATAAGAGGAAATATTATGAAAATTGATCTTCTATTCTATAATTGTAGAAAGAGATATTATAGAAAATCTTTCTCTTGATTTAGTCTTCCATTTTCATAATTGTAGGAAGAGATATTCTCTTAATTTTATCTTTCATTCCATAATTGTAGAGGAGATATTCTCTCCATATTGTTTTCTATTCCATAATTATAGAAAGAGATATTATAGAAAATTTTTCTTAATTTGATTTTCAAAAGTAAGGAGAAGATATTCTTAATTCCTCGTGTATAAATTTCAAACATGAGATTAAGGAAAGTGAAAAAATGAATTCCCAAATAATTTCTTTTCAAAGTTTCTTTATAGTATCAGAGCCAAGTTAGGGCATAAAGACCTTTCACCATATCATCTACCTTCTCAAACCCGAAGTTTTCATTTTCTTTAATTATCAATGCGGCAAATTTTATCATATTAAAACTGAATGATAATAATTTTTTGCTCTGGAAGATACAAGTACTGTCTCTAATTGAAAGTTGGGACATAGTTAACTTCCTCACAGGAAAAATACATACACCACCATAGATTTTGACTCTAAAAAATGGAGCCGAGATGATCAATTTGAACTATACATCATGGATTTGTACTGACCACCTCATGAAATCATGGGTTGTGGGTACACTCTTAGAAGAAGTTCTCGAACATGCCGTTGGACTCCAAATGGCGACAGAGGTATAGAAAGCCTTAACTAATCATTTTAAAAAAAGATCAGTTACCCGAGAGTTTGATCTTCTTGCTCTATTGTAACACATCCAAAAAGGGAATAAGTCTTTAGCTACTTATCTTCACGAATTTAAATCTATCTGTGATCAACTGCATGTGTTGCCGATCTCGTCGCCGCGCCATGGCTTCAGAGCCACTGATTTGATCAGACCGTCTCGCCTCGAGGTATCCGGGCTCCCGATCCTGCAAGACAAGGTCAGAAACTCTGGCCGGGGATCCCGGCGAGGGAGCTCCGACGATCAAGTTAGAAAATGGCGAGATTGAACAGAGTCTCCAAGGCGGGCCCTCGAAGGAGTCCCAGACTTAGAGATTATCTTAGCAAAAAAGGTCTCAGGAAGAGTGGAAATTGGGCCAGGTTCCTTCACCGAGCTTGTGCCAAGGGACCCCTCTCCGGATCTTGGATCCTGCTCTTGGTGCCTTTTCTTTTCCCGGCCTCTTTTTTCCCTTACCTGGTCGTCCGCTCTTCCCATCCTTTTATCCCATCACGCTGCCTCCGGCTTCCCGCCCTTGGGATGCCCCCTCTTTGCTTTCACCTCCTTCTCTCCCTCTCTTTCCCCTTTCCCCTTTGGGTCCAAGAACCCGGCGGCCTCCTTGTCTTGCTTGCCAAGCCCAGCGAGGAAAGGGTAGAGGGAGGACATCGGCCAGACCTTGGGCCGATCACGAGCACTCTCCTTCCCAGGCACCGACAACGTCCGTTACCGGGTTCTGTCTTGCCAGGACTTCGCCTCTCGGCTGCAGAACCTGTCAGGCCGATGTAAACGAGGTTTCGCGCATTGCTACCGACCGTACCGGTGCTCCTCTCGGGGAGCGGCGCGCACTGCTCGAGGGGCGGTCTCGGAACTCGTGCCCCTACTCCTCGGCGGCCTCACCACGCAGGGTAGCCGGCCTCGGCCGAGGTGGACCCCTCCTGGGCTGATACCTGCCGGAGCGGCAGAGGGGCGCTCGACTTCGGCCGAGGTGGACCCCTCCTGGGCAGACACCTGGCGAAGGAGCAGCAGAGGGGTGCTCGACTTCGGCCGAGGTGGACCCGTGTCCGGGCGCCACCTGGCGAAGGAGCAAGAGGGCCCGGCTCGACCTCGGCCGAGGTGGAACCGTCTCAGGGCACCACCCGGCGAGGGAGCAAGGGGTTGCCGGCTTCGGCCGAGGTGGACCCCTCCTGGGCGGACACCTGGCGGAGCGGTAGAGGAGCGCTCAACTTCGGCCAAGGTGGACCCCTCCTGGGCAGACACCTGGTGAAGGAGCAGCAGAGGGGCGCTCGACTTCGGTCGAGGTGGACCCCTCCTGGGCGGACACCTGGCGAAGGGGCAGCAGAGGGGCGCTCGACTTCGGCCGAGATGGACCCGTGTCCGGGCTCCACCTGGCAAAGGAGCAAGAGGGCCTGGCTCGACCTCGGCAGAGGTGGAACCGTCTCAGGGCGCCACTCGGCGAGGGAGCAAGGGGCCGCCAGCTTCGGCCGAGGTGGACCCCTCCTGGGCGGACACCTGGCGGAGCGGTAGAGGAGCGCTCGACTTCGGCCGAGGTGGACCCCTCCTGGGCGGACACCTGGCGAAGGAGCAGCAGAGGGGCGCTCGACTTCGGCCGAGCTGGACCCCTCCTGGGCGGACACCTAGCGAAGGAGCAGCAGAGGGGCGCTCAACTTTTGCCGAGGTGGACCCGTGTCCGGGTGCCACCTAGCAAAGGAGCAAGAGGGCCCGGCTCGACCTCGGCAGAGGTGGAACCGTCTCAGGGCGCCACTCGGCGAGGGAGCAAGGGGCCGCCGGCTTTGACCGAGGTGGACCCCTCCTAGGCGGACACCTGGCGGAGCGGCAGAGGGGCGCTCGCTTCGGCCGAGGCGGACCCCTCCTGGGCGGACACCTGGCGAAGGAGCAGCAGAGGGGTGCTCGACTTCGGCCGAGGTGGACCCGTGTTCGGGAGCCACTTGGCGAAGGAGCAAGCAGGCCCGGCCCGACCTCGACTTCGGTCGAGGTGGAGCCACATCCGACCTTGCTGGACCGTTCCCGTTCTGCCGAAAAAATTCACGTGGTTCGAATCACGCCCGGCGGAATCTGAGACACGCCACGTCATCGTAACGGCCATAACAGTTGCCCCCATCCCCCCGTTCCGCTGAGGCGTCATGGCTCGGAACATGGGGATTTAATGCAGAGATGACGTGGGGAAGGCGAAGATCTCGCACCATGATTGCCACGATCCTCGTCGCCGTTCTTCGTTGCGCCCGAGGTCCTATGAGAGGCTGCCACGCATCGCCTCTCCGGTTGCACTTAATGCGTCACTTCGAAAGGGAGGTCGTTTCCTTGTAACCGAAGCGTCGATGTCGAACGTGCGTCCACGCGGCATCCATCTGGTGGTCCGGAACAGAATGAGGGGTACGGCCGCTGTCGATCGAATTTGAAAAGGAGGGGAACTTTCCGGAACGAGACCCTTTCCCTTTCTCGCGCTCCGCCGGCGGTTGCAGTGGGCTATCCTTCACTTCCCTGGGTTGCCGCTTCTTTTGCACGGTGTATTTCGGTGAGTGCCTTCGCCTGCTTCCTTCCGCCGTCCCCTTTCCTTAGCAACTTCTCTTCACCATTTCCTTCCCCATGGCGCGCCGTCGTCATGTTTCGTCTAATCTGGACGAGGCCGGTCCATCCCGGCCAAGGACTCCATCATCCTCTTCCTCAGAAGGGGAGGTGATCCCCGAAGAGATCCGCAGGCGGCTCCAGCCTGGGGGTGTAACCATAGGCGTCCCTAGGGGTCCTAGGTCTCTCCCCGTAGTTTTCGCCTGTCCCATCTCTTCTCTTCCTCCTGCCATTTCTTCTGCTGGTCCCTCCGGTCACGTCTCATCGATGACCGAAGGTGACCTTTCTTTGCTCCGGGAAGTCTATGGCATCCCGGAGTCGATCCATCTTTCTCTCCCGCGGCCTGGGGATCGCGTCACCTTAAGCGGCCCCGGCCGAATAGCCTTCTACGAAGACTTCCTCCTTGGGGGTCTTCGGTTCTCCCTACACCCTTTCTTCCTCTCCTTTCTCAGTCACTACCGCCAGGTCCCGGCCCAGTTGGCTCCGGGTCATCTTCGCCTTCATTGTCTTCTGCCACTTCCACAGGTTCGTTGCCCGCTTCTCTCTCTTCAGGGCTCTTTTCACCTTGAAGCGTTATTCCACCGATGATGGCCGGTGGTACATTTTACCTCGGCCTAGGTGTCTCCGGTTCGACCTCCCTTCCTCTATTAAGGGTTGGAAGAACCGGTTCTTTTTTGCCTCGATCGAGGACGTCGACTCGGCCTGGAGCGAGCCGGATCGGTCCCCGAACCGGAACTCCCAAGTCGAGCCAGCGGACCAAGAGGCCTATTCCTTGCTGCTGAGCGACGCGGTCCCTATGCTCGATGTTCTGCTCTCGGAGCAGAACTTGTTCGAGGTGGGGATCAGTCCCATCCGGGAGCCGGGTGAGGCTCAGCCTTCCTTTCTACTCTGCACCCCCCCCCCTTTTCTCCCTCTTTCTTTTTCACTGGGCTGACCGACCTCCGTTCTCTTTCAGGTATGAAGTTTTCCCTAGAAAACCTCCTGGAGGGCGCCGCTTAGAGGGATGTTGCCGAGGGAGATGAGCCTGCGGTGAAGAGGGCTCGCACCGAAGCGAGCCGGGAGGCCGTGCCGATGCCCGCCTCCGGTCCAGTGGCGGCAACTCCCGCATCCAGGCCACCTCGGGCTCGGGCTGCCGAAATTCCTGTCATCAGCCTCGACAGGGCTGCAGAAGAGGGAGGGCCAGCTTCCTCCCGGGCAGCGCCCGCCTCCACCGCTGCTCCGACGGCGCCCCCGGTGGCTCCAGCTGCCCCGTCGGTGGCAGTTCCACCCGGCGGGGGGACGATCGCTCCTGCCGCTGCCGATCTATCCGCCCCGTCGCCAAACCTCACCAGCCGGTGCTCCGTGAACCATGATCAGGGCCTCGCGGAGAGGGTCATGGAGTTCGCCTGCACCTCCCGGGATCGCCGACTGAGGGGTGGCCGGGACTACGCTGATGCCCTTTTCGGGATCCTTCCGCAACTCTTCACGGTAAGTCCCGGACTCGAAACCCTCCCTTTTAAAGTTCCAGTTGGATTTTGACTGACCTCTCTCTCTCTGGTGCAGATCGGGACCGACGTACTGCTGTTGAGGAATTTTCTCGCAGGGTACGCCAAGAAGGATGCCGAGAAGGAGGAAAAGATCGGCAAACTCGCAGTCGACGTGAAGGACCTCATGGAGAAGGGGGTCAAGCTGCGGGGGAACAATCAGGCCCTTCAATCCGACCTGGCGCGCGCCGAGGGGCGCATCAAAGAATTGGAGACCTCTCTATCTGAGGAGAGGATCTCCAACCAGCGCCGCGTGGAGGAGGACGCAGCGGAGAAGGCTCGCCCGAGCTCAGTCCCAGTCGCTGGAGCGCCGGGTCGAAGAGGCTCGGATGGAGACGAGCGCAGCCAAGGAGCAGAGCTCCTACGTCAACGGGCTGCTGGAAGCTTCAAAGCGAGAGGCGCAGGAGGCCGTCCCGAAATTCCGGGCCTCTCGAGGAGTATATCACGGAGGTTCGGGAGGCCGCCGTGGACTCCTTTTTGAAGGGGTTCCAGGTGTGCCGGGAGAAGGTAGGCTCCTTCTACCCCGAGCTCGACCTCAGCGGGGTGGTTCTCGGTGGAAGGAGGCAGGAGCCTAGCGGCGAGGCTCCGGTTGCAGCAGGCGACGCGGCTGCAACTCCAGAGCAGCCCCCCGAGCAGCCACCCGTCGACGACGCAGGTGGAGAGCGCGCACCCCCACCCGAGGACAGTGCCACCACACCAAACTAGCTTCCACTTGTATTTCTTTTATTTTGCTTCACTTCTTTTTTTTTTTGAGGACTCCCGGCCTGTCGGGACTCCTTCATTGTAATCCTCCTTCCAGTTAATGAAGAATCTGCTCTTTGCCAAGTCCCAACTTTGTCTTCTTTGTGTTCTCTCTTCTTTTTTTTTTTGTTGAGATGATTGTTTCGAGTGCCGAGAATAAGTCCTGTGGTTTGCTCCGAGTTGAGCTCACGGGTAAATTGAGTCCCGTCCAGCATTCAGATCGAAGTTCGGAGCTTCCGGGTTGGACGCCGGTGGAGCAGGCCTTGCGCGAGTCCTTCGAGCTTGCCGGGCTGTTCTCCGTGATTGCGTGGGCAAGCTCGGCTCTGCCCCGCCTTCGGGACCGAAGTCCGGGACTTCCGGACTGAACCCTAGGGCCGCAGGCTTTATCCGAGCCCTGCGCGACTTGCCGAGCTATTCTCCGTGATTGCGTGGGCGAGCTTGGCTCTGCCCCGCCTTCCGGATCGAAGTCCGGGACTTCCGGATTGAATCCCAGGGCCGCCGGCTTTATCCGAGCCCTGCGTGGCTTGCTGAGCTGTTCTCCGTGATTGCGTGGGCAAGCTTGGTTCTGCCTCGCCTTCCGGACTGAAGTCCGGGACTTCCGGACTGAATCCCGGGGCCACAGGCTTTATCCGAGCCCTGCACGGCTTGCCGAGCTGTTCTCCGTGATTGCATGGGCGAGCTTGGCTCTGCCCTGCATTCCGGACCGAAGTCCGGGACTTCTCGCCTCCTCGGCTCTTCGGCCATAGCCGTGTTTGCCGAACTCAGAGCTAAGTGTCTCTCTTCCTACGAGGTGAGAAGAAGCGTTTGAAGTAAAGGAATTTTATTGCAGGAGTTCGAGGAACCTTACATTATTGGTAGTACACCCTCAGATTCGAGGCATTCCAGGTCCGAGAGAACCTGGACCCTCCTAACTCCTCCAGGTAATAGGCCCCATGAGGGAGAACTTCCGCCACCCTGTACGGACCCTCCCAGTTCGGGGAGAGCTTCCCGCACTCCCGTGGCTGGGAAGCTTCAGCACGCCGGAGCACCAGATCTCCTGGGTGAAAGGACTTCGGTCGCACCCGGGAGTTGTAGTACCTGGCCACTTGCTGCCTGTAAGCCGTCATCCGAACTCGGGCCTTGTCCCTCGTCTCCTCGAGGAGGTCCAGGTTCAGCATCATCCTTGCAGGGTTCTCCACTTCGTCGTACTGCTCCATGCGTAGGGTGGGTAGGCTGAGCTCAATCGGGATAACCGCCTCGACTCCGAAGACGAGGTTGAACGGGGTCTCGTCGGTGGCCGTCCTCGGGGTGGTGTGGTACGCCCACAGGATGCTCGGGAGCTCTTCTGCCCAACCACCTTTGGCCTGATCCAGCCTCGTCCGGAGGCCTTGCAAGATAGTCCTATTCGTCACCTCGGCTTCTCCATTTGTCTGCGGATGCGCCACCGAGGTGAAGCGATGGTGGATGCCGAGGTCGCTGCAGAATTCTTCAAACTCCTGACAGTCGAATTGACGTCCATTATCGATGATTATGGTATGGGGTAGGCCGAAACGGCAAATGATTGACTTCCAGAGAAACTTGGCGACGTTTGCCTCCGTGATCCGTGCCAGGGGTTCGGCCTCGACCCACTTCGTGAAGTAGTCAATGGCCACGATCAGGAACTTCCGCTGCCCAGATGCCGGAGGAAAGGGTCCTAAGAGATCCATCCCCCATTGGGCGAACGGCAATGGAGCCGAGAGTTGGGAAAGCGGAGTGGAGGGCTGCCGCTGCACCACAGCGTGCCGCTGGCACCGATCACACCTCTTCACGAAGTCGGCGGCATCCTCCTTCATGGTCTCCCAGAAATAACCTTGGCGGAGGGCCTTCTACGCTAGCGTTCTGCCCCCCACGTGGTTCCCGCAGATGCCCTCGTGGATTTCCTGGAGTACGAGTGTGGCCTCCGCGGGTCTCAGGCATTTCAGGAGGGGGTGGGAGTAGGACCTCCGATACAGCTGCCCATCCATTAGGATGAAGCGCGCGACCTTCTTCTTGATAAGGCTGGCCGCCGCGCGATCCTCCGGCAAGGTGCCGCCGGTAATGTACTCGGCGTACTTGTCCATCCAACTGGGCTCTTGGCTGACCTGTTGGACCTCCACAGGGGTCTCGTAGCTCGGGGCCTTGAGGCGCTCAACATGAGCGCGACCCAGCAACGAGTTCGGCAGGGTCGCCAGCCGGGAGAGAGGTCCGGGTGACCATTTTCCCTGCGGGGTATTGGGAGACACTGAAGCACCAAAATCCGGCCGCGCTCGTTCTCACGAGCTCCAGGTATTTCACCATTTGAGGGTCGTGCGCACCGTACTCTCCGGAGATCTGTCCAGCCACCAGCTGGGAATCAGTGAAAGCCTTGAGGTTGGCCATGCCCAACTCGCGGGTAACTCTCAGCCCGGCGAGGAGCGCCTCGTATTCCGCCTGGTTGTTAGTTGCGGCGAACTGGAAATGGAGTGCACATTCGGCGACGACCCCATCGTCGTTGGCGAGGATGAGACCGGCTCCGCTCCCACCGGAGTTCGAGGCTCCATCCACATGAAGGATCCACGCGTCCTCCTCGGGTCCTGGTTTCAATTGCCGGTGCAGATGGTCCTCCTCCATCCCCTTACCTAGGCCTACGCACTCGACCAAGAAGTCGGCGAGCACTTGCGCTTTCATCGCCGACCTTGGCCGATAACCGATATCGAACTCGCTGAGCTTGAGTGCCCACTTCGCCAATTGCCCGGATGTGTTGGGTCGGTTGAGTATCGCTTTCAGCGGCTGATCTGTCAGGACGACAATGGGATGTGCTTGGAAATAGGGCTTGAGACGCTGAGCAGACACTATTAATGCAAAAATGAGCTTTTCAGGTCAGGAATACCTGAGCTCCGCATTGCGGAGGAGCTTGCTTGTGCAGTACACCGACCTCTAGACTCCCTGGTCGTCGGTCCGAACCAGGATCGAGCTGACGGCCTCCGGGGTGACCGCCAGGTAGAGGACGAGCTCCTCTCCCTCTTCGGGCCTGGAAAGCAGTGGGGGCGATGCAAGCATCTTCTTCAGCTCGTAAAATGCCTCCTAGCACTCCTCGGTCCAGGTGAAGTCGCTCATCTTCTTTAGCACTTTGAAGAAGGACCGGCAGCGATCGGCCGACCTCGAGATAAACCGACTCAGAGCGGCTATCCGGCCGGTGAGTCGCTGCACTTGCTTCTTGGAGGCGGGTTGCTCCATGTCCAAGATGGCCTGGACCTTTTCCGGGTTGGCCTCTATCCCTCTTTGGGTCACCATGAACCCCAGGAATTTCCCGACGGAGACACCGAAGGCGGACTTCGCCAGGTTCAGCTTCATCTGGTGAAGTCGGAGGTTGCCGAAGGTCTCCGCCAGGTCGCCAACATGATCCGAAAGGGGCTTGCTCATTACCAGCATATCATCCACGTACACCTGCATGTTGCGGCCGATCTGATCCTTGAAGACTTTGTTGACCAGTCGCTGGTACGTGGCCCCGGCATTCTTGGGGCCAAATGGCATCATCTTGTAGCAGTAAGTTTCGCGATCGGTGATGAAAGCGATGTGCTCTTCATCTTTCGGGTGCATTCGAATCTGGTTGTACCCGGAGAAGGCATCCATGAAAGAGAGGAGGCGATGCCCCGAAGTGGTGTCCACCAGCTGGTCAATCTTCGGAAGAGGGAAGCTATCCTTTGGGCAGGCTCGGTTGAGGTCGGTGTAGTCCACACAGATCCTTCACTTGCCACTACTCTTCTTCACCATGACCACATTCGCCAACCAGCTGGGATATTGTACTTCCCGCACGAAGCCGGCGGTGAGGAGCTTTTCCACCTCTTCGTTGATAGCCCTCTGCCTTTTTGCGGCGAAGCTCCTCTTCTTCTGGTGGACCGGGCGGCACCTCGGGTCCATATTTAGCCTGTAGGTGATGACCTCAGGGGGGATGCCCGGCATGTCGACCGCGGACCATGCAAACACATCTGCATTCGCGTGGAGGAAATACAGCAGGTGGGTTCGCTCTCCCTTCGAGAGCTGGCCCCCCACCTGCACGGTCTTCTGAGGGTCCGAACTGAGGGGATACGCCAACAGACGTTCCACGGGTCCTCCCCTGGGTTCCTTCTCCCTCAAGTCGAGGTCGTCGACGTCGGAGCCGAGCCCGGCACCTCGGGCACCCGGGACCGCCTGAAGGCAATGCTGGACTGGTTGGGTCATCCCCCTCATCACCCCAGGCCCGGAGGCCGTGGGGAATTATACTAGCAACCGTTTCGTAGAGATCATGGCGTCCAGTTGGTTGAGCCCCGGACGATCGAGGATCGCATTATAAGGCGAAGGGAGCTTGACGACGGTGAACGTCATCATGACGGTGGTCTGTCGAGGTGGGGATCCAGTGGTGACAGGGAGAGTGATCTCCCCATCGACCCCCACTGAGTCCCTGGTAAAGCCCACAAGAGGGGTGTGCACCGGCCTTAGCTGATCATGGGACAGGTTCATTCGGGAGAAAGCATCATAAAAAAGCACGTCAGTGGAGCTTCCACTATCTACCATAATGCGATGTACAGGATGCTTTGCGATGGTCATCTCGACCACCATAGCATCATTATTTACATTCTTGTTTACATTCCCCTTCTCAAAAGGGGATATATTCTCCGGGTCCCCCACCTCCCGGGCTCTCTTTACTGCCCGCCCGATTCCACAAGAGATCATGCCCACTAGCTTCTCCGTCGGGCGATTATCGATCGCAAGGACCGGGGGGAGGGCCGCGAGCGGTTGTCCCTCCGCCGGAGCATCGTTCCTCATGAACTTCCTGAGGTAGCCTCTTTTAATCAGCTTCTCGATTTCCCGCTTCAGATTGCGACACTCTTCCGTGTCCTGGCCATGCTCGTGGTGGAACTAGCAGTACTTTGACTTGTCGCAGGTGCTCCTTGGGTTCTGAGGGGGAGGTCGGCGGAGGTAGTGCTCGCCTTCAATTTCCATGAGGATCTTCGTCCTGGGAGCAAGGAGAGGGGTGAAACTTTGCTCCGGGGCGGCTTCGCTCTTCGGCTTCAGATTCGGACGGGGGTCAGCAGGTGCCCCGGGCCTTCGGGTCCTGGAAACATCTCTTGGGGCCAGCTTCTTCAAGGTCCTCCCGTCCAGCTCTCACCGGGTGCGATCGGCCTCCTCCGCTCGGATATACTTGTGAACACAGAGGAGGAGCTCGGAATAAGTCCTGGGGGGTTTCTTGTCTAGAGAATAAGTCAGGCGGGACATCTTGAGCCCGCGCTTTAAAGCCAGCATGGCAACGAGCTCGTCCAGGCTGTAGATCTCCAGGGCAGCAGTCTTGAAGCAGGTGATGTAGTCCCGAAGCAGCTCCTTGTCCTGCTGGCGGATGGAGAAGAGGCTGTCCACCTCTCTCGGCACCTTCTGACAAGCGTCGAAGTGTGCCACGAACTTTCCTTCCAATTGATGGAAGGAGCAAATAGATCCCGGCTCGAGGCGGGTGAACCAGACTCGAGCAGCCTTCCGGAGGGTAGCGGGGAAGGCAATGCATAAAAGAGCATCCGTGGCCCCCTGGACCCTCATGAGAGCCTTGTAGCTCTCCAGATGGTCCAAAAGGTCGGTGGTCCCATCGTAGGGATCCACCTGCGGCATGCGGAACCGGCTCGGAATCGGCTCCTCTTGGATTTCCCGGGAGAAGGGCGGCCGGGAGTCGTAGCTCGCCGGGTCCACCGAGGAGTTCTGTAGGTCGGCAAATCGGCAGGCGAACTCCGCCAGTTTGCGCTCATGCTCCTCCAAGCGCCTCTCGGCCTGGCGCCTGATGGCCTCGTCGGTGGAATCTTCCACCGAGGCAGCTGGTGAAGGGGGCGCCGATCGGTCTCGGCAGGGGGCTTTGCCTCGACGTCACTTACTGCGGCGCACCATCTCGGCATCATCGGCCGAGGATCGACTCTCGTGATCCGCCGAACCGGAGTAATTTCTCTTCGCGGGGGTTTGGTGGCTTCCGCGGGGGTTGGAGGCTGCCCGCGGTTGGGATGGCCTGCCATGGATGGAGCGCAGGCTTCCGCGCGACCCCGCGGCCTGAGCCGCGGGGGTCCTTGGCTGGGGCTGCATGGCCAAGGAGCGCTGCTGATGCTGTAGCTGTCGAACTGCTGTAGTCAAGGTTTGCAGCTGTTGGATGACAGCTGTGAAAGGTTCATCCACCGAGGTCGGCTGTGGTGGAAGAGGGGGTGGAGCAGGAAGCTCCCTCTCCGGGCTGCGTGGCCCCTAAGGGGAGGGGACCTCCCCTACTCGGCTGGTGGATGCTTCGCGCCCGCGTGTGACCACCATGGCCGGAGCGCGCTTCGTCCCACAGAGAGCTAGCTCGCACTGGGGGTGTTGTCCTGGTCTCCTACCTGGCACGCCAATCTGTTGCCGATCTCGCCGCCGCGCCTATGGCTTCAGAGCTGCTGATTTGATCAGACCGTCTCGCCTCGAGGTCTCCGGGCTCCCGATCCTGCAAGACAAGGTCAGAAACCCTAGCCGGGGATCCTGGCGAGCGAGCTCCAACGGTCAAGTTAGAAAATGGCGAGATTGAACAGAGTCTCCAAGGCGGGCCCTCGAAGGAGTCCCAGACTTAGAGATTATCTTAGCAAAAAAGGTCTCAGGAAGAGTGGAAATTGGGCCAGGTTCCTCCACCGAGCTTGCGCCAAGGGACCCCTATCCGGATCTTGGATCCTGCTCTTGGTGCCTTTTCTTTTCCCAGCTCTTTTTTCTCTTACCTGGTCGTCCGCTCTTTCCATCCTTTTATCCCATCACGCTGCCTCCGGCTTCCCGCCCTTGGGAGGCCCCCTCTTTGCTTTCACCTCCTTCTCTCCCTCTCTTTCCCCTTTCCCCTTTGGGTCCAAGAACCCGGCGGCCTCCTTGTCTTGCTTGCCGAGCCCAGCGAGGAATGGGTAGAGGGAGGACACCGGCCAGACCTTGGGCCGAGCACGAGCGCTCTCCTTCCCAGGCGCCGACAACGTCCGTTACCGGGTTCTGTCTTGCCAGGACTTCACCTCTCGGCTGCGGAACCTGTCGAGCCGATGTAAACGAGGTTTCGCGCGTTGTTGCCGACCGTACCGGCACTCCTATTGGGGTACGGTGCGTGCTGCTCAAGGGGCGGTCTCAGAACTCTTGCCCCTGCTCCTCGGTGACCTCACCATGCAGGGTAGCCGGCCTCGGCCGAGGTGGACCCCTCCTGGGCGGACACCTGCCGGAGCGGCAGAGGGGCGCTCAACTTCGGCCTAGGTGGACCCCTCCTGGGCGGACACCTGGCGGAGCGGCAGAGGGGCGCTCGACTTCGACCGAGGTGGACCCCTCCTGGGCGGGCACCTGGCGAAGGAGCAGTAGAGGGGCGCTTGACTTCGGCTGAGGTGGACCCGTGTCCGGGTGCCACCTGGCGAAGGAGCAAGAGGGCCTGGCTCGACCTCGACCGAGGTGGAACCGTCTCAGGGTGCCACCCGGCGAGGGAGCAAAGGGCCGTCGGCTTCGACCGAGGTGGACCCCTCCTGGGCGGACACCTGGCGGAGCAGCAGAGGGGCGCTCGACTTCGACTGAGGTGGACCCCTCCTGGGCGGACACCTGGCGAAGGAGCAGCAGAGGGGCACTCGACTTCGACCGAGGTGGACCCGTGTCTGGGCGCCACCTAGCGAAGGAGCAAGAGGGCCCGGCTCGACCTCGACCGAGGTAGAACCGTCTCAGGGCGCCACCCGGCGAGGGAGCAAGGGGCCGCCGGCTTCGGCTGAGGTGAACCCCTCCTAGGCGGACACCTGGCGGAGCGGCAGAGGAGCGCTCGACTTCGGCCGAGGTGGACCCCTCCTGGGCGGACAATTGGCGAAGGAGCAGCAGAGGGGCGCTCGAGTTCGGCCAAGGTGGACCCCTCCTGGGCGGACACCTGGCGAAGGAGTAGCAGAGGGGCGCTCGACTTCGACCGAGGTGGACCCATGTCCGGGCGCCACCTGGAAAAGGAGCAAGAGGGCCTTGCTCCACCTCGGCCGAGGTGGAACCGTCTCAGGGCGCCACTCGGCGAGGGAGAAAGGGGCCGTCGGCTTTGGTCGAGGTGGACCCTTCCTGGGCGGACATCTAGCGCAGCGGCAGAGGAGCGCTCGACTTCGGCCGAGGTGGACCCCTCCTGGGCGGACACCTAGCGAAGGAGCAATAGAGGGGCGCTCAACGTCGGCCGAGGTGGACCCCTCCAGGGCGGACACTTGGCGAAGGAGCAACAGAGGGGCGCTCGACTTCGGCTGAGGTGGACCTGTGTCCGGGCGCCACCTGGCAAAGGAGCAAGAGGGCCCGGCTCGACCTCGGCCGAGGTGGAACCGTCTCAGGGCGCCACTCGGCGAGGGAGCAAGGGACCGCCGGCTTCGGCCGAGGTGGACCCCTCTTGGGCGGACACCTGGCGGAGCGGCAGAGGGGCGCTCGACTTCGGCCGAGGCGGACCCATCCTGGGCGGACACCTGGCGAAGGAGCAACAGAGGGGCGCTCGACTTCGACCGAGGTGGACCCGTGTCCGGGCTCCACTTGGCGAAGGAGCAAGCAGGCCCGGCCCGACCTCGACTTCGGCCGAGGTGGAGCCACATCCGACCTTGCTGGACCGTTCCCGTTCTGCCGAAAAAATCCATGTGGTTCGAATCACGTCCGGCGAAATCTCAGACACGCCACGTCATCGTAACGGCCGTAACAGCATGCTATTGGTAAATCTATGTCAGTTGCTAATAAGATTTTCAGGTTGCTTGAAGGCCTTGATGATAGCTATGAGTCGTTTAAAATGATTATGTTCAAACCTCCTCTTCTATCATATGCAGAAGTGGTCCCACAACTCCAAAGCTATGAACTGTGTAATAAGTGAAACATAAGCACTACCTCAAACATATCTATGGCTTTATCTCACAACAAAATAATGGTGGCAACATGAACAATCATAGGGATAAAGACAGACCATACTTTTTTAACTTAAAAGGTCGAGGTTTTGCTCAGGTGAATCAAAGTGGCAAACATTTTTTAGGTAATAATAACATTATCCAACAATCCAGTTCGGTCAGCTCTACACTGAGCTCAAACACACGGGCTGAGCTTCTCATTTGTCAGATTTGAAGAAAAAGAGGCATGATAAACTAAAATGTTGGTATCGCTTTGACAGTAGTTATCAAATACCATAGGGTCTAACAGCTCTACATATCTCGAATCCTCAGAATGATGAGTGGCATCCCGACACTGGCACCAATGCTCACATCACTGATAAGCCAAGTGATCTCGTGAATTTAGTTCCTTACCATGGTTTTGATAGTATGATGGTTGAAAATGGTATGCCACTGCAAATTTCTTATATTGGTACCGGTCGAATTGATAGTGACATGTGCCATTTTTTACTTTACAATATTTTGGTTATATCGAAAATGAAGAAAAACTTACTCTTCATATCTTAATTAACAAGAGATTATCTATGTTACTTTGAATTTAATTCTTTTGGTTTTTCTATCTAGGATTCCAGACACATCAAGTGATGATATCAGGAATTAATCATCAAGGACTATACACTAATAAAAATCCACATATTATTACATTTTCTTCTCAAAGGACTAAGATAGTGGATGAACTGATTTAGCATCGCTGACTGGGCCACCCAAATAATCATGTTTTGCAACATTTATGGAGCAACAATTTTATTTCAGTAAATAAGCCAACTGGCACCTTATATACTAGTTGTCAAATTAACAAAAGTTCAAGATTATCATATTATCTATCTGACTCTCGTTGCTCTGATCTATTTAAAAAATATACTATGATCTATTTTATCTATCTGACTCTTGTTGCTCTGATTTATTAAAAAAATATACTATGATCTTTGGGAACCCGTCCTAGTTTCGTCACTACAAAAATTTTGTTACAATGTGATATTAATTGATGATTTTTTCCATTACTACTGGTTATATCCCTTGAAGTAGAAATTGAATTTTTTTATATTTTTCTCTCATTTCAGAATTTGGTTGAAAATTAGTTTGATCATAAAATTAAAATCTTTCAATCTGATGGAAGGGATGAATTTTCTAGCAACAGGTTTCTTGCACATCTTCATGATTATGGTATACAATATTAGCTTTCTTGTCCAGGTACACCTGAACAAAACAGTGTTGCTGAAAGGAAACATCAACATATTGTTAAACTTGGACTTACTGCACTCTTTGAAACTTCTGTACCTCTCTATTATTGGGTAGAAGTGTTTACAAATACAAATTATTAGATAAACTAACTCCCATCCATAGCTCTAGGAAGCCAAAGTCCATATTCGATTTTATTTAAGGACTTCGACTACTCTTTGCTCCGATTTTTTGGATTTCGTTGTTACCCATACCTTCGAAACTACATAATGCATAAATTTTACAAGCGCTCTCTACCATGTGTGTTTTTGGGATATAGTGACAAACACAAGAGCTACCACCGTCTTCATCAATCAATCAGCAGTATTTACATATCTCAATATGTTATTTTTTATGAGTATAATTTTTTATTTGCTGTCTCTTCTCAGGTCACTACTACAACTCAGAGAGAGCTACTATGTTGGACCGTAACTTCTAGCCCAACTCACAACAAGCCTTTAATGACAACTGAAAAACATCCCAACCCAACCCTTGCTGTGCTCTATAAGCTGCTTCAAGTCCAAACAACAATCCAGCATCCACTGATCAATTGGCTGAAGCCCAATCTAGCTTTGTACCTGCTCCAATAACAACTCAGCTACCCAATCTTTCACATGCTGAGTTCGATTCTGCACGAGAACATGCACACCTATTCATTGAAGATGCACCAATGATGGCTAACTCAATAATCGCAACATCTGACCAACCAACTTATCATTGAAAGAGGGTGACATCCATGGCCATAGTTCATCGCAGTCCAAGGCTACCACTTTCTCATCACATCCCGTGGTCATCCGCTCTAAGGCTGGCATCTCCAAGCCTGATCCAAGGTATGCTAATATTGCATTATCATCTATTCTTCCTAAATCTCAAACTATCCATTTTGCCTTAAAACATCCCGGTTGGATAGCTGCTATGCATGAGGAGTTAGTGCTCTTGTAGCAAATCAAACATGGAAAATTGTCCCACATGACCTCTCGATGAACATTGTCAGTTGCAAATGGGTGTTCAAATCAAAGCTCAATGCAGATGGGATGCTTGATCGACTAAAAGTCCGTCTTGTGGCAGAAGGCTTCCACCAAGAGAAGGATGTTGACTTTCTAAAAAATTTTAGTCCAGTAATTAAATCGGACATTATTCGTATTGTTCTATTAGTTGCTATTGTTTAAAATTGGTCGATTCGCCAACTAGATATCAAGAACGCCTTCTTACATGGCAATCTCGATATTCTTGTGTATATGGAGCAACTGCCTGGCTTCCATGACTCATCCAATTCTAATCATGTTTACTTACTTCAACGTGCTTCATATAGACTTAAACAAGTCCCTCGAGCATGGTTCGATAAGTTCAGTAACTTTCTTATTGGATATAGTTTCTTCTGTAGCAATGCCAATTCATTATTATTTATCTTTTGCCATGATGGTCATATTATCATCTTGTTATTCTATTTTGATGATATTATCCTCACAAGTGATTGCCTGCAACTTTTAGATCATCTTATTCATGCCATTGGCCAAGTATTTTCCATGAAAGATCTCGGTCCACTTAATTATTTCTTAGGGATTGAAGTCAGTTGCTCATTCGATGGACTTTTTTCTTTTTAGAGAAAATATGCTTTGGATCTCTTAACTTGGACTTCCATGGAGCAATATAAACCGATTGCTACTCCCATGGCTAACAAACTTCCACTACTCAAATATGGTGATCAACCATATAATAATCTTTTGTACTATCGAACTCTCGTTAGAGCTCTTCAGTATCTTACTCTCACATATCTAGATCTCTCACTTGCGGTTAACACTGTGTGTCAACACATGCATGCCCTAATTGTAGCCCATTTTCAAATGATCAAATGCATACTTCGATATATTTGAGACACTTCACATCTTGGACTTCGCATTCTAGCCCATAGGTCACTAGACTTGCTTGCCTTTGTTGATACAGACTAGGCTAGATGTAAAGTCACGCGTCATTCCACCATAAGATATTATACCTTTTTTGTTTGAATTGTATTTCCTGGTGTGCCAAGAAGTAGCCTACTGTATCTCGATCCATCGCTGAAGCCTAACATCGAGCTCTTGCTTCAGTTGCTGCCAAACTCATATGGATTTCATTTATACTTTATGATATTGGGATTCCACAACCTCAAGCTTTACTACTTTTCTCCGACAATTTATCTGCATTACATCTCACGACCAATCTGGTCTTTTATGCTCAGACCAAGCATATCAAGATTGATTATCATTTTATTCGGAAAAGGTTGCCCTAGGATCTACTATTACGCGCTATGTTCCATCTTCTGTACAACTTGTTGATATATTTACAAAACCACTACCTCGGAATACATTTATCGGTCTATGAATTAAACTCAGTCTCTGGTCCTTACTATTGCCCAATTAGAGGGAGAGTATTGAAGCCAAAATTATTAAAAATTATAGGAGGAGATATTATGGAGATTGGTCTTCTATTTTATAATTGTAGAAAGAGATACTATAGAGAATTTCTCTCTTGATTTAGTCTTCCATTTTAAGAATTATAGGAGGAGATATTCTCTCTATTTTATCTTCCGTTCCATAATTATAGAAGGAAATATTTTGTTGATTTTGTCTTCCATTTCATAATTGTAGAAAGATATTTTTTCTTGATTTGGTTTTCAAAAATATAGGAGAAGATATTCTTAATTCCTTATGTATAAATTTCAAACATTAGATTAATAAAAGTGGAAAAACGAATTTCTAAATAATTTCTTTTCAAAATTTTTTCAAGGCAAACATGTAAATTTGAATTAGCCTTGAGCTCTTATATATATGGCCCTTTACTCAAAAAAGATCCTCGTAAATTCCAAACAATTTCGAGGGGAAAGATTGAAAAAAAAGAAGATTGGATTTAAAAAACAGGTGAAGCTATCGTCATGAAAGAATTTGCCATTGTGGTGGCATGTTTGACAACCACGAAACTTAAACCAGTCTATCTATCAGGAAAGTTGGTACCCATCTTTTTCTCGCATCTTGCTAAGTTTGGCATCTCCTTTAGAAAAATCAAGTCATTAAAAAGACTTCCACAATAAATGTTTAGAAATTGAGAAGGAATTTTTTATCAAGTCTAATTGTTGGCATTCTCAAAAACATTTTTTATCCAAGAAGTCCTTTTCTTCTTTGAACACTTTTTTGGTGGTTTGAATTGACTCTTGGAAGCTTTTGTGGATTGGTCTGGGTACCATCATATCTAGCAACCAAGTAAAACTAGGAGGGATTAGTCAGTCTTCTTAGGAGAAAAACCTTGTTCTTCTTAAAACTTTTGCCAATTGTCAAAGGAAAAATCTCAAGAATCGAATGAAGTCTCATTCCTTAGTTTACTTGTGCTATTGATTCTCCACCAAGGGAACAAAGGGAAGGGAGACAACCTTTTTTTTTTTTTTTTTTTCTCCGGTCATCCCTTCAATAAGATCCTGTCTCAATCTAACAACCATTAAGATGACTTCTTTTCTGACCCCCTAAGATTTTTGCATTGTTAGAGCTGCTGTCCATGAACTTTGATGAGTTGTCTGACTTCTTTTTTTCTATCTTCGAGTCATCGATATCGATTACTTTAAAAAAAAAAAAAAAAATCTGTCATCGATCAAATTTGTTTTTTTGCAGCTGATTTCCATTTGGTTATTTATGTAACTTGACTTCTTTCAACAATTCTACTTCCATCTAGATGGTTGGCCTTTGAATGTTAAGGCAGTTCATCAAAAGTTTGATCAAGTTTACCATTGGTCCAATGCCAAGTCTATCTCCAAATTATTGTCATCAATAAGATTTTGGTCCATTGGTTTTCCTCCTGTACTTGGTGCATGTGAATGCATTGAAGAAAAATCCCGACTTCGAACCCCGAAAGATGGCATTCCAGCAATCTTTCTAAGATAATCCCCTCTCAATGGGGGTCACTCATCTCCTGCAAAACATTGCTTAAATTACATGAAACAAGACATTTCTTGCTTTTGTTTGATCCACAGCTTTCTCTTCTGAGGCCCATGGTTTAAACTTTAGATAATAATGCCCTTTCTCTAGTGTTAATTAGCACAACACATTTGGATTACTTAATCCACCACTGCCTACTCGCATCTCAAACATCATTTCATCAGCACCTTACAAGACCAGCATAATTGAAATCTTCAAGTATTAGAGATGTGTTGCATTTTGGATTATTACTGACATAAAAGAAGTCATTACTTGTATCTTTATTTCAATGTTTCTTCTATTGTTATGTTTAAGGGGTCCATCCAGTCCAATTTGATATGAATGAACATATGAGAACTTTTAGGCAACAAATCCTCCTCTCTTTTTTTATATGGGTCCTGGACCAGACAATGCCCCAAGAAAGCAAAACATATGCAGTGTTGCCACATTGAAATGGACAGCTATCTTCATGTAGTTTTGCTCATAAAATATCAAAGTGTGTCTTATTGGGGTCATGAAACTTGTTCCCTCTTGCACGCAAATAACCCTCTTTTCCCCTCCATCAAAGGAGGGGCACATGATATGGCACCATGATTGGACTAACAAGGAGGATGATGGGTGGAACAGAGGCCTCTTGGATCTCATAATGGTCCCAACAACATGAAATGAATCTGTTGTTCATGGGTGTCTCATAGCTTTTTTGGGGGATCCCCACATTACCTACTCAAAGGCATGGCAGGCATTACATGTCCTTTAACTTTCTTTATAGGGTGGCATGCAGAAGATAAAGCTTGTTCCTGTCCATGAGTCTGAATTTAGACTAATGTTTCCAAATAAAGTAGTTGAAGACCAAGCAAAAGTAATGACCCATTTACTTCTTTCAGTTGGACTGTTTTGGTGAGCTTGTTTGAGCAATGAACAAGGAACAATATTTGTTCAACATGATGGCTATGACCACCAAGATCGTAGTACAGTTGGTGGGAGCTTTGCCCCCCGTCCTTTAGGTCATGGATTCGAGGCTCGAACCCATGAACTACTCGATTAAATCCGAAATTTTTTTCAAGGCATGTGACTGGGGATGGGGGAGCTCTCCACTCGGCATCTTTGTGGGATCAAGCTGATGTACTCATCTTTGAGTAGTGAAGGTACGCGAAAAAATTGCGGTCCGAATCGAACATTGCCCGGCGAGGCGGGAGCCCGATGGGGACAGTTACAGCGGGGGTTTTCCCTCCTCCCATCCCTTTTTTTAATCAAAAAAAAAAAAGCTATGAAATCCCCCCACCCCCAGCTTTTACTTTCTTTTTCCAATGTTTCTCATCCCTTCCTTCAGCTTCTTGCCTTGCTGGGCCTGATAAATGTAGGACTGAAATTTGGTGACTAAAAACTTGAATCCACCGCATGTCCAATAGGAGATGGCTAGGTGCAACCAGGTTAGCATCATGTAGTAGTAGCATCATTTGTTGAATTCTCAACAATTCAACGAATTACACTGCAACAATTGAACTCTAACAGCTCGCGAGATTAATTTGGCTAACATCAATGTCCTGTTCGAGCTTGGTTTGGCAACTAATCAAGTTTGTAATAAAAATTTGAACTTAGTTTTCTTTTAATTGTTAAGCTAGACCTAGCAAATTTTCTGATCAATTAAACCCGGGCAGCTCACCAATAACTTGGTTCCTTTGCAATCCCTTGACCAGACCAAGTTTGTAAATTGACATAAGCTTGAAAAAATTATGTCTTTTATTGCATGCACCATATGATCATGGCCGTTCATTTTTATAATCGATGATATGCAGAATCGCATGATACATATAGTGCAGGATATAATTTTTTAAAAATCGATCATGATTCTATGCGCTCATGTCTTCTAAGATTCGAGCCTCGTGGAAAGCCGATTAAATGAAATTTTTTTTTTGAATGCGTGGACGTGATACATGAAATTGATTATTGGATTGATCGAGATTTTGAATAAGATTAAAATGACGTACTCATTCAATATAAATAAAATTTAATTATTATTTAATATTTAAAATTATTATCATCTCTTACGGAAGGCCAAGATCTCTTGATGAATCTATTAGAGGGCTGCTGGGGGACATATTATCTCCCAGCCAGAGAGAGAGAGAGCTTGACAATAACGAGGAGACCTCGATAATTAAAAAAAAAACGAAAAGAAAAGAAAACACTGAGGTTTTGTTTAAATAAAATAAAATTGGAGTGCTGTCGGCGCTGTTTCGGTGGTTAATTTCTCGAGTTCTTTTGAAATTATATGGCGATATTATACGAGATGAGTCTTTTCAGCAGGCCGATAGAGATGGACGGCCAAGATGGGACTCCCTCGGTGGGACCCGCATGAAAAAACCGGTGTAATTCTCTGAGGACCGTCTGATCGATGGTTTCTCGACAGAATTATTTATTTAAAAGAACCGGGGAAGTGCTGGATAAATATTATTGATGCTAATAATTCCATCTTTTCCTAATTTGGTAAAGTATCCATCAAGTTTCGAAGAACTAAATGCCAACTGAATGAAATTCCAGATATTCCCTTGTCTAGTAAAGTATTAGTCAAGTTTTAATAGCTGTGGTACCAACAAGCTTTAATTTTGGATAAATTATTGATTATAATTGTTTTACTTCATGAACTTTGTACTATCTAATAAAACATCCTTAAATCATCGATGAGAGTAACAAAAATTAGTAAAAATTAGATTAAAAAAATAGCTAATCATGATTAATTATGTATTTTATCTTTATTCATATTTTTTCAATCAAGTAAAATATTTTAAAATTTTGAATCATCAAATGATACGATAAATGGTCCAAAATCTACGTGGTAGAATAATTTTAACCAATAATTTTTTGTAGTTTTATGCTTGAATAATTTAATGAGCATGAGCAAAGCTCCATTTAACATTGAAATTAGTTGGATATATTTTTATATTTTTATCATGAGAGTATTAGCTAAGCTTCGGCGATACAATGTGTTGATATGTGCTCTCCAAATTATAATGCTATAGTAAGAATAACTACTGCTATTTATTTGGATAAGTGAATGAAGTTGTTGTTAATCATTGTCCTAATAAATAGCAAACAATAGCAAGGGTTATCAACTTATTCATTCTTTTTATTAGTTGAATATATGAAATTGAACTGAGGAAGCTATTTGGTTTTAGTGGTTGGTGAGAGTACGAGTTTTCACAAAATGTTGGTGCTGTCACTGATCTTAAGTTGAAGCCAAGCATCTTGACATTTGCATTGGTTATTAAGTATGGTGAACATGTTACTCGTTGGCCAGTGAGAACTTCTTCAAACTGGGATTATCTTGAATCCCAGTCTTTAAAAAAATAATAATAATAATAATCAAACAATAGATATAATTTTACCATGCCCATCTTTATATGGATAGTTAAAACCATGCATTTGTATGTTAATAGGAGAGGGAGTATACATTGTGATCATCTTTTTTAATTAATGTACTTGCACAATTAATTGGTGCACTTTCCATGCATCTACTAGTTTGATTGGTTAGTACATCTAAATAAAAGAGAATGTAAACAGAGCATCTCATAAACAAGGAATATTTTTATCAAGAAAAGTATTTTAGTTGAGCATCCAACAAATAAAGGTTCTAAAAATTGTGGATGCATGCTTGAAATAATTTATACTATAATAATAGAGAGAGTGTGGATGACACTTAAACTACTGTTTAATTTTTTTTAAAAAAAAAGAGTGAGCTTGCTAAAATCATTAGTTTGAGATCGTAGAAGTAACGTGAAGAGAATATTTTTTATATGTCACGTACGTCATGCATGAGGGATTAGTATAACTTATAAAAGTCGACACATTATACTAAAAAGTAATTGAATATCGAGTTGGCAAGTCACATTTAGCGTGCCAAGCAAACTTTTCATGTATATTTAATTAAAACTCCAAAGAGTTTTCATGGTGCAAATTCGTTGCCTTGCTCTGTTACATTTTCTATCCCAAGTGGCAGCTAGAGTTTGGCTGTTTATTGAGCCCCAAGTCTGGTGATTAGGAGAGTTTTTATCAAGCCCACAATATATCAAATAACAATGTAAGGGCTTGATGAACTTCTCAATTTGTATACACATAGTACATGTTTAGAATATTGTTAGTAGCTACAACAATCTCAAACGTTTCCATGATGAGGGGAATTATTGATTGAACCATATCTACCACTAAACTAGTGGATTAGTTCGATCGTGAAGTATGCTGTTTTAAATAGATTAGCCCACCAGTTAAGTAGTAAAATTGGCTCAATCAATAATTAGTATCTTAATAAAAAATTTATTATGTATATCCTGGACCATTCAATAGAAGGTCAACATATTATCCTTAAAAAAAAAACTTTTTTTTTTTTTGATTTTGATTGAAAATAGCAAAAGATGTTAGCTAGCTAATTATGATCCGACATGAAATATTTTTTTTACTCAAAATTTTTAATAAAATTGGGATGGTAATAAATTATTTTTAATAATGAATAATTTTTGAATTTTTTTTTTATTAGATGGTCCAAGATAGGCGTGATGTGACTGTTTTGATCGATAATTTTTTCATATATTTTGGGAAAAGTTTTTATCCAGCCACGTGGCAGCTGGAGATTGGCATGATAATCTAGGCAAAATGCATGGGCCATTTATTAAACGGCATGGTAGGGAAAGCGAGAAAGGTGAAGAGAGGAGAGAGCAATTTTCGTGTTCTTTTCCAACCGAAGGGTGGATACTACTGGAAGGCGTATAGCCCGCAGGCGCGTCCCGGTCTCTATATATATATATATATATATATATAACTGTTGGGACGCGAGAAAGGAGGAAAAAAAAAAAAAGAAGCATAAATCTCGAATATCGCGAGAAATTATTAAATGCAAACAATCTCGTAAGCAGGTACGTTACATATCTCTCTCCGTGGCTCTCGCTCAATTAAGTAAGCCATCACGGGGGAGCGAGAAGCAAGGGCAAAAAGGCGGAGCAAGTGAAGGAGGGAGCGCGCTCCAAAGGGAAAATGAGTCCACGGTTGAAGACTAAAGGGAGGAGAGCCGTTTGCTGATTACAACGAATAAGAATTCCCACAGAAGAATATTTGCAGGGAAGGAGGGACGGATGTTCTTCCTCGAACCACGATATCCACCTCCAAAGCACCACAAACCCTAGCCCCGATGGAAGGTAAGTCCTCCTCCTTCTCCTCCTCTCAAATCCTCTGTCTCTCTTTCTCTGTCTCTGTCTTTCTTTGTCTTGTGTTTTTGCTTCAGCGAGAAGGTATTGGTTACTGATGGAAAAATTGGAGCTTTGGTCTTGCTTTGGCTTTTCTGATGATTTTTGGGGTTTTTCAATGTTAAAAATGGTTTTCCTTTTTTTTTTTTTTTTTTTTGTTGTTGTTGTGGCGGGGGGGGGGGATCTGCTGTTCTTTCCTGGGTTGTGTGGTTTTTGGTGAGAATTCGAAGTCAAGGGTGTGAATTTGCTGACTTATGCAGTAGGAATCAGAGGTTGGGTCGGGAAAGGTGGTGTTTTGGGATGTGGGATGGGGTTCTGGTGACGTCGATTTGATCGGATTGGGAGCTAAGATTTTAGGGTGTTTTTTTGGTGGAAAATGTGACTGGATTCATGCAGATTCTTGCTTTTTGAGATTTACGAGGATTTCGTAGTGGCAAATTCGGTGTGTTGCGTAATTAAGTGGAGATGTTTGCTTGCAGAATTCTGTCGGCTGAATTGATGTATGGGGATGTGTTGTCGAAATGTTTTTTTTTTTTTTTTTTGATCACGTGTATAATTAGTAATTTATGGCCGTCATGTTGTACTTAATGGCTTCCAGCTGAACTTGTCACAAGTATGAAGTGTCCTTTATCATTGACAACTTCTGGTTCTAGATCAGGCAGTTGTGTTGGAACACAACTGTGGTTTTTATTGTGGTGGAGCAGCATCGAGGCTAGTAAATGAGTGCTTATTTTATTAATTAATTTATTTATTTATTTTTGGGATAAGTTGTTTGATCTCTTGTATTGTTGTCAACCAACTGAATAATTGGTCTGAAGTCTAAATGATGCTGCAGACAAATGTTTTTCTTTGTAGATATCTTACATAGAAACACTTATCAATGAACCAGAAGTAGAGTAATGCTAATTCTTAGTAGCGATGTCTGAATATCAGCTAAGTATTAAGTGCTTGTGTGAACAAATTTTGATTATCTGCTCCAACACTGTAAAAACTCAGAACCTGACCTGGAATTTTGTCTTATTCTGGGTTCCTTGGCACCAGGGACGGACCACACCAATTTTTCTAAGGGAGACCAAAAAATATAAAAATAAAAAATATTAATAAATAATTAAAATTAATTTAAATATATTTATAAATATTATTTAAATTATACTTATTTTATTTCATAAGATTAAATTCATTAATAATGAAATCTACCGTAAAATTTTTAGCTATCTCCTTATCGATATAAGTGACTAAATAATCGATAAAAAAATCGTCTTTCATCTTGTTGCATAATCTGGTCTTGACAATCTTCATTTTTGAAAATATTTTCTCTATAGTAGTAGTTGAAACCGGAAGAGTAATAAGCGTTACGGACTCGTAGAGGATATGCGTGCACCGGCTACAGTAGTAACAGCATCATGTCGAGTACTGTTGGCGTTGCACAATGGGATGTGACATCCATCGAGCGACGATACCAAAGATGATGGGATGTGAGTGCAGTAGTATTGGTGGGAGCCTGAGGCATGACGGGTGCCCACCCGTCCGTGCCCTCCAAGATCCGATGATGCTACGCGATGGATCCGCTCGCTAAGACGGTGCGCGGCTTCACCACACGCAGTGTTCGTCAGTGCGATGAGGCTGACGAAGGCTACCAAGATGGTAGTCATAGGCCAGCGCATCGGTGGTATCCGGCCTTATATATGTACAATCTCCTGGTCTCGTCGTGGGAGCATTCTCGTCGATCGACTTGCTTGACCACCACATGTCATATCCATATTTGAGTGATGAAGTGAGAGAGCAATTGTTCGAACTTTTACCTTTCTTGATGCAAGTTGTTACAAACCTTATTCTCAGAAAAGATGTTACAAATCTAGGCATCCTTTGGCACGTTATTTGTGACTCTATTCATGCTGAAACAGCAGTGTAGGCTTATTTTTGGATTGCTGATTCACACTTAATAGGAAGAAAAATGAAGATTTGGGCCACAATTGGGTGGTGTGTTGTGGTGGTGATAGGTTCAAAGTCTATGATGTGTACTTTGGTTGGTTGTTTTGATTGTCCTAAGATCACATCATTTGTGTACGTTCTAGATTTTTGTGACTCATTCTATTATGTGGATTTCTAAGCAATTAAAAAATGAGTTTTGGCTAATAGGTTCACTAAAGTGTAGAGAAATGAAGCATATGGTGATAAATTAAAATGTAGAAGGATCATTTTAGACTGAAGCCAATGAAATTGTTGTAGACTCTAAATTCCTGGTGTGCTTATGCTACTTGATAACTTTGTTGCAAGTAATGCAGTTGTTGAGGAGGCTGTAGAAAGCCCCAAATATTGTTGAATACTAAGGTGTGGAAACCTAAAATCTTAGTAGCCAGAATCTTCTATTTAGGGTAAAGCCCACTTTGGAATTTTTTAAGAATCTCAAACTCACCACTTGATTTGATAAATACTTCCTTACTAAGAGTGTTTTTAAAATATTTGCTTCCTTGCACCCACATCTGCACTTGAACTTCTTCCCAATTTTGGCAACCAAGCCTATGATTCAAGGTTTACAAAACTAGTACTAGGACCTGTAGTGATCAAGTGCTGAGTTTGTATGATACCTATTATATTGGCACACTTATGCACACTGATGCTGATTAGGTATCGGTGAGAGCAAACGAGCAAGAAAGAGAGAAGGTGGAGAAAGAGGGGCAAGAAGGACCTACTAGATAAGTGAAAGTGGATTGGAAGATGAATGTCATTGACTGGGCTGGAGGTTGTCAATCGGGCACTAGAGGTTATTGATCTGGTGCTGGAGATCATCAATTAGGGGTTGGAGGTTGTTGATCAGGGTTGGAAGTTGTTGATTCGGACCAGAGTCCTCAATGAGGTTCCCACAGCATCACCAAGGAAGATGAGGGGATTGGGAGGGTGAAGTGGAGGGATTGGAGATACATGGTGCTTGATTTCAAATTTCATCCATATTTCTTCTATACTCTTTAATGCACAGACATCTATATATATTGATTTTATGGTGGATGACTGCTTTAGGATATTATTTTAGTACATCAAATATGGCCCACATAACTAGAAATAAGTTTAAAACAGCAAAAATAATAATAATAAAAAAACATAAAATCTTTATGCGGAGCCAAAATTTGCCATGCCACAGCATGTGGTGTACCAACCCATATTAGTGTGGGTACTGTCACTGGCTTTAAAAACCTTGCTTGTCATCTTCAGGTCTCCAATATCAATTGATACTGCCTTTTGTCATGATATTAGAAAAAACAGAGTTTTTTATTTATTTATTTTTATTTTTATTTTATTTTTTTTTTGCATTGTGAGCCATCGGCATCCTTGTGAAAATATGAAAAACTGATGTACATATTACACTTTCTACTAACTCTCTTAAACATACTGATTCTTGCTAGAGAAATTGATCATGAGCCTGTGCTTAGCCCTTTGTTGCCATTTGGGTTTCTGGACTCGGCCTGATATGTATCAGGGTATGGGACTGATTTTGCTGGACTTAATCCCACCTGGACTGGATGGTTTATAAGGTATATGGTGCATAGTCTTTTGCTGTACATCTCATTAGTGAGTTTTTTTGAGGACAAGAAGGGAATTGTGCTTGATAGATATTGCTACTAGCTTGGGACTTGGACCCATATCTGATAATACATGATCCAAACTTGTTGAATGTTAGGTAGGCAAGGGTCTTAACATATATGAACTGCCCAGACCTGGATCTGAACTGATCTTCGGATGTTAGGGTCTTGATTTTTGGATGAGTAAGGTTAGCAAAATTTAAACCCAAATCCCCACTTACGGTTCTGGGTCCGAGATGGAAGTACCTGAACCTAACCTGACCTAATATCACCTCTAATTGCACAACACCACAGTTAATGTGAAGATACAATTTTTTTCTTCACACATTGTGACAGTTGAGGACAATCTAACTTCTGATCACTGTTAGCTTTTAACCTACATGGCCTTCCTTCTAGTAGTTGATCTGGCATAGGTTTGTCATGATCTTTGTCTACAAAATGTAATTGTTTATGAGAAAAAAGATTTACTTGTGAATATCAAGGGAGAATGAAGCTACCTTATGGAAGATTTGAGCTTTTTCTCTTTAAGCTTCTTTCTCTACTGTCTTCCTTAAGGCTTGGATTAGTCAACGAATAGGCATGTGACTGAGAAATTGGAACACAAACAAAATGAAATATAAATATATGAGGGCAGAAACTAAGCGATCTCAAGACTTAACCCAAGCTATACTATATTACTCTACACCAATTTTGTCAAAGGCACTCCAGGCACTCAGTTGAGTCAAGGAAACCACTAAAGGTCTCAATAATCCTCGGGCTAGGTGGGTTTGGTAAGATGATGCATGGGAGAGAGCCTGGGATAAAGTGAGAGACATTCAGGAGAGTGCCTTTCAAATGTCCGGCACTATTTTGGCGATCCCCTTTTATCCATTCTTTTAGAGCTCGTTAGCTTTATTTTGATGTTGATTTTTTTCTATGGAGCCCTTATAAATGAAGGTCTACTTTAAGATATTCAGCAGTGGACATTTTTATGTTATGTGTTGTTTGGAATTATGAAACATGTTCTTGAAAGTGGTGTTTTGTTGGCATATTGGAACTTTGAAGTTATTTTCAGATGTCTAGTGGTTTATTTTTGCCGACTTTTGTTTAAAAACATGTTATAGAAAGTAGTATGTTGATTTGATGATTTAAAAGATGTGAACATGATATCTAATGTTTAAGATGATCCTGACTAAGAATGCCAAAACATGAATAATTAATCTTATGATGTTTGTAGTCTTTGTTGCTGTAGATGATATTTAATTTTAATGCAAATATTGAACTGTTAATATATTAATACCTTCCTTTCCTCATGCGAGCACCTTTTTGGTGCCAGCACCATGGGTGATATGGGGGTCTTGTTGCCTTAGGGGCACCTTTTGCTTTTGACAACCTTTCTGTAGACCGTACAACCTTAGTTGCCATGGTATTAAACCAGGATTTCAAAATGGCAATAGGATTAATAGAATTTTTTTCATGGACTCTTTGTTTTGATACAAAGTTTTTGATTTTTATGTGGTTGGTGTTTCGAGATTTTGGTCAAGAGAAGGTAAATTCATAGACCATTTGGATTTTGGATGGATGGAGGTTTGCTGTTGAGAAAATGTTCTGGGACAAAATTAGGATAGGAAATAAATGATAAAGGAAATGGAACCAGGTAAATTTATTGATCATTTGGGCCAAGAGAGAATAGCGCATTTATACACCATTTGGGTTTTGGAACTAATGGAGGTTTTCTTTCAAGAAATATGTTTTGGAATGAAATGAGGGAAGGAAATAAAGGATATAGGAAATAGAACCAGGTAGGTCGGGGTTTTTGGTTTCTTAGGTTCAAGGCTTATTTATATGAGCCTTATCTCAAAGTTCTAACGAGAAAAGAGAGATTCAGTGTCAGGAATACTGATTTTGCTGAATTTTTGGAGGTTAAAAGATAAGAAAGATATATGAAGGAATATTTGGGTAGGGTTTCTAGAGGATGGGGATTAGTTTCATTCTGTGGCTGAAAGGTGGGCTGATGGAACTATAGCCAATGAATGACTCGTGTGCACCCTTTGATCTTAATTTTGGCATATAGTTATCTGAAATCTTGTATGTGGTTAATTTGAATTTGCTGCAACATTTTCTCCAAATGCTTGGAACATCGAGATGAGACTTACTGTAGGTAGATTTGTATGACAATGCAGCACCTTTTTCATAGTAGTAGTTCTTCAAGACTTTATAGTCTCTCAATGCAATTGGTTGGTACGTTCAAGATTATTTGTTGTGTCAAATGTTTGTTTGGACCTTCATTTCCATCTGGCACTTAATAGGAATTATTGGTGTACAAGTGTCTGTAAGTTCAATCCTTTTTGTTGGATGAATGTTGACAATTGTGATTTTACTTTATGGTTCTCAACATAATCAGGTTAACGCTGCTTTTTAATGATGCAAATGTGCTGCCTCACTTAAATTTGATCCT